>CM075019.1:14590716-14671439 GCA_037576675.1 Pangasius sanitwongsei | reverse complement strand
ACTCCTCATCTGTACACTCTGTACACTCTATACACTCCTCACCTGTACACTCTTTACACTCCTCATCTGTACACTCTATACACTCCTCATCTGTACACTCTGTACACTCTATACACTCCTCACCTGTACACTCTTTACACTCCTCATCTGTACACTCTATACACTCCTCATCTGTACACTCTGTACACTCTATACACTCCTCACCTGTACACTCTTTACACTCCTCATCTGTACACTCTGTACACTCCTCATCTGTACACTCTGCTCAGATGAGGATCCAAAACTTCCAACATTGTACTAGATTCTGGACCTCTGAGTCCAACGTTTGCTGTCTCCACTACATTTAAACTGGATTTCTCATTAATATGACATTGAATGTCACTGGAAAATGGTGAGTGAGAAAAGAATCTCTTTTCCTTTTGTTTTGTTTTTAGGAGCTTAAAAAAGATCGTCTGAGATCATTGAATTTTTTTTCTTCTATTAAAGGCCATTGTAACTGTACTAGCAATGTTGTCTGTGTCTGCACACACCTGCAAACTTATCAGGGGAATAAGGAAAATTCGGCAACAACCAACAAATTAGCAGCAGAATCACTAAACACATCACAAATATTTTGATATAAATACATTTGTATTTCAGGGTGGACTCCAGGGTCTACCAGCAGCATGTGCAGGTTTTTATATGCCTAGGACAAACCTGAATTTGAAGACTAAACTAATTTGTTCCTTGATGCAAAATGAACAGTCATATAACAGCATTATTGCAATTGCTTCATAGCTGCTCTGTAAATTCTAATATTCTATTAGGTCAGAATATCTACGAAGAGACAATGGTGATTTAAATCAACATAAACTAGATATGATTAAGTGTGCAAGAATTGTATATACTAATGGAAGTAGACCTTGGGTGGCAGTGCATATTTGAGCTCTATCTAATTTTCTCTCTTTGTCTGTTCTTCTTTCTCTCTCTCTCTCTCTCTCTCTCTCTCTCTCTCTTAATGGTCTCTTGCAAGAGTACTTCTATCCATTGCTCTGACAACACTGTCTGGCATGAAGCATAAAGACAGACAACTGAGGAGGCACACAGGATTCCCCAGACTCTGAATTAGTGCATTTCTTTAGACAAACTCACTTCTTCCTGACAAACAGTGGAAGCTTTTAGTCAGGGCTTGAGTTAAGGAAGAAGAAGAGAGGATGCCAGTCCCTTAGTAGAAGGCAATAAAACAATCTTGTAAAACCTCCATCCCCTTTTCAAAGCTCTGTTGAAGTTATGTTACATGATATCACTTGAGATGTTTATGTGTGTGTGTGTGTGTGTGTGTGTGTAAAGTTGTAGATCTATTTCAATTAGCAGACTGGCTGCTATCCAGTAAACTTCTCAGGTTAAAACTATAACAGGTTCATGAGGGTTTTTCCAGCCACAAGTCTAGGCATATTTTTGGCACCATCCAAGGCAACCCTCTAAGGAGAACTTTCTCCTACTTGTAAAATAAGCACATAGGAAAAACTTAATTTATTGGAAAATTGGAAAAGAATTATCTGAAAATGCTTTCCTTGCAAAAAAAAGAAAGAAAAAAAAAGAAAGAATTCTAATTGAACAGATCAACCATTTAACCACTCCCTTGAAAATATTTTATAGTTTACTATTATGAATTCTTTTTAAACAGCTTATGTCCATTTTAAGTACAGTCCATAAGATAACCAGCATTTGTCAGGATAACAAGTACTCCTCCAAATATGTGTACTTACCTGAACCTGAATCCATATTAAATAGTTTGAGGTCTTTAAGTATCTTTAAAATGCCAATCCTAACTTTTAGACTGTTTTTTTCCCCTACATAGGCTACTACACACACAGTATGTGGACTATGCTGGACAAGATGTGAAGTTCTTTTATAATGTACCAAAGCACCAACACTGTTTATACATTTAATAACGTTTTCCAGTCCAGACTGAAGCCTCTGTAGGACCTAAAATAGGCATGCTAATCAATCAGGGCAATTCACAACGGCACAGAGAGAATTCTTCAGCTGGGGTTCAGGATTTAGGATGGACTATCCAAACACACAGAGAGCTCGCACTCAGCTGCCAAAACACAGTCAGACCCGCGTGGCTAATGTGATAAATATGATCGCTGGCCTCCCAAGCTGTCTGACCTCACACACACACACACACACATGCAGGTGCGATACATACTCAGCTCAGCTTCACTCAGCTAAGTCTGACCTTACGTCCACATGCACAGACATATAAACAGACACTCACACAAATATTAAATATCTCTCTGGTCAACAGTTGGAAGCAAAGCGTTATAAATCCAGGTTATAAAAGCACATATTAAGGGAAACATTGTTCTTAAAATTGCAGAAGTAGAATGCATTTATTACAGTACAGATAAACAGTACGAGGGTATCTGTTACTCAGAGTAAAAAGCCTGCTACTGGATTTTTTTCATTTTTTTCATTTCGATTTTTTTTTTTAATGAGTTTGTGTATTTTAGCAAATGACTGAAATTATACAGTGCCTATTTGCACCCAAATGTTAATTGTTGTTTATTTATTTGTTTGTTTGTTTGTTACCCATTATTCCTGTGTAAGAGAATTGGCTGTCCTGATTTAGCAACATTAACTAATCTAAAAATGACCTAAACACAGCACTGAGCTAAAGCTATCCAACTAGAAAGGTTATCTAATATTATTTTTCCAGCAGTATATATTAGCTAAGCTAGCTAATATTAGTTGAACCTTATATGTAAATAAAACCAAGCTAGCTAAAATTAGGCCAACTATCTTTGTGTTATTAAATCATCCTTCCTGTTTACTAGCAAGCTAAAATTAGCATAATCATGTTATTATGCTAACTTGTATTATTAAAAGAATTATTCATCTTCGCTAAGAAGCTAGTTAATATTAGGCTTGCACAATGTGATATAAAAACCAGTAGCCAGGTTTGCTAGCATGTTTTAGTCTTCACACTCTCAGATTCATGAGTATTGTGTAGTGATCATAGAAAGAGACAAAAATATTGGAAAATGACTTAATGATTAAATTGGGTGCAAATAGTACTATATACTTCACCTCAGCCATAAAAATATTATTGAAATCATAGATCTTTTTTTCATATACAGCTCTACTGCGGCATCTTGATATCAATATTAATATCATGATATGTATCATATTGATATCATGATACATATCATGTGTTATGAGAATATCTTTAAGAATAATGATATAATGTTATAATATTTACTGATATAATGATATAATGATAATATTTTTTGCCTATCACCTTTTGCCAAAATGCATCTACACAAAAGTGTCCACACCTTGCCAGTATTTTGTAGAATTGGTGTGTGATGCAATTCCACTACCTGCATCTGTATCTGTTCATCTAAATATTCATAGCTCTAGGTGTGACCTAAACCGGAAAGTATTTATATACATATTTATTTATTTATTTGTTTGTTTGTTTGTTTGTTTGTTTATTTATTTATTTTTAAATAGAGATATTAGTGGGACCTTATTAATCCCTCTCACATTTTTTCTAAAATTTTCCAACAAATTTAGTTGGGTCTGTTTTCCAAAATATAAACAAACTGGCAGGCTAATTCAAACCATTTAAACCACTGACCAGGCAGTTACTAATGATGAACGCTGTAAATGCATTGTTCATGTTCATGCTAACGAATGTGGTCTTTCTTTGACGTGCAAGCTTCAAATATGACCTCTTGCCCACATGAAAGTAAAACACGTGTGTCTTTTTTTACATCCTGTGGGATTTCAGTCTTGATGCATACCTCTATTCTCAAACCAGGCAAGCCTTAAAAAAGAAAAGAAAAGAAAAACAAGCAGTGCATCTCCTATTCATTAGTTTATCTGTATCTGTTTAGAACACATTATCTGTTCATTATGAATAATGTATTAATATTCGGTTACATCCCTAATATGTTTGCAAAATTCTCACAGTTGTGTTTCTTCTGACCAGCTGCAGTTTAGTCCATGTCTGGCCCTTGGTCCTTGCATCTGTTCCTCAAGCTGCAAATTCTCTTGGAGAGACTGTAAAAATGTCTCTCCAAGTTGCTGCAGAGTTTTGGCAGCGAGGACATGGTTTTGCGGAACTCAGTCAAAGTGCCAGTCAAACCGATCTCACTCCATTCTTCCAAATGCCATTAGTGCAATGACACCGGCGCCATGTGCAGCTCCAGATAATGGAGGGACGAGCTCGCATGTCCTCTCAGTCACCCACTCAGAGCCACAGGCAGCCGTTTAGGTTCAAGTGGAAAGAGTTCATATCTAACAGAGAGTCATCGGCTGTCCATATGGATGAAATAGTCACATGGGTTTCAGGTCAAAGGTAGACAGACGGTAATGATACCCTCCTGCTGAGGAAAGCTGCAGCCATCCTTTCTGCTATTTCAAAGAGAATTGTGCTACTTATATGCCTAGTTTCATTTCCACACACTTTCCATTACTGAGTGACTCATTCCACTTGAGTTACTGTCATATACGATCTGTCACCTTCTCCTTCTTTTTTTCCCTTCCTCTGTTCTCTTCTCTCCAATTTGCCACTTTTCCTAACTGTCAGCGCTCTTCTACTCTCATGGTCTCATTTTCCACATCATGCCACCATTCAATCAATTCCCTGTTCCACCCTTTTCTCTACATCACTCCTGTCGTTGGGCAGCGGGGTAGCGGCGTGTTTTGCTGTCACCCAGGGTCAGCCGGAAAATGAGCTAGTGAAATATGACAGACGGTTTGAAAGCTTTCTATTCCAGGAGTATGTCTACATGCTGATGTACTGCTCCCTCATCTCTTCCATCTCTCAGTCAAACCAGGTGTCTTTTCATGCTGCTATTAATTTGGATGTCTGTCACCAGTGAGTTGTGTTACTTTACATTTCTCTCACACAGTAGACATAAAGTTCTCAAATCTTCACATTAATATCATAGTGCATTCCAGCTCAATGTTTTAATAGCGCTTTGCCTATAAAAACTAGAGGCAATCTCTAAAACAATTTGGTACACCAAGACCAAAAGACAACATTAATCAGAATGCTTGAGGTAAAACGTTCTCTCCGAAATGTTAAGAAATAATTGGATGGAGAATAAATCTGTGTTTTCACTGAGAGTTCTGCTTTCAGAGCTACAAATGAGTCCAGCCTGGAAGTGCGGGGAGAGTCTTAATCAATTAGCTTCTCTACTCTAAGATGCTGTCTCTCTGGGTCACAGGGCTCCAAGGAAAACATTTTTCAGCTGGTTGTGTTACGCTTTCTTTGGACGTGTGACCCAGCTCCCCGTAGCTTAGAGAGGCAAATACAAACACATTCTCTGGAAGGAAGGTCTTCACCTTGGTGAACCCAGTATTCCCTCACTAGAGAGGCATTAGAGCTTATTAGCTCAGTTTCTGTTTTGATATCTATTTCTTTGTTCCCATACACATAAAAACAAGTTTGTCAAATCGTACGCCTACATGCTGTGTTTTTTTTTAATCCAATTAAATCACCATGTGTAATATATACTAGATTTAGACTAGCAAGTTTGATCTATATTATGTATCCCAATATAGATAAATCATCGTCCATCAATCATTTCGTATATACTCTTAGAAACAATGGTTTCTACACGGGTCCTACTTTTTTAAAGGAAACAATTTAACAGGTTCTACATAGAAAAAGTAAAAGAAAATAGCAAAAGAAGTAGATTTACCCTAAGAGAACCAATAACTATCTAAAGAACCTTTGAGGAAACCCTTTAAGAGTGTACATTTGCAACATCTGTATAATACCTGTGTCATAATAAGTAAAGAATAAAACATGATGAGGCATGCTGTTATAGGAAAATAATCAATGACAGAGTGATGTGGCCCAGTGTGAAGCAGAGTTGCTTGACCACCCCAAAGTGGAGTATGTTCCTTTAACAGAACATCCCAAAGTGTTTTATTCCTCTTATACTATGGTGATTTGCCAGCGATTTATTAATGAACACCACTTTATGCTTTGGATGTTGTGGAGAGTCTGCAAGACAAGTTAGTTCCTGATATCACTTATTTTATAGCAGCTATAAAACATCATGCCTTCACCACCCTTCTTGAAGTTAATAAGAAAAAAATGCAACAAAAAAATGCAACATTTCCTTCTGTAAATGTTAAATAAACATCCCTATGAAATGTTCTTTTTCTTTGTTAAATAATATGCTTTAACATGCTTTAAATCTTCTTATTATTAGGCTTAGATTATCTGAAGTATCTAACACATCATATAATCCTTGTGCATGAGCTATTACTATAGAAGCAACTTATCATTTGAATTAAAGCCAGAACTACTGTCAGAGCAGCTGTTACAGAAAATGAATCCACGCCTTCAGATTCACTGTGATATAGCAGATAATAAGAGTTTGCTGGTTTTTTTTATTTTCCACATTACACAATGATACTGTACAGATGGTGCAAGCACTTAAACAGTATTGAAATAGAAGTGAAGTGAAGTGACGTGTGGCCAAGTATGGTGACCCATACTCGGAATTTGTGCTCTGCATTTAACCCATCCAAGCGCACACACACAGTAGTGAACACACACACACACACACACACCATGAACACACACCCAGAGCAGTGGGTAGCCTTTGAAATGATAATAATAATAAGAAGATTGCTTTACCAGTGTAACCAGGTGAGTTGTCCTCATCATGGTCAGAAGGTGGAGCAGATGTGGTTGCTTCATGTGGCCCATTCTGCCCACTGATATCTGTCAGAGAGGAAAATAAAGGAGACAGGTCATTTTTTAAGAAGTTACAATAGTTGCATTGTGTGGCATCATATGTATGGGAAGGCTCCTTTCTGCTTTTCACCCTTTACCCAGTGCTTTAAGTACTACAGATGGGCAATAAGATAATACGGTTTTGATATGCCAATACATTATATCGCAGAATGCTTTCCTGAAAGTATCATGAATATCTACAGCTGATTGGAGGTTAGTTTTTGATTTGTAGCTATAATTTTATTTTCCTACTTGTCAAATTACAAATAATTAGTAATAATAAATAAAGACTATTGCTAAACCATATTGTTTACTGTAGTTTTTGTTGCCACTGCTTTAATAGTACTTTATTAGCAAACCTAAATATTTCCACGTGTATTACATTGTAAAAATGTACAGAGCCTCTGAGGTGACATTGTGACCTTATTTAATAAGGCGAGGCCACAAATTAATACATTGAGTCCTCGAGTTAATATTTTGAGGCCACAAACTACCTTGTGATCATGAATTATTACACTGTGAATGCAAAATACCAAAGCTGTGGCCACTAAATGTGAAACTCAAGCCCATGGCTTTATATTGTATGTTATCAGAATGTTATACTTAATATGTTGCCTCTAGTTAATTACTTGGTGCTGGGCGAAAAAGTCTTACTTTGAGAATTCCCTTAAAGTGGTGTGGGCTAATATCTATATCACAATGCCAGTCATTCCATTATTATTCAGTAATGTGTCATTCCAAGATTGAATTGTCATATCAGTATTATCTTATATTATCTTAGGTTTCTATGGCCACAGTGGTCTAATTCAACTGATTGCTCCGTTTTTCACTTTTAAAAATGTGATAGTTGCCGTGAGTAATATAATGTATCCTTAATACACTATATAGCCAAACGTATGTGGACACCTGACCAATCATACCCATGTGCTTGCTGAACATCCCATTTAAGATTCACGCCCCCTCTTTGCTGTTATAATAACCTTCACTCTTCTGGGAAGGCTTTCCACTAGATTTTTGGACTGTGGGCGATTTGCCCATTCAGCCACTAAAGCATTAGTAAGGTCAGGCACTGATGTTGGGCAAGAAGTCATGGCACATAGTTGGTGTTTCAGTTTATCCCAAAGGTGTTCATTGGGGTTGAGTTCAGGGCTCTGTGCAGGCCCACTCAAGTTCATCCACTCCAACTTTGGCAAACCATGTCTTCATGGAGATTGCTTTGTGCACAGGGGCACAAAGACATTCTAGACAATTCTGTGCTTCAAACTTTATGGCAACATGAGGAAGGCTCACATATGGTCAGATGTCTACATATTTTTGGCCATATAGTATACATTGTTCAAGCCACATGAAACTTAATTCATGGCACAAAGAAACTTGGCTTGCCCTGACCTCAAAAAATAATCATTATATCACGTCAGAGGTTCCATAAGATATTTTTTTGCCATATTGCCTGCTCTTACAACTGGTAATATAGGCAAAGTGACAATCTGTTTGCTACCCAATAGACGTGTTTTACTAAAGGTTAGCTGAAAACAATGTAAGCTGATTTACTAACACAGTGTACAAAGGATTTAAGGGCATGTCTACATAAAAGTGCAAAATAAGAGGCATTTACAATGCATTTTAATTAATGTTGCACCTGCGATGCAATGGATTTCAACCAAATAAACACATCTGGAGGATAAGTATTAAATTTATGGAAAAATGTTTTCACCAGTCTTATATGGTTTACAATACCAGTCTAAAAGAAATTATGCCTCAGTAAAATAACCAGAAAGTTTTTTTTAATTGATTCCTAAATATTACTAAGGGAAATTGGGTTTCAAATGAGATATTTACCGGCAACAGGATTTAAACAGAGCCGTGAAAGGGTTTTCCTTCACACATTACTTATACACACTCATGTTTACAATCTTCTGTCCATTTATTCACATTGTGATCAGTTTTTCTGCATGCATCTTGCTGCCATTTGTAGCCATTATACTTGAGTTTCAAGTTCAGTTTTTCTAACCCAGCAGTCTCACTGACATCTGAATGCACTGTGGATACCAGGAACATTTAGAGCACCCAAAAAAAAAAAACGTATAGGCAGGGACACAAAATGAATGAATGAATGAATGAATGAATATATTTGTGACAAGATGTCTCAACAACAGAGATGTTAGACATTTACTGAGATTGAACCTACAGTATTCAAGGCTTTGAGACACAAGCAAAGAAGACTTGCCAACATGGTCAACACTCAGCTCCTGCCAACATATTCTGCCATCATAATAACTATAATCAGTGTTACTATTACTTGTAAATCCAACTATCGGTCATTATTTGTGGTTTGTGATGACCATGTGGGTTACACTTGGTTTATGGCCTTGATTTAGAGGTTCTTGTTTTTTTTTTTTCTATTTCTATTTATTTAGGCATCAAAAGTAAGTACAGCTGTATCCACTGCCATTTTATGCATGACTCAGTAGAACAATATCCTGTTGCCTTACAGGGCTTAAAAAAACATTAATATAACATTTTGGTCTGAATTTGGACAGCAGTATGCAGAAAATTATATGGTGTGAGGCCTCTGTGTTTGATGAAATTCATTTTGATTTATTGTCTTCTATAAAGGCAAGTCAAGACAGCAATCACGACTAAGCTGTGTGTATCCATAGTGCTGATTCATAAACAAGGGAAAAAAACTGGTGCTGTTTTGACAATTGCTCTTTAAGAATTTCAAACCGCAAAGTCAAAACAAACTTTTCTGGATGTCGTTCTACTGAGCTTAATAAAGGAAAACTGTTGGAGTGTACTGTATTGTTGTGTGTTTCAGTTCTGAATACATTAACTCAGATGATCAAATATGCTACTGCAACCTCAAAATTGTGTCTGCACTTGAGAAAACTGTAGACGTCTGTTCCTGCGGTTCTCTTTATGCCAGTTAGTTAGTTCTGTGCTAAAGAGGCAAAGATTTCAGATTGAATTGTGGTCAAGCTTCTAGATAAGAACTGTACATTTGGCTACTATTACCACTGTCACTGGCAACTTGTACGGCACCCAAAGACAACCAAAGAGAATCAGCAGATCCATTCTTCTGTGTCATTTAATATCACAGTGAGTGGGGGAATTTTGTTGCTGTGTTAAATGAAGTGGTGCTGACAGACAGATGGTTTAGCTCCAGTGTGTAATCCTCTCCACCTGTCACCTGTCTCTTTAGTTCCCCTCTGACTCACCCTCACCTCTCTCTCCCTCTCTCCTTCTCTCCCTCTCTCCCAACTATCGGAGTCAAGCCATCTCAGCTTTGAGCCCTTAATAAATCATAACTTTGCACCTGTAAATGAAAGCGCAATTAGTACAGGATGGTTAAAGGAATGGTGCACCTGGACATAATTTAGGTACAAAGAATGCTTCTCATATCTTAAAGGTTCCTTTGCAGTGCTAGCTAGGGACAACAGGAGAGGAGTTTTTTCACACAGCAGGGCAAGTCCAATTTTTGGACTTTGAGTGTTTGCATTTCAATTACAAATAACAAATGACAAATTAAAGGAAAAACCTACGTAACATGTTTTACTAAGATGTTGCATCACCATGAGACACCAGAACACTTTCAATTCACTTTAACATAGATTCTAATATGTTGCTACAAAATGGGCCAATAGATTTTTTTTTTGTAATTGGGTTGATATCTGGAGACTGTGAAGGCCATAGCGTATGATTTATTTGATTTTATAATTATTAGACCCTTCAGTGAGCCCTTGTGCCGTGTTGATGTGGGTAGAGGCATCGTTGAAGTGCCCACTCCCATTAGAAATGTTTCATGATAAGATAAAGCTGATCAGTCAGAAGAACCTTGTATTGATTTACAGTGACTCTTCCCTCTAAGGGAATGTCAAGAAAATGTCCCCGTGGCATAACTGGTTCTTCTTTTTATTTGTCACCCTTTAATTGTCATTTGTCATCTATAGATTTTTCCATGGATTATGTTTTACACAAGGGCAATATCCAGTCACGGTTGTGAACATTCATCAGAGACATGTTTATTGCCTTTGTCCGTACTGTTCACTAAGGGTCTTGCTGGGAGAGGAGCAATGATTGCTGTGAACATGTGATCTTCTTCGCTTCCTCTCTTGACCTGCCTTCATGCTCTTTTTCATCCATTTGGTTCTTGTCACAAATTTTTGTTGATGTTAAGAACTGATATGGTCTGAATCATAGAAAAATAAAACACATGACATCTGACTTGATTGTCTAACCAATAGTTGCATGTCCAGAAAAAGGTATTTTATTCAGATTTGAAACCACATACTTTATATCAGATGGAATTGTCAGACTACATGTGTTTTTTTGTCATTTAGACTAAAGAAAATATTTTCTGATCATATCAGATATGATTATTTTGTTGTTGTTGTTGTTGTCTGTAGATAAAGCTACACTATATGGCTAAAAGTTTGTGGACACCTGACCATCATAAACATACAGTATAGGAGCCTTCCCCAAACTGCTGTCAGAAAGTTGGAAGCACAGAATTGTATAGGATGTCTTTATATGCTGTAGCATTAAGAATTCCCTTCACTGGAACTAAGAGGCCCAAACCTGTTCCAGCATGACAATGCCCATGTACACAAAGTCAGCTCCATGTGGACATGGTTTGCCAAGGTTTGTTGTGGAAGAACTCGAGTGGCCTGCACAGAGCCCTGACCTCAACCCCACTGAACACCTTTTGAATGAACTGGAACACCAACTGCACCCCAGGCCAATGCTCTTGTGGCTGAATGAGACAAATCTCCACAGCCACGCTACAAAATCTAGTGGAAAGCCTTCCCAGGAGAGTGGAGGTTATTATAACAGCAAAGAAGGACTAAATCTGGAATGTGATGTTCAATAAGCACATATGAGTGTGATGGTCAGGTGTCCAAAAACTTTTGGCCATATAGTGTATTTTTAACAGTAGAATCTTCATCAAGGCAATTTTTGTATGCTGTCTGATCAACTTGTATGTTGTCTGTTCAACTTGTATATTGGCTGTCTCATCAACTCATATGCTGTCTGATCAATTCTGATCAAGTCTGATGTCTGATCATCTGATCAAATTGTATGCTGTCTGATCAATTCATATGCCATCTGATCAGTTCATATGCTACCTGATCAACCAGCATGCTGTCTGCTCAACTATGCGCTCAGATCAACTTGTATGTTGCATCATCAACTCGTATGCTCTCGGATCAACCCATATGTTGTCTGATCACCTCATCGAATTGTATGCTGTCTGATCAACTTGTATGCTGTTTGATCAAACTGTATTCTGTCTAATCAACGTGTATGCTGTCTGGTCAAATCATATGCCATCTGATATGCTGTCTGATCAACTCGTATGTCAACTGAGTTTTTCCTTGCCTCTGGCTTGCTCACTAAGGATAAATTTAAATCTATATCCAGATTTCTGTAAAGCTGCTTTGTGACAATGTCTATTGTCTACATAAATAAAACAGAATTGAATTGAACTGATCAACCGTTCGATCAACTTGTATGCTGTCTGATTAACGCATATGCACCCTGATCCACTTGTATGCTGTCTGATCAACTCGTATGTTGCCTGATTAACTGGGATGCTCTCTGATTACCCTGTATACTGCTTGATCGACTTGTTTCCTGTTTGATCAACTTGTATGCCGTCTGATCAAATCATATGCTGTCCGGTCAACCCGTATGCTGTCTCAACAACCTGTTTGCTAACTTATCAACTTGAATGCTGTCTGCTCAACCCATTTGGTGTCTGATCAATTCATATGCTGTCCTACTGCTCTAGTACTGCTCTCATAATGGCTTTGAAATTAAACACAGAGCCAGATCATTCAAAATCTAATACCCCTAGGTTGGTTGAAATGACTTCTGCACCTGATGAAAAAAAGATGATACAATATAAGTGAGGGTGTTAGAGGTGGGCGAATGAGACAGAGAGCAACAGTTGCTGCAAATATGACTGAGTAATGCATCAGTGATAATCTATTGCCTTGAAAAAAGCCATTAGACATTTATTGAATGTAAAAAAGGTCTTGAGTCAAAGCAAAAAGCAGTTAATAACTCATAACACAACAACATATTCTGCTATCAAAACAACTATAATCTCCTTATCTTCTCTTTGCCTCACACGTACCTGTCATTCCTACTCCCAGGGCCAAGTCAGTTCGAAAATGAAAAAGCAATTAGTGCAGGATAATTAAGGCAACGCTGTACCTGGAATTATTATGGCTGTATTTGCAATATTTCTCTGAATGCTTCGTATTTGAAAGGTCTCACAGCAGTGTTGCATACAGCGTTGCATGCTGTCTAACCAAATCTAACACTGTCCTACTGTTATGTATAGTTAGTGCATACTGTGTATTTTTATACAGTCCTTAGCATATTTATTGTCTAAGTGTCTTGAAATGAATTGTGCTCCATCTGAAACAGTGTGTTTAATACATTGTGGTTGTCTTTCACAGACTTGTATGTCACCCCTTCTCTTCTCTTGCAAAGTACAGATTATTTATGCATTTATACAGTCATGTAATATCATTCTCTGACCATGTTTTTATTAAAACAGAATAGTTTCATACGTTGCTCTTATCTCTCATCGTTGTAATATTTGAATTATATGTTTGCATTTTCCTTGCTTCTTTAATATATCATTGTATCATGAATTAAAAGAGAGGTCCACAAATTTTGCCTGTATGAGTGTTGTTCAGTGTGTCAGGTGGTAGAGGTTGCTTTAGTTGCAAAAGTACTTTCATTTACGAAAACAGGACAGGCAAACAAATCCAGAATGTGGGACAAAAATTATGGTTGACACAGGCAAGAGGTCAGGCAATCTGCAAACAGGATAACCATGGCAAAAACCAGAATAAAAAAAAAAACAGAGACAAAACCAGATGGGCATGCATGGGAAACAAAAGTTTAGTACAGCAAATGAAACAATTAATAAATGAATGTCCAGAGTCTGTATATATAGGGTGTGTGGGTGATTGAAACCAGGTGTGCATATATCTGTGGTGGCCATGTTTGTAGGCCGCGGTGCACTCTGGGGAACAGAGTTTGACACCAGTTCCAGTGTAGACATGACACGGTGTCACTCTAGCAATTAGTCTACACCTGTCTATTGTACTATTGTAAGTCGCTCTGGATAAGGGTGTCTGCCAAATGCCATAAATGTAAATGTAAATGTATTAATGTAAATAGCCAAGGGGCATAGAGTTGCGTACAGTTGAATTCCTTTTGAATCACCTGAATTTCTCAATTAATTACTCAAACTGTGGCCTGATGTTCTTCACTCAAGTCATAATTATTGACAAGTACAAACTAATAACACACCTTTTTTTCTTTATTGAACACATTAATTATTAATTGACAGTCATGGCTGGAAAAAAAAGTGTTTTAGCCCTTTTATTGAATAACTGGTAACACGTCTTTTAGCAACAATAACTTCCACCAAATGTTTCCTGTAGCTGCTGATAAGACATGCACAATAGTGAGAAGGAATTTGACCACTACTCACTACAAAACTATTTCCATTCAGTTCAATTCAATATTTCTGGGATTTCTTGCATGAACAGCCTTTTTCAGGTCATGCCACAGAATCCTAATCTCTGATTTGGTTATTTTATATGTACACATATATAATGTATATTCACTCTTATTCTTGAAACCATTATGTTGTTCATTTACTCTTGTGTTAATGCTTATGAGAACACAAAGTTTCTCATGGGAGCGCAAAAGTTTTGCAAGTGAAGACAAAAGCATTGAAATATAAATTTTTGTTCCATCACCATGTCCCCTTAGGGGCTCCGTATTTTACCACATACAGTTTATCTATATAGTCTATGGGACAGTCGTAAAAAGCATTTCACTGCACGTGGTACTGTGTATGGTTGTGTGTGACCAATAAAATTTGATTTGATTTGACATACAGTATGACCATATTTAGGATATACTGTACCTTGAGTGTTATATAGTTGATTATAAGAGCATTCTCCTAAAAACATTTAAAAACATGATTGTTAAAATGTCCATTCGATTGTTTAATAAAATGAAATAAAGGGATTTCTCCACACAGTTTTGCTTTCAGCTCGACCCCCAGAAAGCATTGCGCATGTGCCCGAGACGAGAGCGCGCCTCTGAAGTGAGCATCGCTCCATTTTTGTTGCAGCGATGCGTGAATTGTTTTGGCACTGGCTCGCTAAGGTTAGTTAGCAAAGTTAGTTAACACTTGGCCAGACGCACAAAATGATCACATGATGTAGTTAATATGTCGCTATTAAATCATCAACGATGGTCTACTCCAGTTGACTGAAAATGTTACAGCTTTATGTCCAATGAATTAAATGTGAATTTTTATAGTATAATATAGTATAATATAGTATATTACAGTGTAGTATAGTAATCAGCTATTTTGAATTTCATCCATATTTTGGAGTGCTGTTTTCTTTTAATTTCCTTTTTCTTCTCTTTTTTGCTGAATTTACTAACTGACTTGGACTCATGGTACAAGCAGGTCAGGCTCAACAAGGCACAGCCATTTTGCTGCGTTGGTTTAAAAATTTGGACACAAACCAACAGAATGCAATGATGCAATAGTGAGCTTAACACAAGCTGCTAATACTGCTTTACAATCGAGCTTTATGAGCACTACATTTAGTGATTTACTCAACAACTTTAAAACTGGTGAGGAGCCTTGTAATATTTTATAGATTTAATTTCAATGCTATATTGATAACCTAAAAACAGAGTGCCTGAGTGTAAATTGATACTGAATTTAATCAATGGACATAAAGTTGGACCAAAGTTTTTAGGGTTACAGCAGTCGATTTACTTTTAGTGATAAGTTCAACCCCTTAAAGGTGCATTAGGTAAGATTTGTCAAGATTATTCAAGATCAGGTCTTTATCGGTTAAGTAGGTGGAGCTGAATAAGATGAATGTTCTTGTTTCTCTTTGAGCCCACATATGAACACAAAGCAGTGGTTCAGCTAGGGTTAGCATGCTAACTAAGGTTAGCATTCACAAAGACTGTCATGACATCACTTTCAAGAGCACCATATAACACTATAAACATACAAAATCTGACTCATAATGATTTATGAGAATGGTCACAAGTGCAGTCGCTATCCTTTTTTCTTCATAATAAGTTCTTATGAGTACTAAACTGCAGTATTAGCATGTTAGCGAGGGAGTGTCTATGAAATGACTGACAGGATGGCCATGTAAACACAAACATGCATTCAGGACCCTAAAGCAGTTTTCCAAAGGGGTTTTCTCAGCCTCATAATACTTTTATCCTGAGGTCATGGCTTAATCCATTGTTTTTCTTTTATAACGATCTACCTAATTTTCCAGCTTACTCATATTATTAGTAAGAAAAAAATCGACTATTGCACCTTTAGACCGAGAAACTTTAGCCATCTGGAGAATATATAAAGAACTTTTTTTAAAGATTTGCTCATGTTGGTCTAAAATTCAGTCAGCAGTTCAGTGGGCTGTGCTGCTTTTCTTCGCCACCACGGTGGATTTTTTGGTTCAGCTGAAATGAATCTCCTGATGGGCTCTATGTGAGAAAGCTGATTTCCTTAATTTTCTGCAATCTCATTTTCTACAAAACATTGGTTTAAACATGACGAGCACCCTTACAATGAATATTTCTGAAGAAAATAACAGCACTGAGTCTCTTCCTGTAATGCCTTAAAGAATGGAGATCCTTGTAGAGGATCTTGGTAAAATTCCTCTATATAGAACACTTTATTACACTTTATGCTTGTGCATTTGGACTTCCCACTTCAATTCAAACCACAGGTTTTCATCTGGGCTCAAATCCGGAGACTGAGGCGGTCACCATGAAACATTCATTTTTTTTCTTTGTTGATTTGGAAGTATGTTTGGGTCATCATATTGTTGAACGCTCTATCTATGGCCACGTTCAAACCTCTTGAAAGAGGCAGCCTGGTTTTGGGCTGAAATATTGTGGCAGAATCCTTGATGCCATCAACTAACCTGTAACAGACAACCATCCAGGATGTATACTCGCTTTACACCCTGTGTTCATTGTATATACTCTGGATCTGCCACTGACCAGGATTAAGATATGTACAAGATGACTTTGGTGTACATGATTATTTGACTTGGTGTTCTTCCAAGATCCATCACTTCTCTGACACCTCTGATTAAATCCATTGTCATATCATTTGAAATTTTGTACAAATGTAGCATGTGTGGCAAGTTTCAGTTTTAACCTCTTGGCATTGTGTCTGAGATCTGAACTAGCCATGGCTATTGAGATCACCGCCATCACCGTTATCCAGATGAAATAAAAGAACTTAAAAAAACCCAAAAACAACAGGTTTCCATTTCTAACCAAAAATACATGGATTGATTAGCTAGTTGGCCATACTATTTCCACCAGCAGGAGATCTACACAAGCACATGGCATGAATACCATCTCGCTCCACAACAGACTGGACTGCAAACTGACTGATTCTGGCAAATCTGAAACAAGAGTGACATTTGACTGACAGCAGCTGTTGATATCCTGAGTAACAGATGATTGATAACCCACCTGTCAGGTTATGACAAATAACACAATGTAAGAATCTGATGGCTGTAACCTTCTCAAAGCTCTACAGAAAAATGCTATTTGTTGTAGCCTTTTTGAAAATATCGACGGATAGACGCAACGTTAAACCACTCTATTTCCAAAGGCCACAATGTGTCTGGACTTGTGAAATATGGTAATCATAGGTTTCAAAAGAACAGGGAGCAGGTCAGACCGTCAACAGTCATAACTCCACTGAACCTACCTGCCCTGTGATGAATGCTTAACAGATAGGAAATAGTCGTGTGCTGAAGTAGGACGCTATAAATCAAAATAAATCATGTGTCATGCTGTGAACATATCTGGTACTCCAGTGGAGGACTCTCATATTTTCATGCCATCAGCTGTTATCAAAAACATGTCTGTCAGAGGCTCAGAGAGATGCTTCGAATCTTTCCACGTAACTGAACACTGCATGCTTTATCAAAAAGTGACACTAGTCCGTCTAACTTTTTTTTTTTCAATGTATTTAAGACAAGTGCTATTACAGTTTACATACTGGAGGATATTTTCATATATATCTGTTATTCTGATGCATGCCAACAGTATTAAAAAGTGTGAAAATGTTGTCGTATACCTTATGAACAGAATGCACATTCATGTCTGCACTCTTTTGAATTATTTATTGGATGATTCCATGATTGGGGTGTCATTTGTTTCCCCACTGATATAACATACAAATACAAATATGTACATAAAGTAAAGGGAAAAGACATTTAAACTATTGTGTCCTTAACAACAACCTACGTGCATGTAACAATAGCCCCGTCCAATATATCTGCAGTACATTTTAGCCTGAAATATTATTTTTTAAAATGCTTAAAAAATAATCCATTCTAGGTTAGGAAAATTGTTCCACAGCATTCACTCAACCCTGTTACCTGAACACACCCCTATGAAATATTTGCAGTAGTCACATGTTCACAAGTCACATGTTCAACATGAAATTGCATCATCTGAATTTCCTGAACATCATGAAATTTTTTTTAAATTTTACTTTATTTTCACGGATATTGTGATATTACCTGGCAAGGTCACTTTGGAAGTACAACTCTGTTACTCAACTTGAATGTAATTTATTAATTTAACTAATACATTTAATTAGAGACCTTAATGTCTTCAGCTGATTAGCATGGATGATAGTTAACCACATTTTGTGTATTTGCGCATACTAGGCTAAAAATCTCAACCCTGTTTCTCATTTTTGAGCAAAATGCAGTCTGCCAGCAATGAAACCTATGAGATGTTGTTGTTGCCTGAGATGGGTTTTTTGAATGGTTTATTGCATGTTTTCTTTGATTCATTTTTGAAAAACAATGCAAGATAAAGTTTCATTGGCTAAATGGCACCCCGATCATGAAATCACCTTATTGGCATTATTCATGATCTGTCTGGCATTATTCTTGGCTCGTAATTACAAACTGGCCATGATAAGAACAATTAGATCATATGATATGATGACTGGCATCCAATCCAAGGTGTATTCTTACCTCGCACTATGCTTTCTCACCTTGCTTTGCAGATGATAAGTACATTTTCACTGACTTATTTGCAGAAGGAGGCAACTGTTGTCCAGATCTACAGTGCAGCAAATGCATTAGCTATTAGTGACAGGTTGCATCAGGCCATTCGAAGTCTGTAAGCTGACCAGTGGTATGTTCTGCTCAGATTCACAAACAGAACAGAGAGAGACAGCCTGGCGTTGCCTCCTGTAAGATTCACGATCACACTTCATCTGTTTCACATGACGCAAAACCACAGACTTGCTGTCTCCACTGCTCCATCCACACACACGAGAGGATGTGTATAAGACAGAGAAAAAAGTTAAAGAGTAGCAGAGAGAGGAGGATGTGTATATAAGTTACCTTAAAAGGTAAAGTGGAAGGAATAAATATTACAAATGTTTTTTCACCACTCATGTAATTAGACAACATTTAGATAACAATACTGCCCATTGTATTGCTGAGAAAGACTGTCTTTGTCTGCAAGTTCTGTCAGAAGCAGTATATAAATGTATAAAGAATAGTTATGTTCAGTGTGAACTCACAGCAAAGCATAATTTACAGAAATCTGCACCTGCGGTGGGTATAATTAAGTTTTTTTTTTCTTCAACAGTTTAAGAAAATAATTTCCTGTGTTCTGGCTTTGCATTCCATAATCAATTTCGACAGAGATGAAATGACTGGGATTTTTTTTTATGAACATGTTGATTTAAGAGCCATATTTTATAGTAAACCGATGGCGCACGGAGAGGGTTTCAGCTTTTCCTCACAAGCCACATTTTCTACATACTGCCTTAACCTCAGACATGCCTCTTCCTCTGTGGGTTTCTGGTCTGTGAGAGGAATATTCAGAGACACACAGATACACAAGCCAAAATTTTTCTAGATTTCTTTCTACACACCACTTAGCTGATATTTTTCAGCTAAGTTCAGCTGTCATCACTTAAGCTGCCTGTCATATTAAGTTTCTTCAGCCCAAAGATTGACGCACTCTGGTTATTTAATTGCTTTGGCCTTTATAGCTTTCATCTTGGATTTCCCCCCATTCCCTACATCCAAAAAGCATGTACATTAAATGCTTTAAAATGGTTTCCAATATTTCCCCCAGAATTAACTGATTCTTGGTTCAGTACCGTTAAAGTAATTAATTTAATTGTTGTATCTTAATAGGATATTTATCAGTTCTACCTAAATAACCATGAATGCTATGCAGTATACAAGTGTTTTGTTTTGTCTTTCCAAAATGATTGAAGTGCAGAAGCATTACAGGTAGGAATATCACAGACGTCAAGTTGGTCCAATGAACCATTATTAAACCACACTCTATTACTACAAGCTCACCATCTGAGACTACCTGAATACTGTAGAAGCACTGCATTCCATTAGAAAACCTTCAAATTCATCTCAAAGTAGTCAATATCCCCCCGTTAAACCATTAGCACCATCTCCACTATGATATCAACAGATATGAAAAAGAATTACAGATCCAACCAACAGAAACAGGTTTATATTTAGCAATATAATTTGTCAGCAAGGTCAGCATTAAATCAAGAGAAATGTTCATAGTAAAATGGTGGAAAATATTTACACAGGGTATTACTTCTTTCATGTGCATAAAGCACGTTGTTATTTCCTAGAAACTGGATTCTAAGAACCTGTCATGTTTCAAGTTCACCACAAGAGGGCAGTAGTGTTCCATATCACATCCTGTTCAACCTCTGCAAAGTGTGTGTGTACCGTACAAATGTGTGGCACCATATAACTGTTCAGTCACTTAGGACAGAGCAAGAAGAGCCAGTAGTGTTGTAATGATGGAGTAATGATGACAGTAATGACAGTAATGATGGAGATGATCCTCATTGGGAAGTGAGTCTCTGCAAGCAGTTGGTAAGACTACAAACATTCAGATAAACAAATGAATATTTGCACCACCATTTAATATCACCAGAGTCATAGTTCTGTAAACACCAGGCCCATAGACAATATATACTAGAGACCTTGATAGTCTACATATCAGTGTGAAGCAATCCGGCCATCATTTTGGTGTATAAGAATGAGCTATGCTGTATATATTGTATATATTCCAAACAGATGCAACTATAATCAAATATACATTGGTGCGCTCCAGTTTCCTGCAAAAAACCCAGTTTTAATGCTGCAACAAATTTTATGTGTAAGTGTCCATTTAAAATTTTATTTAATTGCTTTAACAGTTACGGGAATAATACATTAAACTGTGCATGCATTGCTTAATGTTAAGCCACAGTTATATTAGAAATTTGCAGTTTGCATCTGTTTGCAAACCAGACATGACAGTGCATGAACGGAAGAACGATGAAAGAAATCCAGTCAGCTATTTATCCAAAACTTAACAGTTTAGCTAACAATATTTTATAAAAGGCCATCTTCCCAGCACATGTGAAGCTTTGTACATCTCCCAACCATTTGTCAAGTGCATGGTACATGCAGTGTTGCCAATTCTTTTCGAGGAAAAGTAGCTAATGCATTCTCAAAAAGTCACTGAAAGTCACCAGATGATGTCATAGACTGCCACAGATCTTCTGAAGATCAAATAAAATTGAATAGAGTTTTATCAGAATAGAAAATAATAGATTATAACTTAATAAAGACGGCGTCTTAGGTCGTGACACCACAAACTACCTACTTGTGTGTTTACAAAATGGCGTCAACCGACTGTTTACATATTTACAGAATGCTATCAAGAATGCAGACAAAATGAAGCAGTGGTAGGAAACTAGTCATGATGGAAAAGGTTACAGTTGGAATAACTCGATTACTTTTAAAAATGGCCAAGAAGAGAGTTTTAAATGGAGAACAAAGAGAGGCAGGACAATCATGGGAAACATGGCAATCAGTGATTGGTCATTGGGAACTATGGTGATAAGCGATTGGTCTTTCGGAACAATGGTGTTCAGTGTTTGGTCATTGGGAACATAGTCAGGTTTTACACACTGGTGGTGAGTCAACCAAACCTGCTTTCTCAACTCATTAAACCAGCAGATGTGATGTGAGCTGGAGAACCATATCAAGTGCACGACAGTTCCTAATGTCTGCTAAAGAAGTGCTAAATTTTCACTAGGCTCTTTTATGACACAAAGTCACTAAATGGGTGTAAAAGTCACCAAATCTTGCAGCACAGTCATTACATTGGCAACTCTAGGCACATGTACCCCAGCAAAAGCAAGGCACATGTGGATCTGGGCCAATTAGAAGACTGTGTTAAATTTGGTTGAGTGAAGTGGTAGGTTTCAGCAGAGGGAAACTTCTAATCTATCTGGGATTAGAGGAAATTTGTATCTTTCGTTGTCTGCATAAAAATTATAAAAATGCACATATTAAACATTGATTCAAGGAGCGAGAGCGTGTGATCATGTGGTAATGAAAAATAAATGAGATAATCCTGAGAAGAGCCCTAGGTTCCTTTGTCTTTAATCAGGCTCAATTTACCCAAAGCGTTGCTGATAGTAATCAAAGGTGTTACTGCATCCATCCGTTCCAATGTTTTGGAGAGCATAAGGAAACATTTGAGAAGAGTGCTCTTAAAATACACAAAGTATTGTACATGTGGAGTTTGTTGTACCATGTGTACCATCTAACCCAACCTTCTGACTAACTACGTACCATGTCCTCTGATATTTATTAAATAATTTATAGTTTTTAGTCAGGAAGTATTATATAAAAATCACATATGCACACTGCTATAATGAGTGCTGCCAAAGAAGTTGGGCTGTTGGTAAACTATGCAAATGTGTGTGTCGAAGTTCACTTGTTGTGAACTTTTGATACTAAATTTATATGAAGAAGTCCATGACACAAAACCACTGATTGTGGCAAATTCCATTGAAATAAATGTAATTTCAAGTGTGGAATTTTGCTGACAAAAAATATTGATATGTTGAATAATAGTGGCCTTTTTTTTTTTTTTGTGAAGTCCAGGATGGCTGGAGTGGAGGATTCAATAGTCCACTGTTTGTAAAATGCCTAGGTCTCTAATGAGTATATTTATGGCCAAATCACTTCTGCATGATTGTATTTGATATCAAAATGAAACCTTTCACACTCCTTGTCTCTCTCTTTCTCTCTCTCTCTCTCTCACACACACACACACACACACTTTATTAAATGAGGCTTGTGTATTCACAGCCAAATCCAAATTCATACAGCTCCTTTCATCAGCGACAAGAGGATGGAGGCAGCTGGTAGACACACACATAAATTAAGCATGTTATTGCGTTTCTGCACATTTTTAGCACAGGTTTTTTTTTTTTTTTTTTTTTTTTTTTTTTTTTTAACTGGGGATTGTAACAGGCAGAGGGTCCTCAATAGTGATTGTGTGTGTAGACAGATAGTGATGTGCCTAACAGACTGATGGCTTTCATTAAAGTATACGTGCGTGTGTGTGTTTGTGGGGGTTGCTGGGGGACCCGGTGTGTCGTCTCACCGTCAGGAGCCAGTACAAAACAGTGAGCTGCACAGATGGCTGCTCGCTCAGATGGCACCATGTGAATGTGAGGAACCAGAGCACAGGCAAGTTAAAACACTTAATGTGTCAATCGCAGGGCTTGGTTAGCTGCAAGGGGCAGAACACAGCCCTCCCAATCCTCGATACTCACTGCAAGTCTGCCACTGATTAGCACACCAAGCAGTTAATCTGCATACATTAACCGCAGTATAACTACACACCTGTATTCACACTGGCCTATACAGGAGATTAGCATGTAGGGGGATACAGTGCCTCTCAATCAGTCAGCTTTTAACATGTTATCCCAATACATGGGGCGTAGTTCAAAGGTGACAAAGAAGAGCTTTCACTGGTCCTGGTAGCTGAAAACCACTTAACCCACATGTGTTCATTACTAGCCATGACTTTTCCATTGACCCAGGCAATCATTTTTGATTTTATAGCAACACAGAAGTAAATGTTGAGTACAACTAGGTGGTGTGATGCTGTTACCATCACTAAGTGGATTATTTTCCTACAACCGCAAATCCCAAAGTGTTTTAATCCTCTTATACCAAGGCAATTTGCTAAATATTACTTTGCATATTTTTTAAGAATGACACTTCATGCACATCATTTTTATCTAGTGAGCAATTGAGAAAAATGCATAAAGTTTAATGCTGTAAAAGTCCATTTAACTGTTGTTTCTATCATATCCCCACCTGAGAAACACCCTCATGACCAGTCCTGCCATCCAAATACTAACTGGTTTCTCAACAAATCCATTCAGTCTATCTTACTTGGTCAGCCATGCACAAATACAACCAAACTTCAACACCATTATGAACAGCAGCTTACTTAACCCTAACCCAGTTATACACTACTAAAAGCTCTGACAAGCTAGTGTAAATTGCTCTAATCTATTGTAAGATACTGTAAACTATTACTGTAGACTACTTCAAACTACCATAAATTACTACAAAGTACTATAAACCACTAAAACTAATGTAATCTACTGTAAGCTACTATAAACTGCCATTAACTACTATAAAACAAGGTAAACTATAAACTACAAAAAACTGTAAACGATTGTAAACTACTCTTTTGTAAACTAACATTACCTACTACACACTACTGTAAACTAATATTTGCTACTATAACCTATTTCACTATAAATTGACTGTAAACTCCTATAAACCAATGTAATCTCATATAAACTACTACAATCTATTGTCAACTACTGTTAACCACTGTAAACTACCATTAACCACTATAAACGACTGTAAATAATAAACTACAAAATGATTCTAAACTACAGTAAACTACCAATAACTACTATACATCACTGTAAACTACTACTAACCACGACAACCTACTGTACTATACACTACTGTAAATCACTGTAAACTACCCTTAAGTACTATACACTACTGCACACTACCATTAACTACTATAACCTACTGTACTATAAATTAATATAAACTACTGTCAATCAACTATAAACTTCTATAAACTAATGCTATCTTCTGTAAACTACTGCAAACTACTACAAACTGCCGTAAGCTACTAATGTCATTAGTACATTTTTCTCAGCAGCTGAGTTTATGGCTATGAATGTATAGTTGAATAAAAAAAAGACTAGCTCTTTTTTAAGCTTTCAATTCAATTACATGATTAAAATTTATAACACAGATGTGAAATTAATTCGTGCCAGGTTAGAACCTTTATCGGGCCAGTCCCAGCCTGTGGGCTGTATGTTTGACAGCCCGGTTGACCAGCTGCCTCCATCCTTTCTTATGAAAATTAAATTTGCACTTGGATCCACATTTCCTCATGTCTTCATCTCAGTTTTAGTCAAAAGTAAACTTGGGTCATACATAAGTTTAACAATTCAGTTGAAAACTAATGAGCCGCAATTCTAATCTTCTAAGCGTTTAAATTACACATGAATTTCGTATCATCTTTCCTAAACACTTAATGTTAAGTAAGCATAAACTCTATATATTTGTTTAGAGAATTTTAGTACTGTGCTGAAAAACTAATGTTACGTACATCATGTATTTGTAGCATTATCCATGCAAATCCACTGTTTACAATTATTCTTAGACAATGTATCTGCTATTTTTTTGTACACTTTTCTGCCCACAATCCAGAATCTTGATGACTGCAATCCAGTCGGCCCTCTGTGGATACATTTACACGTGTTTCCATGCGCTGGTTTCCAGTGAGCTTTTCAGAGCGAGATATAATCACTGGATTGAAGAAAAGTTAACGAAATCTTTAAAAGTTAGTAGAGTTTTCTTTGAAGGAGTTTGAAGTGAGTAAACATGAGAATCACATGCGTTTGTTGACAGTTCACAGGAATAGGTTCTGTCATGTCAGTCAAATTGCCTTTGTGAGAGTGGGCAGTTCCTGGTCATGTTTACTGATGAAAAGTACCAGACTCTCTAGTGTATGCTACAAAGAAGTCTGATTTGCAAGACTAGTTTACATTTAATTTATTGGGTTTCTTAGAATCTAGTGTTTTTTGAAGCAGAATGTTTAATAGCCAGGATGCTATCAGACTAGTGTGGTCTCACAGCTGTTGATTGCTACAATTCCCCCTGTTGTTGAAAGCATTTCCCATCATCTGAGACAAATCAACATTTAACACTGAGTCTCCCAGTCTGTCTACTTCACACCGAAATGCCGTGTTCTTTTCCCGGTATAACCTTTTGCCTTCAGACTTGTTGGCAGTGATAGACCAGATTTAAGCCAAACACTCTTCTCAGTCTCTCTGACAGCCAGCTTTGTATTGCAAATAAGCCATATCTTCCATAAAGCGATGTGTTGCTGATCTTTACTGCAATGATCCTGGAGAATCAGCACAGCAAGAAATCTGCAATCTAACAGTTTTTGTTTATTTTACAGCTTTCTGAACTCATCCAGAGTTCAGCTCTTAGAAAATACAATGTTTGACTAATTAGCTGTAGATGCCATTTTTAGCACCTTAAACTAGGACAAGTCCAAACTGCTAATCACCCACACTGTGGGTCTGTGCAAAGTCTCATGGGAAAGATTTTAATGGAAAGTGTATTTTAAATGCTGGCATATTGACTAACTTGCTGTATTTTACAGCTGATTTTATCTCCTGGGCTCATCTATTTGTGTGCTTGTGCTTTGTGCACACTGTGATTTTCTGTAGGGGTTATTGAATGACTGCAGAGTCCAACTCTCAATCTCCTGATATTCGCCCAAGCCACCAGGAGCACCTGACCAGTTGCCACAACAACCGTTACTGATTGCTGGCCAAATGTCATTTGGGATCAGACTGTGGCAGCACAACCTCTCAAAGTGGTACACACACACACAGTTCTCAGTGATGTCCAATACTCAAAGAACAGTAGCAGGGCTTATTTTTAAGCAAGTGTTGGATTGATTGTTTTTTCAGGACCATGGACAGCGTATACTGTCTCGCTGTGCCCTCACCAATCTCCCAACATCTCACATCTGGTCAGGTGCTAATGGCATTGCTTTATAAATGTATTTACTATTGTTTATGATTGTTCTTAAGCTGGAATGTTTGCAGCATACAAAAATGTACATCTATAGCACCTGAAACAGCTTCAATAGCCTCCCCATGGAGAGCTCTTCTGTGGATGCGTAAATATCACAGAAAGGCAGCTAAAGGCAATAAAATGAACAAATATTAATGAGGATCCCTCTGTGTTCTCACCAAACCTGGTGTCCTATCAGCAGATAAATAACATCTCCCGGTAGTGAAATGATGTCTACTCATTAATAGCCATAACGGTTCGAATTTCCTGCAATATAGCAAACCCATCAATCACACTCGGATTTGAAGGCAACCACCTGCAGGCATGTCTGTCACATTGCCACTGTCATCCCACTGTGATGGTAAACAAAAATACCGAACCCTGACAGGAAGAGAGTGGAGACTTCAAACAACACAAATGTGGAAAAGTGGCCTGCCATCAACCCACCACCAAACAGCGTAAAATGAGAGTAATGTAATGCAGGTCCTTGTTATTCTGTGCAGGTTTTCTGAACTAGAAGGATGCCTGATTCCATTTCTGGAGACCCACGACTCTGTTCAATCCTGTGTTTTTCCTGCTCCAGCACACCTAATTCAACTCATCAGCTAATTACCAAACTCCGCATGAGGTAAATCAGACGTGTTAAGGCAGAGAAAATAGAAAGCTGTTGGTAGCAGATCTTTAGAATCGAGCAAAGAATCCCTAGTGAACGGTGTTCATGTGAATTTGTATTTCCAAATAACAGACTGCTGTCTGAAAGGCATATGAATCTGGACATAACCCCTTAATGGCCGTGCAATAGCTAGCTGAAAAGCAATGTGTGGCTGTTGATAAATGAGATAGCAATCAGTGGCGAGTCTAATCTGATGTACATTTGGAGTGAAGCGAGAGCGATAAAGGTAAGTATCGATCTTTTGAGTGTGGAAGACAGCACAGGTGTCCTTGAGCCTTAAGCAAGTTCTTGATTAGAGGATGTGTTATCTGAGCCTGCTCTACCTTCACACACCCTGCCAACATTTAGCTTTCTGAATCATGGAATACGGTGGGGTATTAGCACACTGCTATGGAGAATAACTCAGACATTGGAGCTGAGTCCTTCTGTACCTACACTACCTACGCCTAAACCGAGCACTATGTCCACAATAACAAGTGACGAAGGTGTGGTTTGAATGTTTATGACCATTAATAATGATATTATTTCAAAGATACCTTCTTCTATTTACATTTTGATCTGGCGCTAAAATTAACAGATCTTTTTCTTAAAAGACAGCATCAGCTGTAAGGGTGGGGTCGAATGGGGGAAGGGGAAGGCTTGTCATTTCAATGCAATGGCAGTTTACCACACAACTGTAGACTTAGGAATTGGGTATATTAGCAATAGTCTATATTGGTGCATAGTCATAATTATCAAATTTGTCATAATTTAACAATATAGTTACACTTTTTATTATCCAACAGCCTATAAAATAGCGCTTACATGGATAAATGGTGTGATAAATAAAATATTTCCAGTGAGCATCAGTTCTGTGGGTGGAAATGCCTTGTTGATGAGAGGGGTCAGAGGAGATTGGCCAGACAGTTTCGACGTGCCAAGAAAGCTATGGTAACTTACGTAACTACTCTTAACAACCAATGGTGAGCAGAAAAGCAGATCCTTTCCAATAAAGCACCTTTGGGATGTGGTAGAACAGGAGATTCGCAGCATGAATGCTCGGCAGACAAATCTGCAGCAATTATGTGATGCAAACATGTCTGAGACCTAACTTCTGGGGTCTGAATGCCTCAATTTTTGGTATTAATTTTGTATTAATTAATATGTAATCTAAAACAGAATACTGTGTGAGGACTGGATTTTGACAGGACAGCAATGAAAAGCAATCACTGATTTGTGAAGGATCTGACAGATGCTGTTCCAGGAAAGTGTGTATTATGGTGTTGCTCTATGTATTCTGATCCTCGCCACATTGGTGTTCTGTGCACGCAGGTTATTCTCACACTTCATCTCCCCCTTCTCGACACTTGCTTCAATTCGTGGTACCTGTCTGACCTACTCCTCTTCATTCCCTCTCTGTTCTCAAGGGCATGACCCCTCACTCTCATACTATTACTTGCTGTCTTTCACACACTCTCACCCTCTCTTCTTGTCTCTCCAACTCACTCTCATACATGCATACATATATCTCTTCCGCTGTCTTTCCTTCTTTCTCTCATCCTCACTGCTACAGGGGTCATGCTGCCATATATCTTGCGTCAGTTCATTAATGGGCTACCAGAAGACTCTTACGACACTCCAGCCAGCCTGTTCTGTCAAAGCCTCCAAATATCCAACTTCATTTCCACTCTACCAACCAGTGATGCGTGACTTTTCCTGACTGTAAATTCTCTTTCCATTTGGCATTACACCACTCATAACTACAGTGAAGGGGAACTTATTTTCTTCTTTTTATAGAGTGATTAATTGACTGATTAATATACTTAGCTGGTTTTCACATATTATTCCCAAAGCTTTTAAAAAAATACATTCACATTGTTTCAGATTTGCCACATATGCTGATCAATCAATCTGACATTGATCATCAATGTCAAAGCTTGCTGTGAAATATCATGATTAAGAAAAATTATTAACACTGTTAAAGCCCAAAAGCCTAAAATGTCTTGCCCAGGATAATGGTCCTATTTGGAAAAGTATTGTATTTGCATGAAACATTTGGTATGAATTTAAGGCAAAAACCAATATTCATAATAAAGTCCAAGTAAAATTACAAGTTATGAAAGCTGCAACTTAAGGTCAAGTGCAATTCTCAATACTAAATTTTATAATAACTCAAGGGTGTCAAAGTAAAAACTCTGTTTTCCACATATCATCAACAGTATAGAAGTCTAAGTTTGGGCCCTTTAATATAGGCATATGCAATATATATTTACTCTGAAGTGAATCCTGATGTGTTTACTTCCTTGGTATGATTCACTGGGGCTGTATGTGGGTGTAGACCAAAAAGCTAATCTGTGAGTGCTTGTGAGAGTTGTGGTGTGTCCAAAACCCAAACACATGCTGTATTCAGAGGGAGAAAAACATCTTCATAGTGGCATAGCAGTCTGCCTAAGAAGCATGTCTTAAACCATTTACTTTCAAATTCCTCTGTAGCTATCAATGTGCTGCTTTCTAAGACATGGATTTATGAGACAGCATTGACGGCAAGGTATCAAGGGCTGTTTCCGACACACTCGTGGTCTCAGGTTGTTTCCAGGAAATCTCTGGCGAGTTTAGTGCTTTGACCCCCACACCCCTCAGCAAGTTTTTTTGTTCCTTTCTGGACCACTAATTTGTTCAGTGTGAAACTAAGTCAGACCAAATAGAAAACATTCATTAAAACACGCAGGTCAGTAGAGTTGCTTTACTGCTTGAGGCTCTGTGGAAGCGCTCCACACACTTATTGCAATCCTGGCACGTTGCTCGGATTAAAACGGATAATTAGAGAACATGTGAGGCCGAGCGGAGTCTGTGCTTTTTCACTAGTTTAGGATATCATTAAAATGTAGATAAGCGTATTATGCTTGAAAACCAAAATGGACATGAAAACAGGAGAATTAAAAGAATAGCTGAGGGGAATAAAGGAACAAGAGACACAATGTGTGGGAATCTTTTCATTCCTCCCTTAATTGGATTAAAAATTAGTGATTACAGTAGAGGCGATTGATATTGGTATTTAAGCAGAACTAGAGAATATATACACTCCTGCATTGACAACATGGGAGCAATCTGTAGGAGAAGATTCTGAGATGCTGATGAGGAGGCACCCCACAGGGCAAAGGCTGAGGATTGATTTTAGGCTTATCAATTCTGCTTCTTTATTCGCGGTGTGAATGGCTTTCAGCCGAGGCCAATACAAAGCCAGGACGAGAGAGAGTGATGGCTAATCGATGCTGAGCACACTAAGCCGTGCCCGGATCCCCATGCAAACATGTGGATCAGCTCAATGTGTGTGTGAGAGAGAGAGAGAGAAAGAGAGAGAAAAAAAGTAGTGGGGGGGGTGTGTGTGTGAAAAAGTAAAGTCATAAGTGAGCACAGATGAGACAGAGACTAATGCTTTCTCCAATGAATGCTTGCCCTTGCCAATTCAAGATAACAACAAAAGACTATCTGTCCAGTCTGGTGTTAACTACCTAAACAAATTTCTCATTTTTCAGCATCTTGCCGGCCTGAATGAAACCCGGTCCCTATTTGCTGATTGTTAATTAAATACGTCTTTGACCGTGTGACACTGTACAATGTCCATAAGCTCTACCGAAGCCTTCACATTCCCATGCGGCAAAATTGCTTTTTACTTCAGATGTGTCAAAAGAAATGGATTTTCCTGTGTGCGCTATATATTCCATATGGTCACATGTTAGGGAGCAGTTGAAGGTGTGTTAGCAGGGATAATAGAGGCTGCAGCTTTCGAGGAATGACATGTCATTTACTGAGAGATTAATGGCCTAACTTGGTGCGGTTGGGAATCCAGTGCCTTTGAATAGCCACAAAGGTCCCCCGCCACCCGCCCACAAATCCATGAGAGATCGAAAAACCGCAGTATGTGTGTCTGATTCATGTGGCCAATCAATGCTCCGGCCCTGAGTCGAACCCTGCGCTCCCTACTTTCTTTTCTCCTCTTGCGTACTGCCAGGCACAGTGCTGAAAGTGTGTGTGTGCAGCATGAGAATACACTGCATGAATATATTCAACATCAAACACAGAGCTTCATGCAGAGAAAGTATAATGCACGTTGGCATTGGTGTAGCGGTTTTAGGTTGAGAAATGTGCATGATTGTATGTGCCTCTGTGTCAAAGCCAATGTTTGACCAATTTGTTGAATATTGCATACAAATCAGGGAAGGGAAAATGGAGACATAGAGAAATAAATAACAGCTCTTACACATATAGAGATAAAGAGAGAGGAAAGAGAAGAGAGAATGAGAGAGAGAGAGAGAGAGAGAGAGGAGAGAGGAAACATCCCTCTGCATGTCGGACATGTTGGATAATGACCTCTCACTCACTGTGCAATCTCAACATATGTGTGTATGTGTGTGTTTTGTCTTAGTCTTCTGTCAGCACCGTCACCACACCTATCCTATTTCTGTCACCCTGTCAGGAAAATTGTAGACTCACACAATACACACACATACAAATACCATCTAACAAAACACAGTCATGCTGACAGAACAGCAGGATTTCAAATGTCTTTCCAAGCTGAACCAACAGTAATCAGCATATATTAAGGAGTTCAGTCAGAAAGAAAAGCACCACGGAGAAAAGAAGCACAGACGCACACTATTCATCCTCACAGCCTTCATGTGTGTGAGCTATCAATCCATCAACTTCACAGCAAACTGAGGATGCACTAATCTTTTTTATTCTTAATATCGATTCCAATATGAGATTTATATGAGACGTCTCATGCACAATTCATATTCAACGGTGACAAAGATCTGTGTCATGTCAGTCATCGCATGCATTCATGTCATAAATATGTCAGTGATTCACACAGGAAGGTATGCCAAATCTGATCAGATATCCATCCAGCAGCACAGCACTCACCCAATATCAAATAGCAAACACAAATATTATTGGATGTGTGCTTCTCTATAGAAAACAATTAGCTCTTTTTCATGATACACTTCTGGACATTTGTCTGACAGGATGTGTCCAAAGAAGGGACAAGGCACAGACAGAAGGAGACAAAGGCAGAGTGAGACAGAAAAGGACAGGAGAGACTTACATAGAATATCAGCTTCTCTTTGTTTTTCATTGCTTCATTGTTTCAAAGTGTTTATTAAATCTGTGGTCTGTTTCAGGGAATAGAAACGTGGAGATATTATCTGGATTAATCATCATCATGTGTTTGGAGTGGAACAGAATGGTGGTGTTCTCTGAGAGATGGATCTTCATCAGACAGTGTCAGCACTTTATGGTCTGTCTGTCAGCCATTTTCCATAAGTCATTATTGCAGCATTGCATTGTTAGTACACCAGCCCACCAGGCAGGAAACAGGTCTGAATGTTTGGAATCACTCTGTCCCTTCCTTTTGTCAGAAGACACCTTTTCCCCATGACACCTGTCTGAAGCAATGTCCCAAACAGTGAGATCTAACTGATGCACCAGAAACTGACACTAACATCAAGTGAAAAAAACAGCAGTAACATAATGTTGGCATTTCCAGGTATATTGCAAATGAATCACAGAATAAAGAATCTATGTTGATCTTTTTCTTTTTTTAATATGGTTTTTTTCTTCTTCTTTGTCTTCTCTTCTTCTTATTATTATTAATGCACTATTATAAAATATTATAAAATAGCTAGGTGAATCTTTAAGTCATAAGATATAAGATTCCTATATTGTTATCTTATGGATCTCTTATAGTACCTTATAGTTGTGCTCTTGTAGAAGCCGTAAAAAGTGGAGAACCTTAGACATGCCATGTTACACCTTTAACTTTATTTTTTATTATATTGAAGACACTTTAACTTTTTTATTATTATTTTGAAGACACTTTTAACCAAATTTGTTCCTAGTTATAACACGTAACATACTAAACCTCGCTTTTCAGTCAAACACGATGTATGTATTTATGCAAAGAACATTTCACAAAGTTTATCCATGACACTTATTTTGAAAGTATTTCACCATTTCTTTTTATAATTGTTTAGTTCCTAGTCAAAACTGACATAACGTTTTATTTTCCAAATTAATATTTACTTTGCAAACATAATTAATTCTATATAGATAGAAAATATGTAGAGATGGTCTCATTTCTATCTGTGTTTTTATACACATGAAAAGTAGGAGAGACAACAGAGGCTGGCTGTTATCCAAATCTGTGCTATCCCTAAGAAGAAGTCCCCCACCTTTCCTCAGGACTATCGCCAGATATCATTATTATTTTTTTTGTTGGCTAAGGTCTACTTCAGGACATTCTTGTCTCTCAAGTCAGTTATTCTATAAAATTGTCACAGCATGGCTTTATGAAGAATAAGTTTACTGTGTCTGCTTTGGTCTACATTGTTCAAAGCCAGCATAATGCTGTAAATGAAAAAAGTGACATTCATGCTACCTTCATTGACTTTTCACGAGCATTTGATACTGTTGATCATTGCCAGCTCCTGACTAGTTTCGCAGGCTACAGCATTGCACGCTCACTTTGGCACACAATTACAGCTATCTTACCACTCGAGTACAGACAGTGAAGTGGGGATACTGCTGGCCTCAACCACAGCCAGTGCTCTCCGGAGTGCCTCAAGGTGGTGTCTTGTCTCCATTGTCGTTTGTGCTCTGTTTTATCACTCTGGATGACAGGCTACCCCAAGCTGTATGCCCTGTGAAATATGCTGACAACTTGACCTTAAGAGAAACCCTGATGGGCCAATTGCCTGGCTGCACCCAATCTGATAGTAGTGATGCAGTGGTTAGTTGGGGCAAGATTACTCTGTGGTTGCAAACAGCAAAAAACACCAAGGATATGATCATCAGTTTCAGGAAGGAGGAAGACAGACTTGACCCGCCTATACTGAAGGTCAATGGCCAGTGCATTGAACGAGTAAGGACTTTTAAACTTCTAGGAGTTCAAGTCTCATCTCATTTATATTGGAATGAACATGCAAGTACATGCTGAAGAAAGTGCAATGTAGGATTTATTATCTGAGCATGGCAAGGTGTGCAGGGCTACCTACAGAAGTTCTGTCTCAGATCTGTGTCTTTCATTAGGCCTGTGCTAGCGCATGCTTCCCCAGTCTGGACCAGTCTGATGAAACAACTCATTACAGACTTAGTGTACAGAGAAAATGTTGCAGAATTATTGGCGTTCCATCTACAGACCTTTCAGACCTTGGAGGAGAGAAGAGATGAAGCAAGCATACTGACATGCAGAGAGTTTAAACAACACCTGCAAGATCCAACCAGCCCACTGCATGAATTTATGACTGTCACTCAGTCTAAGTATGGACTCTGTCTCACAAAAGAGACATTAGCATTGCTACTAGAAGGACAGTTAGACATCAGAGGCCATTTTTGGCAAGGACATACAAGCTGTATATTATTTAAAATGGCATTTTATATTGCATTGTACCTTGTATTGTATTGTATATTGTATTTATTGCTGTATATTGTAATTATTGTTGTTGCCATATGTTGTGTGAAGGAATAAGAGTGCCTTGCAGTGTATGCACAGGTATGTATATAAATTGCTTGCAGTAATAATAAACTTTAAGTATAATGATAGCATGTGTCCTGCAAATGTACTGTACTTATCATTTTAATTTTTTAAGTCTTTTATATGTTCTTATCTAACTTTAGGACTGTACACAAGTTACAATATTGTTAGGTGTTACAATAATGACAAGCTTTGATGAGACATGAGCTATACCTTTGTTTCCAGGACTGTAGAGGGGCTCAGACTTATTTCTCCTGACTGCCCTTGCTAGCCATTTTTTGCCTGAGAACACATGAAGTAAAAAAGTTGTGGCATGTGGTGTTGTGTCTTTTGAGACCAGCTGTCATCACATACCACACACACCCTGGTTCTTTCCTGGCATCCTACCAACAGGGTTGCAGATGTACACCTACATGTTCCAGGTGTAGTTGGTCCCAGCTTTGCATGTTGCCCAGATTTTATGCCATATTTGCTTGGTTTACTTGGCATGTATTGTTTGACGAGACAGAAATTTCCCCAGATTGCAAATGTGTGATGGCTCAGTGCCGGCCCATGCTTACCACTTTCATCTAGCCCACATATTGGCATGGAATGACACCGATGAACTCATCCGAAACTGGCTGCCAGAACACAGCCACTACTCAACCTTGATGAGACTTATGCATGATATGAGCAGATCTTACAGTTGGGACACTGCTGGCCCAAAATTGAAATGCCATACAAGCATCAGATATGGTTGATTGCATTTAGGCCATTTTGGATTAGTCTCCAAATGCCATGAAAACCTTAAATGTGTGCCATTATGTGTGCCCCAGAATACACTTTCCCTTACATGCCAAAGCGCAGCCATATTTGGCTCAGAATCGCCTGATCTCTCGGTCTGAAAGGGGACCCAAAGTAACCTCTAGGTCTGGATTGTAGATAAGTGGCAGATGCTGAACCCATGTGTCCCAGTCATCTCTACTTGCACCTACTTTACCTCACTGATGGTAGGTAGGCTTTGTATCCTGATTATCAAACTACCCTTGAGAGAATATAAAAGGTCGTTATTGACACAGTTGTCTCACAAATTGCCTGAGCAGACTTGGCACGATGGTGAAATGTTAGCAAGGCTCCTAGGAAGCCACATTTATGAGTTAAAGCTGTGGGAAACTTTCAGAGTAGCACTCAGCCATGTTGTGGTTGTACGCAAGCAAATGTTCCCATAATAAAATATACAGATGTTCTGTCTGGAAAGTGTGGTTCCTGTGGTGGTAACTAAATACTAGTCCAAGATAGACAGTGGTATGGTTCCAGACTTTCAGCTTTATATTTGTAGGTGTGTATGTTGTAAAATCTTCGTCTTTAACATAGGCATGTATTCTTATGTTCTATGGCATTAAAGGTGGCATAGTTTGCAGCTACAGAGTCCATGCTTCAAACCTGAGCTCGGGTTATTGTCTGTGTGGAGTTCTGCATGTTTTCTGCATGGCCATGTGAGTTCTCTTCTGGGTTCTCTGGTTTTCTCCTACCTCGCAAAAACAAGCCAGGGGTGCCAAGTCGAAGGTGTGTGAGAATGTGTGTGTACATGGTGCCCTGTGCTGGAGTGGCATCCCATACAGGCTGTATTACCGCCTCTCCAGTGTTCCAGAGATGGGCTCCAGATCCACCATTGCCCTGACCAGGGTAAAGTGGCTACTGAAAATGAATGAATGAACATGGAAAACAGTTAAACAGAAGGACTGAGGATACTAATCCAAAAGATTTGGTCCTACATCTCAGTCTTCACTGTAAAGATGCCTCTTCAAAACATGTCTTCCTAGTTGTACAATGAGTCTGCATATAAGTGAACTTTACAGTGGTATAGATAGATAGATTCTTTATTGTCAGTGCACAGGGTACAATGAAATTGAGTGTCCCTCCTAATGGTGCATAAGAATAAAATAAAAGGAGTAAGGGATAACATAAATATAAAAGGATATAAATATTAACATAAATGATCAGATCTGTTCAGTTAAGAACAGTGTGATCCGGTAAGATTTATAAATTTTAAATAAAACAATAGAGAGTAAAATTAAAATAAAACTAAGGTATTGCACATTACAGTATTGCACATTCATTTGTTGAATTGCTGTTTTGTCTTATGTACAAATTTTTGCAGTTGGGGATAAATGAATATGAAGTAAGAGTCTATAGACGTGACTGTAGTGCAAATAGTTCCTAACATTCAGTGATAGTGTTTCTTAGCGTTCAGTTCTCGAATAGCTCACAAGGCACACAAGGTGATATTTTCCTGTCATTTGAACAAGCTAACAGTAATTCTATTTGGATAAAAACATCTGATTTCTGCCTTCAGAATAGGCACTGTGTGCAGAGTCATTTACGTCTTTCCGTTATTGACATCATGCATACTTGTAGATTCTATCTTAGCTATCAAATTTTCTGGTCTGGGAGTGATTTTGCATATATAATTCCCTAATTGATCAAATGAATTTCCCAGCTCCCTTTTATAATTAAGGATGACTGGGAGATTTATTGGTGTATGGAGTTCCCAAAGGAGGTGTAGGTGCTAGGATATACTCCTTCCCAAGCTGTGCTAGACTGTAATAGTCTGTTTCAATTTAAGGTGTTACATTGTACACACTTATACTTGCCAAGATCCTTTCTGATGTTAATCGAATCTGTGATCGATACTGAAAGCTCCTCTCACACAGTTTTGGCTCTGCTCTTCTATATCCACATTTTATCCATCTTTGTAATCTTTTCCAGTTTCACTTGTACTAATAGAGCGTTTTTTTATTTTTTAAATTTAAATAGAACTATATTGTCAGAGTTTGAAGGCAGATGTACCTGAAATCCTGAAGTTAAATATGATGTAGTTTAGCTTTTGCATTATTATCTGTACTATTGTACAAAATCGGTTATTTAAAAATAAGATTATGTAATTTAACACATTTGTCAGTTAAACCAATCCTGTAGCTGTGGTGAAAAACTAAGGATGCAAACTGACAAACATGTCTTGGTTGATAGTAATAGTGTGGCTAATCATTAGAAAACTTCTATGCAAAGCAAAGAAAATTAGTCATGGTAATGTAAGACAAGTGTAATCCATATTGTGAGTGGCCAAGCTGAAATCTAATTAGTTGAAATGTTAATATTTAGCAGTGGGGGAGATATTGACTTTCTTGAAGGATCCTCTGGTCACAACAGCACATAACACATGAAATTCAAGCATAAACTCCGGTCATAAGTCCCAAGTATTGCTTCTTGTTCTTGTGCTAACTTTGTACATTGTAAGCTCATAGTAGTTAGCCTCATAGTGTGCTAACAATACTCCATGAGAACACTCTATGTGTTCTCCTTTGAAAGAAAGCACAGATCTGGCATTTTCTAAATTGAATAACGAGTAATAATAATTATATTAGACAGTTAGATATTTCCAACTGTCTGTCATCAATCATTTACAGTTATACACACGTACACACACATACACATTCAGAAGGCTTCACCATCAACCCACTCTTCCGCCTACACTCATGCATCCATCTGCTGGGAGCTGCTGCTACTGTACTCCAGTCAGTTACAAAAAAGCCCAGAGCTTTACTTCACCTTATCATTTGAATCTTTTCCATTCTGGAATTCAGAGAATCAATAACTGTTAAAATGCATTCTACTGCTTTACAAAGGTGCAACTGATGTTGGCCTGAGAATTCCATCAGGGTATTTAACCCTTCCCATGATCCTTCAGCATGTCTGGACTTGCACTCCTCACTCTTGTAACTGCATCCCTTTACTGTTAGTTTCACTGTAGTTACTGAATAATTCATAGTAGTTACTGAATATGTTTAAAGATAAACTACTGAATAATACACTGGGGTTTATCTTGGACAAGACCAGGCTCATTTAAACTATCTTCAAACCTCATACACAGACATTCACAGGGTCTTCTGGGACAGTAATTGTGGCAGCTAAACAGCAGAAAACGTGAATGATTCAGATACATAATAAGATAATCTGTTTTTTGTGGCCTGTATTATTTAACTGGTAAGACAATATGAGATTAATCAAAAAAAAAAAAAAAAAAAAGCTCATCCCAAATATTTGTTTTCAACCTCATTTTATATATGCACACACACATACAGTGAAAGCGCTGTTGGTGATAAATGCCTTCTGGTTCTTCCTGGTTATCAAAGATCATCATCGCCTCACCACAGTGAGAGGAAGGAAAGAGGCACGACCGAAGCCAGAAGTTAAAGTAATAGCAGTCAACTATGCTCACAGTGTCATGTATTTGCAACAACAATGTTATCTAGGAACCTCCTCACCCTGGGGTAAATATGAAGATGTTCCAGATTAGACAGGCAGAGCCGGAGGCACCATGGGAAATGAAGTCAGTCTTGTGCATGGGTTTGATCAGATAAGGGACATATCACTCTCACACTCACTCATAACGCCGGCTTATCTGCGTGCAGCGATATTTCATGAAGTGTAGCACGTAGTCCGGCTGCACTTGCATTTCCTGCAGCCGTTTATGAAAACCAGCTGAACAAATCTAACTCTTGGAAGACAGGAAGTTCAAAATCAAACCCCCTGCAAGATCAGAACTCAAAGTTAACAACAAATTAATGGAGGTTTTTCTCCGGAAGGCCACCAGTATAAAGTGTACAAAGACAAGCAAATCTATCCACAAGTGCAAAACAGTTAACGGACGCAGTTAATGCTTGTGGGAAAGGCATTCGTGATATACCATTATACATAATCAATGCTGTGTGCAGGTAACCATGGCAACAACTCCTACACCACACAGATACTGTATTGATGCTGAAGTGGCTAATTAGAGACAGCTGTGCTGACACACATACTCTTCATTAGGCTCTCTAATAAGAGCACAGTAACCTTTACTTGACCAACACATGGCAGATTAACCTGCTTCAGCCTATATATAGTATAACGAATGTGTTATACACTCAGACTGTATATGCACATACCATTACATATGGACAATCAGAAATGTAACCCATTAAACTCCTTCTTCTATTAGTTTCACTGGAGTTGCAGAATAAATCATCATAGATACTGAACAATTTATGTTAATGTTTAATATTTATTAATATTATAGTGATCTTGAACACATTGTTATCTTGTGTTTAATAGTCATTTATTTATTGTCATTTGTATTTAATTATAACACAGTTGGTATAAATTTAGCATTGAGTTACTCTTATGATTGTATGTGTCACATGACAATATGATGAGCATCTAGGGAGCTTAGATTTTTATCTAGGTTTTTTTTTTCCCTAGGGGGACCAAACCCCCTAGACAAGTTATCACTAACATTGGAGCAGCTATAAACAATTGTTCCATCAACCGCATCTTCTCTCTCTCTCTCTCTTTCTCTCTCTCTCTCTCTCTCTCTCTCTTTCAAAAAACACAGCTTGTCATTTTACTGAGAAGCCGGAAAGCATAAACTCCTCTGAAGACTTTCACTTGCTGGGAAACAAGCACCGTTATTGTTACAAAGCGCTGACAACCGTGACTCCTTCCATAAATGTTAAGTAAACAAAAACAAAAAAATGTCGCCACATTAACAATTTTGCATTTTTCTTTGTTAAACAACACTTTTTTATCCATATGTCGAGCATCTGCCATATAAGTCCCTGTGTATGAGCTGGAACTATAGAAACAATAACGTATTAAAAGAGCACACTAATATTAACCTATCGTTCATGTTACAGCCAGAACTGTCCAAGTCATGCTGGTATACAGAAATTCTGACTTCCTGACCAATCAGATTTGAGAATTCAACTGCACTGTGTTATAAAATTATAATAAAGACTACAATAATTCAGTTATTTAAAATACTTAATGCAAACAGTAGAAACAGAAGTACTAGTATACAAATCAATTTTTCTAGACTATAGAAAACTAGTAAACCATTTTCTTCAGTAAAAAATAGATGGTGTATGGCATTAAGATTGTAAGTATGGATACAAGGTATAGTAATTATATCATCTTTGTCCTCCCTCCATAAACTTCTCTCAGCTTCATTTAGAAGTCTAAGCGGTCACTAATTAATTACACTAGTTTAGCATAATTTAGCATCAACACAATTGTGATGTTCGCATTCATTATCCATGTGTAACTCTGAAGGTTAAGAGAGCTCAGGATTCCAGCAAACACTAAATTAGTTGGAAATGCCATGTTATACCCCAGTGAAATCAATTGCAACAAATCTGACATTTGGATCTACAGAGAATTTCAATTCATTTCCCTTACAGCCTGAGGCCTCATCTCAAAATTCATATCTTCTCATCAGTTCTGCGCGATCCCTGTTCCATCACCAGGAAGCTTGCCAAGACATGCAGGAGCTTTTCTTCACAGCAGAAGGAACTTGGGCCTATAGCTCAAAGCAGTGCTGTTTTTTATCTATTTATTTTTTTAAGCTAAGATGAATCATGTATCACTTTAAAGCTTTAAACAGGTTCAAAAGTATTAAGCAGTATTTTTTAGCAGTATTTATTTTGTCGTTGGGGACAAAATTAGATCAGGCAGTATGACACATTCATGATTATCCAAATACAATATATCCAATAAATGGCCATTAGAGCATCGGCACTGTTAAATGTCTCTGAGGTTAATGCACTAATCTAGTGATCTAATTCATATCTATGGCCCTGATCTTAATAAGATCTTAGATAAAGAGTCCTTATTTGTGTCTGCAATCTAATAAACTGTACACACAGTATGTGAGTGTGTTGCGTGTGATTTTCAATTCAAATAACAATTCAGTAAATGCTAAGTTACTTATGATAAGTCAGTAAGGGCATGTGCTTTTTGTTCTTGACAGCTGTGAACATTCATGTGGCAGCCTGGGAAAACCCTTCACATGGTCAAATTTTTGACATTTTCTACTATAATGTACGTATAGATCTGAAAACTACAGTATCTCAACCACAAGTACAGTTCTAGCAAAAAGCCTGGCTACCCCAAAAGGAGAAATTCACACTTAAATATTTAATTCCACTTCCACTGAAATATGCCTTGCCTACTAGTTATAACTTAATCTACTTATTGAAAACCAACATTACTGCCAAATTGTAACGAATTATAAGTTTACAGTGGGAAATGTGTTCTCACTTTGATTGATCAGCATCATCCACATCAATCTCTGTCTCATCACCTGAGGTAAAAGTCACTCACCACATTCAAACGCAAGCCTCATCGTCGTCTCTTTACTCCGCTGATCACTGTCTGGCAGATTGGTGTGGAAAAATCACTGAGTAAATCAGTCTGTTCTGTACTGTTGGCTAAATGTCTTTTTATTAGGTTATTAAACATTTTTAAACTTTGCCCATGGTCATCTACACAGAGTGTGTAAGAACTCTTCTATGTTTTGATGATGATGTGATCATGCAGGAACATCACAGACATTTTTGAAAGATGCTATCTGTCTACAAACTGAATTAATTCCATTTTGCTATGACATTTAACTATCCAAAAACCTGATCAAAGTGTGACATTTATTGCATTAGAAAATCACTCAGCTAGCAAAGTTTTAGACCTTTTGAATCCGACTGATTCCATGGTTGTTAATCTGACATGATTTCTGTAGACAGACAGCAGAGCAGGGTTAGAAAGTAGCCTATATAATACATTTCCATATTGTTTTGGTAAAATGTATTTATGTTTTCAGGCAGCAGCACAGTGGGTAGAACAGTTCCAGGACTTCCGGTTTGATCCTGGGCTTGGGTTACGGTCTATGTTTAGTTTCTCTGCATGTTCTGCCCGTGTCCATGTGGGTTTCCTGTTTTCTCACACCTCCAAAAAACATACTGGTAGGCAGATTAGCTAGTCTAAATTAACCCTAGGTGTGTGTGTGTGTGTGTGTGTGTGCGCATGGTGCCCTGCGATGGACTGGCATCCCTTCCAAGGTGTATTCCCACCCAGAGTTCCCGGGATAAGGCTCCAGATCCACCGTGACCCTGACTAGGATAAAGCAGTTACTGAAAATGAATATTTATTTATTTACTTATTTTAAAGTAGAGGCGTCAGGCTTAAGTGGCACAACAGAAAAACTTTCACTCTAAGTAGAGGTGTCAAAGGGTTTTCCCAGACCACCACACGTTTCTGATCTCAAAGAAATCTCTTGGAAAAGTAAGTGTGAAACTTGCCATGCTTGTAATTACGTGTCAAGTATAACACTAATTAAAGGCAGCTTTACAGATACATTGCAATACTGCAATATAACAGCAAAATTAAAGAGTGGGAACATGAGGGTGTGTACTGTGAATAAGGCAAATGTACAGGTTTTCAAACCTACACTTTGGTCATATTTATTTGAGCAGGTCTGTGGCTTAGTAAATCACAGGCAAAGCAGATAAGACCTGATTTTGCTCATGTGAATAATGAAATCTTCTGTAGAAATCTTCAGTAGACTTCAGTAGAAATCTTCAGTAGAGTAGATCTTTTTTTGGGGTGTTATCAAGTCGCATGTTTTTTAAAACAGTTATGTTGTTGAGCCTCATGTCATAATCTCTACTAATATAATGAGTGTTGATTCACACTGCAGTAGGCACATGACTGAGAAAAGATGGGTTGCTTTTCATGTTTTTTTTTTTCCTTTCATTGTAACAAGCCAACATGGCAACTCCTTGCGACTGCGTACTACAAAACGCTGGACTTTTATTTAATCCCTGCTATGAAGATGACTCGAAGTTCAGCTCGTTATTGCTAATTATTGCTTGTGATTAATGCAGTGCAGGGGTAGGGCAAATATCTGTACACACTGCAAAGCCTTGTGAGCATTAATAATGACAATTTTGTGCAAGAGTTCATTACGAGGAAGTTTTTGTTCATTGTGCATAAGGAGTCATTAATTATGTGGATGGCTGAATCATGGCTACTGTCGCTGTTTTTGTGCGCCACCCATAACTAACTTGACAGCACAATTTTGCACTTACACACTTTCTAGATAATTTTAGTTGTAAATGACGATATTCTCTAACCTTGACTCAACCTGAAAGGCAGGTTCTCCATTCAAATCCCTAATTCTGTTATAGATGGACCACAGGAATACCCATTAATTCACTTAGATTTTTATTCACACACAATCTGCACATGGGGGGTTGAATCAGAATCCATCAAATTTTCACATGGGCCATTACATCATTAAGAGAAGTTAAGAGAAATGACCAAATCAGGTAGATATGATCTGTTCACTACACCAGTGAATAAGGACACTATTGTTGGACTCTTGAAATAGACCGTATTGGAATCTGACTCTCCTAAAGCAGCACGATGACAATTAATGAGCACAGCAGTGAGCTTTTTAGTATGGCAGAAATTACTTCAGCCTCAAAGCCTTGGAGTATGTACACTACTTTCTGTCTCTAAGCAAAGACTGACCTCCATGTGTGTAGGAGATAAAAGCCTATTCACACTCTCCCTGTGGCGGCTGCGGTAATTACCTTCGTCTCAGAGATGTATGAGCATGCGTGTGCGTGTGTGTTTACTATGTTATGTTCTGCCCACTTCTCTGTTTCTCTGTATCAGTGCCCAGTGGCTGATGAAGTGAGGGGAGGAAGGGTTGCATGTTTGTGTGCGTGTTCACACCTGCGTGTGATTTTAATTAGCCGTTTGCCATAATTTCAGATTTCATTAGCAGTGCCAGTCAACAGAGCTGAATGGAGTAGTTAGCTACAGTGTGTGCTTCAGACGGGGCAATCACACACACAGGGAAATGGATCTCATTGTTGAACCTGACAGAATGGCAAATAGTCACCGAGTGCCAACAGACTGAGTAGATCAGAAAGATCTGCTATCACTTCAATTCATCCTAGCTCAAGATATTTCCAGCAAATGCACTGCAACACATATAAGATGAGAGTGGGAGAAAGCGGAGGAGTGAATAATATTTCCAGATTGATGTGGATATTGCAACAGATAGAACATGAGACCTGGGAGTTATAGACTTTCCAGCAGCCACGGCTCAGGAAACAAGAACAGATGGAAGCAGAGATTGTTGTGTAACGGTGATGTGAGTGAGGTGTGAATGTAATAAGCTACTTCAGTCAAGCATCTGAGTCCTGGCTCAGTACATTTCTGTTTATCCTGTCACATACAGTATATGGTGTTTGTAGGTTGCTGAATATATGAATGATTATGTTAAGGTGTGAGCAAGTTCATGCACAGCTGAGCTCTTCAGTTATCAGTGATCCTCTATTGTCATGTAATCAAATACATATACGTTATTCGTTGTGAACAAATAATGTGTTGTAATCAGATGCAAATACAGATATGAATAGAAGGTGCACTATTGTTTTTTTTTTAAATTTTTTTTTAGAAAAGTTTTCCAGAAAGGTTTCCAGGGCATTGAGTTAAAACTAGGTGTGCAACAATAGAAAAGGGATAGCATAAAAAAGGTACGGGAATGGGAGCTTCTTATTTTCATGCAAGCGAGTGGTCACTATTTTAAAGAGGCTACTATTTTTTTCATGTTTTGGGAAATAGAAACAACTAAATTTTATAGATAATGTCATAGGTAAGTACAAAATTTAATAATTGTCTGAGTCTGGCACACATCTCTAGTTAAGACCAGAGTTTCTGGGGACAGAGTAGTGGGGTTCATATCTAATTAAATAAAACAAACAAACAAACAAAAATCCAGTTTAGGTCAAGCCCTCTTTCGGTTTAAATAAAACAGATACATACACTGTATGGCCAAATGTATATGGACACCTGACCATCACACCTATATAAGCTTGTTGGACATCCCATTCCAAAACTCTGGGCATTAATATAGAGTTGTCCCTATATTGTTTTTGTGGGAATTTGTGCCCATTCAGTCAAAAGAGCATTTGCCTGGCTTACAATCAACATTCCAATTCATCCCAAAGGTGTTAAATTGGGTTGAGATCAGGGCTCTGTGCAGGCCACTGGAATTCCTCCACACCAACCTTGGCAAACCATGTTTTTATGGAGTTCGCTTTGTGCATAGGAGCATTGTCATGCTGGAACAGAAAAGGGGCCTTCCCCAAACTGTTGCCGCAAAGTTGGAAGCATACAATTGTGTAAATTGTATGGAAATTGTTCAGGCCCTTCAATGGATCTAAGGGGCTGAATCCAAACTCTGAAAAACAGCCGCAGACCATTAACACTCCTCTACCAAACTTGACTGTTGGCACTATGCATTCTGGCAGGTAGTGTTCTCCTGGCATTCACCAAACCCAGATTCATCCATTACACTGCTGGATAGTGAAGCGTGATTCATCACTCCAGAGAACACCTTTTCACTGCCCCAGAGTCCAGTGGTGGTGTGCTTTACACCACTCCAGCCGATGCTACGCATTAGCATAGTGATCTTAAGCTTTTTAAAGACTAACCCAAGACCATCCATATTAAACTCCCCAAGCACTTCCCATGATCAGCATTCCCATTAATGATGTTTTTATGATAATATTACCTGTCTTGGAGTCTTCTGGTTTCTCCGAGCCAGCCGATCCCAGTAAAGCAGCAATGATGAGGAGAACAGCACCTGGCATTGTGACTGGCATGTTGCTCACTGTCCCAGCATCACCCTTCACACAGCTTTCCTTCTTTCACCTACAGAAGGAAAGAAACAGGCTCAACTAATTATACATGTCAGTCCTCTGTAGCTAATGTTAATATTGGCAGAAGTATTTTACCCTCCTCTGATATTATTATCTGACACCACACATCACAACACATCCAAATCACATCCAAAGCAATTTCTAAAGTATTTTACAAAATAAACAGTGTAGCAATAATCAATAGTTTATGGTAAAATCAGGAAACAAATGAAAGTGAAACCTGGTCTACAAGCTATTTGAATATTCTGTGTATGAATTATTAAATCTTGACCTTCCAAAACGAACACTTTGTTTGCAACTGGTCATGTCATGCATCTTATATCTTTTTAACCACATACATAAAATCTTATAAAGATCATAAAGACTTATGTCCAGCCCAGGACTCCTGTTACATACACTTTTCTGGTGCCTAGCCAGCTCAGTTGGTAGGGCATGGGACTCTTGATCTCAGGATTGTGGATTTGGGCATGCACAGCCACTGGGAGTGCACGGGCTAGTGCGCTCTCAGTACTGGTCCCAAGCCTGGATAAATGGGGAGGGTTGCATCAGGAAGGGCATCCGGCGTAAAACCTGTGCCAAATCAATACGTAGACAATGGATGGTTCAGCTGTGGTGACCCCTAACAGGAGAGGCTGAAACAACAACATACACTTTTCTCTATTTGACTGTCTAGTAATTTATAATCTACTATCGGAATGTCCCCCAGAAGAGAATGGTTTCCTTTTTGGAGTCTGGTTTCTTTCAAAATATCTTGTTCATGTCATCTCAGCGAGTTTTCCTTTTGCCACTGTTGCCTCTAGCTTGCTCATTATGGACCTAAATCTACATCCGTATTTCTCTAAAGATGTTTCGTGACCATGTCTGTTTGTAAAAGTGTTATACTAATAAAATGAAATTGAAATGAATATATTTACACATATTTCTCCAAATGTGTAATATGCAAATCAGCTTAGCACTTTCTGACTACCAGCTTCCTGTTGTTCCATTTTCAAGTGTTTTATGCAAAAACTGGATGCTGCAAGAAAAATTTTATGTCCCAACCACGCACTGTAATACACTCGAAAGAAATTTTGCTTCACAAGTATGGCTTGGAGAGACTGATGCATTTAACAGTGGGCTAAAATGTGTCTCTGATTACAGGTCAGATTTAAATCTGTTTTAAATGCATCTTAAGTGCCTTCCCACCTGCATTTTTACATGGATAATCCCTGTGCAGATATAATCCTGATGCATGAAGCGACCAGGAGTAAATGGGGTATAAAACACTACAACAATGTAGAATCTTAAACAACAGGCCATGTTCAAACCCAAAGTGGACAGTTGAAGATTGGAAAAATGGCCTTTTTCTAATCTTCAAATGAGCCTTCTGTGAACCTGCACACCGTAGCTTCAGATCCCTGTTCTTGGCTGATAAGAATGGCCAGTGATGTGGTATTTTGCTGTTATAGCCAATCTACCTCAAGATTCGACTTGCTGTGCATTCTGAGATGCTTTTCTGCTCACGTCAGTTGTAAAGAGTAGTCATTTGAACATATTACCATACAGTAGAATAAAGATTTTTTTTTATGTAGAAAAGCATCACACATTTCAAAAGGTCTGTAGACATATAACAAAGAAAAAGTTTGACATTTTGATAGAGAAGAGGAGCAGACCCATGACCGACTCTGTGTCCTCATGACCCATAGTTGCACAAATTGGCAAGATCTTGAAAATTAAGGCCTAGTTTCCTAAGACAGCTACAACGCAGCAGTTATCTTGAGAGCAATAATCAGTGCAAACACTCTGTCTACAATGTCATGATGAATAATTTGCTAAAATGCCTGTGGAAAAACCAGGCTCTGGTCAGTAATTATCTATATGCGTATCCCTTCTCACAGAGATATATTGCAAAGTAATGATAGCCTGCATCTCATTCCACTCATCATTCCCATACTGCTATGCTCCATAATGCTTTTTCCACAGATTTTTGAAAAAAAAAAAAACCGTGGAGATGAATGACAACTTAATTCTGCTAAAACGATCCGAAGGCTTTTTAGTGCGGAGAGTGGATGTGAATAAGTGGTTAGTCACAGCGATCCCAGGCAGAGATACAGACATTGAGCAGATCTGAGTTGTAATAGACGGGAGAGGCAGGAAGATGGATGGAGCATGAAAAGAGAAGCCCACCCATCAGAGTGTAACATCAGCCTGACAGTCTACCTCTGATCTGATTTGATCTGGACAAGAAGAGAAAGGTATGTGTGTGAGAAAGAGTAAGTACACACATGTATGTGTGTGAGAAAGAGTAAGCGTAAGCGTAAAGAAGAGGTGCACTCTGAAACACTGTAACTAATGAGACTTCCATACAAGCAGACGCCTACACACATAAATACCACCCACAGCATGTGGCCTTTCTATGTCACAGCCCATTCCCCAGTTTGGTAAATTAATTAGTGAGGATCATTTGGCTGAAATGTGTGGTCACACCGCTTTCCCAGCTTCAGCGAGCCCCCAGAATGCACCCTGCAGACTAGAGGATCTCCAGTTGGTTTTACTGATCAGCCATCTGTGAAGCAAACTGTCTGCTCATTTGAGCAGCCTTTCCTATCACTGTCCAGATCTCCCCCATCCCAATGTAACACTGTAGGAGCTTCCACCCTCTGCATTCTTCATTGGTGGGCAGCAAGATGTTCACTAATTCCCCAAGACTCAACTGTGTGGGAATGAAGGGTGATAAAGCAGTAGTTCTACATCTTAAATTGGGATGAACACCTCACAGTAGTTTCTTATAAGCAGAACTGTTCTTTCATCTTTCTCCAGTTACTAAAGAAAATATAGTAAATTGTTCATAAAATATAACGCATAACAGCGGATAGTATTTAATCCAGAGAAATATATTGCAACACATCGCTTTCTGAGCTTTTGACTGTCTATACAATAATGAGAATTTGAGAGACTATGTTTCTCCTACTGTCATGTTTGATAGTATCAAAAGTGGTAGCATCTTATTGAAAAATATGCACTTCTTCAAAGTTTTCCACATGATGAATGTGCTTAAGGAAGTTCTACAGCATACAGAGCCCAGGATGCTCACAGAAAACTAGGCTTCACTGTGGCATTGCCCATATTAATGCAAATACATTTAAAAATGCATCCATTTTTTCCCGCTTTGGCCTTATGTCCAAATTAAACAGTGTTTTTGACCATCAAAAAGACATTCCTAAGGGGCAGAGAAAACTGCATTTTGGCACTTTAGTGTTGTTGAAGATATTTTAGATGAGTAGATGAGATAGCCAATCTATCTACTCATATGTTTTTGGGAGGTGGGAAGAAACCACAGAACCGATGTGACACTCCAAACAGACAGTACCCCAAGCTCAGCGAACCAGGGACGCTGGGGCAGTGAGGTGGCAGTGCAACTCCCTGCACTGAAGATATCTGAAAGCACAAATGTCTATAATCTTGTGAAAATCCCCTGATTGTTAAGTGCAAGCCTGGAAAGTACTTTGAATTCACTGCAGTAACACTGACCTGGTCATTGAGTCATTAAACTAAATCATTTATTAAATATGATGGCACTGATTATATGTATATATGTAGTGTGTGCAGTAATACTTGGCAATAGTCAAGTGACTTTTTCATTGTATGAACTATAAGCAGGTTCAGGTTTACCTGAATAAATATTTCACAGGTTCTAATATAGTCTCATTTCTTGGCTCAGATGATATCTGCTATAGGTGTATGCCCGATTATAGGCATCTTAGAATTAGTGTTAGTATTAGTGTTGATAAAAAAACCTTTTTAAGACAGTGTAACACCACCAATATGGATGAAACATTTGATTATGAAAACACTTTTTTAAATTTGATCTGTATTAGCATGGACTTTCGTAGTGCATGCTTTTGTCTGGTGTGTCAGCTGTGCCATTTACATGTCACACTACCCGGTATAATAGGCAGATAAAGTAATAACAATTTTTACTTTTCAAATATGCACAGTATTTTTTTTTAAAGACTGAAACATTCAACTTTTTACTATTCAGTGCTTTAATGTAACGGTATATCTCAGTATATAACTGCACATACTGTATCTTTCCTATTGCCCCTTCATATTGTCAGCTATTGTTACTGTTTAAAGGAGCAGATTTTCATTTTTAGAGCCCTCTGTGAGGAAACTTGCAATTGCAATGAAACACTGACAAACATTTCCTTTTTTTCCCAACTGATCCCACTTCCCTTGTTTGAACTATAATTCCCTGACTGGTTGCGTTTTAGGCAAAAGAGGCAGCAGTGTGCTGCTTTGTTCTGGCTAGAGGTGGAATGAATTTCCAGGCCAGCACAAAAAAAAATAAAATAAAAATAGGCAGATCCATTACATGGCAATATTATGACTCATTGTTTGTTCTAAGATACCTTTCAATTTATATGCTTATTACAAGTCTAAAAACACTTTTAAAAATTGCACACTACACCTTTAATAATTGTCCATGGCTCAAGGACATATAATCATATCATATAACACTGTAACCCTGGAAATGATACCTAATTCACAATGAATATGAGAACAGAGTGGATTTCAACTTTGAATTATGTTGCATTTAGGTCCAATGACCCAAAATATTATTCTTGTGAACTAGAGTCTTAAAATGTCTATAAACAGAAAATATACTTCTGGCCTTCGTTTTCCTTTAGGTCTCCAAAGAGCAAGGAATTGAGAGGAATAAAAAACTCTCAATTGCTTTTTAAGGCCTGTCTTCATGCTGCTTTATAGGTGCCATATATTAAAACAGGCAGCTCAAATACTGTGTGGTAGAGAATATTTATAGATGGTTTTCTGGACACACATACACACTTAATTAAAGCATTTTTCCAGTGGAAAATCCCCACTTGCAGTGTAATTTATGCCAATACTTTAGTCCTAGACTTATGGTGTGATGAAAAAAGCAAGGCGTAGTTAATAAAATATGAATTGGTCATCATAAAGGTGTAAAACCAATGTATGAATGTAACATGGATAAAAAGCAAAGCTTTCTATGAAACAGATTAAACTAAGCCTTGGAGTTAAATATGAAATCAAAAGTGTTTCTCGGTTGTCTCTCATTTTATTAATTAATTAATTAATTTATTTATTTGCTGGTGAGAACTAAGTATCCTTCTGTGTCTGGGAAATCAGCCCATAAATATGGAAGAAACTTTGTGTTCTCGTCAGCATTATGAATGCAGAGTAACTGAGCGTAATTAGCACTATGCAGCACCTGCTTGTGGTGCAGGGCTTTGATTAGGACTCAGAGCTACAGTCTCAGAGTGTAGCTCTCTTTAGTCCCTTAATCCTTCCCTCGCTTTGATTTATCCAGCACTTCCCTCTGTGTTGAAACAGAAAGACTATTTTTGCTTATTTCCTACCAAAGTAAACACCTGCCTGGACTTTACCCAAGCACAGTTTGATGAGCTAAATCACTCAGTGCATTATTTTCAGCTTAGCTTTCCCTGCTTGGTATGTTTTTTTCTTTCTACCTTCTGTTTCTGTGTCCCCCCCTACTTCTTTATTCGCTCAGAAGACTGGCCTCAGAAAAAGACAGGGGGAAAGGTAAGGAATACGTTACAGCTTGCTAGTTTACTAACCTAGGGGATGGAGTTGCAACAGAAATAGTCTCTCTCAGCAGATTCATGTAACCTACTTGTGTTGTGATCCACACAACCTCTTCTACAAAGACACATGAGGGATCTGTGTGAAGAAGCTCTGGCCTCAATATAATATGAAACACTAACAGTTTTTCTCTCAACTTTTCCACAGTGCAACATAGTGTACATTATACACTCACCAGATACTTTAATGAAGTGGCAACAGTGCAATGCATAAAAACATGCAGAAACAAATCAAGATCTTCCGTTAATGTTCACATGAAACAACAGAATGGGGATAAATGAGATCTCAGTGTCTCTGACTGTGCTGTGGTTGTTGGTGCCTGGTTTGAGTACCAAAAACTGCTGAATTCACAACAGCCTCTAGGGTTTACACAAAATAGTGCAAAAAAAAAAAAAACAAAACATGCAAAGAGTGCCGATTTTGTAGGCAAAAATGTCTTGTTTATGAGAGAGGTCGGAGGAGAATGGTCAGACTGGTTTGAGCTGACAGGAAGGCTACAGTAACTCTACTAACCACTCTTTACAACTGCTGTGAGAAGAAATGCATCTCAGCACACACAACATACTGAACCTTGAAGCGGATGAACTATAATGGCAGAAGACCACATCAGGTTCCACTCCTGTCAGCCAAGAACAGGAATCTGAGTGGTGAAGAAATCACCGCCTGGTCTTTTTCCAATCTTCAACTGTCCCGTTTTGGTGAGCTGTATCTGCATGATTTTATGCATTGTGCTGCTGCCACATGATTGGCTAATATAGGATAATTGCATGAATAAGCAGTGTACAGGTGTCCCTGTTAAAGTGGCCGGTAAGTGTATAATGTAGTGCAGTGGATGAAAGCCCATGATTAAGGTAACACTCAAGCATAACACTGAAAAGGACTGAATTTGTATCATCCATTTGCTTTTCTTTTACACAAATTGAATGAATGGGTAGGCTGAGGAAATTTTAGGCCTCTGTTCAAATTAATCATGAAGCCTTTTATTGTAAAACCATAAGAGCCGATGAAAGCTGTTTATAAATAATGCATGGTCGTCTCTTTTTTCTTAGACCTCCAATGAAGAAGGCACACTTAACATTACCCAGACTATCTCTTTACAAAAAAGAGGATTAACCCTCCTTCACACACCATTGATTACTATAAATCAAGTCTTTTCACTGCAGCTGCTACACCAACACACTTAAATGCGCAAACACATACATATGGATGCTAAATATATCAGTGATATTATCTCAGTGTGTTTGTTGACCCAGAACGTGGCAGTGGAGAGAATAAAAGCATATGGCGAGACTGAGTGAGCAGTTACAGTGCCGCAGATTGTCATGGAGACAGCGAGAAAACTCGGAATAGAAACAGGGTTGAGTCTGATTAAGAGAAAATATGTTTGAGTTCTTATGAACCAGTCATTAAACTGACAGCAGCTATAAAAGCCACAAAGTTTGACTGATGAAGTCTGATGAAGTGCTATAGTAATTTAAAAATTAGATATGTAGAGGACACAGCATTCTATTCTATGCCTGTCTCATGAAGATTGGCCTTGTGATTGGCCATCATGAAGAAAAAAAAAATTCAATCAAGGTTTATACATCGCAATACTTCCAGCTGTGGAAGCTGTGGAACATGAGGTTTGCCTCCACTGTTGCAGTTTTCTTTTTAAATCAAGTCTCAAAACTGTTTTAGAATCCCTGTCCCAGTGTGCATTAGTTTTTTTTTTGATTATTCAAAGTGGATGCCATGTATATTGTGTTTGTTTTATGCTCTCGTTTTATGCTTCTTGCAACTGAATGTACAGCACATTGATTTAAATGTGCTTTATAAATACATTTCATTACTATGTAGTATCCATCAATGATAGGTATGCCAACTATAAATATAATGGATGAGTTCTGAAAGTCCCACTTACTAGGTGTTCTCTTTCAACTATAAGCAAACAATCTAGATGAGAGGTGAATTCACATTAATTTGAATTATGTAAAAAAAAATGCAGATGCAGGATTGTTAATGAACAAAGTGAAGTAGGTCAGTAGTACAAAACCATTAAAACAGAGCAAAAGGAGAAATCTAGAGAATTACTGACTAAAATATAATACCATAAATTAAAATACCGATAATCCAGAAACACACATTTGCACCAAATCCAGGGTATAATGTTGCATTCCATTGTACTCAGAAGTCATATTTACCAGTTGGTAATCCTATCACGTCCAAATCCACCATCGATCCAGGAGCCACCACGAATCCACAATCCAGTTTCCTGTTTCTACCAGCTTCATTTACCAGCTTTGCGAGGTTTTGCAAATTTGTGAGGATTTGCCATTCCAGGGAAAGTTTTTGTTTGATATTCCGGTGTCTTTTTGATTCCGCACTTCAGTTTGATTTTGAGTCTGATGTTCAACCCCTGCCTGTTTTTTTTTTAATTTAATTTTTTTTTATTTTTTAAACCACAAGCAGGTTTAATAACTCCCGTCTTCCAATATAAATGCATTCCATTGGTTCTACTTGGGGAAACGTGGACACCCAGAGCAACCTGATGTGTGTATAGTAAATCATAGAAAAACAACAGCACCAGAAGCAATGTTTGACATTTTCATTTACTTTAAACCATTTATTTGTCCACATAGAACATGTGTCCACAAAAGTCTCCCACTAATGTAACATCTTTTTTCCTCTTGTGATTCTCTAGAAATGTTAGTATGGGGATAAAATGACAGTACTATTTAGTATGCTCCAAAGCACACAAATGGAAGCCAAAAACACATTTTCAATCAATCAATCAATGAATAAATAAATACATCATGAATTATGACTAAGCAAACAGAGTAAAGCTTAATTTTTACTCAGCATCAGTACACGGAGTGTGTCGTCAGGGGTGTTTATGTCAGTGAACTGAAAGGTGGATCTCAACGGAGTTTCTGAGTGGGAATTCCTACTCAGGCATTGCCTTTTCCCCCAGAGTTCTAGGCACCGTGCAACCCGCATATGTAACTGACATTTAACATTTAACAAATCCATAATGAGACATAGATCAGGTGACTAAGGCAAGAGAGAGAAAGGAGCTGGTAGTTAGTAGGCCGGAGATGCTGAGCAGTGAAGAGTATCTGCATATCCACAACTAACCATTCATTATTTAGTGCACTACTTAGAGAGTTTTAGTTTCCATTTTATGAATCATGTAAATGTAGATTATCAGTGCATTCCACACTGAAGTATGATGGTGTTTCAATGATTTACCAATGGGGGTAGGGCAGCAAAATACTATACTTCTCTGAGATGTAAAGAGAAGTGACCAGAGACAATGCTTGCACAATGTATGTGAATACTGATTCAGACATGCTTCAACTGACTTGTCTTGTATGAAGGCATTGATTCATTCACGCTGAGAAACTTGTTAGGATCAAGGTGGACCTGGAGTCTGTCCAAGGCAGGAATACACCTTGGATGGGATGCCAGTCCATCACAGGGCATAAAGACATTTACAATAATTAAAAAAGAAAAAAGCTAACCTTAGCTAACCTTAGTAAAATGCTCATTAAGAATTTATTTTAAAAAAAGAAATAAATAAAAAGGATGCTGAATGATGCACAGTGACACTCAGACTGAAATGATGTCCTCTTCTCTTATACAAATGTGAGACATGCCATTCAATAATGAAAAGTCTACATAGGCAGTAAAAAGGGCAGCTGATTGCCCTTCAGGGCTTCTTCTGACAGGAAGAGGCCCCGTCAACTCTTTTCCCCCTTTAACAGATATGCCAATATGGGAGCAGATATAGCTGTATGATGGAAGAGGCTTAGAACACAGGTCTTCAAGTGTGAAGCATAACTAAATCAGATTTCCCACTTTGTTACTTTTTCGATTCTTTACGTCCTCTCCCTCTCTGTCTCACTCCTCCCCAATCTTTCTCTCTCAGATTTAAAAACACCTCTGTATTGGCAGTGTATAAAAGAGAAGGAAAAGCAAGTGATAGAAAGAGAGTTTGGCATGATCACTGGGCCCTGCAGCACCACAGTGACAGGTATTATCCTCTGAACAATCCCCAGTCATTACGCTAACTGTGATCAGTAGCTCTCAGTGTGAAGAGCTGTTTGGTAAACAGGAGGCGCAGACTCTGAAGTGTCACTCATTGTCCATGGCGCCATCAGAGTTGTGGTTTGGCCTCTAAATGCCCCGGCAGGATTGGTCCAAAGACACAATTACCTACATTCTCCTAATCCTTGTGGCAAGTGGCACCAGGCCATCAATGAAAAAAACAGTAAGATGCAAAGGAGGCGAGATATCCATTTCCAAAATAGTCTTTATATGACTCATTTTGTCCAAAAGATAAGTTTGTTTATTGTCACACTACACTTTTAGAGTTTCAAGACCTCTTAATTGTTCTTAGCTTCCTAAAAAGGTTCCACTGGGAAGCCTCTCTGGGAGAGAAACACTCTTTTGTAAGGTTCTACATAAGAGTGAAATAACACTTAAGCTGCAGTTAGGTAGTTTGACACTGTAATAAACTGATGTTTTCTATTTTCTACCAATATTCTATATGAATATTTGACATTTACTTCAGAATTTCACATCCTATTCTTATTCTTATTTCTTACATTGGTAAACATTTATGCAGGAAATATTTAAATATTCAATATAGCATAGCCTTCCTTTGTATATCAAAAGGTATGCTGGTGTCTGTAGAATCGTTTGTTTCAAGTTAATTAAAAATTAAGTAGCAGAAAAATGAAATTAAATGAGATTCTCTGTGTGGTGTCTAGAACCAGTCAGACTCAATAGCAGGCATGTTTCCATCAAAGTGTTGTGCAAATCGTCAATGCTTTTTTAAATTGTTGGCAAAAGAAAATCTTCCAGCCAAGAAAAGAACAGAAAAAGAAAGAAAAGAGCACCAGCCAAATGCTGGAATACACACAATGTCATAATTTATTAAAATTGTCTCTTGTTGCCCATTATTTCATCTTCTCTTCAGCAATATGCTGACATTTCCACTTTGGCCACCTTGTTGTTTCTGTTTTTGATTTTTTATTTTATTTTTTTTATTTCTGGCACAGATTCAAAATTCTTGCTTAAAAGACCCCACTTGACAAAATAGCCTCTTGTTTGCAGCAAAAAACTCATACGTCTTTAAAAAAAAAAAAAAAACACTTTAAATGCAAACAATACACTTATCGGGGTCTTGATAAGGGACACCTGTCAACAAAAAGAAATCATCAACCTCAGTAATCAGGGCCAAAAATCAATCATGTTTACGGTTGCAATAATGGTCTGTTGATTGACAGCATTAACTGTCTCCTGGTGCTTCAGAGTTAAATCTGTGTGAAATGGCTTATTATGGACAGCACTAGGGAGCTGAGTGTTTGAATAAGAAGTGTGTACTGCTAATACCATGTTCAGATGTGGAGATAAATCGGAGAGGGACATGTGCCTACATTATCGAGGCTCCTCACCACCACTACAACCAGGTTCCAAAAGAAGATAGGTGGAGTACAAGAACTATGAACTATGAAACCCTTTTGAAGAGAGACAGACACACTTGTGGATATATGAAAAGATGGCTTGTATAGAATCATGACGGTTCACTTACAGTGGAGCATATACACAATGCTACTCAGAGTGAGCAAAAACTACATGATGAAGACAAACTTCCTGTCAGAATGAGCAGTTGGTTTGCATGTAAAACAACTTGTTAACAAGAGCTTGTTGAAAAAGGTGTTGTACCTTTAACCCGGAGTCAGACTGACACAAGGAGCAGAGGGCACATCATTGATTATGGGCATCAGTGGATGCTGTGCTGCATCCGAAATCAAGTCTGTGGTCCCCCAGGAGCCCCATGTTTACCACATGCAGTCACATGACCCTATGCTCATGACCCTATGCTCCACCCACTGACCCCCCGGACATGAACGTGATAAGCTTTGACCAGCATGCAGGATAATAATAGGAGAGACTGCTGGGCTTATGGAAGGACAAACAAGAGAGGTCATCCATCCAGGCAGGCAAAGGAAAGCAGGGTAGAAAGAGAAATGGAGAAAAGAACGGATTAGTCACTGGTGGAGAGAGAGTCATATTTACCTCTACCCTTGAACTCAACATGAATCCAGTTGAATGACACTTGTGGGTGTAAGCAAGCAGTCACATACAGTGTGAAGCTTGCAGGACAAAGTGAGTGCATTGTCATGGTGATTTAAATGAAATATATATATATGTATATTGTGTCACCAAACAGATAGTGGCATTGCATTATACCATTAGTGCAGAGTTTTGGATGTTCTTCCTTTGTTCACATGGGTTCTCTGCATACTCCAGTTTCCTCACACCTCCCAGAATCATTGCACTTGTATCGTCTACTTTTCACTGGCCCTAGGGTGTAGGAGAGAGTGTGTAGTGCCTTGTGATGGACTGGCGTCCAATCCAGGGTGCGTTCCTGCTTTAGACTGTTCCTGAGACGTGGTTACTGATGAATGAATAAATGAATGAATTGTTCACAGGAGTCAATGGACACATTCTCATTTGACTACCGTATACGGAGTCCTGCAGTGAATCAAGGATCTCCATGTGCCTACCATCTACAATAAACCATGCTACCTAATGGTATATACAGTTTTAAAAGTATCTGATTAAGGTATATTAGATGGTAGTTGATTAAGGTATATAAGTTAAGGTATATTAGTTGAATGGTAGGTTTAAAAAAATACTCCTGAAGATTACCCATTTTTCTGGGTTCCATAATGAGAGACACTAAAGGTCTGATCTATTTCTGAAGTCTTTCATAGTCATTCTGCCCTCTTTATCTGACGAAACAAATCCATTTTTTAAAGGAGAATCACAGGGATAAGATAATGGAGTCTGTCCCAGCGTAAACTAACAAAGAGAAAGGTTTCAGTTAGCGAACTGACTTAAAGATGGCTTCAGAGGATTTTTCACATAGTTGATGATTAAACTTTGATCTAGTTATATGAGGAACTTTGATGGAGCAGTAAACAAAACAACAAAAAAAATTCAGCTTACTTGGTAAGACCATAACCCTGTGAAAGACACTCTATTTAGTCTTACAGACAGTAGAGCGACTTCCGCCAGTGAATAATAGCGTTTACTCGCCTGTGACAATCGGGGAGATAGATGGTGCCATGGCCCACAGATGCTCCAGTGATATTAGAGGAACTGATAGAGCATGACAGCAGTTATGAGAACTATCAGAGAGATGGAGGAAGCACAGAAGCCTGCTGGAGAGCATGATGGACAACCGCATACAGGTCGAGAGCTGAGGGAGAATGGGCCTCTGCCAGCCAGGCTAACTAATGATGTCTAGCTCCGAATGCACACTGATGATCTTTGACCTCCAACTCTATTGTGGCCAAATGGGTGCAATGCCATGTAACAACAGCGTTCACTATTAGGACACAATCCTTGTGTAGATATGTGCAGTATAAGATGCATACTGTCCATCGTGACAATGAACGTTACATGCAATAATTCACAGCAGTTTCAAATTGGGAATCAAAAATCAGAAAATGATCTAAGACTCCCTGAAATTATCAACAACAGAATATCTGAACCAAACATGGTGGCAAAGCAGGTAGAGTTGCTACCTCACAGCTCCAGGTTCGCTCCTGAGCTCGGCTTACTGCCTGTGAGGTGTTTTTTTGTGCATGTAACTTTCCTTTGGGTTCTCCGGTTTCCTCCCACATCCCAAAAAACATGCTGCTTGGAGGATTGCCCCTAAGCGTCTGCATGGTGCCCTGCGAAGGACTGGTGTCACATCCGGGGTGTATTCCCACCTCACACACAGTGTTCCTGGGGTAGACTCCGGATCAACTGCAACCCTGATCAGGATAAAGCAGTTACTGAAGATGAATAAATGAATATAATAAATGGACCACGCTGGGTAGGGTGTCCTCTGTAATCTGCATATTTGGGTTGTGGTGCAATCATCTCTGTCTGAACTCAGCCCCAGTGAAGTTCTATCCGTCACTGGCACCCTGACCAGCAGTGCAGAAAGTGTCTCTCTGGTGTGAAATTAAATACGGTGGGTCGGTGTAAAGAAACGATCACTTCAATGGAAATTCAATAAAAAGGCACTCAATCAACAGGGGGGAAATAAAAGGTGCAGCTGTCATTACAAGACATTAAGGGCAAAACGACTCACCAAGTGGCTGACATTACAAGAATGGCTGCGACAGTGATAAGGTGGGATCTCCACGATGGATGTCTGCTGGCATTGATTGCCTAAAGGCGACCTGTGATTTTTGGGGCCATGAATTACAACTTATTCCTTTCGGCCATAAAAGTGACCAGAGTCCATCTATTGGATGCAGGTCATTACACAGAGCATCCATCGCTTGGAACATGTGTACAAACCTAGTGATAAATGATAAGAGACAAACACCTGGAAGAGGCGTGATATTGACTGGGAAACCACATTGTTGATTACGAACAATTCCAGAGATCAAGCACCATTCATTTTGGTCCTACCTGCCTGCAAGCGCAAAGACAGATGGAATGTCATCTTGTAACAATAGATGAGTAAAATGGAGCCTGTGCCAGTGTTTCAATATTTGTGTTAAAACCAGCAATCTGTCCAAAATATCTTGTGCATTTCTACTTTGATTTTGACAACTCTTCATCTTTCAAACTGAATCTGACTGAAAAGAAAGACATTTTTTTCGTCAAATATACAGCCTTCATACATTTAAATCATATTTACCTCAGCACCAAAGCTGGCTACTCCAGTTAGTTGGAATACACAGGCTTTCATCATAAGGGAGCATTTTGCTGGTGAGAATGTGCAATATTCAATAAAGAAAGAGAAACTCTATGAAGCAAATCCCACAGACGGGAACAGAGAGTCTGAGACAGATGAGTCTCTCTTGGGAAATATCTCGCAGCTGCTTAAAATATAGCAGCAGAATCAAGGGAGCAAAAACACACATATATACTCGCTAACTCAAACACACAACCTATTTTTCCACATACTGTGTTGCTTTCACTGATATCATTTCAGTAAATGAAAAGAAAAAATATATAATAGTCTATAAATATCTTTTTTTTTTTTTTTTTTACCCTTTTCATCACTCTCTCTGATCTCTGATCTAATTGGCCAGTCAGTAATGCCAGCTCTGTCTTGCTCAAACTGAAAATGAGACACATATCAGGCAGCATTTCAAGTGAAAGTATCACGTACAATTTTCAGACACTCTTAGCAATTAGTTACTTCCATCCTTCTGTTTTATCCTTTCTATTAATATTCTCTCATGTGCTGTAATTAGATGTTTTGTACGGTAGCGCATATTTAAGACACATAATCAGTAGTAACAAAGATGCACGTGTAGTGAAATATGCATAAGAGAGGTGAAACATCACCATAACCCCTGTCAGTCAATACTGTAATTAAATGACCGGTCTGAGGCAACACTTTCATGCCCTGTCAAAGGCTTCTCCTGCAATCATTACAGAGTACAACCTCGCCTCTACAAGCAACAACAAATTGTATTATAGTGCCATCAATAATGCATACTCGCATATTATTGAAATTCAATGCAATCTTTTATTCGCATGGAGGAAGATTGTTTCAAGTGTATCCACATATTCAGATGACTGTTGCAGTGGCCCTGGCTTCGGTTCACATCAGACATCACATTGGGGGAAAAAAAAGTGTTTTCTGTGTTGTGACCATGGTTGTTGGTGCTAGTGAGGCTAGTTTATTATTTCAGAAACTACTGGGATGAATCTCCTGGGATGTTCAGAATCTCCTGGGATGTTCGTACAAAACAGTCTCCAGAATTTATATAGAATGATGCAAAAAAAAATTAAAAAATAAAATCCAGTGAGCTGCAGTATTGTGTGCAGAAATGCCATGTTAATAATGAGCGAGGTTGGAGGAGAATGGCCAAACTGGTCCTAACTCAAATAACCACTCACACTTACAACCATGGTGAGCAGAAAAGCATCTCAGAATGCACAACACCTCAAACCTTGAAGCAGATGGGCTGCAACAACAGAAGACTGGGTTCATCTCCTGTCAGCCAGGAACAGAAATCTGAGACTACAGTGGGCACAGGCTCACCAAATCTGGACAGTTTCAAGATTGGAAAAATCTCACCTGGTCACTTGGATAAATTTAATGAATGAGCAGGTGTACTGGTGTTCTTAATAAACTGACCAGTGAGTGTATGCGTTCAACAGATGTTTCTCCATTTAACGAACAATTGCATGGAAACAAAGTAAATGACATACTGGGAAATAACTTATAAACCTTTAAGGGTGAGAACTACAGCCAAGTTTACTCTGAAAAGCAATTTCACTTGTCACTAGATAAATCAGGCCTCTAAGAGGTTTTGTGGTGTGATAAAAAGGATGTAGGAAGTGCTACTCAGTATCCAACTGTGAAGGCTTGTAGGGGCACACAGACAGAATTAACAGTGTGGAGTAAGGAAAAAACACACACCCTCTTATCACAGAGAATTAAAGAGCAGAGGAAGCAGACGTCTCTGAGGAATATTAATGAAGCACATGCCATAGTGTCCACTGGCTTCTTTTACTGCATTTTATACAGCAGATTTGGTCACACAAGACCAAGCAAAAAAAAAAAAAAAGAAAGAAGAAGAGTCAAAAGCAGTACACGTATCTGTAAAATAAATGATTATGATTTGTATAATCTGTATAATATAGAATTATGTGACAGATTTAACACATCTCAATACTGGGATAATCAGTTTAAGATTCAACCTTTTGAATTTTGCTTTCGAATTAATGGCTGCACTGGTATTAGTGCTCACAGAAGCATTGTTCCTTTTTCCTAATCAAATTCTATCACAATATAAACAAGATTTATGAAAACAGGCCATATATTTTCTGGGACATTGTCCAGCTGGGAGGCATATGCACAGGTGTGTGCCCAGTCGAGATGAAGGAAATGTGACAGGGACTAAGATCACTTTTTAAAGTCGTATTTACACTAAATTCACCTTATTACTCTCAGGTCATAGTGATACAAATATGATTTCTACAAAACAAACAATAAATTGAATCCATTAAGATTCATATTGGAAGGTTATTTTTTAAATGGTTGCACTCAAATTTAAAATGGGCTATTTTGACTCATAAGGGTGATCTAATTGTTGGAGCATTTGGAGCATAAGGGTGATCTAACTGTTCATTTGCCATTTGGAAAAAAGAAGCCATTGCCCTATAGATCCACCACATTGATTTAAGGAGCTGTACATTTTAATGAAAAACACATATAGAAGGCCTACAGCAAACACTGTTGGTTAAGTTACCTAGGTAAAGCCAATGTTGCACTGAATGCAATATGTGAGTATTGCAATTATTGCTAAATAATTGGTTAAATTCAGACAGTTGGAATGGTGACAAAAGCAACAAGCATGGTGTATGCCACCCTTTTCAGTTTTGTCACAGGTTTCTGCACTGACCAGGCATTACTCTTATGTAAAACTTCCATGTTGTTAGCAATTTAAGTTTTGCCTGCTCTGCATAAGACATTGTGTGCATGCCTGTTTCATTACTATGACAAACAATGTGGATACATGAGCAAACTTGACTACTGTTTGAACAAACAAATCAGATTTGGTTACTTACGCAATGTGAACAGTGTAAATTCTGATTGAAAACAAACAGAAATGGAAATTCAAACACATTTTTGCTTCAGCATGTGACTTATTTCAGAATAAAACAGTATATTTGGGTGAGCAGGATTTCATCAGAATTTGATTGGCTTGTGAAAAGTGGGCATGTCTTTGCAGATTTTTTTTTGTTGGGTGAGTATAAATATTTTGTGTAAGTACTAAATTGCTAAATGACAAATCTGCAGGTTGACAGTTTGTCAGATTTGTCAGCTAAATTGTTTCCCACCCAATTATGGCTTCTAGTTAGCTATTGACAGCCCTCAAATTGCAATTTTGCCAAAATTATATGATTTATTTATGATAGAACTATAGAAATAAAGAATTCTCCACAAAGACAGCACAAATTGCACCCTAGTCCTGCCCAGACCAGTGTGATTATAAATTTACCCACTGGGCAGAAAACAGTCCAAGTTTTTTTTTTTTAATTATTTAATCATTTATTTATTTATTTTAAATGCAAATATGTTGTGATGCCAAATGCCAAATTATAACCTAGCCATTGGAGCTTGATATTTGTTTTTAGGCAATTCCATGTGGTACACAATGTTAAACTGGGACCAAAGCAATGCTAAGCTCTGTGATGAGTCGTCCCTGTGAGCCCTTATTCTCCAAAATAGTTTAAAAATGATGCATATCAACAAGAGGGGTTCTCATGGAAATCAGCCCGAGATGACGACATACAGAGGCTTAATGATTCAAAAGGAAGTTCAGGAATGCAGTTACATTAGCAGAGTGATCAGGCCAGAACTGTCAAATTACATTTACATTCAAGGAATGGAGATGCTGCTCCCTTGAGACAGATCAACTCTAAACGCTTTTCACAGAGGATCCCCAAAGTACAGACAAGCATTACTCAAGCACACTTCAGCAAAAATCAATAGCAAATCAATTTGGTCAAACAATGAATTTAAAAAAAAAAAAAAAATGTGCTGACCATGTCTTATTGGATATAACCTCAGCAGAGAGAGAGAGAGAGAGAGAGAGAGAGAATCTTTTATGTCAGAATAAAGTTTATTTCCATTGACAAAACTGGGAAATGCTGAGCACTGTATGTTCATTTAACATGCTGTACAGAATTTGACTAAAACTAAACTAAAAGTTAAATTGCCTGAGCAGTCAAATAAGCGCAGCATTAGGCATTAGGCTATATCTATCTATCTAGACCACTCTAGACCACTTTCTCACAGGCTCTCCTCTTAAAAACTAACCCCATTTAACTGATCAAGCTCTTGTGAACAGAATCAGGGATTAGGAATGAGATCAGATGTAATATATTAGGCTTCAAACTAAATTGCTGATGAGGGTTGGGAGGTTGGGATCTCTGCTCTAGTCCAGGCATGAGTGATACATTTCAAATGGGTCAGTGAAGCATCATCACTGCACCTGAGTAGTTTAATATTTACCTGTATATTTTCTAAGAGTCATTACTGGTCAGTTTTCAAACTTTTCTCACCATCCCAAAGCTGTCCAAAATGCCAATGCATGAACGCGCAGTTAAAATAATTCAGTAAATGGGACTCACCTTATTGTTTTTCAGTGTCCAGCCGCTCACCTCGTCCTCTTTCAGGAAGAAGTGTCTTCCTCCATGCCGGTGCTGTGACTCCGTGTCTGTCCCGCGTGCCGGTGCGCACTAACGGGCGCGGAGGAGCCGCAAATGCGCAAAGCGCCTTTTTTAAATAAACGGGGGGGAAAAGTGTTTAACGTTTTCTCAGGAATGTTTCATAAAGAACCCTAATTCTCCTCTTCAACTAACAGAAACCCTGAGTGGTTGTAGTGAAGGGTAATAATGCAGAGAAGGCGCAGAGAGCAGTCCGAAAGCTGAGCGCTCCTTGTCTCCTGCGCCGCGCTGCTGCAGCCACCGGCTCCTAAAGCTGCGCCATCCAGCGATATAATCACAGCTCATGCTGCTCGGATTAGTGGGGGGAGGGCACATGATGAACCCATAGGTGTATCGATTTGTTCGAATTTCTTTTTTTATTACTTTTAGACTGCACTGATTATTTACAAACTCCTGGCCGCGTTCTGATTTATCACTTGCCGTATTCTGATTTATCACATCATCAATCATATGAGAGCCACCTGAGAATTAAAAAAAAATACACAAGATAGATGAATTTCAAAAGCCTTCTGAATCCTTTTTTTAAATCCTTTATTAATTGACCTGATGTAGGTGTATCTATTAGCCTACATGCATTTATATGCCATTAAGTGGTGTTTATATGTTCTTTTTTTCTTTTTTTTTTACTATATTATGAATATTTGTCATAACTGCCAGAAAAAATAGTATGTGCAAAAAAGTTGAAATAATGCAACTTATTTAACATGCCATCTGTGCACAAACAAATGCTCTCTGAAGTCCATGTTGCCCTGAGATCTCCTCCACACAGCTAGGCATCTGTCTCTTCCCACAGTAATCAGCTGCTGCTAGGTTAGGTGCAGACTGTCCCTCAGTCTTGGCTCTTCATCCCCCAATCCACTCAGCAGTCCAAATGGCTTGTTCCTGTTTGACACACACACAGGAGCTGCAGACACCAGCTTCACCTGATGAGGTCTGACAACATGAGAGGCACACAGGCGAATATGCCAAGCTTCTTTGCTTTTCATCAGCCCTAAACCATCTAGTCCACCTGGGATTTATTAGCTATCAAGCTAAATCCAGGATTCCTATAGTGAGTTTAAAGTGTCCTGAGAATCCTGGAGCACATATGGTAATTAAAATGTAATGGTTTTAAAACAAACGATTGCAATATTTGAATGTGCCTGCTCTTAAATTTAATTTAATCAAACTGCTGTTACGTTTGTCAAGAAAATTCCCACGTTTCTGCTTGCTTTCAGCGGCATTGTAATTTACCTCACATGGTTTTGATTAGAAGTCACATCATCATTTTTATGCCAGCATTTGGCACTGATCTTTGTAGGAACAATTGCTCAAAGTGCACCTATATCTGTACCTGTATTTGAATTTAAACTCAAAGTGGGTGTGGCTTAAACTGGACATTTGTTTTTTTATTCAATATGAACCCAACCATTATCCATCCAGGAACACTGGAAAAACCCCTAGATGTAGAAATGGCAACATTGTCAGCATGGTGTATGAATTCTGGCTCTGACAGTTCCTCAACCTCAGCTACATCACTTGAGGCCATAATTGGCCTCAAATATTGACTGTTTTTTTTTTTTAAATCCCACTTGTGCGATTATTATTTTTGTTTGTACCTACCCGCAATATTTTAGTTAAAATTTATTCAGAAACAGTTCGATTTCCCAAAATAAAAACAACCCTGCCCAGGCAGGCTCTTAGGATGAATGAACACTGGCATTCATGTTAATAAACATAGTCTTTCTTTGTCCTGCAAGCATCATATCTTACCACTTACTCTCATGAAAGTAATCCTCCCACTCACATAACTTTTTTGATGCATCCTGCAGGATCCCAGTCCTGAACACTAGTCTCAAACTGACAAGCTTACTAAAAAACAGAATAGAAAAATATTCATATCTGTATTTGGCTCTGTTTAGACCACATTATCTATACACATTGACACTTACAATTGGAGCGTGATGCTCATCAGTGCTGAGGAAGCTGAATCCCAGGTTGGTTCCCAGCCACACTGAACTGACAGCTCTGGTCAGCAGCCACAACAAGAGGTTCTTTATTGGTTTTAGGACAGGTTTTGAGAGAGCACAGCAATACCTGTCTGTTCTACAGTTCTTTCCTGAAAATGATGCTTGTTCTTCCAAAGAACTGACCAAATGAACTAAATTAATGTCAAGATAAGTCCATTGACTCTCTTTGAGTCTTCTGATCTCCAAAAGCTCCGTCCAAACAGTTCCTCGGGGGATTTTGGAAGTTTAACCATTCTAGCTCTCTAAAGCAGTTCTACATAGAATTTTTTCGAAGGATTCTCTGTTCCTTAAGAGTTCCCCAAAGGGACAAATGGATAAATCCTTAAGAGTGTGAGATAGAAGCTTTTTTAGAACCTGGTTAGTTTAGAATCTTTAAATGCTTATCAGAGTTCAATATATTTCTTTCTTTACCACATTTTGAATCCATTACATGCACACAGCATTGAAGAATTGACCTCAAAGTGAAAAGCAGGTCAAGGTGCTACGATAGAGGAATAAAACTCTAATGGCACAACTTGGGAGCTACAGACAGGCAACGCTTCAAGGACTTTTCAAGCGAGGTCAAGGAAGGGAGAGGGGAGGAATGGGAGGGACAGAGTTAGGAAACAACAAAACAACATAAGAAGAGGAAATAGAGAAAATGTGTGTGTGTGTGAAGAAGAGCTGTAAGGCATCTACACAAGTAAATGTGTAGACTACACAAAGCAAATGTCAGTCTGTAGGTGGACAGGCTGTCCCTGTGGCCCTTGTAGAGGAGTGAGGACAGTGTTGGACTAAACCTTTTTTACAATGGCCTTTTGGGAGGTCAGTCTCAAGCCTCTGCCGGTGATGTTTCAATCAGTTCATACACTGTGCTCAGACACAAGGGAATAGTTCGTGTTCATTCTGGGTTTTCAAGTGGTTGCAGTTTTAAGGAAAACTGAAAACTGAAAACTGAATCATTTATAATTATTTGGATTTCTGTGTTAAGTACTCATTATAGCTACAGAATATATGATTTTGGATTTGGGCCGTGACTGGTAGAAAAATGCTATTGCAAGCTACTTGCAGAAGAACAAATATGGGTTATGCTGCATTGTTTTCCATGGGACAGATTGATCCCATGGGTTTGAGTGTAATTCAGAGAGAATTCAGGGCTGCATCTCAAACTGCATACTACGCATTAAGTGGTTTTGTGACACACTATTTGGTAACCTAGTATGTGGTTTGAGGTATGACCCAAATGTTTGTGACACTATATGATATATTGTGATATAACTAAATGCTGCCTTTTCCTCTGTATAACAGACGCATTATAAGAATAAATAACTTTATGTACATTATGTAAATTGTGTACATCAATGTTACTGTCACAGTTACGAGTATCAGGTGAAGAGCAAAAACATTCTGTTGCTCTGTTATAATGTCACACTGCGTTGCTGTGTTGTCTCCCATCAAGCCCAATAAACTATTAATTATTAAGATGGCTAGCTAAAGTATGGTATAGAGAACAAGACTATCAGCTCCAGTCACTTCCGGTGTGTGAATTTGTATTACCAAATCCATATTCCCAATGTATCCTATTTGTCTAATCTCTATATTTTGTTCTCTAGCTTGTTAAACACATTAATGAATTTATGTTAAATTCATTCATGTTAAATTCTTCAATGAATTAATGAATGAACCAGATAGTGGTAGCACACTACCCAAAACACACAATAAAATATAGGTTTTACACATAGGATGAGCAGACACCCCAGATAAGTCACTGTCGACTGATATAATCAAGTTTGAAATATAAAAATACAGAGAAACACAAAAACACCTCCTGCTATCCTCTACCAGCTATCATGAGTTCCATAGCAGAACGTCTTCTCAACTGGGTAGTGAGGATAAATCATCTACTGTCATCTATTATTCACTAGCTTCCCATCAAATTAGAGAAAATTCCAGCAAGAAAAATGCTAAAACTCCATCAGTCCTCAATCGTTTTTTTCTCTGCTAGTGTATTATCGGATTATTTAAAAATTCTCTCACAGCTTTGTTTGCATGTTTTCACCATCACTCTCTTATTCTTTCTCTTCCCTTATTTCCTGCCAGTCACCATGCAGTCAGACCTCTTTCATGCCTAAAGCTGGGGCATGATGACATTTGACATGTACAAGCTTGCATATGATGTATTCGTACAGATTTCCCACCAGTTCTGACTTGAGACTCCAACGCAGCACTGACTGTAAATTACTATTACAGTATTTTTGTCCTCTTACACTTTAATAAAAAAAAAAATCCTAGACACTGTAGTTTTAAATATGGTGTTCATCCAAGTCATAACAACAGACACATAATAGACATAACAGACCTTCTGTCTAAATTAAAAACACACAAAGATCTGTATTTTTCTTGTCTTTATTGAACACATTGGTTAATTATTCACAGTCTAGGCTGGACGTCTCTGAACCCTTGTATTTAACACCACTCCAACTGCGACTGTATCTGTTTATTGTAGTCTACACCAGTTAATAGTCGGTAGAAGTTAAACAGTTTTGAAACTGAAGTTCCTTCCTTCAGTGTTCCTAAAACATGCACACAGTATGCTGCCTAGGCTAGAACCTGTGAGTGCTAGTCTAAGAGAAAAAAGATCGAAAGTGATTGAAAATGGTCTACATATTTTTTTAAGTTACAGAGCCAGGGGCTTTTTACTATGAACAGATATTTTATTGACATCTGCTATAATGTGAGGAGAGCTTGACCAAATATTAGAAAAAAAGTGTTCTGACTTAAAAATCGCTGACCCCACCAAAAATAAAGTAATACATCACTCATCCTGCTATATAGAGCATTATCCAGAGAAATGCTTCAACACTTTATGTCTGTGCATGTCACCTAATACACTTGTCAGTTCTGTCTTTGGGTTCTATCCTTACACTGTGTCATTTTTAAACATTTTGTCTGTGGGCCAGTGTGAAATTCATTGTCTTGCACAGTCACTGTGGAAAGACTGCCTGTGGCGAGCCTGGAGCGATGCTGAGCCCACCTGTCAGTGCTGCAAAGCCACAGAGTGGAGGGGGACGGTGAGGGTACTGATGCCCCTGCTGAGACAGTGAGTGGCAGAAGGCTGTTCTCTCTCACGCATATTAACCAAGGGCAGGTTCGACCAGGCTGGGAGGGGATGTGACAGGTCAGGGAAGGCTCGCTAATTGCCAGACTGAAAACAGCAGTGGCTCGTTAAGCAAATATAGGTTAACGAAGCCAGCACCACAAGAGGGTTTGCTGCCCCTTTACTCTGTGTAATGAAAGTTGTCTCGTTCTCTCTTTGTCATCTCAGGAATGTTCAAACATTTAAACAGGCTAATGAGCCAATTTAGTGTGGAGGGAAGATGGAAAATGGGGAGTGGAGGAAAGAATTGCAGCAGCTTTTACCTTGCAGACATCATTCACATTCTCTCTCGCTTTCTCTAATCCTCCATCTATCTCACTATCTACCCTTTTCCTCTGCCTGTCAATTTATATAGCTGGCAGTCTCAGGTTCTTCACACATCCCTGGCTAGTTATATGCAACATCAAAGAAAACCAATACAGATAAATTCATAAACAAGACCATTTGCAATGTGTACTTTGCATGGCCAATACTTTGTCAGAATGTGTCACATGGGCTAAAGTAAAATCTTCCAAATGTCATGACAGATTGTAAACAAGAGAAAAAATAAGAGTGAGCCATTGTAAAATTATTGATGATTTCTGCACTGTTGAGGATTTCTGCCTTGTACTTTACTGCCATAGCTGCAGTGAATGTGAGATGGGATTTCCTGCTCTTTTATTGACCATAAATGGAATAAAATGTTCCCTTGTTTTTCTTCACAGGTTCAGTCACACATTACACCAAATGGTCATTCAAGTGTTTTGAAATGGAACAACAGAATTGTGCACAGCATTGTTTGGACAGGTCTAGGGGTTTCATATATACAAGTATAAAATATATATACAAATCCAATGTGTGTGTTTATATTAATATACGAATGAGTCTCATATAGAATAGTTTCTGGAATTGTGTTTCCCCCAAAAAGCTGTTTTAACTGCTTTGTCTCTGTCAGGTGCATCTGGAGCCCACTGGGCACATGGTGGGAGAATTCACCCTGGGTGGAATGCCAGTCCATCACAGGGCAACATTCACATACATATTCACACAATCAGTCACACCTGAGGCAATTTAGCATAGCCAATCAGCCGACCTGCATGTTTTTAGACAGTGGGAGGAAACTAGAGAGTCTGGGGAAAAACCTATATGATGGTAGCCAAATATACACAGTAGCTCAGAAATGTTGGAAATTACACACACTTTTTGATAGCTGGTTCAACAAGGTTCAATAATTTCATAAAAAAAAACAGCAAAGATACAGGATGTATGAATAGTAGGGCTAACGAATTGCACAAGTGCTGGACAAGTACATGTTAATGCAGTTAACTGAAATAAGTATTGCACTATGAACCTACATTAATTTAACCTGTTGTTCGGAAATTGCAATTTATGAAACAGTATATAAAACAGTTGCAGTATTTTACTGTAAAATTAAATAGCTAGTGAATCAGGAGTGGCTGGCTCAATGAACTAGCACCCCCCCCCCCCCCCCCCCTTTCAAAAGTAAAAAGACATCAATATAAGGTTTTGTTTTTGCAATCCACCTCACATTATTTGCTGTTAAAGCAGATTATTTTGGATGTTTGTGGAGCAAAGTGCAACACCACTACAAATGGTTGTAAGATAAATACACAGAATGGTATGAAGATGTGAGGAAGGGGCTGATTTCATTCTTGCTCAGGCTGTAGGTTCATACAGCCCATCATGATAGTCGTGTCAGTTCATTACACAGAGTGAAACGCCCCCTTGATTTGATCTTGGTTTGAACTGATATTTTCAGGCCATGCTGTCATCAGCTTGATTGAGAGCATCATCACTGTGATTTACTTTATCCTCTTTTTTTCACCAAAATGTATTTGGAGGAGAAGCTAAAATTAGATAGACTAAGCACACATCATCCAATCAAAGCACAAATTCCACAAAAGGACAGAAGACAGAATTGTATGTTTAGGGTTTTTTGGTTTAGTTAGTTTTTTTTTTTTTTTAAAGTGAAAGAGTTACAGCTTTTCTGTTTACCATGTTTGGTATTGGGAAGAAACACGGCATGAACCTAGAATGGCATCATGGACTTGAAACATGGGAATGATTATATGATGCTAATTATTCATTGTACTGTGGAAATCAAAGTATAAGTGTTATAGAGATTAAAGTAAATTATAGCCAACTCTTATCAACTCTACTAAAGAACACATAAGGTTCTTGTAACAGTGCATAGTTTGGTTATCTATAATGGGTACAAATAGATAACAGATGACTTCAGCTCACTTATTACAGAGTATGCGTTATCAGATGTGTCAGATGTGTCTTATAACATTCCCTTTATAAGAACAGTTCCCAGTGAAAGCATGCACTAATGAGATCAGAGGAGCCGAGTGAGTTGAACCGCGTCCACAGACAATGAAACAGAACCACTATCACTTATCGACGGCATCAGGTGAGATTGTTCTCATTAAATATTGGCAGCACATGTGGCACAAGGTGGATATCAATTAAAATGATGTATGAGCCTGGAATTTTGTAATTAGAACATGGAACTGGATTTAATAACATTCATTAAACTACTAATCAAGAATAAACAGGGCTGGAGTGAATCGTGAACAAACAGCAGGGACAAGTTGAGGTAGATTTCTCAAGTCTCTATTGGCTTTATCTGATATTTTTGGCTTGCAGCTTATCACTGGTATCTCAATTCCATAGCAAATATACTTTCAGTGAACAATGTTTAGATATGGATACAGAAGAAGTCTGACAAACTCAGTTGGCTTAGATCCAGATCAGAACTCAATTTCTCAGTGTATTTTTTTCCCATTCTCTCTCACTGAATAGACAGCAGGGCAAACTGTTGAATCATAAACAGATATGCTGTGCACTCAGTGAGGAACTCTTTCTAATGACTCCCAGCTAACCCCAAACCAGAGGGGGAATATTCCAATCAATCACATATCAGGCGAAACAGCACAGCCAGCCTTTTCCACTCCACAAAAAATGCTTTCCATCAAGACTAATTGGTGCCCCGGTGAACTGCATAACCAATTGAAGGACGAGCACACTGTGTTTTTCCCATTTGTGAAGATGTAAATCTATTATTTTGGGTTTTATTTGACAGCCATGTGCCGGTTGAGTCATTCATTAGTGTGTGAAAATGAGTACTCACCGTGAAGCAATGGGGTGTTAGAGCCAGCCAGTCCACTGGTCCAGGTATGAACACACACACACACACACAGACACACGCACAGCGAGTACACAGACTGGGAAGTGATGGAATATTATTACTCATATGCTCATCAGGATGATGATAACCAGAGATGCCTGCAGGCAAAGTTAATCAGATTGTAGTTATGCAGCACCATTAATGGGTAACAAGAATGACAATAGTACAATTTGTTAGTTTGTTTTAGTCAGACTTAACTGGGAATGGTTAATACATGACCTCAGACCACAATACAGCATTTGAGCTTTGACTGATTAAAGTGAATCTTATTTGTAAAAATGTAAAAAAAAAATAAATAAATAAAAATAAATAAATAAATAAATAAATGGGGGGGGTCTTTAAAACAGCGGTTCTCAAAGTGGAGTCCAGGACCATCAGGGAGCTGTGTTTTGCTACAATGCTGAAAAACAAACCTATTCAAATGTACTCAAAAGTTATATTTACTATTGCATTCCTAAATCAATTATCAGCCTGTCTGACTGGTCACCAAATTAATTCTAAGCAGGCCTATATTTTTTCCCCCAAATGGAATCAGAGAGGATGGTGGGAGTGAATTCCTTTGAATAACAAATCCAAACATACAGGTCAAAGTCAAAAAACAGGCTTGTGAGCAGGAAATGAGAGGGAAGTGAGATTAGTAGGCAGGTGAATGGGAATGGTGTAATGTCTGGGCAGGAATATACGGCGGAGTGGATTGGATGAGTGGTGGAGCAACATGGGGTGGAACTAGATGTGACACCTATAACTAATATCAACTTCAGCATCTATTGTGTTCTGTCAGTGGAAAGTCCATGAATAAAAAGCTATATGACTTCAAATAATAGCTACATTATTTGACTCTTTTACATAATGACCCAAATATTTGAATAGGTTGATTGTGTTGAGAAAATAAATCTGTACTGAGGAGGTCTGTGGAATTAATTTTACAGTTAATGATGTTCCTGGCAGAAAAAAAGTTTGATAACCACTGCTTTACGGGTTTGGATCAGTTTTGTTTTTTTTTTTATCTGAAATGTTTGGAAACTTTTCTAATAGAGAATCACTCTGCTGTGGGGTTCTACTTAAGTTTGCTTCAAATTTGCTTCAAGGGCTGTTCCATGAGCTCTACCACTGTTCTATCTTCTCCCTTGATCAGAGTTTGAGGATTTTTGAAGGAATCTGGAAAATCTACACTCTTAGGAACAAAGGTTAAATCTAGAACTATTAAGGATCGAGCTTGTCCCTCTGGGGGAATCTTTATTATCCTATCAGAGTAGTAGTTTACTTATGAATCCCTAACTATCGAACGCCGCCTTGAGGATGAATGTTTAACGATTTGCCTTCACTTAGTTGATAATAGTAATGCTATTTAATATTTATCAGAGTAATAAAAAAGGACCATATTCACGTTCTTAGCATGAGATGCTTTAGAAGGAGCTGGGGTTTCCTCTTTTGAGAAAGAGGTAGAGGTATATGCATGATACATAAACATACAGTCATACACACCTTCACATACAAAGAAAAGCACACCCACAAAAACTATAGAATAAGGGCAGGTTTTTGTGAAAGACTTAAAGAGCCATCAGTGATGCTCGAGTGTCAGCCTCAGGAGAGCCAAGAGAGAGCAGGGTTAAACGTCCCTGCTATTATGAAACACTTTGATTACTTATTTATCAGCTCAGTGCTTGCTTCTCATCAGAACTCTGGGTTTCTTTCTATTCTCTCTGCGCCCGGAGCCTCCTTCAGTTGAAAGCCGATTTAGCATGTTCATTTCAATAAGCCTGAAGGTCTTAGGGAGGAATTAATCAAAATCCTCAGTGCATAAATAAACTCTCCTTCTCACTTTCTGAAGGCTTTCAAGGAAATCCCTTCAGCAGGTGGATCCTGGAGCATCAGAAAAACAGACAAGCTGTGCCTAGAGCCTTCAAACTCGGCTAACCCTGCTAACTCTGTACTCTGTTCATGCTGTCCTTCCTCCTTCTCCTCTCGCTTTGTTCCTATCTGTCTGTCTCACACTCTGCTGACAGCTAGATGAATGGATGGCCCATAGCCTGAACTAACACCTACCACCAAATCAATAGACTATTATCAGGGATATTAACATAGGAATAGCTCCCTATTTCAGTTATTTAATAAACTAAAGCACAAAGGCATTTCATTAGTCAGCCTAAGAGGTATCTCACAACAGTCCTACTATAGCTTCATCATTTATGATTAAATCTACCAATTTTCACCATTATATGCCATTTTTTTATTGTTAAGACTTGTATTGAACATCTTTTAGAAACGTTCCAACTTGGAAGCTTCCTCAGCCAATTATGGCACTTCAGCTAATTTCCTGTTGAGTGCAACACATTTATCCAAGCTTCTTTCATGTAAGAAGTGAGGACCAATAGCCAGGTTGACAAAGATCCTTGAGTTAGGCAACGTATCCTAAAGAGAGTTTTCAAATCAGATGTGGTCCTAGATCAGATACATGCATATTAAATGCATACAGTGTCGGCAACAACAACGTAGGGCAGCTATAGCAGTGACTGAGTTCAGTGAAAGAATGGGGAAATTGGTGATTTACTTGATATTCCGGGAATCAGTTAAAGGAAAAATGGAAGGAACCTTCCAATACGGACTATGAATAATGAAACAATTGCCCAAATTGCATTTCAGGGGACAGATATGTTCTCATCAAAGATAGATATGGGTCACTGCTGGCTACAAATGTGAACCACCAAGATATATCCGATCCGAGCAAAAAATCTGAATTGTGCAAAGAGGTTTGCAAATATAAGCTTCTGAACATAAGATCAGAAAAACAATTCCAGATATTAAGTGATTTACTGATCTTCAGAAGTGTCTAAGTTACTGGTAACCGCTCAACATGCAGTTAGCATAGTTAGCCAGCTGAGCTGTACAGCTCAGGCGTTTGTAGAGCCCTCACAGCTGGATGAATGGGAGGACTTGGCAGCATAGTTGAAAACCAAAGAGACATCACTGTGTGATTCATGTTTCCAACAAGTTCTCCCCACTAATCATCATACCTGCCAAGACGCCTGCTGAAAGAGTGACTGACGTTTTTCTGAATGGTACCATCTTACATACACAGAGCCAAATCAGATGTTACAGTTGCATGCAATATTAATATACATTTGAAGCACATAGCATTTATAGTCATCCCATCACCATGAGATGTGTAGTCATGTTTATGGTATTTCTGGCAGGGTTTCGTTTTTTGCCGGCCTGGTCTCGAATTTACTGCCATGTTTCCGAATGTGCTGCTGTGTTTTGGGTTGTGCACACGCTTCTGAATTTGTTGTTGTGTAACTGAATTTCCTGCTGTGTTTTTGGTTTTACTGTTGTGTTTCCTGATTTGCTGTTGTGTTTTTGCTTTGTTCATGTGTTTTGCACTTATGGGCCACCTTAGTATTACGCTAGATATGTAAAAATAATGAGCCACTGTCCATTAACTGTCCATTAAGATTGGGTAGCATTAAAATACCTGAAGGTCAAATCTTCTAGTATCATTGCCCTTTTGGTACTTTCCTAATTAAAGTTAATGCTCATCAAGTTCACTTACAGTTGCCGCATCTTTCAAGCAATTTTTGTAGATGCTGTAAGAAGATGTAGCTCCCTTTTGGAATTCATGTACAGACACACACTCATACCAGTGTTGATCTCTCATTTATTTGTATGAGATACGGTCATTTATATGGTAATGCTCAGTGACCCTTCTCATCTCTTGCTTTTTCATGTCTCTCTCACTTATGCATGGTCGAGACGAACCAGTGAGCTTCTAAAGAGGGAGCCTAGATAAGGCTATTTAAATGGATTGGCCATTATACAGGAGATGCATGGGGTTGTCGACAAAAAAATACAATAACATGGTATCTACCAGCATTCCTACTCAGCAATCATTCCTTCCGTCTTTGTTCTACCCTGTCTGCTGGAATCCATTTTCTCCCACCTCAAAGCTGGCAAATCACCGGGGAAAAAAATAAATCCTGCCCCAAAATCATTTCCATGGAAATCACTTTGGTTACAGTTTTCAAACCACTGGTCGGACCCCACCTGTGAGTGAGTGTCTGACATTGTGAACCAAAAATACTTGAGCAAGGGAAATAAAAGCAAAGGAGAAGGTCAGAAACAAAAAAGCAGTGTGAGCAGAAGTGAAAGAATGCAAGCATGAAAGAATGAAACTTCCTCTCATGGCTCATTTTTAAATAGATTGGCCAATACACCCAGGAGAAAGAACCAGCGAGAATCTTGTTATTAAGCAGGTTTCCAGTGGAGAAATAAATTACCTTTCGTGTTTGGCTTTCCACCAACCAACAGGAGAGGCTTGGACACTTGGATAAGCATCGATAAGAAGCTGATTAGAGTTTAGCTCATGCTTGTATGGGTAATGAAGTTTATTTACTGAAATGTCCCTTCCGGCTGCTCAACAGGTGCAAACAAACACACTTTAATTAAGAACTACCTACTCACAAAACCTGCCTCTTTCTCTCAGAGGAGAGCATTATGCTGAGAGCAAATACACAGGGTGCAAACTTATTAATAAAAAGAGCACCTACTTCTTGCAGACTGATATTCTGAATAAGAATAAAAGGAAGGACAATAACATAACAAGGAAGGGAATGCTGAGACAAGACATATCTACTTTTCACCATCTTTACCAAGGTTAGAACTGCCTCGAGTCCAGAGATGAGAGTGAAAGACATGCTAAAAGAAATGAGGGAGAGAAAGGGAGAGAGGCGGGGATCGCATATGAAAGTAATTCTCACTCTTTTCGTCCTGCGCTGCAAAGCTAATGGTCTTCTCGACTCTTTGTAAAGTCTCCTTAAGACCTTCTTCTTTCCTTCCACATCGAGAAGAGAGGGAAAACTGTGTGTGCTGAGAAAGCTCACGATTGAAAAGTAAATTCACTAAGCTAATATATTCAGTGAAGTCTGGATGTTCTCCCTGGAGCCAGAGAAAAAAAGCTGGGCTTCGACTTATTCTCTACACATTCTATCTGTAGAAGTATATAATTTCTAAGAATATTTTGCAAACCTATGAAACAAATGTTGCATTCAAATTGGGTGGTGGCTAACATGTTACAAGAAAATTCAGTAGGAACTGTCCACTCTTGTGCTATACACCATTTCGCACATTGAAGTTCATGAGTTGTGAGTGTATGTACTGGCATAGAAAAATAATCAATGTCGGGGTAGTAGAATGCGGCCAAACATGAAAAGGAGTTTTCTACTAATAGCATGTCCTACATTGTTTTATTCCTCTTACTAACAATTTACCAAAGACCAACACAAAATACTGTTTATTCTTTTAAAGTTATATAATGTGGTGGAAGATCTGTGATAAAATTACTTCCTGTTATCACTTACTTTATACATATACTGATCAGCCATAACTTTAAAACCACTTGTGATGTGAATAACATTGAATATCTCATTACAATGACACCTGCCAAGGGGTAGGATATATTAGGCAGCAAGTGAACAGTCAGTCATCAAAATTGATGTGTTGGAAGCAGGAAATATGGGCAAGCATAAGGATCTGAGTGACTTTCAGCGGCAGATCTTGTGGGGTGTTCCTGGTATGCAGTGGTTAGTACCTGCCAAAAGTGGTCCAAGGAAGGACAACTGGTGAACCGGCAACAGAGTCATGGGCTCCTAAGGCTCATTGATGCGTGTGGCGAGCAGAGGCTAGCCTGTCTGCTACAATCCCACAGAAGAGCTACTGTAACACAAATTGCGGAAAAGGTTAATGCTGGCTGTGATAGAAAGGTGTCTGAACACACAGTGCATCGCAGCTTGCTGCATTTTGGGCTGCGTAGCCACAGACCAGTCAGAGTGCCCATGCTGACCCTGTCCACTACTGAAAGCACCTACAATGGGCATGTGAGCATCAGAACTGGACCTTGGAGCAATGGAAGAAGGTGGTCTGGTCTGATTGATGAGTCATGTTTTCTTTTCCTTCATGTGGATGGCTCGGTGCGTGTGGGTCACTTAGCTGGGGAAGAGATGACACCAGGATGCACTATGGGAAGAAGGCAAGCTGGCGGAGGCAGTGTGATGCTCTGGGCAATGTTCTGCTCGGAAACCTTGGGTCCTGTTATTCATTTGGATGTTACTTTGACACCTACCCCCTATCTAATTGTTGTTGCAGACCAAATACACCACTTCATGGCAACAGTATTCCCTAATGGCAGTGGCCTCTTTCAGCAGGATAATGTGCCCTGCCACACTGCAAAATTTTTACAAGAATGGTTTGAGGAATAAGACAGAGAGTTCAAGGTTGTCTTGGCCTCCAAATTCTTCAAATCTCAATCCGATCAAGCATTTGTGGGATGTGCTGGACAAACAAGTCTGATCCATAGAGGCCCCACCTCACAACTTACAAGACTGTACAAATGTACAGAGTATGTAAAAAAAATTTTTTTTAATTATAATTCAATATGCTGTATGAAAGTATACTTCAATAAATGTATTTATTAACATACTGAAGCATACTTATACAAAAGTATATTAATAACACAGATGCACACAAAATGACTAAAGTTGCAGCTTATTTAACAACTTTCCTATGGCTTGGTCTCAGTCACAAACTTACACAAACAACTTCAATTTTTTTATTTAAAAAAACATTTGTTTCAGTACATCAAAGAGATACACCTAAATGACTTTTTCTCAAGACACTAAAAGCATTTAAAATATAGTCCATTGTATTTTCAATTACAGTATAAGTAGCACTGAAGTTTATGTCAGGTCCGGGTCAAAGTCCAGGTCAAAGGTATTTGGACAAAGTGACAACTGTAAATATAACCATAATTTTAATGCTTGGATGAAAATTCTTTGCAGTCAGTGACTGCCTGAAGTCTGGAGCCCATGTTCTCAAAACTCAAATTCTGAGTTT
>CM075019.1:14559178-14576357 GCA_037576675.1 Pangasius sanitwongsei | reverse complement strand
TGCAGTTAAAGCACATCTTGTTCGTTTCATTTGAAATCCATTGTGGTGGTGTATAGAGCCAAAAATGTTAGAATTGCGTCGATGTCCCAATATTTATGGACCTGACTGTATATATATATATATATATATATGTTATCATGTTACCTGTTATCTGTTTATTATTATATCATGTATATCTGTTTATCAATGACCTTAATAAACCTACTTCATTGCTTGAAAGTGATGTCATGACAATCATTGGTAATGCTAACTATAGTTGAATTCCGCTCAGGGCTGCCAGGTCTCAGGAAAAAATTCCAGCACAATTACATCTCAAAAACTGCAAAATATTATCTGAAAGTAGCACCAAAATTTGGGATATATTAGCAAAAGACATACTGCTAAGACTGGTAGAGGGAAACGTGATGATAAAAAGGCATAATGCTGATACTGCAAATCAGAAATGTGTGCACACCAGGGTGAAAATACAGTCTCCCTTTTTCCCTCTCCCAGTCATAGCAAAATGTCTTATAACAGAAATGGTTCTGTACATCACAGATACACTCACTGCACTTACATTTTTCCTTTGTTTGCCACAACTGATCTTATCGGCTACTGACGATTTTTAAAGTAACCACCAAAAAACCCCATCTGTGGTCATGTTTTTCCAGCCACACCCTTGTTTCAAAACTAGCCCAATTTGGCATAAAAACCATGAACCTGAGAACCTTGTCTTTACTGGCAACCGTAGATTCTGGAGGCGTGTTTTGTTTATGGGAGTGGGAGACAAGTTCACGGAGTAAAATATTTATTTCAGTGGTGTTGTACTTCAACTACTTAACCACTAGAGCTCTAATCTTGATTAATCTTGATTAATGAACCTTTAAAGCACAGAGCACACAGCATTGTGATTGCACTTTACATGCAGAAATCCCCTGAAATGACTTGTGGTCATTAGGTTTAATGTTATGTTGAAGTTATAAAGGGCTGCGTGTGGTCGTTAAGGGTGCCTAGTAAGGTGGGTAGGTTCTTCTTCCTTCTTTTTTTGTTTCCTAAAGACAAGGGTATTATCAGAGCTCAGCAGGCCTTTCACTATGTGCAATTGCTTTTGTTGGGCTGTAATTATAGTGTGTAAGGTTCTCTCATAATGTGCATGTGCCTATTATCTCTAAACACACATTAATATGACCTCTCCCCTCATTGGTTCTTTTGTTTTTCCTTGTTCTCCTCATCACACTTCCACCATGTGTCTGTCAAACATCCTGAACAGCTGCTCTTCCCATCTCATAAAAAAAAGCATATAATTGGTTTAGCATTGGAAGAGTGAATGTCCCATGATGAATGTGCCTCAAATCGATAGGTGTCTGGGAGGAAAATCTCTTAAGGCTCATCCTCTACAGGGAAACAGCCGACCTTTTCAGAGGTGAGGGTCAGAGGTCGGGGAGGACGATAGATTGGGCAGGACGATGTGTTAAAGCACTTACTGACATAAACACTACAACAATATAAAATGTAATAGGCAGGGTAGGCCTTGCGGTGTGCCTGCAGTCATGCTGTGACAGGCACAGAGAAAAATATCTATTATACAGACAATAAAAAATTACAGAAAATGGAGGGAAATTAATATTAAGGCTATTTTGAAAAAAATAAAAAGTATTTATGTGCTTATATGTGTCTGTGTATATGTAAGTGCTCTATAGCTATCATCTTAAAGTGCAGGTCTAGTTTAATGGTTTAATTTGTTCCATTGGAATAATTTTGCATAATAATGGGTAATGATAATGATGTTTATTTTGTTTAGTATTCACATCTATTAAAATTGTTTATTAATCATTCAGGCAATTTAGGAACAATGCATTTTGTTTCACTTATCACAGCACATTGCAGCAACCACAGTTTTATGGGATTATGGAACAATGTTTGAATTATAATAAGATTGCTCCTTGATCACACTAATTGAGTGGATCATTTAAGTGTGCAACACAAACAATTTGACTGTGAATGGATGGATGGATGGATGGATGGATGGCTGGCTGGCTGGCTGGCTGGCTGGATGGATGGATGGATGGATGGATGGATGGATGGATGGATAGATAGATAGATAGATAGATAGATAGATAGATAGATAGATAGATAGATAGGGGAAAACACCACAAGATGTGCGGTTACAGGAAAATAGTCCATGGTGAGATGTGGATTTTCCTACAACAGCAGTCTGAGTGTTTTATTCTTCTTATACCACACTGCCAGTGATCACAATGTTGAATTTATTAGTGAACGATATATCATGCTTAGTATATATCTGAGAAACTATTTAGTTCCTGTTATCATTTACATTATAGTAGCTATAAACAGCTGTTCCCTCACCAGTCTCTCTCTCCTTCTCACTCTCTCTCTCTCTCTCTCTCTCTCTCGATTTTATAAGACTTGAGGTAATAAGATAAAATTTTGCAGAGAAAATGAAAAGCACAAATTCCTCAGTCCTGAAGACTATCCCGTGATGGATAACTTGTTAACTGTTAACTTCCTGACTATTACAAAGCACTGACACTGGGGTCTCCTTCCACTGAATTAATATTTCCATACAGAAAGCTTCACCATATCAATGATTAAGTTCTTCAACACATTTTTAATGTTTATTATTAGTCTTGTCCATCATACAAGTTCCTAGGAATTAGTTGTTACTATAGAAATGAAAACATGTCAGAATGAACACATTAATATATACCTATCATTTAAATTACACATGATTTACAGCCTTACAGAATATAAAACCTTTGTATGGTTTCTTATTCAACTAGGAAAAGAAATCATTTCCTGTCTTTGATGGAACTAAGAGGGGGCCAGAACATCACTACTGGAGATCTTAGGGAAAGCCAGATCTATTAGTTTTATTCAAACGTATTTCCTGTATAAGCATGCAGCACTCCCAGCAGCATGAATAGCACCAGACAGCAGGTGTTAAGTCAAGTGCAGTGATTTACAACAAACTCTTTTCCTTTGCTTCTCTTACCTCATATTGAATCTCTTACCTGAATACAGTGACAGGTAGGAACATTTAAACCTACCAAGGTATCCAGCACATTTCCCTCTGAACCGTCTTTTGCCCTGCCACTGAAGGCCACAAGGGATTAACATTGCTAACAGATATGTCATGGGGTGGCCTGGCACTTAACACATGCATGAATAACTAAATCTAATTTGTTTAGTTGGAATACATTTGCATTAATGCATGAAGCAACAGAAATCTGTGTGTCAGCAAATTGTGATATGTGATCGCATGGGTTTTGAGTAAGGTGTAAACCAGTTTACATCAGGAAAAATGAAAAATAGAATGATGCAATGAAAATCTATACAGGAATGAGACAAAGACCATAAATATTAGTGTAAGTAGTGCAATTCCTTATGGTCAATGGGCAAATAAAACTCTCCATCTTACAGTTTCATATGCTAATGCTCATTGACATTTCAGTGTCGCTCACTGATCAGCTTCACAAATGACTGATCAACATGGCTGAGAAGAGACACACAACTCACAGACACACAGTATAATGCGGCATGAAGACAGATCACACCTGCGCTGCACTCCTACTCGACTCGATCATGCACAAATGGCTTTACATGGCTTGCAGAAAAGGTACTCATTAGATTCAAGTGGAGCAGTGCATCTGCGTTTCGCAGTAATGGCTCTGACTATAATGGGACAAAATGGTGCATTCCCAGTTGGACAACATGAAATGGTTTTGGCAGCATATGCGCGGCCGATATTTGCTGCAAGCAGTGAGCACAGAAAAGGAAACAGGTGGCGCAGCAGTGCTGCCTACTGCCACTGAATATACATTGTTCTACAGATGGATGTAGAGGGATGATGTTTTTTAAAAGATTTAACTTAAAATAATGCAATAGTACAAAGGACTATTATAGCCAGGCAAGAATACAACCAACATTCTGCAACTACTTCCTGGGAGCAGGATACGTTTGTACAATCTCAGAAAAAAAAAAGAGTACTGAACTGTACCTTTCTTTACCACTAGGGCGGTACCCTTCACTTTTGTAACTCTAATAATATGTCTCTTTCAACTAGAAATGTAAATATAATGTACTGTTAAAAAGGGTATATAAATGGACAGTAATTACCTTTTAGAGTATAGCTTTACATTGTAAACTGTACCTTTCTAGATAAAAGATGTTCACTAAAGGTAGAAAAGGTTTAGGACCCTTTTTTCTGAAAATGGAGTAGTATATACTATGTACAACACACTATTCATTTTAGTAGGATGTGCTATGGGTCAATTATTGTCTGCTAAGCAGTTAAATTCACTTGAGGCAGTTCCTGCAGAAATTACCTCAGAATGCTTCATTTTGGTGCTGAGAATTTTTACCATTTCTATGATTCCAAATGTTCTAGCTTAAAACTAAAAGTGAGACAAGGAGGCAGAGAAGAAAGGCTTTAAGACATTGCTCTTTTAGCCTTAAGGTTGTAATAAAGTGGCAATATACATAATTGAATTAATGACATAACTGGTTATCTAGTATAAATAGCTAATTCCCTCTGTGCAGGTAGGTAGAACTGATGTGATTTGTCATGCTTGAGTTTGAGAGGCTGCAATATCAGAAAGGCATTCTAATATCTTCTGAGAGAGGTGGAATGTGAATTGAGGAAATGAGAATTTAAGTTGTATGTCAACAGAATAGCAGTAGTGGGAAACACCATGAGATCTGATCACTGAGTCCAGTGATTTAGAATATAGGGAGAACAAGCGTGGACCAAGAGCTGACCCCTGGGGAACTTCCACAGTGAGATGGTAAAATCAATTCTGTATATATAATGAAAACCAGCTCAGAGCATTTATTCCAGTTCCCAAGCTGGTGATTCACAGTATCTTAATGTAATGAGTGTGTGGTGTTGTGGAATGCAGTATAACAGCTTTGACAGTACACTTGGAAATTTGGCCTGGAAGCTTTAGCTTACTGGAAACAAGAACTGTTGTTCACATACTGTATGTGTTACTAGTTTGATTTTAGTACACTGGGTTAAGTATTTATTCTTCCCAATACATTTTGTGGACTATTAAAGTCAGTCCTAAGAGAGCGAGGAAATAAAGAAAGGAAAAAAGAAGAGGAAAAAGAATTTTAATTAAAAATAGAAGGAAAAAAAAAGAAAATGCAGAGAAAAAAAATGTACATTTGCACGTGCCCATCAACAAAACACGAATGAATGCATCAGCAAAACAGGAATGAATGTATCAGAGGAAAAAAATTCAAAAAGAGGAAAATACAAGGAGAGAATAATAATATACATTATTCGAAATGGGAGCATTTTGTGTCTATCTGTTTTTCCTTTTGACATTTCAAGGTTGTTGGGAATGTTTTAACTAAATTTCTGCTTTTCATTCATTCAGTCATCGTCAGTAACCGCTTTATCCTGGTCAGGGTCACAGCAGCCCGTCCCCAATGAACGCTGTGCACAATTCACTCCGAACATGTGAATCGTTTTTTTTCTGTTGTTTTCTTTTGGGTACACCAAAGTCTAATAATTATACATTTTTGACCTTCACTGTTAGCAATGGCACAGTTGCATTTATTTTACCTTTTATTTGGAAGATTGGAAGACTCGCTCAGACATTCAGTGCAGGCAGCATAATCATTATTCATTCAGCACGCATGTGTTTTCTTACAGTTGCTTTTAAATCTTCTGAATGAGGTTATTTTACTGGTCACTGCATTCAGAAAATGTTTTTGGTCAATGTCATGCATTTTACAAGTTATAATGTACTGATTTCAAGCACATTTTTGTCATTAATAACCTAGCCTCTATCCTATCCTCAGTCATACTGACTGGTCTTGACTATTGTGATTAAGGTGCTTGTGCACGTACAGGGTATTTGCCAACCAGAATACATGTGACAATCTGACCACGCATCACCAATGGCCATGTTTCATCATTACTATCCATTCATGAAGTGCAGTTCTATCTTTACTGGTCACAGATACATGTACTAGCCCCACTGTAATTGACAGTTTCACTGCTATAACCACATCTATCAATCATTTTTACTATGTCTTATTTTGAGCACCTCACTATTCTTTCAAGCCCACATCCATCACTGCTTAGCCATCCATCTCTTTGTTTACCCTCTCTTTTATCCAGCCATGTATCTTGTGGCTGTATCTCCCCCACTGTCACAATATTCTAAACACTTTCACAATTTACTACTACTACAACGTTTTACATATGAGTTATTGCTGCATATGTGTATCTCTTCATCCATGTGCCACGGGTGGCTGGGTGGAACCAGAGCCCCATCAGTAAACAACATGCTTGTATCAGCAGATGGGGGTCTGTGAGGCATCTTCAGAGTACACTGAGAGCTATGACTGTAGGCTAAATGGTACATTCCACAGGGACACCATGTGAATGATTCTGCCTGCATACTTGGAACAGATATGCACACAGGAGAGATAACAGGTGGTGTAGCAATGTGCTTTCAAATGCCAGAATATGTGATGCATATTTACACTAGGGATGGCATGGTGGCACAGTGGGCAGTGTTGCCGCCTCACAGCTCCAGGGTCTCCAGTTTGAGCCTGAGCTTGTTTTTCACCCACCTCCCAAAAACATGCCCATTGGTGACTCTGAATTGCCCCAGGTGTGAATGGGTGTGTGCATGCTGCCCTGTGATGGACTGATGTCCACTGTGCCCAGTGTTCCCTGATCAGGATAAAGCAGTTACTGAAGATGAATGAATGAAGATTTACACCATGCACAGTGGTAACTATTACACCTAGCCACTCAGTATAGGCATGAAAATGTAACAGCCAGTGAAAGAACAACATTTTTTGCATTGAAACGCAGACCATGCTATGCACCTGTTATCAGACTGTATACTGTATATAAACTCACCACCAATTTAATAGGAACACCTGTACACCTGCACATTCATGCAGTTATCTAATCAGCCAATCATGTGGCAGCAGCACAAATCAAAAAAAACATGCAGATATAAGTTAAGAGCTTCAGTTAATGTTCACATCAAACATTAGAACAAAGAAAAAGTGTGATTTCTGTGACTTCGATCATGGCATGGATGATGGCACCAGAAGGCCTGGTTTGAGTATTTCATAAACTGCTGATCTCCTGGGAATTTCACCCACTACAGTCTCTAGAGTTTACACAGAATGGTGCGAAAAACAAAAAACAATGAGTGAGTTCTATGGGCAGAAACACCTTGTTGATACGAGAGGTCAGAGGAAAATGATCAGATTGGTTCATGTTGCCAGGAAAGATTTAGTAAGTCAAATAATCAACCATGGTGAGCAGAAAAGCATCTCAGCATGCACAAAACATCGAACCTTGCGGTGGGCTACAACAGCAAAAGACCACATCAGGTTCTGCTCCTGTCAGCCAAAAACAAGAATCTGAGGTTATCATGGGCACAGACTCACCCAAACTGGGCAGTTGAAGATTAGAAAAAAAATCACCAGGCCTTTTACTGTTACAGTACATAGTCAATAGTCTTCCCGTCAGCTCAAACCAGTCTGGTCATTCTCGTCTGATCTCTCTCATCAACAAGGTGTTTAAGACTACAGACCCTCCACTCACAGGATGTTTTTTGTTAGCTGTGTGTGCCTTCATGAAGCCATCAGCTGAAGCAGAGAAAGGCTGGATATATTGGCAAGAAAATGACTATGCAGAAAATTCTTGCCGTGTTAGAGGCTTCTGTCCACCATGGGTCTTTGCACAAACAGGGGCTTCAATCTAATTACGTGCTTGTGCCTAACATGGGGATCTGCCCAACCAGGGGCTTCTGCCCTACCTGGGGCTTTGGTCAACCACAGGCTTTGCCCAACAAGGGGCTGCTGCCCAACCTGAGAATTCATCCAACCCAGCAATCCTGGCCAACCAGGAGCTTTTCCTAACCAGAAGCTTTTGTGAACCAGAATATTCTGACCAACATGGGGTTTTGCCCAAACAAGTTTTTTTTTTTTTTTTTTTTTACTCCACCATGGGCTTTTGGCCAACTAGGCACATCTACCCAACATGGGGCTTTGCCCAACAAGGGGCTTTTGCCCAACTAAAGGCTTCACAGGATTTGGGATTTAAGCCCAAACAAGCACTCATATTTTGTATTCATAACTAGCATTAGCTCAGCATGCCAAGTAACTACAAATACAAAGCACGAAGAGTCCTTATTTAAAAGAATTGTGAGTAACAAAGGCTTTTGTGATTTTTTTTAATGAAGGATGGAGCTCTGCAATGAATTGTCACCCTGAAAAACCATACTTTGAAAGGAATTTTAAATCTAACATTAGCTAGCTACATGTACATGAACTATTCTAGACTATGGTCCAATAACAACATGATTAATTGGATGCTTCTGGGCTCTCAGACCAGAGCACATTAACAAGCTGAAATCAGACAATTAAAAGCACATTTCCTCAACTATCACAATTAACTACCCCACCCCCACCCCAACAACCCCCCTCCTAAATGCTCAGAGTTCAAGATCTCAACTGTGACTAACACACAGTACAGGACATTTATCCTTGTTCTTAATTAACTGTCTGTATAACTGATATACACAATAACATAGTTCTCCTTGCTCTTGTATTCAGCACGATTAGTCTTGTTTTCATGTCAGTGAATATTCCCGGTGGGTCAGAATGAACTCATGAGATAAGAAGACTTCAGGATTTTTAGTCTCTTGGTTTTGTAAAGTAAATGGAAATGTAATCTATTTATATATTCTAGCAACTTTAATATATTTTATAAGAGACACAATTATGAGACGTTTCCTCCTTTTCAAAATGACAGATTCTATAAAGGAGTCTTATTTTTAAAGAAATCTCAAATGGATGAAACTGATAAATCTCAATTAAAATGTTAGCCATCCCCTTTATGCTTCGTGAAGGCAATGGGAACAAAAGGCGACGGATGGGAGGATGGGAAAATAATGGACTGGTGTTCCTACTCTAATGGCAGTCAGTGCATTCACAGGCCTTTGAACTGCACAGATCTCTATAGAGACAACATGGTAGCAGCACTGCCACTCGCAGACGAGGTCTGGCCTGCATATTTGGGCAGAATAATGATTACGTCTGAGAGAGAGGCAAAGGAAATAAAAGACTTCAGAGAGTTAATGTAGAAGCCTTCTGCCTCATCTGCATTGGCCAAAACATTTCAAGCATTGTAAGGATTGCAAAAAAAAAAAAAATTAGCTATGATTAGCGATAATTATAGATGTACACATGTAAAGCAACAACACACACATACACACATCAAGAATAAAGTGGTAGGTTACTATGGTGGTGACGTTTAACATCATGTTGCTTGAATTTTTAAAATGAGCATTTAAACTGAATCGAACACATTCACACGTTCCGTATTTTGTCTTTCTTTGTTTGCTCATATAATAATGCTTTTGTCTTCCAGTTGTGCACACTACATCTGAGTAGGTGAGTGTGCATGGGTTTAATTAGGATGGAGTCTATCTGATTTTATGCTCCTGTGCTCTCTACTCTGTCTGAAAGATACCAGATATGCAGAATTATAATTCATTATCATGATTTTGGCTTTTCTACCTAGTGCTTGTTCGTTGTGTGAATGTCTATCTCAAATGTAGTTGTCATGCTGTTTAGGAAACTAATTATTTCTTATTATATGCATGAAATAGCTTGATTTCCATTTGATATGATGCTTCATCAAATACATGTTGATAAGTGTGCCAAAGGAATCTGATTATTTCCCAGTTAATTACACAGAGATGACAGTAAGCTTTTGTTGAAAGGCATATTCGCACAGTCTCAGCTATATGAATGATGATGATTATTGTCTTATTACTTCCATATTTTTACCTTTTTAAATGTGAGGCAGAACCATTTTAATGATGTATCAAGGTATGTTTTTATCTGATACCAAGCAGATCTATAAGTAGTATTTTTTTTTTTTAGGCAACAGGTATGGATTCAATCTTCCAGTCCAAGCTTATACAGTGTGTGAAACCTGCCTGCTACTCCTCAGATCTTCAGATCCATAGCTGAGATGCTGAGGTGACATGCTGGCCACAAATTAATATAATGAGATCTACTTTGCGGCCACAAAGCACTTAAATCAAAGCAAATATTTAAAAAAAAAAAAAAGGAGAAAAAAAGAAAAGGGAAACTCAATTGAATTAGATCACTGTGGCCACAGGAACAAAAGCATGGAGACGACTGACAATAACTTTACTTCAGTTGTGGAATGATGCATAAAGACATACTGGAGTCACTGATGTTAGACATGGATACCATTAGCCCATGTCACCTTAAACAAATTCTCAAAACAAATAGACTTTTTCATCCTTCCCTGCCAAATAATTAACCAGAGGCCACATATTAATCATTATGTTCCCACAACATATTAAGACGTGGGCTCAGGTTACATAATTAGTGGCCATGACGTTGGTATCACGTGGTCACAATACAATTATTTGAGGCCCTGAGATACCTCATTTATGGCCTTTAAAAACTAACTTGTGGCCTCAGAATATTATCTTGTGGCCTCAATACATTAATTTATGGCCATGCCTTATTAAAAAATACCCAACTCAGAACACACTGGGTAGAATTACTACAGTAGGATCTAAAACTTGTAAACTTGTAAATATGTAGGATTTTTGATATAAGAATCCTAACCAATGAGTCCCTGATTCTTTCTGTATTCACGATTCTGTGTGTTTTTTTCTTTCTGAACTTCTCTGGAACATCTCATTCTGGTATGAATCCAATGTTACATGCTAATTAATACAGCCAATAAGTGTAATATATATACAAGCTGATGCTTAGCTGAGGTGGAAACGTTCCAAATGATTAAATGTGCAACACAATCACAAAATGATGAAAAGATGACACATTGGCTAACATTTTTGTGAAAATATCATGTTTCTGGTGCATCATAGTTAATGGGCACCACACCAAAGACAACACAACCAGAGAAATAAGTTGGATGTGGACTCACAGCACTGAGCTTTAGCATTTCACAGAAAAGATAGAGGAAACTGGAATCTATCATCATACTAGTTTGTAACATGAGAGTGGTTAGAATCTCATTAGAATCAGGTTAATATTAACACATAGGACTAAATAAGATAGGCTTAGAAGACTTAAAAAGATTCTTCTACAAGGGTTTATTGGATAATTAAGGCTTATTAGTGTGCAGTAAACAGGTTCTACATGGAAACCTGTCTGATAGTGAAACACTCTGTTGTATGGATCTACACAAAACCAAAGAACCCTTAAGGGTTATGCAATTTTTAAGAGAGTACCTAGCTAAAAGATAATATGAAGCAATGTAGAAGGTTTGTGGCATGACACGAGATAAGTGAATAATGAAGTTTAAGTTAAAATTACATAAAAAAAAGACTATGAAATTACATTAAAAAGAAAAGTACACTACATGGCCAAAAGTATGTGGAGAACTGAAGATCACAACCTTGTGTGCATATCGGACATCACATTCCAAAACTACCGGCATTAACAAGGATTGTGTCCCCCCACTCCACCACACCACCACCTGCTTTGCTGCTATAACAGGTTCCAGTCTTCTGGGAAGGCTTTCCACTAGATTTTGGAACTTGTCTGTGGGGATTTCTAGCAATTCAGCCAGACGAGCATTATGTCCATATAATGTCTATTTACTGACTAATATTTTAGGAGATATCCTGGTGTGCTAGGCTGTTCAAAGAGTCACGCTGGCAAGTACATACACTCAGTAGCCACTTATTTAATTGAACCTCCTTTGTTCTTACATCAGGTAACCTACAACTACCTTATAGGTGCCATTTGTAGATATCCAATTATGTACTATAACTCATCTGTTGCTATCGATTTATTTACTTCCTTACTTATGGCAATCAAGATGTGCCAGCAGAAACTGTTGGTGCCTCAAAAGTCCATAGTTCAGGATTTGATCCTGAGCTCCAGTTATTGTCTGAGTGGAGCTTCATTTACTCATATGGGGATTTGCTACATTAATTTGCTCCTAGGGGTGAATCAGTGTGTGTGTGTGTGTGTGTGTGTGTGTGTGTGTGTGTGTGTGTGTGTGTGTGTGTGAGAGAGAGAGAGAGAGAGAGAGAGAAGCCCTGAGATCTGCTGTCCATGTGTGAAATGGTGCAACTAGCCATGAATTCCAGCTAACATTACCATTGCACCACAGCAATGGAATCAGATCTCCTATTTTCCCAAAGTTTTTTGCTTTCCTCTGGTGAATCACATTAGCACAGAGATGTCATGAGGCAGGATTTCCTACCCTTCTTCCTTTGCACATGATGTGTGTGCAACCTATGTGTGTGGCTGTCTGTAATCTATAGTCAATTCACATATGAAACATGTGCAGCTTGGGATTTGTTGAAATCTTCCACACCTTATCCCATGCTCCCAGGTAATACTTACAATGTAAATGTCAACCATCTTTGTATATTGAGAGCTACTGACTCAGAAGCCCTGTAGGGAAGCAATTAGAAAACTTCTCAGTCATCTCATTTTTTTCAGCTGACAGGTGCAGTTTACCAGTCAGAATATAATCCAAGCATATAGCCGAGCAATTGGGGATTCAGGACCCAGCGTTTGATGTTAAATATGAATGGGACCAAGCAATGCTCAATTGGATTGAGATCTGGCCAGATCACCTTCTTGTATTGCTCCATGGTCCAGTTCTGATGCTTAAATGCCCATTGCAGGTGCTTTCAGTGGTGGACAGGGGTCAGCATGGGCACTCTGACCAGTCTTTCCGGCTACACAGCTGAATACACAGCAAACTGCGATGCACTGTGTGTTCTGACCCCTTTCTATCATAGCCAGGACTAACTTTATCAGCAGTTTGTGCTACAGTAGCTCTTCTGTGGGATCAGACCAAACAGTCTTGCCTTCGCTCCCCTCAATGAGCCTTGGGTTCGTATGACCCTGTCACCGGTTCACCGGTTATCCTTTCAGGTCGCAAGACCTGCTGTTTTGGAGATGCTCTGTTCCAGTCGTGTAGCCATCACAATTTGGCCCTTGTCAAAGTCACTCAGATTCTTATGCTTGCCCATTTTCCTGCTTCCGACACATCAACTTTGAGAACTGACTGTTCACTTGCTGCCTAATATATCCCACCTCTTTACAGGTGCCATTGTAACTAGATAGTTATTCACTTCACCTGTCAGTGGTTTTAGTGTTATGGCTGATCAGTGTATATGTATATAGGTGTCAACTCCAATTCCCAGAACAAATATGGCTGCCAGGGATTCTGTTTCCCAGCACCCACCAGCACTTTCATGCTCACAGTCACCAGACTACTGGTTGCACGCACCTGGAATATAATATAAATATAATATAAATATAATGGCAAAGTAATGTGCAATGTATATTTGCCTGACTTACCAAGCCTTACACATTGTTCATGTTATTCTGGTTTTGACCGTATATGTTAATAGTTTTCACAGGTCTGATTTTGTCTAATTCATGGTGTTTGTTTATCACCTAAACCTTGCCTGTTTTTGACTTTGCTTTTGTTTAACGTTTTGAATTATCGGCTGAACTTTAACGAACCTCACCTGCACCTGCATCCATCTCCGCCACCTGACAATATGGAAAAAATACACAATGGAATAATCAATGATTATCAAATCAGCCTTTTACTGATAATTTTCAATCAAATCATTTTTAATTTACTTTTTTTTACTAACTCTGTCATTCACTAGATTTCACAGGTGCATGGATGACGCCAGTTCCTGGTTTGCAACACAAAAAAGCTGCACTATCCCAATCAAAAATTTTCTGGGTAAAAAATAGGAAACTCTTGAAAGAAACAGAACACAAAACCACAAGTCTTTCTAGCAGGAATTTGTAAAGAAATTATATTTTTACTTTCTTGCCTTATAGGATAAAACCTTAATAAATATTTTTTTAACTATTTTTTAGAACTTCCTTCCACTTTGCAATGCAATTTGTTGCTTGCAGACTTGTAGAAAAAAATTCTTTCTACATGCATTTTTGTGCCTTTGCCCCCTTCTTTGAAAACTCAACTATCTAGAGTAATATCTTCCTGTAGCTAGGTGTGCAGGAAGTGACATATTTTGGGCCTGTACAAAAATTTAGGCCAATTGGGAAGAATTTTTAGGTTTAGGCTATACTTTCTTGAAATCACACTGGAATGCAAAAATAGTATTATTAACCAGTTAAGCACTTTTCTAGTCTTTGCTTTCTAGACATTTGATTAAGACTCTATATTGATAATAACGTTAAGAATTAAAAAAACAGAGAAACAGCGAATCAAGCACTTTCTCAAATGTTATGCCTGTTTTTAAAATAGCACAATAAAAATTCATTTACATTACTTTTACTTTTACATCATTTAGCAGACACCCTTAAGCAACTTAAGGAATGCTTTGTGGTTTCGTCATGCTAGCCATCGCATCGGTATATGGTATTGTTATGCTAGCCATCGCATCGGTATATGGTATTGTTATGCTAGCCATCACATCGGTATATGGTATTGTTATGCTAGCCATCGCATCGGTATATGGTATTGTTATGCTAGCCATCGCATCGGTATATGGTATTGTCATGCTAGCCATCGCATCGGTATATGGAGGGATAACATGTCATGTCAAGCCATGATAGAGGCTTAAAGGGAGTGTGGTGCAGAGCGGGTCATTTTCGGCTTTGTAGACAGGCATAGGAAGCCAGTGCAGCAATGGGGTGATGCGGGGCAATTGAAAACAAGTCTTGCAGCTGCATTCTGAATCAGTTGCAAGGGTCGGATAACACACAGGGCTAGGACCAGCTGGGAGTGAGTTGCAGTAGTTCACTCTTGAGATGACAATGACTGAACAAGCATCTGAATAGCCTCTGTGGATATAAATGGACTGTAGGATGCTTATACAGCTATTTATAATTTTATTTGTGTTGTCATAGAAACCAATATTTTTAAGCTTTGAAGTGATTGTCAGTCTTTGAGTAAAGGATCCAGTTTATACATGTGTAGAAAAGGACCAAGGCCAGATAAGAATAGTGTGAAGAAGTATCTTTATTTATTACTGCAAATAAAAGTTGATTAAAACCTAATCTCCACTGGCTGATTCATGCTGAGCAACTCACTTCTTCTGGCAGACAGAGCCGAACTGTGGGCTCTTGGCTCACCAGTGGATTTCTGACAGTTTGAGATCTGGGGCCATGGCATGGTAGTGTTTAACACTCTCTCTCATTAAAAAATCTGATTCTACTCTTCAGGTAATTCCCAGAGCTTTCCTGAGCTGAATTTGTGGTATTCAAAGAAAGAAAACACTCATCACCATAGCTGCCACTCCAAGACCTGAGCTTGACATCTCAGGTTTAGAAGATACTTTCAATTAGACACAGTTCTGTAAATGCTGTACCCTGCTGCTTTTCTCATAGCATCAGAAGAGGCCCTCCAACCATCCTGTGACCTTCAAGATCCTCACAATCAGCACGGTGCCTTCTCCATGAGCAAGCATCCCACAGTTCATCACTCTGCCTACAACTGACTATCAACCTCCCTTTTTCTCTGTCTCTCATACACACACATACACACACAGGCACATCTAAAACATGTGAATCCTCCAGCAAGGTCAAGGTAAAAGTTGAAAGGCTTGCTATGTCAGCACATACTCTCTGCTAACACTATTGTAGCGGTTTATTAGATTAGCGCTATAATTCCAGACCTAACTCAGCAGAAGCCATGGCCACCCCGGCACAAATGCTGACTCCCAATGGCTTACTGAATACAGATCTGAATACAGAGCATGTTCACCACAAGATGCGCAGCCATTCATTTCTCTTCTGCTAACAGTCCAAACAGATCTACACTTGGAACCTGTAATGTAATGTAATTCGAACTCATTAATAATCACCTAACTGGTGAAACGCATGTGACTGCTTGCATGTACAGTACCAGTCAAACGTTTTGGCACATCTTATTGAATATAAGCGCCACAGACCTAAGACTACCTAACAGGGGTGTTACACAATGCCATTATCTGGGTCTGTTTAGTGCCCCAATATATCTGTATATTTATCTGTATTCAGATTTAAACCAGATTTGGGTGTGGCCTTGAGAGATTTTTTAAAAATTAAATATGAACCCCATTGCTCTGACCCTGTGAACACTGCATAAAACCCAGAGGTAGAAATGGTAGCACTGTCAGCATGGTCTGTGAATTCTGTATCTGTGTCTGTCGATTCTGTCAACAGTGCTTCCAATTTTAGCCTACTCTTCTACTGACTCTGTGCAGTTCAAATAGAGTTTGTGGGTGATTATTGTTGGTGTCTCACCTTCTGATCCAAATTATCACAAGTTTTCTGTGGGGTTGAGGTCTGGGGATTTTGCAGGCCAGTCAAGGTTTCCCAGCGTTCCATCCTGGTCGTCGACAAGTCACACATACATTCACCCCATGCACTCTATATGCTGGAACAAAGGAGTGTCAGTCTTATGTTCTGCTTGGACATGAAGCACAATAGGCAACCGCAGTATCTGGCCAACTACGAACAATCTGATTTCATGCTAAGTTCCATTCATCCAGATATGTAAACAACTGACACTGTACAATAATTAATGAGTGTGACTATTTTTTGTTTATAATGTTTTTAATGATCACAAACACCCTGTTCACCTGACCATCACAGCCATATGTGGGCCAAAAAGTTGGAAGCACAAAATGGTCTAAAATGTCTTTGTATGCTATAGCTTTAAGATTTCCCTTCACTGGAACTATTGGGCCTTGCTCAAATCCCAGCAAATCCCCTCAGCAACACTCCAAAATCTAGTGGAAAGCCTTCCCAGAAAAGTGGAGGTTATTATGACAGCAAAGGGGGACTAAATCTGGAATGGTAGCTAGCTGGATGTTATACAAATACATCTCTTTAAAACACAATTTAGATTTCACCAAAACCTTTCTTAACAGATGGCTATAAACGTTTCGACCTTTAAAGTCTGTAAAAATTCTGCAAAATAAAGGTGTGTGTGCTACTGTTTTTTAAAGTCCAATTTACAGCAGACACGGTAAACATATTGCGCAGCACCACATGAGAACCACACCTCATCCAATACACTGATTCCTGATGTTGTTGCTGAGTCACACACTATTAAACGGACCAGCACCCACTTATCTCAAAGCTCTTATCACACCTCGCGTGGCACCACGCTCCCTCCGGTCCTCTAGCA
>CM075019.1:14539469-14559078 GCA_037576675.1 Pangasius sanitwongsei | reverse complement strand
TTTGATAGACTTCAAAGCACTATTGTAAGTCGCTCTGGATAAGGGCATCTGCCAAATGCCATAAATGTAAATGTAAACAATTTAATTTCTCTATCATTTTGGATAAATAAATTGGATAAATAAATTTGCAAACCTATTAATAGGTATATAATTGATAAACATTGCAAATATAAACACAAAATCTGCAACTGAATATTACCCAAACTGCATTTTTTAAAAATCCGAAAATTACAGTGGTGATTCTCTTCTCAACCTGTTCCCCTCCCCGTCTACCACCACTTCAAAAAGCACCATCACCGATTTTAAAAATGATAACCAATGAAGTCAAACTGCAACAATTAAGGTCACCGCACATCAAAGACCATCAAGAACTCATAAATGTGACAAGCTTGCTCATCAGTGTTGAACTGAGAGAAAATCTCCACTCAGTAATTCTATTTGAGGTTGACAGTGATCGAACAGAGGCATCCACCATGTCCTCTCCAATGATTCCCCTCTTCTCCAGTAATATGAAGCCTGTCACTGAGCTATCAGCCATTGCTCAGATCAACTTTTACATGTGAGGACAAAAAGATTTGACAAAGAGACATCTCAGATTACACAGCACTATCTCTGAGAATAGGCTAGGTCCATTTTAAATAATGCCTTGCTTATCCCCAATCCTTGGATAAATTCTTTGTTCTTGGATGTGATTCTCCCTTAAAAGAGCTAACTATAAGTATTATATAAATGATTTTTGGAAGAACTACACTAGTAATTTACTGTAGTGTTCAGTGTTGATTTTTTTTTTACAGCCACAGCAGACTATATACACTCTTATATATTCATTCAGAAACCACTGATCTCCTGGGGTTTTCATACTTAACAGTAGACAGAATGGTGTGGAAAAAAAAAAAAAAAAAAACATCCAGTGAGCAGCAGTTCTGCTGGCAGAAACACTTTGCTGATGAGAGGACAGAGGCCAGACTGCTTCATGCTGACAGGAAGGCTACGGTAACTCAAATGACCATCCTTTACAACCAGGTTGAGCAGAAAAGCATTTCAGAACAGACGACATGCTGAATCTTGAGTTGGATGGGTTACAACAGCAGAAGACTACATCGGGTTTCACTCCTGTCAGCCACGATCAGGAATCTGAGGCTACAGTGGACCCAGGTTCACCAAAACTGGACAGTTGAAGACTGCAAAAACATCACCTGGTCTTTGTACTATTATTTGCACCAACAACCTCTGCTGCCTTTATAACAAGGACATGCAATTGTTTATCGTACACTTCATCCTGTTATGTACAGTGTTCTGTTACTTCTATTACATACATATTGTCTATTCTTATAACAACAGGAGATGCAAACCTAATTTAATTATACTCATACAATAACAATAAAGGTATTCTATTCTAAATGTTTTTTTTTGTGGGAAAATTTGTGGGAAAAAATATATATATTTAACTTAAAGAAAATACAACCTTGCATAAATATATTGTCACATGACTGGTTGAGGAGAAGACCAGAACCACCTTGCATATTTTAAAATGAAAAATTTTGATTTAAAAATATGGCTATAGTTTATAAGAAAATTTGGCGTTTTGGGAGGCTGTTTGTATACAATTTGCAAAAATTGTGTTGGGAAAAAAGTCAGTTGGATCGAACCAAGCTGCACAATTCACATTAAAAACAAAAAGAACACCACTATTTGTTCACTTGGATTATACTTATATAAAGTTTTTTGTCTGTGTTCATAAGAAGAAAAAAAACAACAGGAAAAGATAATTGTTCCAGAGCCTAAAAAAAAAAAAAGCATGAAGCACAGAGCTCATACCATAAACAGTGGAGCATCTAATGCTAAATCTTCCCAACTCCAACAAGCCCTGGGAGAGCTCACTAAGCAGTTACCTGTCAGTCATTTGGTCTCCCAGGCAACCAGAACTCTCTAGCATCACATAAATTTCCCCATAATTCCACCTTCGGCTCTGTCTCAGGGTGTTGTCCCCAAGAGAAAATGCAACCTGCTCAGGCACATATAGCTTTTCTAAGGTGTAGTGGTAATCCAAACAGACAATATACTATTGACCCCTGAAACAATTCCTTAAAAAACCATAATTACAATTTAGAAAATTATGTCAGAAAAGATGGAGACAAAACTGCACTTTTCCTTGCTGTGGTGGAATACATGTTATTTGGAAAGCTCAAAATATTTATGAGTTCAGCTGAGGACTGCTAATATCAGGTATACTCTTGGACAGTAATTATTCTGTTTGTTTCCCCTGTACACCACAGCTGAGAATTTGCACTGGGACCTTCCTGATGAGTTGTTGTTGGAAGAGGATCGATGGCTGATTAGGGTTGAATCATATGTTGTATCAGCATTGACACTGCATTTCTGCATATGCATTAGTCACATCAAAATGGCTGTGATAGGCAAGTTGGTGTGGGACCATGAGTAACATTATGCTAAATCATTTTTAAGTATGTGAGACACCATCACCACATATTTTTCTCAGGCTGCTGTGTGTAAAGTGGAGCACTTAGTGTCGATCACACATTGAACTGGCACTGGCTTTATTGTACACTTCATTACTCTTCAGTATTTCCTGCTTAATACACAGTCCATTTTTGGCATAAGCATTGCCAAAACGATGTTCTATCGGCTTGGAGACTATGGCTGTCGCATGGAAAAAAAATTAAATGTTAAATTATCTGTTTAATCAAATTAAATATTAATATAACAGCTGCACTGACCTTGATTTAGGGGTGAGCATTAAGGGAGTACACTGCTTGTAACTACTATCTTAATTCCATCTAAACACATTTTTTTTCGCATCTTTTCTATTGCTGGGATGATAGCTTTTTTGGGGGGGGGGGGGGCACTTTATCTGGGTAGATTTTTTTTTTCCAATTTTGACACTTTCTTTTTTTTTATTATTTATTCTTATTTATTGCAAAAACTTCTTTCTTGGTCTTGCCTCATACGAATGTCCACCTTATGGAGTTATCTAGGTAACAGCTTGAATATGGTCAGAGTCCTCTAAAGCTGGCTTTCGGCACCTATCATCTCCTGTCATCTCTTCGGCTACAGTGCGTGTAATTTTCATAGTGGGGTTCCCTTATTTTCCCCTCATATCTCTGCCAAGTGGGGTGCCTTCGCTCAGTCCCACAGGCTCAGACCCTCAGTCAATGGGTCTCCCTCATAATACTGCATGCTGTTTGCTGTTCAGCTTGGTACATTAGCTGAATAGCTAATAGACAACACTGGCTGGACTGGAGTGGGGTGCCCCTCTGTGTGGCCTCATTCTCCCTGCCTTGACGTCTCCACTCAGAGTTTTCCACACACGCCACCATCTGGCCAACTAGTGGGTCTGTGGCTACCATAGTTCTTGTACTGCATACTGTATTGTGCCATAAATGTTTAGTTATCCTGTTACATTAGCTGCATTGCTATTTCAATAACGCTAACTAGCTGGTCTGCATTTAAGTGCATCTAGCATGGAGTGGGGCGGCATCATGGTTCACTGTTGAGCCTGCTACATTAGCCAGATCTGCTAAAACAGCAACCCTTGTGCTGTGGTCGGTTTCCCTCTGTCACCTCTTTTATTCACCCTGCCAGACCTCTCTCCCTCTGTACTTTTTTTCCTGTAAACTCCCACATCCCCTGCCATTAAACAACTACATACTGCTAGCATGTTTGCTCTTTGTCAGCTGCTAACTTAGCTGGTGCTAATATACAGCACTAATGATACAGTGTTACCTCTGCTGAGACAACACACCAGTCGGCAGATTTGGATCCTGATTTAGAATTGAATCTGACCCAAGTACTGCATCCTAAAAACTTGAAACTCATAAATACACATGTCCAATGATGACTACTAAGCCGAGTAAAGAGTGCAGAATGCTATCTGAGACACTCTCTAGATGCATGTACAGCCTGGTGTCAAACCTGAACCTGTGAACCTGCTGAGCACGCTGTCCAGTATGCACTCTACAGTACTATTTGGACTGACTGGCAGCTATTTGATCCACAGATCACTTGTTCATCTCTCACAAACCAAAGACACAGGAAGCTCCCTTGTCTAAACAGACACTTCATCACATTGGCCTATAGGCAGGTTGAGTGCCCAGCCTAAAGAGACTTGCCACTCTGATTGCTGCTCCAGGAACTGCACTGCTGGTATCTTATTAAAAGAACCCAAGCATCGTGGTGGTACAGGGATTTGAACTCACAACCTTCCAACCTTGGTCCAGTCCAGACCTTCACTGCTGAATAAGCAGGTGGGGTGCCTGTGAATGGAGGAAAGAAAAAGAGGTATATTGTCAATCAGAACAGCGGCGGATTGCCTGTTGAACAGAGTCTGGGTATGAAAAGCTTGTCTTTGTGAGCTCTCACCGGCTGTTCTGGGGCCTGACCTTTACCTGTAGGGAGCCAGATGTCCTTCATTAGCCTGGAAGCGTAGTGCTCCGATAACATCCTGTTGTTCGGCCTCTGCAAGACTGACAGCTGGACAAAACCCCTGGCCGTCTGGAGAACTGGGCAAACAAACAGTGCCACAATGCCCATACAGTGCCATGGTTGTGAACCCACTTTATGTCTGCCAGGCAAGGCCTTTGAAGTACTTGGCTTCTTCTCCTTTTTTGTGTTCATTTGTTATTTGATTTAAATTCTGAATGCACTGTTTTGAAAAAGGTTTTATTTATTGGATGCACTAAGGTATTGGCTCGCATTGTTGGTGGGGAAAATATTCAAAAATGGCTTCATTTGCATTGAAGCGATCAGACCCAGGATAACAGGATGACTTCAATGTCGCTGGTTTTAAATGGATGAAAAGGTCCTGTCTCTTCAAAAAATAGATGCGAGAGCTGAGATATTCACACGTAGGAAAGAATTACAATAGCTCTTTCAATCAACCATCATCATTATCATTGGAAATAACAGGTCTTAAAATTAATAGCTTTTTTTGACATGGTTGCATCATTTTAAAAGAATCTAAATTTGGATCCAGTCATTTTAAATTTGCAAAGTTATATTTTTGCTTAGGTTTGAATAATTAGTGTGGTATAGTATAAAGGAAGCATTATTATGGAATGTCCAGCTTTAGCATGTCTCCTTTCTGCAGGAAACAATGAATTACATTGACAGGAGAATTAGGATTCATGAGCTATGGCAAAGCCACGCCTCCACAGTTCTTTGCACCACTGATCCCCGTTCACCTCTGCTCTCCTGATGTGCATGTCTCTGCCTCTAATTTCTGCCATAAATCTTTTCCTCCTGTTCCCTCCTCCTTCAACACTCGCTCTCCCCCACAATCCTCTACTGCACTGCTGAGTGCATGATTGCAGGAATCAAATGAATGAAGAGGGCTTTGGGAGATATGCATGACCATAGCCAAAGCACTCTAGTCTTGTGCAGCATCACAAAGTACATCAAAGGAGATTTTCAATTTAGTTTTAGAGCATGGAGAACACTTTAGTGCCTGGAACCATTTATGTTTTGTCATTTACAAAACATTAAATAAGTCATTTCTAATATCAGGAGATATGAGCATGTAAGCATATCAAATTTGAATAAACTCTCAGAACACGTAGGCTTGTTTGATTACTTAGTGTAGCACAGCTGGAGTATCAAATCAAATAAAAAAAAATAAATAAATAAAATAGAAGCTTCACATCTTCAGACCCAATACATGTTATGGGCATCAATATTATTGATTGCACGTTAAGTTGTGCAAACAGTCTCGAAAGCATCCATGCCATAAATGTGTTTTTAAAGGAACAAATTGTGCTCTTGATGGAAAATGATGATCTCAGATTGAATCCTAAACTTGGCCTCTCACTTTAAATCAAAGCTAACAGCCATATGTTCACTAGAATAGAGCATGACAGCTACACATAACCCCCTAATTGGACTGGAGCCAATTAGTCAGTCAGATCTTTTGCAAATTACTCCAATTGATTACGCTGCTTACCTTTTCTCCCCGCTAACCGAGTGGCCTGGATTTCACATGATATACAAACTATGATTCACCAAGGCAATTAAATCTCCCCCAGACAGAAATCAATCGATGGTTAAAACTGTGTAACGCCATTATTGATCTGAAACAGCACTACACGTCTATTGAACAAACCAATTTAATGAACACATTAATATTGTGTTTATTTGCAATCTCAGGAATATATTGCAAAACAATTCATGTTACACAATAGGAGCAGTTTAATATTTAGATATACCTCGATTACCTTGATCAGCTGTCTTAGGTGACATTTTAGATTTAACCTTTAGATTTAAGATTTAGATTCTATCTATCTATCTATCTAATTTGGGGTCTGGTGTATAGATCAGGTGGATACAGTCCATATCTATATGATCGACCTTCTCCTGTTTTGAATATTATTTAAAGCTGCTTTATATATAGCAGTTAGGGATTTGTTTGTTAAAAAACCATCTCTGGTAGAAAAATGCAATTTCAAGCTACTCTCAGAACATTTCATAACCCGGCGAGTATTCTGCAACTGCACAAATTGATCTTGCAAATTAATACTCATTCAGCATGAAACCAAGGCTATGTCTTGAACCACACTATAGACGAAACACTATCTCCAGATAGTTACTTGGCTGACATAAGAGTGTCATTAATGGTGTACTAATGATGTAGCATGTGGTTTGGGACACAACCCAAGTATGCACGACTCATGACTCGTGGTCTCCTCATTACATGTTTTCTTCTAATCTTTCAGAACGCTGTTCATGCATCGGTAACCGGATTACCATTGCCGTCACACTACCAGTGTCGCGGTTGCAGTTCTGAAGCCTGTGGCTATAAGCTAACCAGTGGACTTTAGCTAGTGAAAAATATATATAATGTGTAAAATAAAACTGACTTCCCTGTTTGCTTCCATTGTGTGTATTTTTATTATTCGATCTGATTTTCATGTATTTTTGTGTATAAGTTGATTTGTGTTACCGAGCCTGCCTTTTAACTAGCATTATCCACCTAGCTAGCTACGATCAGCTCTATTGGAGTGAGATGATTTTTTTTTCTCCTGACTCCATTGTATTCTTTGTCCATTTTTAACAAAAAAGCTTTCATAAAATAACAATAGATCACCTCCAGCTACTTACTCATCATTTTTTAAAGATAGTAAGCACAGTATTATTGATTTAGCAGCTATGACCAAAATCAATTTCATTGTAAACATTCAGACAGTGAACAAAGTAGGGCCTATAAGTATAAATTGAATGCTGGCTTGTAACATACTTCATCAGTTTCCGAGAATGCAGTTAAAAGCCACTTTAGCTACCACACTGATTTGATATTGGCCTTGGAGTTGAGGGCCTGTGGTGCCATTAACAGATGTCTGCCGGTAGGTGTGCTGATACCTGTCCAAAACATCCAGCTGGTGTGAGATTTATGCAATTTACACAGCTGTAGCATTTAGAAAACTAAGATCTTTATGGCTTCTTAAGGGCGCTCAGTGTTGGCCCGTGGTAAATTGTGTTTGGCAGGTTTGGGGAAGCAGGAGGTCTTTTTGTTTGCGAACAAATGAGAAATGGGATTTTTTAATAAGTGATACTGCAGAGCTGAGGTGTTTTGTTAAAACTTCATCCACTGAGCCTCTGTGTGTCTGCTGTTTTCTGCTCAAATGAAACAAGTGATCCTTGCCAACTGATGCAGCAGCACAGACTTACTCAAGTGAGACGTCTCATATCAGCCTTAAACTATTTTTGTCTCTCCCCTCCACACACACAGAGACAGCAACACACACACAAACCCACACAGCACTCTCTTCTTTCTTTCTCCCTCCCATTATCTCAGAGCATGAAGCTTCATAAAAAGGCTGTTGTTTGGCAAGTGTGCAGAGAGTCTGCCAGCGCTCAATAGCTGGAGGCTCACGTTTGATCATGTTTAGAGTGAGCTCCAAGGCCCATGGCCTTCTGTTTTCAGTAAGAGCACACATCCTTGTGGACACGCTTTGTGTATCTGCTAAAGTGCCTGAGTTATCTGTGTGCAAGTGCCTTTCTGAAGCCAGCGTACCCAGTGAGACACTCCTCTCTCGTGTAATTTACCAAACTTGAATCAACCCTCCAGCTACACCTGCTTGTGTCTTTGTGCCACAGTTTCTCATTGTTTCCTTCCTTTGTTGTTTTAGATATACACAATATACACCACAATATACACTCACCATCCACTTTAATAGGAACACCTATACACCTGCACATTTGTGCAATTATCCAATCAGCCAATCAAGTGGCAGCAGTGCAAGACACAAAATCATGTTCAGTTCAGTTAATGTTCAGTTAATGTTCACGCTGAACATCCATGGGGGAAATAATATGATCTCAGTCAGTTTGACCATGCCATGGTTGTTTGTGCCAAATGGGATAGTTGGAGTATTTCAGAAACTACTGATCTCCTGGAATTTTCACACAAAACAGTATCTAGGGTTTACCCAGAATGGTGTGAAAAACACAAAACATCCAGGGGGCGGCAGTAATCGGTGGGCAGAAAAAGGCTACGGTAACTCAAATAAGCACTCTTTACAACCATGGTGAGCAGAAAAGCATCTCAGTATGCACAACATGCTGAACCATGAGGCAGAAGATCACATCAGGTTCCACTCCTGTCAGCCATAAACATGAATCTGAGGCTACAGTGGTCACAAACTCACCTAAACTAGACAGTTGAAGACTGGACAAACATTTCCTATCCTTTTTCCAATCTTGTCTGGTTTTGGTGAGCCTGTGCTGTAGCTTCAGGTTCCTGTTTATAACACATCATTGCACTCTTGTGTAAAGATCCTTGTACATAATTAGGACCTGGAGCAAATTAGTTTGGCCTCCTGCCATTAACATCTGGAATCATGCAGCCTCAGTATTTTTGGGAAACAACAGAATCCTCCCAGTATCAGGAAACTCATGCAAGGAAAACATCAAGATACAGCATCTACACCCTTTAATTTCCTCTTGCTTATGCCCGACATGCACAGCTTATCTGTGTCGGTAAAGCATGGCTTTGAGTCAAATAGTGGGTTTCAATCAAGCATAATGACAAATACAACATATAGCCTACCCCATAAAGTGGACTCTATGTGATTACATACATTATTGGATAAACTGCCTGTGCAAATTTTGAAATTAATTGCTATTTCTTTCCATAAACTGTTCTCCAGATGAGATGTAAAAGCACATATGCTCATTAATTCTAAGTATCTTAATATGGGTCCCAATACCAAGTGTCACAGTGGCTACAATCTGTTCCACTGCAATAACAGGTAGCCATGTAAGTAACGACATTCATTCAATCATGCATATGATATAGCAAATGTTCAGTTCACCTACAGAAACAGGGCTTCATGCTTGCATTTGCATTAGTGTCAACTCAGCATTTGTTGTCTTATTTGCTCAGAAAGAAGGAAAGTATGCTCAGGAGAAAGAAAAGGAAACTGTGATGTAAATCCTTGTTTGTTAAATAACAGCGTCCGTGTTTGGTAAGTACCGAGGAACAAATTAATCGGAGTAAATGTAGCGCTTGTAGGGAAAGGAGTTGACTGACCACCTGAACATAACAATTAGTGTAGTATTTTTATTTTATAACAGCAAAATTCTTACACCAATTTGCACTCTAGTGCTTTTGGTCCTCTTATGTGTTTGTAACATAAGGAAGTGATGAGCAGGGTTCTTGCACGGGTTTGGAAAGTAAATGAAATACTAAACTCATTCAACCAAGTTTTACTCGTCAAATTAGTGTAGTTACAACAGTAAAGACATTTCTACATTTCTGTTTGTCATTAATTAACTGATATTCAGTATCCATTTTATCCTGTTTGGAGTCGGAAATATGGGAATACTCTAAGGAGGGCACCACACACACACATATTCACACACTCATTCATGTTGTTAAAGGTGGAAGGAAACTGGAAGGAAACTCACACAGACACGGGGAGAACATGCAAAACCAGGGGAGGCACCTCTAGCCCCATTTGTTATTATAGGTGTTATTATTGGAAATAAGACTGTGTCTATGAACATTATAGTAATGAGGATTAATAAGCAGGAAAAATCTTCTAAGCACCACATTTACATACATGTACAAAAGCCCAAACTCTATTCCATAAAGCACAAAGACCAGATTCATTCCCAGTGGACCCCAATATTATTCCATGTATATGCTGGATATGCAGATGCATGTATGCCCACACACACACACACACATACACAGTTGAGGGAGCACACACACATACGGACTCTAATACACTGCTCTTTGCCTGGCCCGCAGTTCCAGCTCCCTACGCGCACACACACACACACACACACAGCATCTGCTGGGACAGCTGGCTGCAGAGGCTCCCTGTGTCTGCACATCCACTGCAGGGATTAGTGTTCTTCATGCAGTGTCCTCGGTGTGAACACCCAAACTCCCCTCCCGCCTGTTCCCCCGTTTCCCCATGACCCCCAGCGCTCCCCCTCCAAATCCCCTCTCCCATTAGCAGGCTGAAAAAGAGCCCACAGAAAAACAGTGCCAGCTCCTCTTCATGCTCCTGCATACATACAGATCAGCCAGACTCGCTAATGAACGCTAAATGGGATGGGATGTGCAACAATAAAGAGCCATTTCATATGCCACCCTAAGTGTCTCTGCTGAATAGATTCAGATGAGCCAGAGTAGATAATAAACACCAAATTGAATGGGATGTGCAGCAACAAAATGCATTTCATATGCCACCCTAACCACCTTCCCACATGTTATCATGTTGGCACTCTATTGCATTTTTTACTGCTTATATCATTCATATTCTGATTAGCTGCTTTGTGAATAGCGTTTCCTGAGTACTAGCACTTACTGTAACTATTCTGTTTAGTTGCAGCTTTGTGTTTTGCTCTGGACAATTTCTGTGAAAATGTGACAACATTAAAACATGATTGAACCTATTTCTCAACATTTTGGTTGAGAAATCTGAACTAATTCGAACTGATTTGAACTAATCGTTTCATTTAAAATGATTATATTGCATTGGTAGGTCATTTTACTTTCTTCAGTATTTCTTCATTACTTCTTCAAAAAATCTAATGATCTTCCAATGCATTTTTTTTTTTTTGCCTGAAATGAAGAGAAGAAATGTCTAGCAATAGAATAACCACTTAAAATCCCAGCTTACAGTTGGATAAGTATTCACTCCCTTCAACTTTTCTACATTTTGTAGTGGCCTCATGGTTGCTTCTCTGAATAATGCCCTCTTTTCCCCGGTCACCGAATTTTGGTGGACGGCCTCCTCTAGGCAGAATTGCAGTCATGCCATATTCTTTGCATTTTTAATCATGGATTTAATAGTGTTCCGTGGGATGTTCAAAATTTGGGATACATTTCCGATTGATAGCTTTGTCCTGGACGTCTTTTGATGGCTCCTTGGTCTTCATGATGCTGCTTGTTTAGGTATATTCTCTAACAAACTCTGGGATCCTCCATAAACATGTATATTTATACTGAGATACATGACACTTTAACTGCACACAGATCAACTCCACTCAATTAATTATATGACTTCTGATGGCAACTTCTGTGCTATTTTGTTTAGATTCATGACATATAATCCCAAATAAGTCCATTTCAGTTACAGGTTGTTCAACTGCAAAGATAAAAATGTGGAAAAGTTCAAAGGGTGAATACTTATGCAAGGCACTGTATTATTCAGTTACTCGTCTTAAAGCATATCATACCATTTTATGAATTCTTCAGTAAATATAATTAAATTTCCAATGGCTCCAACACATTTAAGGTATTAAATAGTCATAATAATTTGGGGACAGAAAAAAAAGATTATAAGGTATTACATTAGATGTATTAAAAATACTAGATGTTTATGTCTTCTAATATATCATTATATCATTATGCATTGTGGCACTTGTATCACTGCCAGCTCCTTTAGCCATATGCTTCCATTCTATTCTTCCTCACTTTCAGGTTGGCACATGAATGAAGCCTCTAGACGAAATCTCTATATCATCTAAGACTCTAAACATACACTCAGCATTGCTACAAAAGTGAACTGAACCCTGTAGCCCTGTAGAAATAGGATACAGTTTCTCACTCACGAGGCTGATGATAGTCATCTCGGCACCACACAGAATAGAAACTACTCTAGCTCATCCATGCACTTTTTAGCACCTGGCTTTCAGCTGAACGAGCACATGGACCTCTAAGCAAAAGGGCAGCGGTGCAAGGGTTATGAGGGTAAAACAGGCTAATGTGCATATACCCAAATAATCCCTGAGACGTTTATTCTGCTAATCGAATATTCACATGGTCATTTTATGGAACACTAAGCTAGCAGCAAACCTGTCTGATCTAACTGTGAGGAAATATGGTTCATGATCTCCCTCTTCTGGTGTGTGAGTAAAATTTAAGTGCACTGCTGTATCACACATTTATAGGATTTTCATAATCACAGGGGTCACCCTGTATTTAAAAAAAAAAAAAAAAAAACTGACCAGTAGTGCTAGGGTCGGTGTCTGTGAGAAAGCTTTTAAAACTGATAGTACTTGTCTGCTAGTACTCGTCTACTTGATTTCTGTGATATTTTTTTTTTCATTCAGCTGTTAAACATAGTATCTGGTTCATACTTTGCTCTTGAGCACTCCCTACAAAATGCTCTAATGGCTGTTGAGTAAGCTTTAACACCACAGAGAGATTGTGGTTGTGTGTTTTGTGTGTGTGCCAGCCAGAGGGTTGTTACATGCCAAAAACTGAGAGAGTGATTAATGAACCCCATCTGAAGCTTTAATCATGGTAGAGGAGATCATTTAATTGTAATGAATAGACCTGCATAAACATCCCAGAGAAAGGACATGCACGAGGGCAGTAGCACAAGAATGAAGAAATATAAGAAATATAAAATATATATATATATAGCCTATTCGGTTAAAACCTCATGCTGTTTATTGGAAGAGGTAAATTTCATCATTCTAACTATGTGCTAAATGAATGCTATATAACCATGGAAAAGCCCACAAGGGGAGTGTACTATTAAGTAGAATAAGAGGACTCTTCTACTTTGCATGTATTCTTGTATGCATGGTGTGTGTGCAGTCCCTCTTGGCACTCGCATACATCTCCTGGTTCTGACAATAAATCATCATAAACGCTTGATTTTCTGCCTTTCATTAAACTCCACCATTTATAAGCAATTAGGGTGGTCTCATAGGACCTGCTTTTTCCACAATGATCGAAGCATCATTTACTCACTAATGCCAGAATCACAATGCAGAAGAGAAACAAACACGCCAATAGCAGAGCACAAATTGTGAACCAGTATAAATGGAATGAGCTGAAAAAGACAATATTGGATACATATCACGTAGACAAATCGGGGCACAATTTTGTGTAGACCTACCTACATGGCTGTAGTCAGTGGGAAGAAACTGGAGAACCCAGAGAAAACCCACACAAAAATGTGAAACTCCACACAGACAGTAAGCGGTCATTCCATCTCAAGTGGTCCAATACAGGTTGCTTGAACATTTTTAATTTTCCTAATTTTTTGAGTGATTACCTTTATGTATTGGCATTGCAAAACCACCGATTTTTTTTTATTTTACTTGGTTTAACCACGACGGCCATCTTTGTGTCATGGCACACAACAAATTTTAGTTATACAGCTGTTTACGGAAACCCCAGTATCTCAGCTCAGCATGGTCTTAGCTCCTTGGAACAAAAACTGATTTGTAGAACACATTACAAGGTACATGGACATGTATAAACATTTTGCACAATTTCTAATGGGAAGGGTTCGAGTCTCATTCTTAATTTTTTTAAGCAGTACCTAGGTAAGTATAGTGTGCATGCAGAACATTTCAGGTTTGAGACTTCTCTTATTTTTTATGGGGGCAAGAAAGTAAAATTTTTTAAAATTCCCCTCACCTTTGGGTTGAATATCTCTGGTGGGGATCTCAAACTCAAAGTTTTATAGCAGAAAGCTACTATAGAGGACTTATTTCAGAGAAAATTTCAGGTTCGTACCTAGTTCCGTACCAGAGATATTCAACCCAAAAGTGAGGAGAATTTTTAAAAATTGCACTTTCTCTCCCCCATTAAAAAAATAAGAGAAGTCTCAAATCTGAAATGTTCTGCATGCACGCTATACTTACCTAGGTACTGCTTAAAAAAATTAAGACTGAGACTCGAACCCTTCCCATTATAAATTGACCCTAAAAGTGGAACTTGAGCAATCTTGAGCATTAAGTTAGGTTTAAGTCTAAGGAACAAGGTGTTTATATATGTCCATGTAACTTGTAATGTGTTCTAGAGATCAGTTTTTGCTCCAAGGAGCTAAGAGCATCCGAGATATTGAGCCAAGATATTTTTTTTTTTCTGTAAACAGCTGTATAACCAAAATTTGTTGTGTGCCATCACACAAAAATGGCCATTGTGGTTAAACCAAGTGAGGAAAAAAAAAATGGTGGTTTTGCAATGCCAATACATAGAGGTTCTCAACTCTACATAGAGGTATTTTTTCTTAAGTTTTAACATTTAATATTTCAATATACTTTAGATATTAGCTTTTATGTGTGGATTCCTTTTTCCATGCTCTAGGACTCCTGTCTTCTTGCATATTTTGGTGTGATAAAGGTCACTCTGACACTATTACTTACTTCTTGACCTTCTCCGTATTTTTTCCTCTTTCTTATCTGTCAGCCGTGTTATAAATTTATCTGAACCTTGCTTGCGATAGTGTGTTTTTAAAAAAAAACCTGTAGCCTCAGACTCCTATGGTGTGTGTGTGCTCTTTGTGTGTGCGCTGAATTAAGATCAACTTTGTGTCAACTGTGTGCCTATCCTGTCTCTCTGCTCTCAATAAATAATTCACAACACTACAATCTGCAAAATGCAGAAACATGCATACAAAAAAGAGAGAGAAATTGAGAGCAAATGAAAGCAAAGCAGCATCTATGGACAGAACATACAGCACATGTCACTCCAGGATGCATACTGAGAAGGAAAGGCATGTCTCCCACTAGAGTAATTCATGTGGCACCTGAGCCCTTCTGTGATTTCTCATCTCTTTATCAACACGTCATGGGGAAGCTCCAGAGCTCTGAGGTTTAAAATGTTACACAGTCATTGCAGGGGAAGATTTAAAAGTGGCAAAGTGGCATTTAATGATATGGTAGGATGCGCAATGTACAATGCAGGCAGTCTGGTGAGTACAATTATTATTCACACTGTTTGTCTGAGCCTCTCCAGGTAGCTTCATCAAAAAGTGTGACTTCTGACTCACAAAGCAGAAGGAACAGCAATTTGTGTCGAATCATTCAGAGAGATGTTAAGGTGTTTGGCATTGCCTTCATCTTGCCACGGTTGTGACAAGCACAGCAAGTGTGCATCACGTGTGAGGGATTACAGCAACCCACTGGGGAGCCCCCCTGCCATGCGCTGGTGGAAACGCACAGCAACTCCATGCATTTCCTCCTTACACAGGATTGTGATTAATAACAGCAGCAGAAGCAGTGTTCAACAGCCTGAAAACATGTATTGCTTATACGGAGATTAAACAGCATCTGATTAGAAAGATCGAACCACAAAGGCAGAAGAACATATTTTGGTCATGTACTCATAGTCAAAACATTCCTCTTTGCATGGATTTGCCACTGATTGCATTTTTTATTTATTAAATAATGCCATGTCATACTTTTTATTCATTTATAATTACATGTAATGGTGTGGAACATCTGCAAAACAAGTTACACTATAAGGCTAATTGTATAGGATGTCTTCGTATGTTGTAGCATTCATATTTTCCTTTCCTAGTACTAGTACTAAGGAGCCCAAACATGTTCCAGCATGACAGTGCTCCTGTGCACAAAGTGAGGACCTTAAAGACATGGTTTGCCAAGGTTGAAGAACTGAAGTTGCCTGCAAAAAGCCCTGACCTCAACCCCACTGAACACCTTTAGGATGAACTGGAGCACCAACTGCACCCCAGACCTCCTCACCTGACATCAGTGCTTGACCTCACTAATGCTCTTGTGGCTGAATGAGCATAAATCCCCACAGTCATGCGCCACAATCTACTGGAAAGCCTTCCCAGAATAGTGGAGGTTATTATAACAGCAAAGGGGGGACTAGATTTTGAATGAGATGTTCAAAAAGCCCATACGGTTGCGATGGTCAGGTGTCCACAAACTTTTGGCCACATAGTGGCGTTCCTGTTATCACTTACATTATAGCAGCTATAAACAGTCATTCCTTCACCAGCCCTTCTTTTTTCTCACTTGAAGTTAATATGACAATAAATGCACTGTCCACTGTCCTAAAGACTTTCCTGTGGTGGAAAAACTTTAAGACACAGCTATACCTTTGACCATTACAAAACACAGACACTGGAGACTCCTTCTATAAAAGCTTCACAATGTGAAAGTTTATACATTTTCTTTGTTAACTAACAACACACTTTTTAATCCATTTATTATTATACTTTGATTTGACCTTAATTTGACAAGACCCTGTGAATGAGCTGTTACTATGGAAACAACAGCGTATTAGAATAAGCCCATTGCAACCAGCACTATTTGTCAAGCTCAGCCTATGCGATCCAAATTGTCAAGAAAAAAAGATGATAATGATTATAGATTTGGATTCTAAGTCTCTGGAACCATACTGGGGGCATGAGCAACATTCTTCTAAAAGATATTCTTACAGCTGGTGTCTTGATGATGATGGTGGTGGTGGTGGTGGTGAATGCTGTCTAACACCTCACACTAACATCTTCCATTGTGTTTAATTGAGTTGAGTTCTGGAGACTGCAAAGGCCACAGCGTATTATTTATTATTGTTTCCATCCTCATCCAACCATTCACCAAGCCCTCACAGCAGCCTCTGGATAGAAGCATTGGCATCCTAGAAGAGACCACACCCATCAGGATAGAAATTTTTCATCACAGAATTCCAGTAACTTTTCCCTCTAAGTATACAAGTGTTGCCAAACCATGCCAGCAAAAATAAACGAATACCCCCCCCCCCCCCACGCACACACAGCGTAATAGAGCCACCATTCTGTAATTAAATAACGTTACACCAATATTCACCAAATATGTACACCAAATATATATTTCAGTTAAACAAGAATTTTAAACATATGTTATATATGATACAGCATTCTTCTTCAACTGAACCCTATTGGCTGTCACCTGATTGTCTGTGACATGAGAGGGATATTTGCTGGCTTAACTCTGCTTTGAGGATATGTCACTAAATACATGCAGACTAATCTTCTAAGGTGTCTATGTGGAGAGAAAGGAATAAAAAAAATTGTTTAGGTTAACCATTCGGTCTTATCAGTAAAACAGAGACACTGTAAGTGCAATATTTCCACAAAAAGAGTGCATCACCAGTACAGTCAAATGAAAAGAAAGTCCATATAATAATGAACATAATTAACTGAGTGATGATTTAGACATTGTAAGCCAGATTCTCATGACTGACTTCTAGTAAATGTGTAGTATTTATAATACATCACATGCATAGTCTATCAACTGGCTGTTGTTTGCAGACAATGGTTTCTTATTTTAACGGACACAATATTTGCTTTTCAATGAAAAGGATAAGGGAATATAATAGACCAACGGATGAACATAGTCAAATCATAGCTAAGTGGAAAAAACACACAAAGGGACTGGGGAAATGGAAATTTAACGTCTGCTGACTGGCTCGACTAAAAACACAGCGTATTTCCATTGTAATATATTTGCTTCTGTATCTGCGTGCTACGTTATTTGAATTTTGGGCTGATGAGCCTGTTGGTTTTACTTTATTGATTTGAATTCATAAATATGCATTAAGCATGGATATTTACTCCAATATGCAAATCAAGACAACCCTCGAGAAGATCAGCATTCCTGGTTTTCAAATATGAGTAAACCCATGACAATTATCACAATAACCCACATCACATTCATATTCATTAGCTGGTTTCATCATGTGGAACAATATTGAGACAATTTCAGGCTTGCTTTAGGTGATTTTGTTTTCTAAACATAATGCTCTACTGCAATATTTCAAGGATCATATTAAACAGAAGCCACTAATGAAAATTTTTATAAATGAAAATCTTCTGCTGTATATTGCTGCATTGAAAACAGTGCATACGTAAGTTTAGACAATTGTATGTATTTGGCTCTCTGGTGGTTTGCAAGTCTGTTTCATTTTGCCATGGTTGGTCTGGTTGTTCAGAAAGAGCAGGTTTATATAAGGAATAAAACACGATAGGGTGTGCTGTTATAAGTGTAGTGTAGTAGTGTAGTGTTACGTGGCCTCACCTGAAGCAGAGTTACTGCTTCGAAAATGATTATTTTCCAATAATAGCACATCCTGAAGTGTGTTTTTCTCTTATACCATAGCCAACAGTTACAACTTTTAACCTATTATTGAACAACAAATCATGCTTTTTAACCATTTCATTAATTCTATTTAATAAGTTATATTTAATAAGATTTAAATTTCAAGTCGCTGACCTTCCATAAATGTTGTTCCATAAATAACTTTTCGTTACAGGACCATATCAATGATTACGTTTTTCTTTGTTAAATAACATTTTTTACAACAGTTTTTTAATCTGTTTATTATTAGTCTTAGATTTTGTAGATCATCCACCATACAAGTCCCTGTGAATGAGCAATCGCGTATTAGAATGAGCACATTGATATAAACCTGTGATTTGTATTACAGCCAGCATTATTGTCAGAGCTGCTGTTATAGAAAATGAATCAACACCTTCTGACCAATCAAACTCAAGAATCTAACAGTGTTCTGCTCTAATCTAATGATCTTAGTATTAAAACATTGCTGTAATATGAAAATATGAAACTGTGTCCTATCATAAAATAAATTATATTTAATAACCATAAAAACATGTTTAATCAAAAATATACATATTACTTTGACCCTTCATTGCTAAACAGAATGTTTTGAAAAGGTTCAGGATATGTCCAGAAGACCTAAAATCAACCTCTGTGTGTTAGAGTTTCAGGTCTTCAGAACACTGGCTATTTCATTCAGTTTTGTATACACAGCCTCTCAGGTAGCTATTTGCACTTTTAATATGCATCTGCATAGTTTCACGGGAAGCATGATTTTCTATATTTGCATCAATCTACATAACTAATCATGTGTGAACTTGTCTGCTCTTTTAAATAAAAAGATCTTACAATAGTGACTATGAAAATGTGGCAGTAAGTCATGTAGTACACAATCTACTCTTGTACGTGGAGACGTAATGTCTCATGAAGCAGATTACTGCTTCACTTTCCAGTTTACATACATAATATATGATCCAAAAGCAAAACTGAAAAAAAATTCAACAAAGCCAGTTGGAAAAGACAAGTATACATAAATCTAAATATTCTAATGCAAAGACAATCCCCTGTTAAAATGAACTGTGTATATACAGTATATATATATATATATATATATATATATATATATATATACATATACACACACACACATTATATATGTGTATATATATATATATATATATATATATATACATATTCTCACCAAGCACTTTATTAGGAACACCTGTACACCTACTCATTCATGCAATTATCTAATCAGCCAATCGTGTGGCAG
>CM075019.1:14516192-14539369 GCA_037576675.1 Pangasius sanitwongsei | reverse complement strand
ACTTTATTAGGAACACCTGTACACCTACTCATTCATGCAATTATCTAATCAGCCAATCGTGTGGCAGCAGTGCAATGTATGAAATCATGCAGATATGGGCCAGCAGCTTCGGGTAATGTTCCCATCAACCATCAGAGTGGGGAAAATAAATAGAAGATCTTTGGGGTGAGGTAGAACGGGAGATTCGTAGCATGAAACTGCACCTGAAAAATCTGCAGGAATTGCATGATGCAATCATATCAACATAGACCAGAATTTCAAAGGCCATACCATGAAGAATTGAAGCTGTTCTGAGAGCAAATGGAGGCCTCACCCAGTATTAGTATAGTGTTCCTAATAAAGCTAATAAAGTGCTCAGTGAGTGTGTGTGTGTATAAGCCTTCACTTATCTTTTTTACAACTGATATTATTTTTATGATTATTTTTGTATTCTGTAATTCGAGTGATTATTTCAGCAAAAATGTTGCATATCAGTGGGTGGAGACCTTAAAGTTCATGTATACACCCCATGCACTATGCAAGCAGTTTTGCCAGAGTTGTTAGTATGTTTCCAGAGCAATTAAACACTAAAAACTGTACAAGGCACTAATAAACTATAAAAAAATATCTCTAGATTAAGGCCATTTCCAGCACAATATGATTAAACAGTATAACTGGACAGAAAACTGCCCAATCTGGAAACACTGACTGTAAGCCCTTCTTGAAAATTCTTGGGAGTTTCATTTTTCAGACAGTAATTATTATGCATGTTATTTATCAATCTACACACCCAATGGGTATCCAAGCATCAAATATGCCTTTATCATGATGTTTCTTCCAAATACCATTATTGATGTCATTAAATGGGGCAACTATGCGCAAATGTGCTTTAGTGCTAAATGGTTCATGGAAGAGAAATACTTGACAAGTAAAATATAAACAAGTATAGAGAACAAATAATCCTGACACCACTGGGGTAAAATATCTCACTCTTTTCATGGCAGTCACGGGCAGAACAGCTTTTTTTGCTGGGTATATGCAAGAGTGGATTGCCTCTTCTGTTTCATTTCCCTTTGTTAGAAGCAGTAGTCTGTACTGGTGCATACAGATGACCAGGCTTTAACACATTGCCTGAAATTGTTACTTTCATTTACAGTAGAGGTAATATTTGAATTTTGTAGTGCTTTAATAAGGCTATACAATGTTGTGTTGTAACATGCTTAATGCAACCATTTGCAATATTGTCCATTTTATAAAACCAGCTTCTTATCCAAGTACAAGTATATAACACTACATACAAAAATATTTTAACATTATTTTAAATGTATTGTCAGTTTCATAAATAATGGTTTTCCTACCATTTTAATGGTAAAACTCACTCCACCTACAGTGCACTAAAAAATTTTCCCACAGAAACATTAGGTTAAAAAGTATAGGGGAAGTACAGGTGTGCGTACAAAATGGTTCAGTTGTTCAGCTTTTATGAAAATATTTAATTTATAAACCAATAAAAATGCTTCCAAGGTTCCATGGCTGTTTACCATGAGTCTGAAGAACAGCCTGCTTGGCATTGCTCTTGTGTTTGTGCTGGAATGGTGCAGGAGGCCTGCATGGTGAGTCTGCACGAATCTGCGCTTTACAGCACCTGCACATAGCTTTACCTTGATCACAGACCACTTGAACTATCCAGTCTGTAAGTTGTTTATCCTTTTCCCAGGCTTTGATGTACTTTTTTGCCATACTTGGACCACTTTGTTGGTGGCATTGTTTGTGGAAATGTACATATGTCTATCTATGTTTACTATACTAACTTGGAAATACAATGTGATTTTTCTCCAATGAGGCTGAGGCGGAGGCGGGATAGGTCCACGTGGGGATTTGTGGGAGGGCGAATTCCACTACAGCACTGTTATTACTGTGAGTCTGTGAGTGTCAATCAACACATTGGGGAAAATAGCAAGCACAAATGTATATAAGCATAAAAAAATTAAATTAAAAAAAACAAAGTCGTTTGTCAGATTTTCCTAACAAGCAACCATATATTTTTTAAAACAAGCCCAAAAAACTGCAAACCGCGACCTTTTCAAGCGACTTCAAAAAAAGAAGCCCAAAGTCACAAATTATAGGCGGACTTGGCAACTCTGACCGTGAGTCTAATTTCTCAGTCCACCTCCTCTCTGAAGTCTAAACCTGCTCTCACAAGCGCCCTCTATGCGCCATTTGGTGAAGCAGTAAAGGTGAGTGACCACAAAAGGTGACTAACTCAAACATTGTGATTACAGTATGAATCATAGGACAAATCAGAGAAGATTGGAGTTAGTGATAGAAGAGAGCAAAAAAGACAAACCAATCATGGTGGAAAAGATTTGAAAATAAGTGTCTTTTGTCATTAGTTTAATTTTCAGTTAAGGTTACAACTTTACTTGGAGGACAAACAGTCTGTTACCTAGTTTCATTTATAGCCTGTCTATACACATTAATATGTGGCACATGGTTTTGTCAGTGTGATCCAGTGCATGTTCTGTTTTGGTTAAAGCAGTACACCTCCTGCTATTGTGCCACATTCAGCCAACTGGTTAGTTCTAGGCAGAGGAGAACCACAATGTATAGAGAATGCACTGTACTGCTGTTCTCTGCCTTGACACACACTGATGTAGTGCCAGAATATGACTGTAAGATGTCCCTCATGTTGCACAGAATACAGATGCCACCTGTGTTAGCTGCACAACAAAAACAAATCAAGTTACTTACATCAAAAAAGGAGAGAGATGCATGGACAAAGTGGGAGGACTTGTGTTTAGGCCGCAACGCTCTCACCACTACGGCCCAGGTTTGATTCAAGACAGCACACTCCAGGTGCTGGTCCCAAGCCTGGATAAAATTAGGGAGGGACAGGAAGGGCATCTGGTGTAAAAACTGTGCCAAATCAAATATGTGTCTCAATGATCCTCTGCGGTGACCCCTAACAGGAGCAGTCGAAAGAAGAAGACCAACAACAACATGCATGGACAAAGTGAGTGAATGTGCTGTGGCAGAACGTTTGCCGTGTCCCTTGTTATAGTCCCTGATCGAATCTAAGTTTTGTTTTTACTCTTGAACATTTTTTTGTGGCTAGATACAAGATACAAGCAGGACAGCAAACCTATAAGTAGGCAATTACATGAGCCATCAGTGCTTCTCTTTGGCTAATCTACACTCTCTTTCCACTTTATTTCGAACACCTGTACAACTGCACATTCATGCAGTTATCTAATCAGCCAATCATGTGGCAGCAGCACACTGCAGAAAATCTTGCACACACAGGTCAAGAGCTTCAGTTAAATCAAACATCAGAATGAAGAAAAAACGTGATCACTGTGACTTTAATCATGGCATGGATGTTGGTACCAGATGGGCTGGTTTGAATATTTCAGAAACTGCTGATCTGCTGGGATTTTAACACTCTATTAACAGTCTCTAGAGTTTACATACAGTAATACAGGATACAGTAAAACAAATAAGCACTCTTTACAACCGTGGTGAGCAGAAAAGCATATCAGCAGGCACAAAACATCAAACCTGGAGGTGGGTGGGCTACAACAGCAGAAGACCACATCAGGTTCCACGCCTGTCAGCCAAAAACAAGAATCTGAGGCTATCATGGGCACAGACTCCCCCAAACTGTACAGTTGAAGAGTGGAAAAAGACCAGGTGTTTTTTTTTTTTTTTTCTAATCTTCAGCTGTCCAGTTTTGATGTGCAGATGTACAGGTGTTCCTAATAGAGTGGACCAGCATTTAGTTACCAGCATTCATTTATCACCATAGCTACAAAGATATTAGGAACACGTGTACACCTACTCATTCATCCAATTAACAAATCAGACATTCATGTGGCAAGAGCACAGTGCAAAAAAATCATGCAGATACAGGTAAACAACTTCAGTTAATGTTCTCCTCAAACTGCAGAAGGAGGGAAAAATTTGATCAGTGACTTTGACATAGCACGATTGCTGGTGGAAGATGAGCTGTTAATGAATATTTCAGAAACCACTGATCTGGTGGGATTTTCACACAAAACAGTCTGTAGGTTTTACTCAGAATGGTGAGAAAAACAATAAACACCCAGCGAGTGGCAGATCTGCAGGTGGAAACACCTTGTTGTTGAGAGAGTTCAGAGGACACTAGCTAGACAGGTTCAAGCTAATGGGAAGGCTATAGTAACTCAGATAACCACTCTTTACAACCATGGTGAGCAGAAAAGCATCTCAAAATGCACGTTGAACCTTGAGATGGATGGACTACAACATCGGGTTCCACTCCTGTCAGCCACGAACAGGAATCTGAGGCTATAGCGGGGACAGGTTCATCTAAACTGGGCAGTGGAAGACTGGAAAAAGAACAGGTGATGTTTTTCCAGTCTTCATTTTACACGAGTGGGTGATTGGATAATAGCATGAGTAAGCAGGTATTCCTTAAAACTGGTCAGTGAACGTATATTGGTTAATATGCTTTAAAAATTAGTTTTTAGCCTAAGGATTTTTGGAATGGTTGATATTTTAAAAGAACATTTCCTGTTTTAGCACAAAATGAAATCCGAGGCCCTACATTAGTTTATAGCTGTATTTTAAAATTCATTTTCGCACACAGTCCTCAGCGAGGAGACAGACAGTAACTTTTATTTTGTCAAGTGACACATCATTAATATATATATATATATATGTATATACAGTACATGACACCTAATTTACATTATAAGAAAGCAATTCAAAACAAGCAATAATAAAAGAGAAATGGTCTCTTGCTGAATTGAAATATTAAATGCATTCTAGAAACACTAAACACTTGAATAATATTTGCATATTACGTGTGAGAAAATGCACTACCATAGCACACACCTATCCAAATAACTCGCTCACAGATGGCTTTATTATGCATAAAGAAATATGAAGTTGGCTGGCTGGTTATGATGGCTTTGTGCACTTTGACACAGTCATTCATTCTTCAGTTCTTTTTTTTGTTGTTGTTTTAAAGCAGATTTTCCTAAAATGGATTAGTTAAACAACTAACATTTACATTCCTTGAATAAGGTACAATACATAGATTTTATTCCATGTTGCTACCAATCTCCATGACATGAAGTGATCTAGATCTACAGTCCCTTACAGTTTATACAGGAAATGCCGAGACACAACCACGAACACACTTTTGTTTAGTAGAGCGACTGCAGTGCAAGCTACTGTGACATGGTTTATTAAAAAAAAGAAAAAGAATGACAGAACTCCACTTCCTTTCATACAACATTCATTCTTTAGCAGCTGAGATGAAAGCTAAGGCTTATTCACAAGCCAACTGAACAGTAAATTAAAAAAAAAAGAGCATCTGTAGGTGAAGTACAGTTCACACGACCTGTTAGCATTCAGAGAAATGTGCTACTGGATATGGGTGCATTCTGCTATCACTATATTAGTTTATATACACAATAACATTCAGTGAGTAATCGTAGGATGTGATGTTTGTGAATGGCTGTTACTGGTTTTAGAGCCAAACAGCGAGGCAAGTCATGGTGAATTATATTACAAGGTGCATGAGAGGGGGGAAAAGATCAGTGTATAACCTGTGTATATATACACACATGACAAATCAGTGACACACGGTTCTTTCAAGTGTACATGAGAAATTTCAGGTTTTTTTTTTTTGTTTTGTTGCTCTTAAATACACACAAGTCACAAAGAAACCGTCTGAGAAATGAGCCTGACACTATTGGACGAGACCAACGGAAAGCAGAGAGTGCCCTCTACCTGTACGTCACTATGCCTACACCTACACCGCGTGATTAAAGCATTTTTATCTCTCATTTCTACTCCAGATCAGAACTCGCTAACCCGGTGAAGGCAGACTTCTACACATTCAGACACATGAGTCACTCCTTTTTCAAAAAAAATAAAAAATACCACATTGTGGTGAGACCTCACATGTCTAAAAAAACAGAATTCCCACCCAGCAGGGAAATTAAACATAACATTCTACTAACACAACTTAAAATCCTTTAAAAAATCCTACAAAAAAAAAAAATTCAGTCACTAATGCCCATTTAAGCTAGTGAACTATCCAGGGGCTCTTTTCGCTGAGCCGGTTCCTTCTGGAAGACTATGATACAGTAACGCTATTTTAGAGTATATAAATAATCTGTTTAAATAATTCCAGTCAGACAAAACCATCAAAACGTGTAAATAATAAACTTATAATGCACTGATAAGGTCACATCAACATGTGGTCAGATGTGTCGTATACAGCGTGGATTTATAGAATACAGTCTTGTTCTGTGTAGAGTTATAATCTAGCTCTTGTTGTGTGATTATGCTGACCCTACACACTAAGGGTGCTTTCACACTTGCCTTTTTTTTTTTTTTTTATTAAAACAGTAAAAATCACTGGCTGGTGCACTTTTTGTGCACACTATAACCACAACACTCTTACCAGTCCTATCGATAACTCTGATAACTAACTAGACAAGCTTGCGAGATTTGAGTGATTACTGTCAGCATTTAAGATTAAATAAAGATTTGTTTAACTATAGCGATGAGGAGGTTCGTTGTTTGCTGTGATTTTGGTGGCAAAAAAGTCAACAAGAGGACCTACTTGTGTGACTTTGCTTCATGCAGAAAATAGTGAGTAATTTCTGTGGTAAATCTGCATATACTGGTTCACTAACCAGACAAATTTTTCCACCAAGTTTTTTTTTTCTCCCATGTTTGCTTTTCTTGCTTGCCCCTCAACTTGCGATCTGATTAGTTGAGAGGTTTCTTGGTACTCTTGTGCTGAAAGTGCTCCTCTGTGACCAAAAAACGCTGGCTGCAAAGCTTTTTAAAAGTAGTGCACTTTGTGGCTGCTTCCCATAGGGTTATGTGCAAAACGTGTGTAGTTCAGAGGGAGGAGGAGGAGAAGGAAGAAGAAAGAAAAAAAAAAGTCTAGTGTGAAAGCATCCTAACTACACACGCACAGTGTGTTCTGTTAATGGAAAATACGCACACAACCTTAGAAGATCCATCCATTCTATTTAAACATACTTACTGTCATATGTTTTCAATATTTAAAAACCTGCGGTAACAGCAGTGTTACAGTCCATATAGCACATTACATTAACTGCAGTGATGTTGCTTGGTACTAGTTTTAGTGTTTTTAAAACGCACGTGTAGTTACGCATTATTTCTAAGAGAGGAACGCATTATGTACTTTGTGTACACTGTGATGACAATTTTGGTCCAGTTTTTAAGGTGACAGACATTGCATATGCTTGATAACTTTCAAATCTAGTAATGAGATGCAATACTATCTATCTAGACCAAAGTGTGAAATAGTGTTGACGTAATTATTGTGTAACAATTACATTTTGTACTATTTTTTTTTTTTTCCTTTCTGAATCATGTCTTGATCGTACATTCATACAACGCATGACACAGAAATGCAGGGAAACCTGAGCTCATCAGAGGAGGCCAGGAGAAATGAAATGTGTGTTCCACGCTTGATTGAGATCTACAGCTGACAGGTGGACGACAAACTGGGGTGAGGAGGGAGGTGGAGAATGAGAGCCACTGTGGGGGGAACTCATTTTCTCATGGTGTCTGGGCCCCAGATCTCTTGAATGTTCCCAGCAGGCTTTGCACGCCCTTCTTGACACTGGAGCCCACCCTGCGAGCAACAGAGTCTGCAGGAGGGCCAGGCAAACACGAGATACTGCTGGGGGGCCTGGCATCCAGACACTTCTGATACCTCAGCTGGAACCAGACACATACAGAGATAGAAAATGACAAATACTGCAATCTTTTATACATGCAATATAGTGCAGCCTCAAACTTTTCATTAAGGGCAGGCTGTATAAAAGTGAATACCAGCACAAAATACTGCACTTACAATGTCCATTTACTAAGCAATATGAAACAGTCATAAACTGCTGAGCAGGCCTTGGAATTAACTTTACAGTCCTTTCATAAATCACTAATGCACGTACAGAGTTTTATGGAAGCCACCAGGTGCTTGGCATTGAACATGTCTGTGCTGACTAGTGCAGGAGACTAGTGCAGATTTAGATTTAAATCTTCATTGTAGGGCCATTTAATCTTCCCCCAACACAGTTTTTGACTATTTTCAGCCACAGGTTTTTAGTGACATCCGTAATAATAAATATAGTGACCTTATGTTAACTACATACATGACTAATGTCAGTAAGTCAAACAGACAGCAGTACATTTTACTTTTCATGCAAGAAAATCAAGAGAGGAGAGATTAAATGAGAGACCTCCTACTTGTGTGTGATGGGGGAAGGGCAGGGGCTTCCAGGGAGTCAAAAAATACTGACATGTGCAACTGTCAATCATTCCAGATTTACCCATAAATTGGCTTATTTTTATTGGTGGGGGGTGGGGCACACTGTTCTTTTTGTGTATTTCTGAGCATGTAGCAGCATACTTAAAATGCAGATTTCCTACAAAAAAAAAAAATGCATAAAATTTGGCCGATCTGCTTTTTTTTTTGTATAATTACATACATTTTCAGTGAAGAAAATTTAGTTGCATCCCTAACATGATTCCCCCCCCCCCCCCCCAAACTTTCTACTGTATTTGCAATCAGATTAAGCAGATCATATTCGCAAGCCAGTCATGTCAGCCATTACTGGGCTGTTAGGAACAGCTGGTATAGTCGTAAACCATTCAAACCGCATACCTTGTGATTATTAGTTAGTGGCCACCATAACAACAAGCATCAGTCACAAAGTAAAATAAGATTTATGTTGTTCCCAAATATAACAGTTACTGATCATTTTTAATCACCCAAGCAAGAACTCACCTCATTTTAGCTATTTTTCAGTATTTCCCAGCATGTGGTTAAATTTGTCCTCTGCTGACAGTAACATCAAACCCACAGTTGGGCTTTTCTGATCTACATCTTGACAGCGGAACCTTGTTCCTTTTACTCACCATGCATGCAGCCTGCACGGCCTCGCTCAGACTGGCAGCATTGGGCTCACACCAGAACATGTGGCAGATGAAATCTCCAGGGCCTTCGGCCATGATGAAGGCAAAAGTATGTACATCTTTCCCCACGCCCATGAATGACAGGAAGCGCACGCGACACTCCGACAGAACCTCCTCGGTCTACACCCACACACAAGACAAAATACAGATACAATGTGCTATTTCAACCACACCAAAATAAATGCAATGTTTTTTTTCACAACAGGTTGAATTACAAAAATAACTACTAGACTATGTATGTGTGTAAGTACACTCACATCTGAAATAAGAATAGTGAGAGTAGCAGAGGCCACATTCACAGTCACAGGACTCCAATCTGCTTTGTCTCTAGAGGCAAGTGCAGTCTCCAAGGCAGAATTAACAATATCCATGCCTAAGTGGAGAACACACAGCAAGACAAAAGACCAGTATTACAATTTTATTCAAAAATTCAACAGACAAACTTAAATCAGACTGCTAAAAGTGTAACCACTTCAGAAAGTGTAAACGGATCAGTACTACATTTAGCTGGCCAACAACACTTTTCTTTGGATCGGGGTGTCACACTCCAGTCCTGTAGCCTCATTTCTAAAAGTGTGTATGAATTCCTGAGTTAAAGTATGCAGTAACATATAAAGTAATGTGCAAACAGAAAATGTGCATACACCATCTTATATGCATAATCCCCTTTATTAATCTCAATGTGCACATTCTCACTTAAATGCAAGCAGAATTATCTTTAGTGTTTTATTTAATGACATTACAGTGTCCACATGGAATTTTGGAAGTACAATTTTCATGACTCTCCACTCTAAGGTAACACTTCCACTTAACCATAAGACAAAGTGAAATCTGGCTTACAAAAAAATGACTTCATTTAAATTCGAGTCTCATTTTGTGCAAAGAAATGTTTCTAAAGCCCCTGGTGTCTTAAAAGGGAAACCAAATCTACGCTGGGACCCGAGTTTGACACTCCTGGCTTGGTCTGTTTTAGTTAGGCTTTGAGGCTACTCTGAGGTTGATTCAGGAAATACCTCTCCCTCCCGAAATCATTTGCCTAAACCTGCATTCCTGAGCAGAACAAGAAAACACCAGTGTAACATTTAGCCCTTACAAATGCAGCCTTCAGACTGACGCAGCAACGACACTGAAGCCTCTAAAAGAGAAAAGTGTTCCTTACCTACTGGTTTTGCCACCAGTACGTTACCAAGGTAGCGCACCTGGAAACGCTGAACCAGCTCGTTCTTTGGTGCTGGGAACTCTACAAATTAAAAATTTAGAAATCAAGAGACCTGCTTCAACCAAACAGGAAGTACCTTCTCATATAAAAACACACTCACTGGCCACTTTAATAGGAATACATATATACCAGCCCATTCATGCAATTATCCAATCAGTGATCTTGTACATGTGTTCCTATTTAACTTGCCAGGACATGTATGTCCTATATTGTACTGAATATTCTTCATAATTTTTTGAATGATGTTACATACCCTGAACCGGGATGTCCACTAGTTTGGACGGATCAATGTTGAGTCTGTTTAGACTCGATTTTGAGGACTTCCTCTGTGCCATAATCTGCAACATACACAAAGGACAGACAACCTTTTATAATTTTACAACAAATAAGCAATTCCCTGTTCCCAGAGTTGCTTTGCTAAGTAAATTCAATTTTATAGATGTTACTTGCTTTATTTTCACATATAGAAAATTCACAAAAAAAAAAAAACCAAAAACAAATGCTGAACCATCCTGCTTGGCCTTATTACAGGCTCAGTGTTTATAAAAAGTACAAAATGCCATGACAACAGAAATAGGACTGCCAAAAAGCACACATAAAATGCTATTTTAGACAGTCTCAATGGAGCATACGGTCACCATTTTTACTGGTTTTCAAGAACACAGATCATTGGCTTTTTGGATTCCTGAAATTCACTACAAAACACTGTCAGTGCTAATTCCACAGCAGAGAAATGCTAACCTTAGAACAGATGTCATGCATGCTGGTGGCAATGTTCTTGGCAGGAGTGTCGCACCGGAACACGTGACACTTTAGAACATGGGTTAGCTTGTCTCGAGCCACGTAGGCAAAGTCCCTGTGGTGAAACAGTCATAACTGAGTGCTCATATGCACAAAAATACACACATATTTGGGTTGTGAGGATTAAGGAAGGTGGATGGCTTTAAGATTAAAATGATGAAGGATGAAATGAAGGGCACTACAATGTCATACTATTACTATTTCTAAAGTATATCAGTGAAATATAATGCACACTATATCAAACTACAGAGAGAAATGTAATAGAAATGTAATATTTATTTCTATTAAAATCAACAGCACTTCACACTGCGAGTAAATATTCCACACAACAATGGGCTGATCATGAAAATGAGGCTGGTGGGGTGAAAATCAGCTGCGGCAGATCATCACCATGACAACCACAAATATGGAAAATAAGGCACAATAATAGCAATACACTACCTCTCCCTGAGTCCCAGAATGCAGCAGCATAGAGAGAAACCGAAAAAAAAAAAAAAGTTTGAACAGCAAACAAATGAGGGAGCACAACAAAAGTCCAACTTAGTCTAGCACGTCGACTCAAACTAAAATCAAATAACTCATGCGTGTCGTTAAGCATTATGTCTAGCAAAATATGTTTTGTTTATGCAGCATCATTTAGCAAGAGAAATGTAACTTGAACTGGAGAAAAAGCACTGTGGCAGAGAATGTGAGTACTCGAAAGGGAAGAGAAAAAAAAAACAAAAACAAAAAAAAACAAACTCAGAATACCCACATAAGTGTCATTCTTAAGAATGTTTTAAATGTCCCGTTTGTAAGATTTCATATAATATTATAGATTGAATATGCATTAGAAAATTCACAAATTCACAATATTTCTATGAAATAGATCTTGCTCTTTACTTAAGACTTCTGCTAATAGTTCTTCGCATTAGCTCAGCGTCCAGCCGGAAACCACTTTAACTTAAAAGGCAACACAGAAAGCATAGACAGCTGAAGGGAAGAGGAAGGGTTGTCAGTGTTTTCTTTGCGATACGCCTTGCTGGAGAATTACTGCTCCTTTGAACAGAACTGAACGGGGTATTTAACAATCTGTCGTTAATTTAGCACCTCTGCCAACACTGAAGTGCTGAGCTTTTTAGGACATAATTATTTAGTAGCCTCTCCTGAGGCTGCTCAACATTACAATTCTGATTAAAAATGAATGAATGAATAATAGCTTGGCTACACTTAAAATAAAGTATGGTAAAAAGCTAATACATAAAATAAACAAATAGGCTGCATACTGACTGGAAGAAAAGTGAAGTAACAAGTAAAAAGTAGCATCGTTGTGCCAGAATATAATCTATTTACATATTAATGTTTGACTGTTAAATAACTGCATGGGAAATATTTCCAAGTTGTAGATAAGCTGTACTGGTACAAATTAAATATATAAATAAATAAGGACATTTATCACTTTGTTTAAAGACCAAGGGGCTCCTGTAAGAAGTCCGGATTGAGGTTTTAAGGACCTGCAATGACCTTGAAGACATTCCATACGTGCAGATTAAAGACTGGTGTTTTGGTCACACCTTCACTCTCGTTAGTCTTGGTTATTGTACTCACCTGCCGTTGTCCCTGCCGACGCCCCACACACGGATGCTGACTATAGGCTGTGAGTGGAGGAGGGTCTGTCCCAGAGGATCGATCAGATTTAGCATCTCGTTCTCCAGCACCAGAAGCATGTCCTTACCCTGGAGAATATAGTGGCATATAATCACCAATTTTCATTCATTCCCTCAACTCAAGTTTTCCTCCTTGCAACAAACAGAAACGGACCTCTCCCCAGATGCCGGCTGTGTCGTGCAGGTTGTGTTTGTGGTACGAGAGCTGCCTGATGCAGTTATTGACAGCAATGCTGCTCTTGCCAGGTGCCATCTCTTCCTCCGATATCTCCACCCAGCCCAGAGATCGCACAGCAAAACACTACCAAAGACACACACCACGGGAGAGATTAGGAATTATGGTAACACTGCATGGCACTGCATTCACTACAAAATAATCTGAAAATAAAATAAGATTATGTTTAGATGGACTTTAATGATTTGATCATGGAAATAAATTTTCTAGTACCAAGCTGGTAACTTCCATTTTTTTTTAAGGAAGTAACTTTGAAGCAACTATTCTAACATACAAGTAGCAGAGTAGTGTTGATAAACACTACAGTCCATACCTTGGCCTCTCCATCAGTGCCATACAAACTTGGTTTCTCTTCTCCCTCTGACTGAGTACAGCTGGGAATAAACAGAGAAAATACATTTGAATAAAATATTTTAACAGCAAGAATATATGAATTTTTTTTTTTTAAATAGCACAGACAGTATAGTGCAATCCCCTATACTAAATCTCTGAATGCTTAAGAAAAAGCAAGTTATACCTGAGATTGATGGAGGCGTAGCGCAGAGTAGCCCCTTCAAATTCCTTTAGACTCTGATCAGAAGTTACATCCTCCTCCTTCAACATTATAAAACAGCAGCAAAACATCTCAGGCTTCAAAGTTTACTGTTAAACAGTGTATAAATATGCAGTACATACACAGACGGTAAACCACACCGAGCTGAAATAAGAATCACTACACCCACCTTCCACAAGTCATCATTGAATCTGTTTTGACGAGGTACACCGTTCCATGTAATCTAAAAACAGAAGCAAGTTTTTACGCTTGATATACACACATTAGACCAGAAAGAGAAGGCCATCCTTTCAACTTTTAACACTACGGTCCATGCGTACAGCATTAGTGGCAGAATTAGCTAAAAGAAAGCTGTCTCTTAAAGTATAATATAAAAAATGTTACGTTTAAAAGGACCGCTGCTTGTACCTGTGGTTCCTCAGAGGGTGTAATTGCAGGGGAGGTGCTGGATGGTCTCTCTGGCACTGCGCCCTCTTCCATCGGAGACGGCGGTTCCCACTGCGTGGTGCCTGTTGGAATGTGCCAGTAGTAGGTGCCAGAAGTGTCCCGCACCCTCATCCACCCAGCTGGCAGGTCTGTGTCTGTCTCAAATGCACTGCGGTCCCAGTAAGACTCTAATATTCACACCAAGTGGTGGTGGAACAGTAATAAAGAGTGAAAGCACAGAGACAGTGTTACACAGAGGGGTTGCTTTTTATAGGTCAGAACTAAGCAGTCTGCTTTGGCAATGGATTGAGCTCATTTCGGGGCCAGAAAATGTAAACAAAAGCCTAAAGCAAGTGAGAACCTTTACACAACATTATTGCTAATCAGACTTGCCGATAGCATGTTATATGCGCCGTATCAATAAAATCTGTAAAATGATATATGATGCCAGTCCTGAAACACTTGAAAAACTTGACTATACTGTTATTTTTAGAAATCACCAGCATTCATGAAACAGTTCAATCTACATAAAGTTTTGAAACAGTAAAAACTAAACCAGTAGGAACTGGGGCTGCAAAATATATGGAAATGTCACAGATGCAAGGGCTTGCAATAGTTGAATGATTTTAATACTTCAAAATGTTACAAAAAGTCAAAGTTTTAGGGTGATGCAGATCGCAGAGAATGCTTCCTTTTCCTCAGAAGAACATGAAACATGTATGTTGGTTATGTCATTTTCAGTCATTATTTTATATATATAATATAATATATATAAAATAATATATAAAATTTAAACTGATTTTATACACTTATAGCATTATCGTCCTGCATATCGTATTTTTCTTCACTACCGTGCAGCCCTAGTAGGAATAAAGCCTGAGTTACCTGTATCTCCATCAGGAGTGCTGGTGGCCGTGCTCCCCTGAGACAGAGACATACAGCTGGAGTCCTCATCACTGGGAACGCCGTTCTTGCTGAAGAGTAAACATCTGTTCTTGCTCCCTCCTTCACCGCTTTTCCTCGACTCGCTGCTGCTCTGCGCCTCAGAGGAATCGGTGTCTTTCTCTCCACCACTGGCAGGTAGGCTTTCTTCCTCCTCGTCCTCTTCCTCCTCTTCCTCTTGCTCCTTGCTCTTGGGGATCTCAGAGGTATCGATCAGTAGAGGTTCATTGGCAGTGTTCCTGATGTCTACATCGGAGCAGAGGACCTTCAGGTTCTTATTGTTCTCCACATCGTGCTCTTGTTCCTCAAGCATGCGGTTCTGGTTTGGGTTCACGTCTGCACTGTCGTTCTCATTTTCCGTCAGGTTAAGGTTCTGGTCTGGATTTCTGTTGAGGTCCTGCTGCTGCTCTGCGACTTTGCGCAGCTGGTTCTGACCTTCCTTCATCCACTTGGCATTGCTCCCAGAGATGGAGTGACCTTGCTCGTTCTCTTGATTCCTTGCCCGCTCTTCCTCACGGTGAGAAACGTCATCATCCCGGCCACCCATGATGCCGGTGAGGAGCTGTGAGGAGGTGGTGCTGGCGTAGATATGGCGGCTCTTGGAAGAAGAAGTGGACGAGCCTTTAGCTTTGCCTTTTAGGTGTAGCTCTGTGTCCAGTAGAGCACTGTGTGGGCAGCGCAGATCAAGGCTCAGTGAGGAGGGTACACACGTGTTCTCGTTAACCAGGTCTGACGTGCTCTCCAAAGACATGGCACAGAACTGGACACCTCTGGAAAAGGTTGGTGGAAGAGCAATGAACGATTTAGAAAACTACCATGTTGAGAGGAAAAATAACTCATTACAATTGAACCATGATTTAAATAACTTCCTTACTTAAAATTGTGCATAGTCAGAGCAGTGTTTCTGTGAGCCATACTTTCTAAACTTTTATGGATCAGTATCAGGTAATTAAAGTGTCGATACTGGTATCATATCACTGATTAAAATCACTGCCTACCTAGACAGCTTTCAAGGTGCTATTTTAGTACAGGGGTCCATAGTGTGTGGCCTAGGGTCTTCAACTTTATTCTTATTCTTCTTATTATCATCATTATTATTTCTGTATTTTTAATGGTTTGGTGAATATCAGCTACTATCAAAATAGTTATTATAATTACTATTTAGCTCCTGTGAGTGACAGTTCACAAATAAAACTGCTCTTGGCTTGTATTTTATTAGATAGCTGGAGTATGATCTTAAAGGTCTATACTCTGAAAAAGATGCCTGCCTGGAAGAAAGTTTGAGAATTGCACATATTTATAAGGATACTGGTAAATGTGGTGCCTGCTTACATTTCTTGAACAAAATATATTTACACAATTGCTCCGTATTAATATTATTCCTTGGATTTAAGTGACTGCAATCCTGGTTTCTAACAAGGCCTTGTAGTAAGTGCTACTCCATTAAATGTGTCGAGTTTTCTCATATATCGTGACTTATATCTCATCAGATTCTTGAATAAGATCGAAATAGGGAGGTTTTACACTTGTATTCGGCTATAAGGCCAGCAGAGCTGCAGCATTTCCCGGCTTGTGTGTTTATCTGCAGTATCACGTAGCACCGAGCTAGCGTGGGCCGTCCCGTTAGCTGCGCACTTAACATTAGCCTAGCCGGTCGAACTAGCTAACTACCTAGCTAATAGCGGTAGAATAAACAGCTCAAGATGTTGAAATATTAAGTCACAATTATCTCAAGTCAAACTGGTTAAATTAATTATGTGAAATAAGCTACCGGGCTAATTGTCATCGGGCTAATTGTCATCGAGCTAATTCCCCACCTTGCCAACGCTAGCTAGTTCATCCTCCATGATCTTGATTGTACAGAGCGCTCATCTCATCTCGCCTTAGCATAACACAAACACACCCTTCTAGCTAACTCTCACGAAATAAATTACAGTTTTACTCCAATAAAACGCAAAAACTATGTCAGCTTACCTTTTATGAAATATTCTTCATCAATATCCACCATTTACTATTACTAAGTCAGCAAAACAAAAACCGTCAGCCTCCTCAATCACTGCTGCTCTGTTGTAGCGTATTCTATAGCTGGGAGTCGATTCCATAAGGAGTCGATTCTTCACTGACGGGACTGTCTGCTCTAGTGGAATCGATTCGGCACCATCTTGGAATCGACTCCAGCAATTCCCGACACCAGGAATCAGAACTGGAGTCGACTCCAGCGTTCGCCAGCGAGCTATCGCTGTTAGCTATTTCCTACGTCACACATCCCACGTAAACACAGCGTCAGAGCACCAGGTGGGGCGGTTCAAGAACGAACAGTGAAGATGCAGCATTTTATTTTTATTTTTTAGATTTCATCCGAGGTCATTATGAACCAGGAGATATACTCCAAAACACTTCACTTTGACATTTCATTTCTTGCTCTTGTTTATTTGTGCATCAGTAATCCTTTGTAATAGCAGCACCACAGGGTGGAGCTGAAAAGCTGCACATAAACTACATTAAACTGCACGTGCAGTGCCTCTGAGGATGTAGGCTAGTGAATTTTATAGTGACTGAAAACCACAGAAGCACTTTGCTTGCACACTTGATAGGGATTTTATCCAAAAATGTCCTGTTTCTGTAAAAAAAAATAAATACATACATACATTTTTTTTTTTTTTAAATGGTGTACTTCACTGAAATATTTATTTGCAATATTAAACAACATCCTTATAATCTCACAGTAAAAAATTTCTGTATACAACATAGGACAATATAACACACACACACACACACACACACATATATATATATATATGACCTGTACTGTGTCAGTTAAGATCACATATGTTGACCCATAACTTCCACAAGATGTGATATGATTTTTCAATTCATAAGGCAAGGATTCAATATTTCATGATACCACTGAATCTGCTACAATACGATAAGATACGAAACGATGTGATGAGATAGGATACGATACGATACAGAACGATATGATACAATACAATATGATTCAATTCTATTTAGTAGCCTCCAAATGATATGTGAAGCCTACCATTAATTCCCAAATGATGACTTAGAGAATGATTATTTTTATAGAATTATGGGCAAATCACCCTGTGTATTAAATTATCTACACATTAGTGTAAAATAAATATAAATATTATTTTTACGCACAAGTTGCTTGTGCTTTTTTGATATAATTGATTTATAATTCATTTCAACCATTGCATTTTAAATCGATTTATTGATCCAAGTTGACAGATTATTACACCCTTAATTTATTATGTTGCATTATTACATTTTGCAGCTATACTGTATATACATGGCATATTATGTATTATGCATCGTTTGTATATGAAATGCTTTGGACTACTAAACAATTAGAAAGCAATACAATTGCCTTACAATTTTTAATTACAATTTTAACAGGGTCATTCCAGCGCAGATCCATTCTGCTTCATTATTTTTTAATAATAAATATATTTTCTTTAACTAGCACAGAGTTATCTGAGTTCAACTTATTCAATATAGTTAATATAGCAATAATATTCTTAGAAACAGCCACATGAGCCACATTTGTTTCAAAAGCTAGTAATCATGTCTGTACATGCTTGTGCATGAATATAATTAGTGATTCATCAAATATTTAACTCTTATACACTTATCTATTGAAATTGCTCAAATCTTGAATGATATACAGTACATCTAAATCTGTAGGACCAGACCCAACAATCCATTTTTGATGTCAGTGTCAGTTATAACAATTAATCTCCATCTTCAGACTCCACGGACACAATGACAGTGCTGTTGTCCATACTCACATAGTCCTAAAAAGTACACAAACAGAAATGCACAAAGCTTTTAGTTTGTTTCCTATCAATATTTTATATTTACAACATTCTCAGAAAGAGAATATTGCTTTTAACATGATGCTCATCCTTATCTTCTGTGTTTACAGGAAGAAACATAGTAGAAACATTCAGAAGTATCTCCATACTCTAGCCTGGTAACTGAAGAGCACTTACACGATCATTTTCCAGAGTGTTCTCCAAAACTCTGACAATATCCGTAAAGGAAGGTCTCATGAAGTGGGGCTCCTGCCAACAGTCTCTCATCATTTGAAGCCTGCAGTAAACATTCATTCTTATACTGGCATTATATTCATACCAGATGCTTTGTTATTACAAAAATAAGTTCTGTTATAATACTATGATAAATATATAGTTTCATTACTATATAGTTTCACACACAACAGTCAAAATAAAACAAAGCATAAAACATTGAGTGAGTGACAGTTCTGTAAGTGGAAACGCCTTGTTGATAAGAGAGGTCAGAGGAAAATGGCCAGATTGGTTCGAGCTGCCAGGAAGGATATAGTAACTTAAATAATCACTCTTTACAACTGTGGTGAGCAGAAAAGCATCTAAGAATGCACAAAACATCAACCTTGAGGTGGATGAGCTACAACAGCAGAAGATCACTTTGGGTTCCACTCCTGTCAGCTAAGAGCAGGAATCTGAGGCTATCATGGGCACAGACTCACCCAAACTGGACAGTAAATGAGTCTTTTTACAGTTTTCAACTGTCCAGTTTGAGTGAGTCTGTGCCCATGATAGCCTCAGATTTCTGTTCTTGGATGACAGGAGTAGTACCTGACGTGGTCTTCTGCTGTTGTAGCTCATCCACCTCTAGGTTTGATATGTTGTGTGTTCTGATATGCTTTTCTGCTCACCATGGTTGTAAATAGTGCTTATTTGAGTTGCTATAGACTTCAGCTCAAATTGGTCTGATTATTCTCCTATGATCTCTCTCATCAGCAGGGCGTTTCAGCCAGCAGACCCTCCGCTCGCAAGATGTTTTTTGTTTTTCGCACCATTCTGTGTAAACTCTGGAGACTGTTGTGTGTGAAAATCCCAGAGAAATACTCTGACATTGTGCTCAAACATATGGCATTGTGCAGCTGCCATATGGCTGGCTGATAAGATAACTGCATAAATGAGCATGTGTATAGGTGTTCCTGTTAAAGTGACCGGTGAGTGTATATAAGTTTAATGCTCCAGAAAGTCTTTAACAGTAACAAGAGGACCCAGTTAAGCATGTGAATTTGGTTACCCATTGTTTAATCTCCCAGTCAAAGAATCAAACTTATTAACTAATTTCAGCTATTAACAATTATTAGATGATTATTTGCAATCATCCCAGACATGAATTTCAATGTTGTATTGAGATAACAACTTGAAGTCAGTAACAATGGTAGTCTAAATTTATGCAAAACACATGCAATATAAGGCTTTAAAAATTCTGGAGTCAAGTTTTAAACTACTTCCCTGTAAGAGGGAATTATTTGTGGATATGCATTATTAATGTAGTTGCATGGGGTCTTTTGACCCCAAACCTTCAGGAAAGCATAAATAACCTAATTTGCTTTTTACTGGTCCAGTGCATGAAAGTTTTATCAGAACAGACCTTTGCCACTGGAGTGTAATAACAAAAACGTTATTAACTGCATTAGTTAACACTAACAAACAATAAACTTCAGCAATTAGTAAGCAGTAATACATGACGAGGCATGCAGTTACATAATGAACAACGGGGTGGTGTGATGTGGCTCGATGCAGAGATAAAGCTCCTTGAGGTGCACAGCAGTGATAAATTGGACTGGACAGACGCTTCTTAAAAAGCATCACAGTAGGCTTTTATTTCCAAAGAGGCTGGTTTCAACAAGTGCGGTGACTTTCTGAACTTGTTCTACCTGCCCACACTGCCGAGTGTGTTGCTGGGGCAGCAATATTAAAAGAATAAATTTTGCATGTTCTCCTAAGGTCCATATGGGTTTCCATGTTCTCTGGTTTCTGGCCACCTCCAAAAAACATGCCTGTAAGTGGATTGGCTACTCTAAAATGCCCCTAGGAGTGAATGTGTGTGTGTGTGCAGGGTGTCCTGTGATGGACTGGTGTCCCATCCAGCATGTAATCCTGCCTCACATCCAGTTTTCCGGGTACAGGCTCCAGATCCTTCAGTTACTGAAGATGAATTAATGAACGAATGGACATTACACTATAAAGGCTCTTTTGTGTTTCATTTAGCACCCTTAAGGGCTGTTCAGTTTCTTGAGAAACTCTACAACAGACATTTTCTTTGTTGGAGATGGTTGCAAGTATCCAAATAGAAATGGGGGTTCTGAGAACTGAGGTCATCAATGACTATCATGGAAACAATATAATCCACCCCCAATCAACATTAAAAATAACGTTTATTATTCCACCCTGTAATACAGATCATTCTAATCATGAAATGAGTCTAACCACAGCTACTCACATTTCTGGCCTGCACTTTTCAGGCTCTCGGGTCCTGTGGCCAGCACATACATAACTCACAACTTCCTCTGATGTTTTCAAGTTGGGGTAGGGTACAGTGCCTAAATGATATTAACGAAGGGTTAAAATCGATAGTAGAGATATGTTGAGTAAACATTTTATATAAGCTGACATTCTTTTAGATCTCTATTCCTTCCACTTACCAAATGTTTGCATCTCCCAGATTACGATTCCAAAAGCCCAGGCATCTCCTTTAAATCCGTAGGAGTCATTTTTGAAATATTCTGGAGGGTACCATCTAAAGGGAACTCGCTTCTGTATGGAGACACAAGAGTCTGAATATGGATTAAGCCACTGCACTGCAGTGTGGAACTTGAGGATGAGCAGCCCTGGCCCTACCTCTGTAGAACATTTCAATCTGCTGGAGTAAGCAAAGACTTGTAAAGCATGAGGCATCTCCTTTGCCTCCCTAGAAGGCATGAATTTCATGTAATTTGAAAAAGCATGCTGAGGTAAGGTTCACTAATTTATGAGTTATTTACTAGTTATTAAATCAGCCGCTTTACTTTATATATGCTACTGCAGTAGCTAACATAATCGGCTCGGCAGCACGTCAAATTCTAGATGATTGGTAAATTTGGTATTTAGAGGATATTCATTATAGAATCACAATTATGAGTAGGTATGTATGATTAGTAATCTGGGAACTGTGAATGGAGATGGAGTCATGTGACTGATCAGGGCATATATTCACTGTGCTGGCTCTGACATTGCTCATTGAGGATTGTGGCTCAGTATGGGAGAAGACAGAGGTGTGATAGTCACCTATTACTGTGAAATTGTGCTGTATATTTTGTGCAGTAAAGAATTTTTTTTTTCTGATTTTTTCCCACTTCCTCCCAGTTTGGTCACTACCTATTTCAGTTCTCCCCATTGCACAAGCTCTAATACATGCTTCCTATGAAACAGCTCTGCCAGTGCATTTTTCTTAACTGCTACTTATGCAATGTTACAGGTCTGGAAGAGCGCACGAACTGCCCTCTTCCGCATACATGTGGAACATGCTTGGCTGGCTAATGTCACTCTAATCCACAGGGAAGACCGGAATGCCGTTCTTGCCTCAAATACCAACTTCAGTTTAAAATTATGTGATGTAATATGATATTTCTCACATGAAGATTCTGATATTAGGAACATTGGGAATATTATGATTTGAATGAGTAAATATTATATACATAAATGCCCCTTTTTAAGTATGATCCCCATTTTTTTTCCAAATCTTCTTTAAAAGACTTTGCCTCATACAGGCAAATTTAGATTAGTGAACAACAACAAGAAAAGCCTAAAAATGGTTAAAAACCTATGATGAATGTCACACAATAATGATTGTTTTTAATATTTATAATTTGCATCTCTGTAATCCTTATTTCCTTTTTTTCTACTTAAAACGCGTCTTTGTAAATTAACCTATGTTGTGTTTAAATAAAAAAAAAGTGCCATTCTTGCCCTTAAACCTGAGAAAGCTATAAGTCTTACACCGTTGGTTTTCTTGCAGTTTTCAGAGAGGCTCCACCCCCTCGATATGTCCCTGGCCAATCTGAACTCAGCTACTTTTACTTCATGGGGAAATCTGTGCACCATGATATTCCTCAGTGCCAGGTCACAATGCAGTATCTATGATCACATAACAAGTCAGTGTGTCACACTATGATAAGTCATGTAGCTTGAAGAAAATACAGATGGAGCTTGAGTACAAGTACCATTTTGGAGTGCAGATGGTCCATGGCCTGTGCTATGTGGTAAATTGCAATGGTGAAGAGGTGTTGTAGCTCTTCATCTTTGCACAGTCTTTTTTTATTCGCCTTAAGGAAGGTGCGTAGGCTGCCATGTTCTACATCTTCCATAATTAACATATAGGGCACTATAAAAAATAATATATATATCTCTGCAATTTATTTCAGATAAATGTAGTAACAGAGCAAGCATATGAATCTGTGTTGAACTGAACAGAAATATATGTGTATATATATATATATATATATATATATATATATATATA
>CM075019.1:14485049-14508037 GCA_037576675.1 Pangasius sanitwongsei | reverse complement strand
AGATGAGTAGGGAAAAAAATGTCAGTGGCCTCCACCTGTAAAACCATTCCTGTTTTGGGGGTCGTCTCATTGTTGCCTATCTAGTGCACCTGTTGTTAATTTCATTAACCCCAAAGCAGCTGAAACTGATTAGCAACCCTCTCTGCTACTTAACTCCCAGGAGTTTAATTGACTTGATGCTATACTCTGATTAAAAAGTGTTCCTTTAATTTTTCTGAGCAGTGTATTAAGAAAAATCTAATAACAGTCCATGACTAAAGTATGCCAAATGATAATTCCTGCATTCTGGACAAATCCTACATTTATTAGCTAGCCCAACAGGCAGTGCGCAGTGAAAGTTCCAATTTGACTAGACAGCATAATGTAGTAATGTAACTAGTTAGCTAGATAGTGCATTAATACAGACCAAGGGAAACGAACGAGTACATGATCAAGTAGCACATCAGGTTTGCACACCGAAATCTCGACTATGAGATTTGTTGTCCTCGCATCACACCTAAAAGATATTAGGATCTGACTAGTGGCTTTCTTTTCCCTTGATATGTTAAACCATGTATAGTAAGCAAGCCAGTTATATAATGGCTTCGTACTTCACTTTATTTCACTCAGGTTTCATCAGGAATGTGCAGATATCAGGGACAAGTTAATCCACCTAGTAAAAATAGTTCCTCTGTCAGGCAGATCGCACCTCAGCCAATGGGATTCAGAAGCATGCGCTTTAGTTACAGCATCCGGGTGTGTTGCATCATCATGAAGCGCATTAGGCCTACTTTTGTTTTGCGGTAGGGTTTTTTTCTGATTATTGAACCTAGTCGTCCGCTGGGCAACAACAAAAAATAAATAAATAAACACAAAATCTTGTCCCGGGCTACTGATTTGTCCACTCCTGTACTATCGTGAATAAAAAATATAGTAAATACTTATGTAGGTATACAATATAGAAATATACAGTATACCATTTCAAACACAACCCATTTAACTTGATATTTTACACACACTCACACACAGGCAATTTGTTAAAGTGCACTACATGAAGTTCCCACGCCAAGATCAACATTTTATTGGATAGTAATTTAGGACGCAGTACCAGTGTCAGTGTGTAGGTACTCACTGATATTGCATACAGGTCATAGATAGGCTCCAGACAGATCCTGTCTCTTTGGTCCTGCGAGGCCTCCAGGTCTATGCTGTCCTCAGTGCAGCCATTGCTCTCCAGTTCTGAAACTGTCGTAGCGTTGTCACAGTCTCTGACTGGCTCGTCCCCCAGTGCGGAGTCCAGGCCTGTAGCTTCAGCTTCATTCTGGTTCTCAGGCTTGCTCTGCTCCAGCTCCACTGGACTTTCTCTGCCACTGTCCAGGCTCTCCCTACTGAGAGACAGCTGCAGACATGAGTCCTGCCGGGGTGCCCTCTTCTGCCCCTGCTTGCACACGTCGCCTTTAGGGCTGCTGATGGGACTGCAGCCTCGACTGAGGGAGGAACACAACAACCTACCAGAGCTCAGGGAATCTGTGGATCACACACACAGAATATTATAAACCGTCAGTTAAACTCAAATGAAACTCAATAACCACTTTCTTAATTATTAAATCATTTCTATCACATTTTGTAAAAATGTATGCTGAATTGCTGAATGGTTGGCATCTACTCTATCAGTATGCCAAAATCTTTAAGGCATTTTCAAATTTCTGTATTTCCATTAAAATTATTGTAGACAATTATCTTTTTTTCAAATAATAAAATAGCCTGACATGGAAAACTGGATGATTGTAGGTTGTTGCATATAATATTAATTACAAGAACACTTGTTGTTGAGTGTTTAATATTAACATTGTACATGCTGCTGTGACTTTGACAATGTGAGCGCTTTTTACAACAAAATTAATTCCACCCAAATATGTCCGTCATAAAAAACACATTTTATAAAAGGTTAAAAACAAATGGACAAGGGACTGTGTCTCACTGCTTCCATTCCTAGCCCTATAGTACAGACCATGGAATTTAATTTGACCTTTAATATTATTAACGTTGAGTGATGTGGGAGTGGAGGGTGCATCTCCAGAATTTGTCCCATGTTCCGGTTCGGACAACTCCTCTGCCAAACCACTTCTCCACCCCTGCTGATTGTGGTCTACTTCCCGTGGGGTCAGGAATGCACCCGGGTCAAAGTTATCCCTGGGAAACCGCACGATCTTCTGAGATTTAATCCAGCGATTGTTGACAAACTGGAACCGCTTCAAATGCACAATCTGCACCAGGGGAAAATAAGACATGGTGCTTTTCAAAGAGAAATGCACTATACAAATAGAAGGGCACAGTGAAATATCTCGTGATTGCATTAACACAGAGATTGCAGTGCCTGGTGCTCTGGAAGAAGTGTTGTATTAGTACCAGTATTGGTGGAAGTCTCCAGATGTCCAATTTCTTGGTGGCCAATCGGTGGGTCTTGCACTTGGAGCAGTAGTAGAGCTCATTTTCACCCAGTTCCTCTTCAGTGGTGAAGGCTCTCAGGCAACTGTCCAGACTGATTGGCTCAGCCTGAGCACGACGACTCCGCTCCACACTCACATGTTCCTCCACCAGCTGAAGAATAACAAAATAGATTATTTAATTCTGTGTAGTCTCAAGTAGTTCTGTGTTGTTTTATGTAGCACCATGCTCCTGGAGGAACGCTGTTTCATTTCACTGTGTACTGTACCAGCTGAATATGGTTGAAATGACAATAAAGCCACTTGACTTGATTTAAAATAAGTGATCAACACCAACATAAGGAAATGGCTCTCTGGGCCTCCTTTTAATCTGCCTTTCTAAACCTCAGTGGCCCTGCTTTGGATTGTTATTCATAGCTTACCCTCTCTTGGGATGTCTGGTAGCGGAGGTGCAATGCAGTAGGGTCCCAATCAACAGCTATGCAAGCATTGCCTACTATAGCCCTGTCATCATTACACTCGATGATACACCCTCTGCAGAACCTGAGGACAAGACACAGAGGGTCAGTCGTTCACATATGATGGTACAATCCACCCACTATTATATGGTGAATTTTATAGCATTCACTCTTACTTGTACCACGGACACCAGGCACAAGAGTTCCCATCTCCTTGCACAACACGCAGGGTGAAGGGGTAGTGGTAGCCCAGACTGTCATCACTACAGAAAAGCACAACAGTAAAAGAGAGATAATCATATACAGGTTACTGTTTTAGATCCACTATCCAAATGTTCTGAAATCTTTCACAGGGCTGGCACTGTAACACAGAAAGTGAAAAATGTAAAGGGCAGATATGAGTAAGGGCAAAAAGTGATTTGATATGGGCTGCAATTGGGTCTGGGATTAACATTCAGAAAATTCAAAACATTCAAAACTGTGTTGAATTTCTTTGTTATTTGCATGTTTTTGTGGCATGGTTGCAGGGTTGCCAGATCTGCATGACAAAAACAGCACAATGGAGAAGCAGTATAGCAAATGGTTTCCTGAGTAGTTGTTTCATGATGGGATTGTATTATTATATATTTTGTCATAAAGAATATCTGTAAGAATTAATGAAAATTTTTTTTTTAATTATTCAATTCTGGCAACAGTGTCCACAGCTTCAAGCGACATGCATGATGCTAATTTGCACCTGGTTTTGGGAGGCAAAATCCAAAATCATAGACAAAACTGACCACCCCAAACTGTCCAAAATTAGTACACTGAAGGGAACATGGAAACATTTCCCCTTTCACCACATTTAGGTTTGTGTGCAAGTTTCACACACAACCCGCAAGGCATTCTGAGTAGAAAGCAAACAAACTTCACCTGAAGACGGGGCACAAACAGCTTCGTACATCTGGCCCTAAGTGTTATGTTCCTTATAAAATGTGCAACAACAGTTCTTTCCATTAAAACACAAAGTCCTGACAAGCAATAAAGCTAGCGTCATCCATTCTGTCATACAGCTGAGACACTGACCAGTCTTGTGCATGGTTGCTCGACTCTTGAGGGGGCAGAGGACTAGCCAATCGGGACACTTGTGTCCACACTGTGTTGTACAAGTCACGACCACGTGTGTCTGCTGTGCAGGGAACAATTAGTGGCATGCCAAACAGACTGGGCCGGTTCTTCTGAGATGACAAGAAGTATAATTCGGCACGCATCTAGGAAAAAACAAAACACAAATTACATGAGAAAGTATGGCTAAAAAAAGAACAGTTGTGTTCTGTAAAAGTCCATGCATTCTGTAATATTTCTACATACAAGACTGTACGATTCTGAAATGAACTGCTAAGCTCAAGTTTGCCTATATTAAACAATTTTAATGAAATTTTAACAACCGGCTCTCACCATTTTCCGGTGGATGGCTATGATGTACCCAGTGAAGGGGCTGGCAGGGTGTAACATGATGTGGCCATTAGGGAGCCCGTTGGCAGGGCTGCCTTCTGTGCTACAGGGCACCACGGTATTTGGCATGCCCTTAGGAATTATGTCAAGCCTCATGGATGTACCACTGGAGACTGCTGGGCTGGTTTTACTTGAAACTGTCGGTAGGTCCTCTGTAAACATAGTAAGCATTAAGAGTGGGCATCTAATATTCGAGCAATAAAATACAAATCCTATAGCCTACTGAAAATAACCCAGAGTAATGAACTGATCATGTGCTGCAAAAGTCTATGACCGCAGTCTAAGATAAAACACTGACTCTACAGACTCTAAAACTGCCATCTTGCTGCAAAAGCTAAAGAGTATTACTGATCAAATTAAATTTTATAGGGCTCATCAGTTCTCACCAGAGCCTGCTTCTTTCGGTGAGGAGTCTGGCAACGGTGTAGAGGGCAGTGGGATTTCAAACGCACATAGGAAGCCACTTACAGCCCGTCGCACTTTCTGATTATCTAATGGAAAATTCTGTAACAGAAACACTTAGTCATGATGAGAAATAAGCAGCATGGCTTTCAGGAAACAGGAAGGTTGCAGAATTACAATTAGCACCTTAATACAAGACAAATGGATCTCCACCAGGAGGATCTGTTCTGGTTTCAGATGGCATAATTCACTTAGCAGACTCTTCAAGCCGGAGTATTTCTCATCCACGTTGAGTCTAAGGCCGTACCTCACTGGCGTTGAGCCATCGAGCCTTATAACTGCAAGGAGATACCCAAATACAAACTGTGTTAAGTAACACAAGCCATGTTAAGTTGGCACATACAGTGCCTTGCACAACATACCATATAGCTGACTGATGTATTGCACCTCATACTTGATTCATTTTGTTAAGGATATTGTGCAAATCTCACAAGCTACACTGAGGCAGTCATGTTGTCACAAACTCACCTATGATCTCAAGGTGCATGGAGTTGTCCATGGGCAGAGGAAGAGAAAGGAAGTTAAATGGGTCGAAGCGAGCACTAACATGGCCACAGGTTTTGCACTTGACCTGAGACCTAAGCTGACCATGGAACAGGTCCACCACAATAGAGCGGTTTCTTCTCAAATGATTCTCCCACGCCTGACACGACACAGTAAACACGAGACGTGAGATCACTGAAGATCACAATTTTAGTGCAGTTATATTCTTAACACCCAGTAATTATGAGGGTCATTTATATCACACACAAAAAATTACTTTACATTTATTAATACATTTGAAACCACTGTAAACTGAAGACACAAAAGACTTTCCCATGGTGTCAGAGCCATGGTGTTATAGAACATTAACACCTTCTGACCAATCAGATTAGAGAATTCAGCGGCGATGTGTTATAAGAATTCATTAAAACATACGAAATACAAATTAAAGTAAGATCTGCATCCCTAGAGCGGTCACAATGATCTCAGAACTATGTTTTCCTGGTTTCCATTAATACAACATTAAAGCAATGCAATTCTCCCTGCTCAGACATTACAGCTCAAATGACTTGCACAACTACCCAAATCACGTTGTTTAAGCTAATCAACTATTCAATATACTAAACTACCTGGGCACTAGACTGAAATGTAAAATTAGCCATGTTGTTTTTTTTCTACTGTTCACCAATTTTAGAGCTTTTTTGGAAAACAACGAAACAGCTAACCTCTGATGCAACTTCCCAGTCAGGTCTGCCATCACTGTCCTTCAGCTCCACATAGGGTTTATCATGGACACGGTTAAGATCTTCATGAAGGCCATCTAACAGAAAAGCCAGCAGTTCTTGAGAATCTTGCTGCTGGAAACCATCAAACCGGGGAGCGTACTTCGCTATAGTCCACTACAGGTGTATAGAAGAATCAGATAAACGCACTAAATAAGAGAAAATACTGAGGTGTTTATTTCAAATGCCAATCAATTTAATATTATCTTGTCAATATCATTAGCATATTATTACACATGTGTAATACTTGTAATTATTACTAATGTAAAACCATTTTCGCTATTACAGAGAGATCAAATGATATCACTGTCAGAAATTAAAGCCTTTAAAACATTAAACATTTATCTACTGCCCTTTACACAAAATTGACACTGTGAGTAAGTGTTAAAAAGTATTAAAAAGTGTTTCAGATTGGTTAAGAGAAGGTTAGTTTAGAGGTGTACCCTGAGTTTCAGTGGAGCAACACTTTTCTGAGCACCACTCCACAGCTCCTGGATGAGATCACCGTAGCATTTTGCCATGTGTCCTCGCATCCCAATAGGATTAGTTCTACAAGAGAGGCTAAAAGAGTCAGCACTTCACAAGCCTACAGCGTCATAAAATGAAATTAAACTAATTTGCATAGTTAATTAACACTGAAGTTAAATTTGAAACATCAAAAATTCAGGATCAACGGAAAAAAAAGAAGAATCAATTAAAGTGTAAAGACTTAAGTGTATGGCAGTATGCGGTTGGGTGTTACAGTAATTATATCTGGTATATGCGCTTATATCTTATATAAAGATGTTGATAATAAAATGGTAAGGGAAGATAAGATCCATCTTCTTAATTTCTCTTTGACTATACGAGAGTTGATCTGAGGTGGGATTTTCAGTTTTTTCCATACCGCAAAGTAATATTTTGATTATTATTACTAGTAATGAGAAAGACATGAACACACCTTGAAATCAGTATCACTATAGAGTGAGTTTCAGTCTCTTGTCTGATTCCTTCGTAGAGGATATTAGCATGCTCTTTAGCCTAACTGTCCTTTGCCTCTTCGTGTATATAAGATGCCTTGTCCTGTTTGTGTGTGCGCATGCTTAAATACGCATGCATATGTGTATATGTTTCTGAACATAGCTAAAACTGGTATATAAAGTACTGATAATTATGTGTGCAATGTTACATGTTTAATAGTATAGGAATATATTAAGTTTATTAAATGCTGAATGCACAAAATCACGTGCACATGTGAACTGAATGAATGTGTCCATTTTCATTACGAGCTTTTAATCTACATTGTTCATTTCGCTCCTGTTTTCATAAAACATTAATTCAAGAAACTGTTCTGAATTTAGTCGAATAATTATTTCGTAATTTCTATTTAAACAGTGTCCCTTTCATAACTGTCCTCTATGCAGATAGCTTTTTTTGTATTTTGTCCTTTTGATAAATGTCCATTCCATAGTTTGCTTTTTTTTTGTATTCTTCTGATTGTTGCAGTACAAATTCCTTGTAGGTCTGCCATACAATATAATACGATGCCGTGTGACCACAAAGCTCAGTTAAGCTCAGTTATTTTCAGTTGTTTGCTTGAAAAGATACGATAGCCAAAAAGGAAAAGTGTGACAACCTACCCAGTGTTCCCCTTTAGCAATCCAAACTTTTTTTGCATTAGCATTTCAATCACGCAAAGAGAGCAAACACCTCACATACACACACCTGTTAAGTTCATAAAGGTGACACCCGGACGTAAAGTATTCTGTAAGTGGTTTAGTGTTGCTCACGCACTGAATGCTGGAGTTCATAAAGCATGTGTTGCCGAGGTTACTGAGCCCTGTGGCCCCTTTCTCAGTAGGTACTGCAGGAGGAAATGGAAATGTGTAAATCTCAAACATAAACATGAAGGCCTGCAGAACATTTTTTTTTTAAATTCAATTGTCCTGGACCTTTGTGTCTGTTCATTCTGTTGCTGTTGGCTAAAAATGACATCTCCTCAGGCCAGCTCATGTCTTTGTTGCGCACTAAAAAAAAAAGCAAACAAACACGAGTAGGCATAAATGTAAGATGAATAAATGATCTTCGTTAATAAATAATACACAATAATGATGAATCATAGATAACAGTAAGGACCTTCAATAACCATGTACTGTTCATCAGGGATCTTCAGCGCTTCCAGTGAATGATCCTCATCATCAAGAAGAGTCAAATAATTCTGTTGGGGGACAGATTACAATAATTTGTACTGATACTCTATACAGAGTGTCCTGGAAGTAAAAGGGAAGAAGCAGTCACTATAATTTTATTACTATTATATGTCACTTATTAGGTTTTCAATTAATCTCATTACTCACGATTATTAGTATTATTCAGTGTATTAGTATTATTCTAACTATGTGAGAAAAAACTCTAAACGTAAAACGAAAAAAAACTAAAACGTAACTTATTCAAAAATAACACCCTGCTTTTTAGGTGCAGACATTTACCAAAAAAAAAAAAAAAAAAAAAGTTAGAAGTTAGATGCACCACAGTTCTAAGGAGTAAAAATATAAATAAAAATAATAATAATAATCTGTGACTGCTCTATAACCAATGGGAGATATTATATAATTATTGGGGAGATTCTTTTTTTCTTGAATTGATTTAAAGATATGAAAAGAATAAATGCTGAAATATGGGGGAAAAAATTTAATTCCTTTAATACTTATACAAATATACAAGAAAGTATGAGTTGTGACTACAATGGCAAGTTTTTTCATGGTGTCATTCGAATATAGTTATATCTAGGATAGTTAAATTATGCCTTATAAATGAATGCCATTTCAAAGGGCTAAACTCTTTTGTGACATTACTGAAAAATATTCCTAGGTGAAGTATAAAGCCATGAAATTAATTCATATCACATTTCGTCTTGTTCTGAAAATTCTTCATCTTTGAGCACTGTGCGCCTGAGGGAAAGAAAGTGTGTGTGTGTTTGTTTCAGAGCCTCTTCACCTCATTCATGTAAAGCCACAGTCTCATATCCTCTTCTTTAATCCGGAGCCTCTGAGACAGATACTCATGAATGTCCTTTATCGTTCCGACTCGGCTGAAGCAGCCAGTGTAGGCCAGCACCCGCTTCAGAGGGGTAGTGGGAGATGGCATGTTACCTACAAGATACATCGGGGGTTGATGAGGTAAGAAACCAGGGCAAGTACAAAAGGTTATATTTCGACTGAGTTGAAAGAGAAGCATTTTAGTACCTCTAACTAACCTTACACAGGGAGTGAGACATGACTGATCTTAAACCAGCAGGCTTGATTATGACTTGTAACATTTATTAAGCATATCAGAAAAGGGAACATCTACTAGGTTCTGAGTGTCTGGTCAACCACAAGAGAAGACTTCTGTGACGTACAGACAAGTGAAAAATTATGCAACCACTCTGAATCCTGAAAACCTGAAAATGTAGCTCTTCAGGCTCTTTAATAATACTATACTACTAAAAATTAGAATTCCAAAATGTTAAAAATGCTATGTGAGTCCTGCAACAAGATAATAATTAAAAGATTTTGAAGTCTGAAAAAGAGTTTTGCCTTCATCCTATACTCATATAAGTTTTAAGATCTTTAAAGATCTTATTTGACCATTTCTGTTACTCATAATAATTATCTTGTTCCTATATGTTTTTCCTGTTTTTGTCCTAAGGGGATGCAAACTTTTGCACTTCACAAACAAACAATCAGACAGACAGCCAAGTCAGACTACTACAGGAAGCTAACGAATAGTTACAAATGGCATGAGCAGACTTCATATTGTCCTTCTGAGTTTTTTGTACATGTGAGCTGGATACAGTCCTGAAACTCTCGATAGCCTCGTGTGTTCAGTCTTACCCATGTTCATCCAGCCATTAGACTGCGGTGTGCGTACTGGAGGCTGCTGCCTCAGGAAGAGCAGGTGTCTGGGGAAGAGTTCTAACTCGGCTTTCTCCATATCCCTCGACCTGATCACCTACACATCAGCGGTACAACATGTTATTTAATCTCGCTGCATTTTTTAAATCTTAGGAAACACCTTGAAGACAACACTTCATGGTACAAGTAGACAGAAATCAAATTACATAGAAACATTCCAGCTTGCTCAATGCTTTGAACATAACAGATTGCGATTTTGGCGAGCTTAGCTTAAGTTAGTGAACTAGAGAATCCTTCCTGCTGTTTTGGCTGAATAACAAATTTCATTTGAATGTAAAATCTGACAAAAAGGCCATTTTCTGTCACTTTATATTATAAAATGCAATAAAACCAGGAGTATGGAGAGCTGTGTCTGCAGGTCAGAATGAACCTGACGTACACTGAGCACAACCAACTGCATTGTTCAGTATGTTAAAGGCAATAACCTTCTAATGTAGAGATGAGATTAGAGAACACCATATTAACACTGTGATGACTGATGGAGAAGACTGTACGTACTGGCCGGGGAAGACTGAGGTTTGCTCCATACCAGTGGTAAAGAGCTCTCCAGACTGGCTCAGGTACAATCTCAAAGTCCTGGCCCAGGTGCAGGCTGGGAGAGCGTCTCAACAGTGCCCCTTCCATTGTTAATGTGGGAGCCTATTAGAGAGAATAACAAAGTCAAAGTCACTCATAATACAAGTACAACTACATTACAGGACAAAAAAAATTCATATGGGAATTATTCTGCCTATGAACATATGATGTTATAATTATGCTAATAATATTTAGAGATCTTTCCTCTATTTAATGTTTAACAATCACATTACACTTGTCAAGTATGTGATTGTGTTTAATAGCACTGCTCAGTGCTTACTTTGAGAGGCTCTGAGGTCACCAGAGGCTGGTTGTCTATGGCACCTGGCCTGAGAGCTGTCACATTCCCATCAGCCCCCGGGAAACTCTGGCTGTCTACCTCAGACGAATCAGTCTGCCGGGAGAAGCAGATATCTGTGGCAGTTGAGGTGGAATGGAGGAGACCTAGACAAGAAAGGAGCCATGTCTGTGAAAGACTTCAACAACACCTGTAGCCAGGGGCCAGATTTGAGATTTTTATGTGAATACTGACTGCCACTTGTCGTTTCTGATGCTTCAGAGGCACTAGAGATGTTGTCAGAGAACTTCTCTTCTGGGGAAGAGTGTGAGCTTGCTGTGCCCTCACCCTGAAACCCTTGTTCCATCCCTGCAGATGAGGTAGGAGTTCTACTGCTAGGAAATACTGTGGGTTGTTCCACCACTATCACCTTGTTGTCCTATAAATAAAATAACAAAACGAGTTGACGTGCTATTACAGAGAATAACTTCAACACATTTCCCGGAACAAAAAAGAGAACAGAAAAGCAGAAAACAACCGCCACTTAGGCCTTTTAACAAGTTTAGCATTAGACTGTTTTTTCAGAAGTATAGCTGACAAAAGCCAGTCTACCTACATACTGCAACTGGTTACAAAACTACAGCATATGCATAAACTCAGACAGGTACCATTAACAACCCATATTTGTGACATTTTTTTGTGTAAAAACTATAACATAAATTATACAGCAAACAGAAGGTCAGTCTGTGACACAACCATTATGTTGCCTTAAGCTTACGTATTTGACATAGTCCTTCCACTGCTGCCACCACTGTGTCGCAATAAGAAACCAGTAATCTCCAGGTTGGAGGCCATGCCGACTTTCTCTCTCTAACCATCCCCTAAACACAGAATACAAACTACTGATTAGTGCGGTTTCTTCAGGCTAAAGTTCTGAACCGACTGAGGACTGAATAGGGAATTAGAAGTACTATGAAATAAATAGGAACAAGTGAGGACTTACGAACCTGATGATCTGTCCTTCCTCCTCGGGAGTGGCAGGCCGCAGTCCAAGAACAATATGACATACCTGAAAGGAGTCACAGGGGAAAGCAATAACTATAGAGTTATTATCTCTTAATGTTAAGAGATAAACATTAAAACATTAATACAATTTTGCAAAGTAGGGCTGGGCAATTTGATGATATAATATCGATATTGTGATAAATAGTGTCACGACATGCTTTTCTGAAATATAATGGATATTGGGATCTTTTTATATATTTTTGCTATATTTATATATTTATGCAGACACTATATAAATCATCACAAGGTTTTTAGGCAACAGTACTGTATTGCTGGCAGATTCTGAGCATAACTATATATCATGATGCATATTGGGCATTGTATGCCTTCGAGAATCGTGATATGACATTTTTGTCGTATTGCCAACCCCGATGCAAAGGCGTTCACTCATACCTGAAAAAGGAGGTTGAGAAACTCAGCGGCAAGTGCACTCTGAACGCTCCATATCTGATAGTCTTCGAGTGTCAAATGGCCCTTCTATATATAATCAGAGCAAAGAGAAGCTGTAACCTAACTCTTGGATGGATATCCATTTCATAAAAACATGCATCTAAACAGAAAATGGAAATATATACCTTGGTAGTATCATGTACTTTGAGAATGTCTTCAACAATATTAGGCACACTTGACTGTAGTTCCTGCAAGAAGAGTAAAAGATAAATCAAAATAGCCGGGATATAAATAAATGAAATTCATTATCGTCTCAATTTATAGTTTCCTACAGCGCCCTATACAAGGTGACTTACAGGGATTGAGTCAGTACGATTGTCCCTCCAGACCTCCAGCAGCGCGACAACCATGTCATGGATTTCTTCTCGACAAAGAACTCCGTCACGGTCAACATCAAACACTTTAAAACAAACTGATCCAAAACAAAAAGTGGTCATCAACTACAACAGTCTAGATGATATATCTCTATGTGATATATCTGTAATGCGTCGTGAAATGCACCGAGCTAAAGTCGGTGCAAAATAACTGGTCAGAGTTTGATTTAATAACTAAACTGCATCAGTGACGCAGCAGGATCTCCACTTACATTTCTGTCTTTCAGCCAGAGGTCCCCTACAGCAGGCCGACAACCCACAGGAAATTTCTTTGAAATCTATGTGATTGTCTCTGTTCTCATCAAATGCATGAAACAAACCTGATAGAAAGAACACTCAAGTCACATTTACAGTTGAACTACTACGTACAGTCACATACAAACACTATCTTATGTAAAATACTGCTCAAATAAAATACCGATGAATGGAAGTGTCAAGAAGCGCATACCTTCACTTATGGATGGATGAATAGGAGGGGATACCAATGGGACAAATGTCTCCAAGTCAAAGCGTCCAGTTCTTGACTGAGCTTTCAGTAACCAGTATCGCTTCTCTAGGTCAATGATATCTGACTCTTCCACTGCATCATATAAAACATGACAGTAATTTATCATTGTTAAGAGTTTCTCGCTATGACTCATAATTTAAGAACCTTTTTAAGATTCATGGTCTGGAGAAATGACTACGCAATATGTAACATTTCAATGAATTTTACAGCTCAGGAGAGAACTTGCCAACAACAGATATGGCATTAAGAGCATTTTTTGCTCTGAGTAAGGTAAATAAAGTAGACATACAATACTTATTATTACAAAGCAACAATATGTATTAAGTAGTATAAATAAGAAATAGAAAGTGCTTTTATTCAGGTAATTGTTACTTGTGAACATTTTTGTGCTTTTAAATAATTAAAAAATAAAGCAACAAAAGGACTGGAAAGAAAGTAACAGACTCGCTTGCTTTTCTGTTAAATGAAACGGATGAGCTTTAGATGACCTTTGTGAATGCTACTTTGCACACATCACTGAGCTCCCCACACACACACAAAAAAAAAAAATCGAGTGTGTCACATTAAAAATAAAGTATTTGCAGCAGTGAATTTTCCACCGATTATGTCACAGACGATTTACTGAAAAACCTTAGATCTATTTAACAGAACTTCGTGATGACTAAGAACTTCAATCCATAATTGTTTTTTTTTTTTTACATTTGACTTGAACAATTGAATGTCTTTGCAGAATGAAACACTCACAGTGTGTGACCCCGGATAATGTCTGGTAGAAGGTAGGCGTGTCGCTATCATCAGTCAGAGTCACGCACACCCCGCTGGACAGGAGCCAGCGAGAGAAGGTAAAAGCGTCCTTGTTCTGAAGTAGCCAGCTCTTAAACTTCTCGTAATTGACCTTTTCAGCCTGACACAGATCAGATCAAAATGACAAACAGTTAATCCGTGCAACTTGCTGTAGTATAATGACCAAATGAATTAAGAGCAGCGATGATATAAAGGGTTTTTTACCTCTGAAAAACACTTCCTCAGAGAGGGATGAACTTCTCCATCCACAGCTTGGAGCATGGCTTCAATGTCCTCAAGTGTAGCATAGCTGCCTGACTCACTGGCAAATAAACTAAAAATGTCTGCAAGAGACAAAAAAAAAAAAGAGACACATCTCCATCTCTCCGTTCGTCTGTCTGCGTTCCTGCTGAGAATGCTTATCACGTCAAACATTTTAGAATCTACTGACAGCCTCCCCACTAGCTGTCAGAGAGAGCTCACTCACATCTCGCCTTTTCTTCATCGCGTCCTCTTGTGAGCAGCACCAAGCCAACGATGAGGTTGTTAAAATGCAGACCTTTCGATGTACCGCCAAATGAACTATAGATCACCTACATGAAAAAGAAAAAAAAAACTGGTCGGTAAAAGGTAGCGCTAGCCAAATAATCCCAAAGAAAATGATCATAATAAGCAAACTCGTACGACTCTCAGACTCTCACGACTCGTACAACTCGTACAACTCTCAGACTCTCACGACTCTCACGACTCGTACAACTCATACAACTCTCAGACTAGTACAACTCTCAGACTCTCAGACTCGTACGACTCTCAGACTCGTACGACTCTCAGACTCGTACGACTCTCAGACTCTCACGACTCGTACAACTTGTACAACTCTCAGACTCTCACAACTCTCAGACTCGTACGACTCGTACGACTCGTACAACTCGTACAACTCTCAGACTCTCAGACTCTCAGACTCTCAGACTCTCAGACTCTCAGACTCGTACGACTCTCAGACTCGTACGACTCTCAGACTCTCACGACTCGTACAACTCATACAACTCTCAGACTCTCACGACTCTCACGACTCGTACGACTCTCAGATTCTCAGATTCTCAGATTCTCAGACTCTCACGACTCTCACGACTCTCACGACTCTCACGACTCTCACTTTCACTTTCACTTGCTGAATATATTTGATCAGTGAGTAGCTGATCACTAGTATTAGTTAAACAGCAATCTAATGGGCATGCTGTAACGTCAAAAACATTCCACACATTCACACACTCACATTCAATGCATAGGTTTTCCTACTTACACCCTTCATCAGCTAAAATGTCTGCATATATAAGTACAGATTAATTCTAACTACAACTGTTGAAAACATGAATTAAATAGAAGCTGCAGTGTTTAGTGACAGCATTAGCAACAGGAAAGCTTATGAGTCCTGTCAGCGTAGCTAAAATTAGATCAGCTTTAAACAGGTCTTAAATTGACCGTCTCAGCAAAATATCATCCAAATGTACTTACTGAACAAAAGCCAAGGAGAATCATTACACTGAAATATTAGTTTGAAAGCCCCACCACCTATCCAACCTCTTAATTCATTTAAAATCTTTTAGTTTATGTTTCCATACAGGACTTTTTTTTTTTCTTTGCACACATTATCTAATGAGTCTCGAATGCTTACGTGGCGATTAGTCTACTATTTAACAGTTATCAGATGGATCATTTGCCTCTTTTGAATGAAGAGAGACTTCATTAAGATTGACCTCAACTGGATGCATGCGATTATAGCCGCATTTGACTAAAGGTCATAACTTGTAAATTCTGACCTTCACTTAGGAAAACAAAAAAAACAAGAAGATGTCCCTTCAACTCAGAATTCCTACTTGGTAACAGTCTGCTGTTTTGAGGAGGAAAATATACTTCACTTATCACAGTCAGCTGGTTGGCTTGTTGCTAACAAAAGACAAAACTTGAAGGTGTCCATGTTTTTCCCTACTTTGTAGCTTGAATGCACGGAGATCGAAAATGACTAAATTTCAAGTTCCGACTTCCGACTTCACAGGCAATTCATATACAGCATTAGGTGTATACATGTTTGAACTGTCAGCCAGATTAGTATAAGTTTATTAAAATGCACATATAGTGGGGTCCAAATTGGGACCCCAAATTATGAACAGTAACAATGAAACAATGAAAGAAAATGTTCAATATTTGGAATATTCAGTATTCTGCACCATTTCTAGGTCACTATATAAATGTAAGCAAATTTGTGACATTGCTCGTTATCTCCTTTGAACAAAAGGTCAGACTTATCCCTTTCATTGAAGCACGTGTTCAGAAGACACTCCGATGGATTTGTTTGAACATGGATCACCAGGTTTTACACAAATTTACGGAATCCATGCCAGCTCGAGCACACACTATCATTAAAGCAAAATGGGCACGTACCAAATACCAGGAAATTCTGAAACTCATGTCAATAAGATTCTAAGATTCCACTTTTCACTCAAGTTATTGCTGATGGTCTAATTTGCAATAAAAAAAAACTGCATTCAATTAGAAATGAATGCAAAATAGGAGCATTTTCTTCACTAGTGGTCTTAGACTTGTGAAGCCCACTGTGTAACGTAGCTGAGTAAAATGTAAGCATGGATCCTGTACAGGAAAAGGAAGTGGTCATGTGCCTCAGCTTCATAAGAACTGAGACTGACATTCATTTGCAGGAACACAGTAACAATGATAAATAGTGAAACTGGTGGTCAGAAACAATGGAGACAGACAGTTCAAGCACAAAACAGCACTTTATACATCAGGTCAATTAAGCAAAGAGGCTGCTTCACAGCCAAGATTCTAGTTTTGCTATCGAGCTTTTAACCTTGCTTATCATGCAGGTACATAGTGAGGAAAGAGCACCACTCCAGCCAAAAATCAGGAATAAAAACTCTTTTAAACAGAAGAAAATGAAGCATGCCTAAAATAACTTTTAAACTAATATGGTCCCTAAATTATTTAACAGCATAACCTAAGTATACAACAATATTATTATGCATTATCAAGTATATTATTATTAAAAAAAACAACAACAAATAAAAAAACATTTCTAAATAACAGGCCTACAGTTGTCTTTAAGCCATTTTGGACGTATGCTTAGGATCACTGTCCTGCTGGAAGACCTAGTTGTGATCAACACCAAGTTTTAACTTCCTGGCTGATGTCTTGAGGTGTTCACAATTTCTAGATGATCCTCCTTCCTCATGATTCCATCTATTTTCTGAAGTGCACCAGTCCCTTTTCCAGAAATCCCCCCCCACACACACACACAACTTGATGCTGCCACCCCCATGCTTCATAGTTGGGATGGTGGTATTCAGATTAAAAGCCTCACACTTTTTCCTCCATACATACTCCTGATTATTATGGCAAAACAGTTCAATTGTTGTTTCATCTGACCAGAGAACACTTCTCCCATGTTTTTTTTTTGTACCTGATGCCTCCAACTCCTTCACCAGTTCCTTTGTTGTTTCAGTTGAACCTTTCAGACCAAAGATCATTCATTTGTGCCTCTTTCCTAAATGATGTAGTGTCTGTGTGGTCCCAAGATATTTTTTTTTAATATCTGCATACAATTGTTTGTACAGATGGTCATGGTACCTTCAATTGTTTGGAAACTGCTCATAAGGATGAAACCAAATATGTGGAGGTCCACAATTTTTCTGAGGCCTTGGCTGCAGATTTTCCTATGGTATCAAGGGCAAAAAGGCACTGACTTTAATTACCTCTAATGTGAACAAAGCAGATGCCCTAACTGACTTGCTAAAAGAAATGTATACGGTAACATGAAATATGTGGAGAAACTCTTTAGCCTGAGTGTATGTAAACCTTTAACCTCAATTGTATATTGCACATACTGGGTAATAAAAAGAGTTTGGTCTGTTTCAGTCTCAGTCATGTAGTAATTTCACACTGCTTTACAGTCAACCTCAAACACCAGCTACAGGCCACATGGTGTCACACGATCATGCCCAAATTTGTTCAGTTCATCAGGTTCACACACATTCCTCATGAGTTCACCTCCACAGTCTATTAATCAAATTCTGTTAAAGCAATCAAGCTTGCAGTGAAAACCACAGTCTGTTACATTAAGGAAATGAAACAGATTAATCACAGGGATTCACAATTAACTGGGTTAATTACAAAGGCTGGATCAGTTGTTTAGAATAACACAGCATCCGCTGACTGCATCCACGTAGACAAATGTCCCTTCATACGAGATTAATAGACAACAAACTCAGTTTTATATATAAACCCTAAGAGCAAATCTGGTTAAAATGTCAATGTAATTTATAATAAACATGTTAACACACTAACCAGATCTCAATGATGGTCACAATTTTTTTTTTTTTTTTTTTTGATGAATAAAAAATAAAATAGAAAAAAAATCACAGTTATTTATCACAATTATTCAGCATATATATCATCAAAATATTTGCAGGACCATTCCATTACTTTCAAATCAGTATTCTATGTTATAAGACTATATTCCTTCAGATATAACATTTAAATGCTGAATATAAATACAATTCGACATATGCACAAGAATCGGTTATAACATTTTGATGGGGAGTACTAATGACACCAAGCCAATAATAAGAAATTAAACAATGCGGTGTGATGTTTTAGGAAAATAATCACTGATGTAGTGCTGCTTGACCCCAAGTGTCCACAGAAGTTTCAGTTCCGTTATTTTCCAGTTTCATTATGTCCTGAAAAGTTTGTGGACACCTTATCATCACACGCATATGTGTTTTTTTGAACATCCCATTCCAGATTTAGTCCCCCTTTGCTGTAAGAAGCTCCACTCTTTCCCGGGAAGGCCTTCCACTAGATTTTGGAGTATGGCTGTGGGAATTTATGCTTCTTCAGCCACAAGAGCAGAAGACATTCTATACAACTGTGTGCTTCTATCTTTGTGGCAATAGTTTTGTTATAGTTGACCTTTAAAGTCATTCCCTCACAAGCCTCTTTTTTCCCCCCTCTTTCTTCAAGTTAATAATAAAGTCTTCAGATCCTCTATCCTTGAAGACTTTCCTGTTGGTTAAAAAATTTAAAGGCTTTACCTCTGTTACAGAGAGCTTGCACTGGAGACTCCTTCAATAATTGTCAAATAAACATCTCAAAGCGAGATTTCTACAATTATACATTTTTCTTTGCTAAATAACAACACATTTTTTTAAAATAATTTATTATTAGGCTTAGATGATGTGGCATGTCTGCAATATTGTGAATTACCTGTTACTAGAGAAACATATTAGAAAAGCTGTTATTTGCCTTACAGCCAACACTACTGTCAGAGCTGCTGTTATAGAAAATGAATCAACATCCTCTGAGCAGCTTCGAGAATTCAACTGCGCTGTGGTGTACCAACTGATATATAAAACGTAGATCACCGATATTGCACTCTATTGTGTTTAATGATCAAAATTCAAATGTGACTGATCTGCACCTTCCTCAGCTTAAACGGTTTTTCCTGGCAGATCAGAGTAAAACTGAGGCATGTTGCATATAAAAACAGAAGAGTAGTCAGTTAAGCACTCTTAGTCACTGTACAGATGCTCAGTGTGCATTTCTGAGCAAGAAAATCTCTCAACTGAAAAGCGCCACCGCCAATTATCACATGCTGAAACATGCAGAGGCGCATTCCACATGCCCAGCACACAAAAAGGTCATATTTTACCACCACGAACGTATTCACAACGCCTGAAGCACGTGAAGAACGCATCAGATTTAGACTGGTCCTACCTCAGAGATATTGAGCGGAACCATGTCCCCCAACACCTCCTTGAAGAAGCATTGCTGACTCATATAGCAGGACAGGCCACAGGTCCTCCTGAAAGCATCCCTCAGTCTTTTCAGCTCCACATCAGTGACTGAAAGATAAGGAATAAAGCGATCAGAGAAACTGGTGCAGAGGGGGGAAAAAAAAGGACAGGGTAATATGACAAGGCAAAAATTGCATTTCATTTTTTTGTACAAATTACATTAATAAAGCAGTTATGATGAAATACCTATTTAAACACCAGTGCTCAGACTGGTGGTGTCTCGACTGCTTAGACACAGGAGAATTTGCTAACCGTGGATTTAAGGGGATTTAACCGGGTGTTTACATATTAACGGAAACCTTACAGCCTGTGAAGATTTCAAGTCTCCACGAAATGGCTTGAAAGCCATGATTTGATTCCGCATGTTGACGCAAGTCAGAGTGATAGCATGTTGAAATCTTTGACTGATTTACAAAACAAGAGCTGCGAGGCTAAATATGAAGCACAGAGAAGAGTTTAACAAGAGCATTTTTCAATAGTGGAGGGTTTCGCACTGCCGCCTTAACCCATGCCTGTTTACTTTAACGAGGACGATATACTAGACATCGAGATGCCTGTGTTTTGACAGCGCAGGATCATCACCTGGAGGCATCTGATACATCTGAGTGGTAGATAAAACAATATTACATACTATTATTGATGGAGAAAATGGAATCGCTTTCTCAATCAGTCTCTGGGAGCAAGACATTCACTTCGTGATGTTCAACGTCCCCAACACTCCAAAAAAATTTCCCCTCAACCGCTGCATGCGGAAAGATCGAGCAAAATCACACCGACGAACCATGTTTGCTGTAACAAGCTAGAGCAAGACACACCCCCTGAGGGCGGGACAAATATGTTTTAGAGAGCCATTAATTGGACGAACACAAGACTAGTACAGGATGAATCATCAAAAATTTGTAATCGTTTGGCCAAAAGTGAAAATTCAAATGAAAACATTTTCAAAACAACATTATTTGTATTTTTTTTTTTTTTTTTTAAGAACAATATCATTTTGGCGTCAAGCGATCTTATGGAGAATTTCTTTTTTTTTTTTTAATAAATAAAATAAAAATTCAAATTAAAAAAAAAAAAAAGGCTCTGAAACAGCTCTAACCCTATTTTGAGTTCAGGGACACTTTAAAGCCCAGTGCTCAGGCCGGTGGTGTGCAAACTGCTTACACACAACAGGATTCGCCCCAGTAGCTGTGGTTTTAAGATGATTTCAGTAATGGCAAAACAACAACATCGTTTGTTTACATGTTTACACTTTAACGGAAATATCACAGCCTGTGCAGACTGAAGATTCACACTGATGTGAGTTGCGCAATACGCGAAGCTAAAAGCACTCCACATAAACAAGCTAACTAACCCCAGAGATGCGTGAACAAATCCAGGGACAGAAAACAAAGTAACTGGTGCAATTTGCTGGCTTTCTGACAGAAATGAATGTGTCTGTTCATTTATCCTGGCTGCTGCAGCTGCTGTGTGTTTAAATAGCGTTAGCAGCTAGTTATTAAGCAGCTAAATGACAGCTGTGTAGACTATTGTTATTAAACATGACCCCAAACTGACACTCTAAAGGAACAGTCTGCTTCTTCATGCCCACAAAGAGACAATAAAATGTTTTAGCTCAATGTCAACACCAGTCTGAGGCTAGATAAACCCAGCTAGCACTGACTTTGACAGATGACTAGCGTGCTAATTTAGCTGCTTGTTGCTAATACACATCAAACTGGAGCTAGTTAGCGTCGTTAGCTCGTTAGCTATCCAGCTATCTGCATAAACAGATACTACCCGCTTGGCTACAGCTGCAGCTCCTCACCTCTTTTAACGGCCTCGTCGTAAGAAAGGAAACCAATCCTGGATTCTTTAGCCCCCATGTTTTTGTCATTTCATGTCAAAAAAGAAAACATAACATAACTGTTGATGGAGCTGTCTCTACCACTGCATATGAGAGTCTTATTCTTTCAGCTATCCCCTCGTGACGCGCGGCTAAGGCTCAGTCCCAAATAGCGCCCTCATTCCTACATGAGTGCACTACGATGGCAATGAAATAAAGATGTCCACTCCCTAAATAGTGCACTGTTCATATGGGAGGGGGCCTGTTTGGGATTCAGCCTAGAAGAGGCTCGCTCGGAATCGAGTGAATCTTTAGAAGATGAATCTTTAAAATGAATCGCAGCAAACGAATCACGAATCTGTCGCATTCGAGTCAGCGCTATTTAATTAGCCTGTTAATTAGCCTAGTACTGTTACTGTAGTGATAATTCACATGATAAGAAAACTCAAATATCAGTATACAGAAAACGATTTGAGAATAGTCATATAGAAGCTCATATCTGCCATTTAAATACATCCTGTGTGCTGTCTCATTATTACGAGATACTAAATCATAATTATAAGATATCAGGTATGAATTTCGAGATATTAGGTCATAGCTGTGAAATATTAAGTCATAATTTCAAGATACTAAGTCTTAATTATCAAATATTAAGTCATAATGTTAAGATACGAAGGCATAATTATGAAATATTGTCATAATTGTAAGATATTAAGTCGTACTTATGAAATATCAGGTCATAATTTGGAGATACTAAATCATATTTTTTGAGATGCCATGTCATAATTTCAAGAGATTAAGTCATAATTATAAGATACTAAGTTTGAATTATGAGACAAAGTATTAATATCAAGATAATACCACAGAATTCTAAGATAACAATCATTGTTTGGAGATGCAACATCAATTACAAGAAAGCAAATCATAATTTTGAAATACTGTCTTAGAATTATATGGAAGCCTACAATGAGAAAACAAATTGTACTTTCGAAATAGCAAGTCATAATTACAAGTCATAACAATAACAAGTCAGGATTTCATATATCTCAACATTATGACTTAGTATAAAATAGCATCTCAAAAATCTGGCTCAATATCTCCAAATTATGACCTAATATCTCATAATTATTACTTCGTATCTTGAAATTATGACCTGATATCTCATAATTATTACTTCGTATCTTGATATTATGACTTGGTATCTCATAATTATGGCTTAA
>CM075019.1:14473494-14485039 GCA_037576675.1 Pangasius sanitwongsei | reverse complement strand
AAATTATGACCTGATATCTCATAATTATTACTTCGTATCTTGATATTATGACTTGGTATCTCATAATTATGGCTTAATATGCCCAATTATGACCTTATATCTCATAATTAGTACTTTGTATCTTGAAAATATGACTTGGTATCTCATGATTATGGTAAAAAGTGGCACATACTTTTTGACTTTCATCCTCTCTCTGTAGGTCTGTAGACCTGTGGTCTAAAGTATTGGGGTTTGTGTTTGGTTTAGTTTTTATTATGATCTAATTACAGACTTGGCTCGAGGAACTACACTATTCTCTAACCAACACAAAAGGGTGTAAGAAAGAGGTTTGTACCAGTTTTAGGCTGCAGAGTCACCTTTCTTGTGTGAAATGCAGATAATGTGCCAGTTGTTCTGTATGTTTAGTCCATGATTCAGATGAAGGAGATTATGGCTTTTAAATTCGAACCCTGTTGTTGCTTTGTCCAAAATTCCACAGGTTTGATGCGACAAACATTTTGTTAAATTGAGTTTGGTCATGAAGTTTCCATCCCTGTTTTTGGCTGAAGCTTCAGTTACTGGGTTTGATGTTCAGTTAGGGTGAGTTTACTCAAGGTGAGTTACTTTGAGTTTTAGTGTACATGTATAAATATAGAAATTTGGAAAAGCTGTAAGTTAAAAATAATTAAATAAGTGACCTTTTAGAAAATTAGACATCGCATCTGCCTGGGACATTTCACCACCGCAACAACGGAGAACACCCTCCTCCAAATTCTAGGACACTTCTTCCATTGTCATGTTCAGTTCCTGTTCCCACAATATATAAAGCACATGAACACTCATACACATCGTGAACCATTCCCAATTTTTCCCATTTGTGTAAGTTCTGAGCTGTTATTTCTTGCCTTGAATGACCCTTGCCTTGCCTCTTTGTTTGGATACTCCTCTGGATTTTGGAAATACTGTGCTTTATCATGTATCGGTCTCTCCTTGGCCCTCTGACTGTTCTTTGGATTTGCCCTTTGGTTCTGTTTATATTGATATCACAGTGTATGTCCCTGGCCTGTTCTTTGTTAGCAAGTTTCGGATTGTGGAAATTATTAATAAACCTCAAGCATATGGATACTAGCAACCTTTTGACTCATGTTCAGGGGGTCTGTGATTTTGTTGTTGTTGTTGTTTTCTTTTGTTTTTTTCTTACAGTGCTGGTAATCACAACCCATTATTATCAAAGTTATTATATTCATTATTGAACTTTTGTAACTGTTAGTGTGTTTGATTGGTTAAATTGATTGAGTTTAATCCAGTCCTTAATAACTAATATGAGTAGACCTATGAGTAACGTTAACTAGTTAATAAGATATTGGCAATATTAATAAAAATGCATTCTATCACAGGAAATTTCAGCAAGAAAAAGTTTTATGGCTGGAATAAATACCTAAAATACTACTTTATACATTTAAAAAATGAGCCTAATATTTGAATAGTTTGATTATCTCGGAAGCTGGTCAATGAAATTTATTTTACAGTTAAAACGGCTGCAAAACGTTTGAGAACTCCTCCCTTAAGAGATCATAATAAATGACAATCACAATAAATTATGCAATTATATATCATCAATAATGGCTGTTTGTGATATGAAATGGGAGGCTAAGATCTAATATCTATCAGTGGCTCGACAGTGAATCTATTAGGGTTGAACAACGCATTATATCTCAGGGTCTCATCAGTGGCATAATAAGAACGATGTAGGCCAAACTACAGGGTGTCCAAAAGTCTCCATACAGAGGGGAAATTAACACTTTTTAGCCAAACGTCTTCCAAAATCTTTCATACTTACTTTATATATATATTTTTCAGAGAGTCTTTAAGAATGCTTTTGACAAAAGAAGAACGTACTGAAATCATTCTTATGGCTGGATCAGGAAGCTGTCGCAAGGTTGCGATGGACTTTACCAGGAAACATGGCAACATACGTCTCACACAGCACTGTTGCCAAACTTATTAACCAATTCAAAAGACTGGAAGTGTTGCGGACCAACAGAGATGTGGACGTCCACGAACATCCACTGATGAAAGCACTACCGACACGGTGCTGGCACACGTAGTCCCCTATGTACAGAGACTTTTGGGACACTGTGTATTTCACACACACACACACACACAGAGAGAGAGAGAGATGTATTGGATGTCAGCTGTATTTGTGATTTCTTTCTTTTAAGTGTTTCAAGTGTATAATGGCCTACAGGGTCATACTAAAGAACATAAAAAGAACAGAAAAGGCTGTAAAAAAAAAAAAAAAAAAAAAATGCTACCTATGGTTCTGTTATTTGTCTTATTGTGTAATTTGTACTTTGGTCGGGCAATATTTAGTCTATTTACTTTTAGGTTCTACTCCAAAGGTATTTTGGAGGAAAGGATGATAGAGCAAATAATCTGTTCATGTTGATTACGCAACCTGGACTTTCAGGATCTCTTTAACTGCAACTGCTAAAATAATAGCCTATCAAGTCAGGTGAAAAAAAAATTCTTTTACACTGCCCACTCATATGGTGCATCTATTTCTGTCTATTCTATTCACTTGTTTAGGAAATATAATGGGCAAATATCTGTACTGACCATAAGATTATTCTAAGCACCCACTGCCACTGAGTTCAAATAGTTCTTTAGTCCAGTGAGATTTTCACACCGATGCAAAATATTGTGCTGACTTTCAGTAAAGCTGACATGCAGTAAGTAAAGCTTCTGCTGTGCATTCAATATTTCTGTTCATCATTTCTCTATATTACATCTGTCAAAAACACAAACGTTCACCACCACTGACAGGAAGAAAATGTAACTGCAGTGGAAAAATTGCACTTTATTATTCCATATTAACAGTGTAAAGAGTGGGGCAGTATAACACCATGTGACTGTGATTGTGTCCACAAATGACGAAGCAAACTAGCATTGTGTCCGCATTCGCATTCGCATTCATGTGTACTACTCTAGACAGTTATTGAGTACAAACACAAACTGTTGTTCCTATTCTGGTTAGTGTTTAAATTTTAAATTGTAGCCTTCTTGAAGTTCTGTTCTGAGCACCAGTCATCAGGATTTTCCACATTAGTAAATACTTTTGAATGTAGGGTCAGGGACTTCAATTTGATGTGCCGCTCATGACAACAGTCACAATGACAGTGGGAAGTTTTAAAGAGAAACAGATCCCATCAGTGTGTTTAATATCGCTCTGCATGAAATCGCTCAACGGTTTACTGTTCGACTTGGAAACCAGATGGACAGGATGTTTTGGCTCTGACGTGCCATCTAGTGAATGTTGCATTTAATCCTCTAGATGTACATAAAGTACGCAGACAAGTACGTGAACAATGCTGCTCGTGTTGCTGCTGCTTCTGCGCACGCTTACAAAGTCATGTGTCAAATATTAAACAAACATTATTAATAAAAGAATTGCCATCGTATAATTTTTCCATCCACATTCCGAAATAATCTGCCTGTTTTGCCACATTTTATTCCTTTTTCCTGTGCTAAGATTAATGTGCTAAGGTTAATAGCTCTTGCATGCAAGCAGTTTGACAGTTGGGCAGTTGTGCTCAAGACCAATTGTTTCTGTTTACAATTTTAGTACATGATGGTTTCAGGTATATTGTCATAAATTTTGCTGCATTGATTATTTTGTTTTGATTTTCACAAAATGTTTTACTGTTCGACATGCTCAATTAACATCTCCTCACAGACTTGATACTGTTTAAGCAACATAAATTTCTTTGATCAGCAGGCTGTGGCCTCTCAAATCTCGACTTGACTAATCTTGTTTTTTATTGTTAGAAAGGACTGCATTGGTGCATATCGGTTTTTGTTTTTTTGTTTTTTTTTTTCAGAAAGTATTCAAGACCCCTTCAGTTTTTGTTAAAAAAAAAAAAAAAGATTCAATTGAACTTTTTGCCCATTAATATATAAACAATAGCCCATAATGACAAAGTTTTTAGATTTTTTTTGTGCAAATTTATTTTTAATTCTCATTTAAATAAGTAATCAGACCTTTTATTCATCATTTGCTGCACTTTTGGCAGCAATTCCTGTTTTGAGTTTTCATGGGTAGCAAGCTTTGCACAATTTTGTTTCAACTGTTCTTCCTGGAAGATCTTCTCAAGCTCAGTCTGAGTTGAGGAATGTCTGTGAACTGTGAATCTTCAGGTCTCTCCTCACATATTCTACAGGATTCAAGTCTGGGCTTTGGCTGGGCCACTCAAGGACATTCAGAGACATGTCCCAAAGCAACTCCAGCATTGTATTGGCTGTATGATTCAGGTTGTTGTCATGCTGAAAGGTGAATAGCACTTTGTGGAGCTTCCAGAACCTGGGGGCTGAATACTTATGCAAGCAGTAGTTTTCTTTAAAATACTTCCTGACCAATAATTACGCTTGACTTCGAATGCGTACCGTAAGAGAACATGCGTTTGCAATAAAAAATACTGACAGGAAAAATATGTGTATTTATCATTTTGTTATTCAGGCAAATCTAATAAATTCCAGGAGGGTTGAATACTTTTGTAGGTCAACATTTTACAGAAAAACCTCAAAAAATGTAAAGTCCTATGTCCTGAAGACTTTCCCATGGTGGAAAACATAAAGTTACAACTTTACATATGACTGTTACAAAACGGTGACACTAGAGACTTCTTCCAAAAATGCTAAAAGTCTCAGCACATAAAACATCCTTCTCTACATCATCATTCACAAATTAACACTAGGCCTATCCCAGATTCTGAAGAAGTTGGTCACATATCAATCAGAGGCTACTAAAATTTAGACTCAAATTGTATTGTATTGTATTGTAGTAGCAGATTCAGTGGTATTGTCAAATATTGAAATGTTGCCTTATGAATGAAATTTGTATCCTCTCATAACAGATTCAGTAGTACTGTCAAATATCAAATTATTGCCTTAAGAACTGAAATTGTATCATATTGTGTAGAAGCCTGGGATGTACACTCCTAGTAAATACCTAGTATTCCTTAGTAGTTAATAGTAACAACTTAAGCGCTAATGAGGAACTGTTCATCATTCCTGCTTAGCCCCGGTATAGTGAGTTATAGAACAGTATTTTAAAGTTATAGAACAGTATTATTTTTGCAGAAATTCCATATGATAAAAAAGGAGCTCTGTAGTGAAAAATACAGTATTACATCCATTATTTAGGCACAGATCACATTTACCTGTAAACAAGGCTGAAAAGAAATAAGCAGCACTCTTACTTTTTTCTCTCTCTCACACACGCACACACACACACACCCTGATCAGATCACAGCACAGAAGTATGAGATGAGTGCTGGAACCCGGGCATGAGGCAGTCTGCGTGCAGGTTTGTCATCACGGCCAGAAGCGCATCGTGGTGATTACAGCAATAAATAAAGACAATGCTGAGGGTATGACAGGCTGAGTGGCGGGGAGCTCTCCAGGCTCATTTGCATGACTTTGTGTGGCCATCATTTCCACACTAATGTAATGCCAAGCAAATGAGCCTGGCACAATATTGGCCAATTCATCGCCGCTCCACTGGCTCGACAACGCAGTCTATAAATCACAGAGGGAACACATGCTCCGTCTGACAGCTAAATCAACACGGAGTAATCACATCGCAGCAGCACCACATGCTCTGCACAGGGGATTAATAAACTCTGTGTGGATGCATGTTAGAGTGCATCCTGATTCTTTCAGACATCTATAAGATAACAGTGCCCATCAGTTTTAGATATGACATGCTGTTTTGACATGTTGTGTGAATGGATAGGTTGAGTGTTAATATTAATATGTTAGAAGCTTGTTGTGGTTGGACAGGATGGCCTTCAAATCCATGCAATTCCTCTTCAAGCACACCAGGTGGCGCAGTTGACTGTGATATGATATATCACTGACTTGCATTGCATCAGGCAGAGCAGCTGGGCTTACAGTAGCGGCACCTTTTCAAAAAATACTAGTTTAGTTGCTTCATAACAAAATGTCCTGTGTATTTTCAAGAATAGCAGAAGCACAAATGTGTGCCTAATGCAAACATTCATTTATTCATTTATACCTTCAGTAACGTACATAAAGTATACCTTTATAAAGTATACCTTTATAACTTCAGTAACCGCCTTATCCTGGTCAGGGTTGCAGTGGTCCGGAGCCAATCCCGGGAACACTAGGCAGGAGGTAAGGAACAAGGGGCAGTGGTAGCTCAGTGGTTAAGACATCTGGACTCCTAATCAGAAGGTCATGAGTTCAAACCCTAGCACTGCCAAGCTACCACTGTTGGGATTTTGAGAAAGAGCTGCTCAACTGCTCAGATGTATAAATGAGATAAACCTAGGTTGCTCTGGATAAGGCCAAATGCCATACATATACATGTATACCCTGGATGGGATTCCAGTCATTAGCCCATCAGAGGCTATGCACACACACATTCATGCACTCTATGTCAGACAGTAAGTCAAGTTAAGTATGGAACCTGTAATGTATGAGCTGTGAGGCAACAATGCTGGATGTGTTTTGTTTTTTGAAACTATTAAGAACATCTAAGACACATAATCTTTGGTCACATATGACCTAGAGTCCTCACTCACTGTTTTTTGGGAAAAGTAAATCATGACTTGCACACAGTGGTTGCATCATGGCTTCAACAGTATTTCATGACATTACTAGTGCAAATATTATAGTTATGTTAATAAGTATCACAATAAAACAAATATCATGGTAATATCATGGTCAGTAGTATATAATAACCACAGTTACCACTAAAAACTGTGCAATATCATCAGATCTGTGCTGTTTTTCTAATAACAGTAACAGGCTCTGACTTGTTTACTAACTTGTTTCATGGACGTTCCACAACACAATGGATATAAATATCTCATTGCTCATTAATGAAATTAAAATTTATAATTGTTGGCAAGTTGCTGTGGTATAAGAGGAATAAAACAGGGTTGTGCTCTTATAAAAAAAAAATATATCAACTTCAGAGTGCATCCTAAGCATTAAATTACCTCATCATTGATTATTTTCCTATAACAGCACACCGGTTCATGTTTTATTCATTACTTAACATATTCCTTACTTAACATTACTAACCATAGTTATAATTTTAAAAACCCTAGTCGTACCATAACCATACAACAGTTATTGTACAGTGACATAAAACAACGATAATATGTCATGCTCTTTGTTGCTATAAAATATCATGGTGAAATTTCATAAGGGCCACGTCAGACGAAGGCTGAGACAGTAAGACGGTCAGTTCAGCTCCTGTTTCAAAACAAGTGTTGCTGTGTAGAGTCATGCTCCCTCTGTAGTGAGAAGACCAGGTATAATAAACTTTGCAGCAGATTTCATTACCTTCCTCAGACAGGCCTTATGAAAAATGCATGCATTAGTAGCTTGTGTTCTCACTTAGCACAGCCATACTGGCAAGAACAATGAGTAAATTCCAGAAGAGCTGAACTACTTAAGAGCCACTCAGTAGGTCAAAAGGGAGAAGGAAAAAAAACACACTCTTAGCAACGCCGTGGATGTGGATGACAATTTATAAACAAAACTTTCAAATTCTGGACATTTAGACCTCCACTTTCCTGTAAGACCTTCTCTTTTTTCTCTACAGATCTTGTGTTGTTGTCCAGACAGACATCTCAGACATCTCATGTCATATTGTATTGTGTGAAAGTCTGATTGAACAGAAGTTACTCAATGGGTTTTCCCTGGTGTCGTATGAATATAGCCAGCACTGTAGTAATCTGTTTTCTCTGTGATGCATTCTTGCTTTTATTTCAACAAAACAGACACACACTTGTGGCCAATACAGAGATGTGTGTATTTCGCTAGGGACAATTGTGAAATTACACATTGCTTGACAGTGGAAAATGTGCTAGTGATTTTGTATGGTTTTGGTGTGTAAACAATTGTGAAAAACTGTTTAACTTAGCTGTCAGCATTTATAATGTAAAAGAATACATGATCCTGACTACTTTTTATTCCTTCCAACAGTGTACCTTCCATCACATATCCTCCTTTCAGTCTGCGGTCTTCCTCCTTATTTTTATCTGCACCTGCTTTTATCTTCCTCTCTCTCGAGTTCCCATTCTGACCTTGTCTGGCCCTTCTGTTCCTCCCTTGCTCCCTCATCCGTCTTCTCTGTCCTTCGCTCATCCCTCTTTCCCCGTGCGGGCTGGCTAGACTAATCGGTATCATCCTGTCTTCTCATCCATCAGGACTCCTCTCATTGTTTTGACGTCTAGTTAATTCTCTGCTCATGATTTATCAAATTCTTATTACCGCTCGCTGAAAGGCTCATTCATTGTGCCGATGTATGGTAATGATAGCCCCGCCGCGGCCAACCAAATCCCCAGCTAAGGCCCATCTTCTCTCCATTCCCTCCTCCCTCCTTCTGCATTATCTATTCTTTCTCTCTTTCTCTCGCTCTCTCTCTCTCATGTTGCTTGTTCTTTCTTTCTTCTATGCCTTTCCATTTTGCAGCATTGTATATTGGGATCCCTTTTCTCTGTAATTCATACTGACTTTCTTTTCCTCTTATGACCACATTTAACATAAAGGCCTGGCTGCACCACAAAGATGTCAAACAGTTGCTCTGATTGCTTGGGAGGGAATCTAAAACAATTGACTCTGGTTGAGTTTAATCAGAGAGGAAGCCTGAAAGCAGGGCAGTGGTTCCAAATTAAATAAAGTGGATGAATATGGTGGTTGTTCAACAGTATTGTCTCTGGGGTTGGCTCGATTTCATTAAAGTTTCAAGCACATGAAATAAAATGAATGAAAGGGACAAAGATCAAAAGGTTATTATAGTTTCCATTGTTTCCACATGAGACAAACTATATGACTCCTACTGGTACTCCATTTAGGGCAGTTGAAAGTCTTCAAAAAAAAAAAAAAAAAGTGCCCTCACTTTCAAGCCTTTGTTTTAACTGGTAATTGTAGAAAAGCTAAGGTCAAATTTCCCACATCCTCCCATCGTTCTCACCCTCCTACATCCATTTCCTGTCGGTTGCTCCACAGCCAACCCCATGGGTGCCTTCATAATTTATATGCCTCTAATATTACTTTACATTATCTCTGCACATTTGATTCACATGGGTGCTAATATTGAGTGATGGCATGCCATACTCCATGATGACAAGTGAAATGGGAATCATATGTGAGGTTCATGGGAAATGGGGTCATGTTCCAAATTCAGAGTTTGAAACTTTTGACTCTAAGCATATGTGTCACAAACAGAGAAGATGTGCTTAAGTGGATTTTGAGTCATTTCTATATTGGTATTTTAAGGACATTATACATTTTATTTCTGCAACATGTGCTTTAATGTTGTTCCAGTTTCTTAATACGAATATGTTTAACCATGCCAGAAATCCTGTAGGCTTGTATTTTAGTGTAGAATTTAAATAAGATATAAAGAACCAGAGCACAAAAATGGTCATCAAATGTTATGTACCACATGAGCTGGAGTCATTGTTGCACATTGTTGCTTTATATGGCTTACTTGTCTGTAAAACATCCGATTTTTTTTAAAAATTTAGTTACAGTATGGAAATCACAACCCACCATTAGCAAAGTTATTGTTATTATGTGTTACTGAGTTCTTATAGTTATTAGCCAGCTTGATTGGTCACTTGAATTGAATCCAAACTTTAATAACTCAAAAACAGAAGAATCTATAAATAATGGACCTAATATGATATGTCATAAACATAAAGTTATATGGCTCTAATAAATAAAACAATATATATAAATATATTCTCATACCCATTTGAATAATGTTCATGCAATAAATCTGCATTGAGGGGATGTGTGGAGATTATTTTACAGTCAAAAGGGCTGACCTGACCTACGCCATACGTTCATATTTCTTTGAATTGTGACTCATATACTGTATATGAGCCATGAAAGAGTATACATCCGTGTTGCACTTCTGATTATTCCAAATTTCTAATGAATAATTCTTGGATAAACAAGTGCATTCGTGTACCTGTTGATTTAAGCCTGTTAGCCAGAGGGGATGGCATGTAAAAAGCAGTAGGTATGGTCAGTGAGAGAAAGTGAAAGGAGGTTGAAAAGAATTAAAGAGGGCTGAACGGATTGCCTGCTGCACATGATTGATAGCCTAATATGTAAGACTGAGCGAGAGAGAGAGAGAGAGAGAGAGAGAGAAGAGAGAGACAGACGGAGGGAGAGAGAGAGAGAGAGAGAGCAAATGATGCAGGTATCAGAGGGCAGCGAGAATTCAGGCCTCGGCTCATGATGGACGTCTCTGTCAAGATGAGAGAAGGGGCGAGAGAGGAGTACAGATGAAGAAAAAGAGGGTGAGATGAAGTGGAAAGCAGGGAGGAGGGGGAGAAGAGAGATGAAGGGCAGAAATCTGAGAGGAGACAAAGAGACAAAGTGTATAGCAGATAAAGAAGGAGGAATGAGAGAGCCTGGGCTGACAGCAGAGTCAGTTCATCTTTACAAATGGCAAATGAGTGGAGAGGGAGTTATTAACAAAGTAAGAGATGGATGAAATGATGAGTGAGGAGGAGGAGGTGGGGGGTGATGAATGCCCCCTGCAGCAGATCTGGATTTCAATCATTTCAAAAGAAGAATGGGTCACAGTAGTGCAAAACATAGAGTCTCTCTGTGTGTGTGGTATGTGTGTGTGTGTGTGTGTAAACTGACCACAGAGAACAAGATAACATACGTATATATATATGTAGGATTTAGGATAATAACACAATTACAATATTATATATATACAAGCAACAGGTTTTTTTTTATTTCACAACATGCAGTCAGTCTTACGGATATGAATTTACAGTCTTGTTGAAATCTACTACAACATACTGAACACAAAATCTGAGTGTATTTCACTAGTAGATCTCATTGTAAAATTTATATACAGTATGTTGCTTCTGTGTCTCTCAGTTATATATAACAGCACTATCCACTTTGACAAATAATTTTTTGCCATTTTAATTTTGTGTAAAACTACTACTACCACTAATAATAATAATAATAATAATAATACCACTTTTAACTATTTACAGAATTAATTGTCATAGTAAAACACAAATTCAATATTAATACACTGTATATGCATTGTAACACATTAATTCAGATTTTATGTATTTTATGATTTTTAATAATGAATGAATCAAACAAATAATGAACATGATTTGATCCACGAATAAAAACAGGTCAACAACATCAAATATGAATTTATTGTCAAAATTCATAAATGAGGGTAAATGGCAGGTTGCACTGTTTTAAACATGGTGACTTGAGTTCAGTAACATGCCATTTAATTTGTGTTCATTGATGTGGTCTTAGTTTAGTTATGGATGGAATAAATATAACTTAATGCAGGGGCATTTGCTTAATATTTAAACAAACAGCAGTGAATATTGTTACTTTGTTAAAATTGCATATGGTGTAGTAATGGTGTATAATAGTGATACATTAATTTATTTACACACACACATACATGCATATATATATATATATATATATATATATATATATATATATATATATATATATATAT
>CM075019.1:14459888-14473394 GCA_037576675.1 Pangasius sanitwongsei | reverse complement strand
TATATATAGTAATTAAGTTGCTGTTCTCTTTCTCCTCTTCTCTTCTCATTACTCAACCCACATATGATGTCCTAGATAGCTCAGGCCATAAAAGTCCTCTTTAACTAAACACCTTGACATGCCTGAAATTCAATATGCATCCATCCCTCACTTCCACCCCAGCTCACCTCCATCTACTTTCCGTCTTTTTACACACACACACACACACACACACACACACACACAGACTCATTAAAGCAAGGATTGACCAGTGACACATGATGCATGGTCCTGGAGGCACTGATCTTCTCTCCACAGGAAGGTGTCTGGCCGTGGAGATGTATGAGCGGCGGGCGCACTGGGCATGAGCATCACTCAGGTGCCATGCTAATGGAGAGGCCAGTGCGCACACACACACAAAGCCGGTGACAGATGGCTTGTCAGGGGTCCGTGTGGTTATTAGATAGCTGCAGTAATGCTTGACCTCCTTTGCTCTGATGCTTGTCCTTCATCCGCCCCTCAGGAACAGAGAAGCCTTAAGGAGACACGGAAGAAAGAGCGACTCTGAGATCATGCCGCATAAAGTAGTGAAGGTGCTTTGTTAAATTTCACAAATGGCACAGAATATATGACTGTGGCATAATATTGGTCATGAATCAAAATGTATGAGTTGATAAATTACCTCCTAATACAGACACTTAAACAGTTGTATGACCCACCTCAAAAGACAAAAAAAATAGCCTATAATAAATGAAATAGCTAAATAATATTGCCAGAGTTTTATTTACAGCAAATGGCATACAGTTCCCTGGCTAACTGCAGGTGACATAAGAGCAGAAAGCAAGCAAAAAGAAAACTTAAGCAGTCAGCTTTTTTTCCCACAAAAATATGGAACATCTGTTCTTAAAATCAAGGAGGCAAGGTGGCACTAATTCAACTACAATTAGTCTGCTTGTGCTACATCACTGTATTAGCTGTTAACAGATGGATCCAATATGTTGCAACAACCAATTAGCATTAGCTAATCAGTGTCAATATTTAAACTGCCAATATTTAAAGTAAATCTCCAGCTAACTAATTGGTATTACACTGTACACGTTATTATTAGTGTTAAAGAGCTAAGTGTGAAGATGTTATGCTACAATAATATAACAATATAACAGTATGCTACAATATAAGCTAACTAGCTCCTAGATAGCTAGCTAACTAAAATACAAAGATACAAATATATATATAGAGAGAAACAAATGAGAATTGTATGCATCTATTGCACTGCTTTTATTTAGGATAGGTAAAATGTGTTTGGACAGGGCTAAAAAGTCATCGGAATTTACTAAGTAGCCCCAAGCATGTGCTTTTGCATTCTGCATTTATGTAACTCTGACACCATGTTACTCCAAATTCATAGCGGATGCGTCAGATGTGGCATTAAAACACCATTAATGGAGCCAAAATGTTTTTCCTCTGAAATCCATGCAAATTGATGCTTGGAATGAATTCTGCACACAACTAATACACTTGTTAAATCATTTATTGAACTATTGATCAGTTAAACTTTAATTAATTCTGGGTTCTCTTTTCACATCTCTGCGTTCAGTCATGTGGCTCCTAAAATCGAGATCATTGATTGGTTCAAATTATTATATCAGCACAATAAACTTATTAACATCTAAGGACACTAGAGGACATCATGACAGAAATGCATCATAGTGCAATAACAGTGTTCAGTATAGACAAACAGTAAGGCAGACTTATAGATATTTGTGTGTGTGTGTGTGTGTGTGTGTGTGTGTGTGTGTGTGTGTGTGTGTGTGTGTGTGTGTGCATATGCATTGCAGTTTACATGTGTGAGTATGTATGTGTGAGACATGAGTTCTCGGGACCAGCAGGACGAGCAGGGGTTGGGAGAAGAGGTGCCAAAGAAAGCGAGGAAGCCATCTTTCACTTTCACGTCTTCAGGCTTTGGCCTGCCCCTGCCACCCAGCTGTCACACGGTGAGTTGAGACTGACAGCTCGCCTAAGCCTGGGGATCAGGTGTGTGTGTGTCACACGTACATTTACGCCCACATGCCTTTGAGATCGTTGGGCGGATAAAAGTAAATGCAGGCTTTGGGAAATAATAGTGTTAATCTCAGATGAAGATACAAAAGAAAGAGTATGTCGAGTGACAACATAATTATCAGACAAGAGTTTCTCATGACTTGTTTTGTAAGCTTGTTGACTTTTCTCACCATTGCTGGTTTTGGAGAAATATAATTCCCTTGACATGAGTGTTTAAAGTAATTGTTCAGTTAGTCAGTGTTCACTATTAAAGGTAGGAAAGATGAAAAGAGAGAACTGATTCATAATCTGAGAACAACAAGCTAAGGTTTTTTTTTTTTAGGGATTATGGATTTTAGATGCACTGAAGAACAAATGTGAAAACATCTTGATAAGCAAAACAGATTATTCCAACCTGATACAAAGCTACAGAGCTGCCAAGGTGACATGGTGGTTATTTAAAAAAAATTTTTAAAAAGGCTTGGACACAAATTAATATATTAAGACCACAAGTTAAGTTTCTCGAGGTCTACTTCATGGCCAAGAAATACTTAACTCGTGGCAAAGGTAGTATTTTGAGTGAGACAGAGAAACCAATTGAATAATGCCATTGTGGCCACAGGAAACTAAGCATGGAGACAACTGATAATATTACACTTTACTAATATTACACTTCAGTCTTGAAATCTTGGCAATGCAACATGCAAACCATTAGGCTGCCTCGCCTTAAGCAAATGCATGACGTTAAGCATGACGTTCCCACCACATATTATGTCCTGGGCTCAAGTTACAAAATGATTAAGTTCATTTAGGCTATGTTCACATTACAAGCTTCTTTGTGCAATTTCTATTTTTTTTGGCTTAGATTGGATCTGTTTATCGTGATGGTTCACATTCATTACTGCTAGTGACCCATATTTGTATTTAATGAGAACACACCTGTCCCCTGAAACACCCTGTATACACACATTGATTTCTTGGGCAGATTTGCTTGAATTGATTCTCCAAATATCATGTAAATAACTCATTTCCCTAGTCCCTTCCACTGAACAGATTCACCACTGGCCTCCATTGTTGTTTTGCCGTGCTGCTTATGCTGTATGAGAACGACAACAGTGAAACGCACATGTGCATTAAGAAAAAGCCAAATGAATTTTGATCTAATCATTCTCATTCACATTCCAAGGCCACATATAGGATATGTATGTGATCTAGGACCACATACAAAAGTGGCTCTGTTCTGATTTGAAAAAAAAAAAAAAACAATCTGAAAAAAACAAATCAGATCTGTGGTAAATTGGTGGAATATTGGATTTGTGTCACTTCAACCTGGTAATGTGAAAGTAACATGAAAACTTAGTTTGAAATTAGTCTGCAATTTTTGCACACTTCTTTCTTAAATTGCTGCTAAAACACCACAGCAAAATACTGTATTGACCACCTGCATTTTTGCTGCTAATTAGTATTTACATTTACAACATTTATTATTAGAACTTGTGCTGTTTGCACACGTTTTCACACGTGCATTTTATGTAGTCCTGTGTATGTCTTTGTCATCTTATTTAGTTCTATGTAGTCTCATGTAGTTCTGTGTTGTTTTGTGTAGCACCATGGTCCTGGAGGAACGTTGTTTCATTTCACTATGTACTGTACCAGCTGTATATGGTTGAAATGACAATAAAGTCACTTGAACTTGAACATGAAATATTAACTAGTGCCTCAATATATTAAGTCATGGCTATGCTCTATTTAAAAAAAATAATCAACATGTTATCTCAGAGGCTCTGTACGAAACAAATTAATGGAAAGATCTGGACAACAGAGTAATATCCACAACCTGTATGAACCTTTTTGTTTTAAAAGTCCTCAACAACTTTCCTCATTTCTGTTCCCTGGTCTGGTAACGAGCAAGGGAGCTCTTTTGTGCTGATCTGTGGAAGGGGGGAGAGTGTTAGAGATGGAGATTGAGTGAGAAAGGTGTCACTGTGAGAGGAAATTCAGGGCAGAGTGTGCCTGACAGCTGAGTACTATTAATCACAAAGTCACCTGGGAGCAAGACAGACGGGGGGGGAGCGAAGGAGAACAGAGAGCGAGAGAGAGCAAGGTGAGCATGAAAAAAAATGATCTCTCCTTTGTAGGAAGAAGACGAGTTCACAGTCTTATTCCAAACCACACTGAGGCATAGATTTAACACACATTTCTCATATGCGCCTCTCGCGCACATACTTCCTTTCGGAGAGGTTGAGCAAGAGACGGGAATGATGGATCACTGACAGTGGCTGGTCAGTGGCTGACCTCTCTATTCCTGACTGTCTGTCACAAAGTGTAATCTGTGTCTCAAAATTCCTGTGTGTGGGAAAAGGGAGTGTGCGTGTACATTTCCACATGCACAGAGAAACTTTCAGTGCCTGAAAGGGTAGCATTTATGGTCACACACTTGTGGCAAGCTGGTCTTGACCCGTGTGGTTAAAAGTCTGCAGGCAATTTGAAAGAGAGCACTGTATCATTATGGCCTTCCAATAAATCCATTACATGCCCCACTTTAGAAACAGAGCATGTACACTAAACTGTGCAGACACTTTGATTTGCCTCTCACCATAAACCAGAGCTATTGCTTTGAACAACCCAGATGTCATGAAGCAGTTACTCAGCCTCCAGCGTCTAATCATAAAACTGAACTCGGCTCAATTACAAACGTAGTTGTGATTCGTTTTATGAGGAGTGAAGATGACATCAGGCCCAACCCTCAGGTTTATTGCCTACAATGTTTAAACCTTTACAACATGATGCCGTGAGATGTCAAGAATCCTCTGTGTGTACTCAAGTTAAATTACTGTTACTTAAATAATACTGAAATAGAAGTAAAAGTTGTCCAAATGAGTACTTAGTAAGAATACTAATTTATGTACAAAGCAGTAGTGATGATGGTCATGAGATTAAAACCATTTTAATGAAAATAAAGGGAGTCAAACCTTTTTAACATTTGTACTATATTATACAGTATGAATCCTGTCTGTGAAATTCTGCTTGCTAGCTACGTCACAAGGCTAATGAGAGCTGTTAGCATTATAATAGACAATAGCATAGTATATTGCAATAGATATTCCTAAGATTAATGTCCATGGTTTGAGGAACAGGAACATTATATCGCTATGTTTGATTGTTGAACCAACATGATCTCACACTTTGTAACAATTCACATGATTAAATTCCTTGGAATTCCTTGTGTTCCTTGTTCGCTGGTTTTTGTCCTTGCTTGTTCAAATTTGTATGACTTTTATTTCATGAGATCAGGTTCCACTTATCACGATGTGATTTCAGCGTGATCTCACAGATAAATGAGTGGGAAAACATGCATTTAACCAATTTTAGCCCACTTAACCAGTCTTAACCCATCTCATGTGACATTTTTAACAAGGTTCTTTAGTGGACAATGGCTTAATTTTGCTGTTACATGAGTAACAGGGTTGCTGTTTTTTAGCATAAAATTAGCAAACCAGCATCCATGCTAATAGGACATTCTAATGATTTTCTCAAAATTAAAATGAATCCATTATTAAAATTCATAATTCACTTTCAGTCTATAATTTGGGTTGTTACAGGGTTGTATGTTAATCTCACAATGTCACTGAAGGAAAGAAAAAAGAATGAGAGAACTTACTTTTCTTCTTCCCAAAATCTTTACGAAATTCGGATGATGTAACTTCCTGTTGACTTCCTGTTAAAGGAATTTTTCAGGTAACATGGTTGAGTAAATGTTGTGTGATGCTAAAATGTACCTTATCAATAACGTATCATAGACGATAACGCTCTGAAGAAAATGTTTCAGGCAAGAAATGTTAAATGGATTCACACATTAATGCAAAAATAATATGATTTTTGAAGGATGTTAACGATTATATTTCAAAGTAAAGTGTAGTTATGGTCTATCTACATGGCTGTAGATTATTATTATTATTAGTGTTTTAAAGTTATTTTTCTGAAACATGCATATAGGTTGTTGTGAAGGACATGTTTAAAATGTCTTTTACCTTTACTCACATACAATCACTGGCCACTTTAATAGAAACACCTGTACACCTGCTTATTCGACCAATTATGTAATCAGCCAATCATGTGATAGCAGCTTAATGCATAAAATCATGCAAATACAGGTCTTGAGCTTCAGTTATGAATAATCAAACCTTATATGCCTTATAAGCTGTATATGGTTCAGAATAAAAAACTGAAAAAAAAAAAAAAGACTGGAAAAAAAAAACTGGAGTGTTGAATGTTGGATAAAGACCAGTTTTGGTGAGTCTGTGCCCACTGTAGCTGAAAGAAATGAAACCCAAACTGCACTAACCCCGTGGTAGCTCCGTGGTTAAGACGTTGGCCTACTGATCAGAAGGTCATGAGTTCAATCCCCAGCACTGCCAAGCTGCCACTGCTGGACCCTGGAGCAAGGCCCTTAACCCTCAAGTTGTATAAATGAGATAAATGTAAGTCACTCTGGATAAGAATGTCTGCTAAATGCCATAAATGTAAATGGTCTTCCTCTGTAGTAGCCCATCTGCCTCAATGTTCAGCATGCTGTGTGTTCTGAGATGCTTTTCTGCACACCACGGTTGTAAAGAGTAGTTATTTGAGTTACTGTATGCTTCATATCGTCTTGACCTAGTTATTTCAGCCCACAGAACTGCTGCTGACTGGATGATTTTATTTTTTTGAACCATGCTGTGTAAATTCTAGAGATTGTTGTGCATGAAAATCCCAGAGCATGATATTTTGCATTGTGCTCCTGCCACATGATTGGCTGATTGGATAATTTGATAATGAATCAGCTGGTGTACAGGTTTTCCTATTAAAGTGGTGAGTGTATTTGTAAACGTAATATCAGTGGGATACAAATGTGTTTTTCACAGATGTGTCCCACTGTGGAATCTGTGGAATCACTCAAATGTTACTTAAAATGGGTAAAAGGTAGCATGTTATACTGTATACACTAGTTCAGTGTACTTATACGCCATACTCTTAGAGTTCATTAGAACTGACAGTTATGTTAAGTAAGAAAAGTGCAATTTAACTGCAAAAATAAAGTCAGACCATTTTTAACTTGATATTGTGGGTGGTCTACATGTGTGCGAGTGTATGTGCGAATATGTGTATGCATGAGTGCATCGGAACAGCTTAAGTTAATTTTAACATTAACTCTACATTACAGTTGATTCAGGCGTATTATTTCAACTGTCATCGCTGCAATATTTTCCTTTCCGCAGCCCTCAGCTGTACAAACGTGGACCTGCGAAGAGAGCAGAGCTCACTGAAAAGCCCTTCCAACACATAATAACGGGTTTAGTTTCTCCTTCTCCTCGCCTTCATTAATTTCATCTGTGTGTCAGCGGACCACACTCATATTCCGACCGCCTAATGGAAGAATAAGCATCTCGATGGCAGAAAGACAAGAAAAACTAAACACAGAGGATATTAAAGGTCATTGTAATTATGTAATCCCATCCTTTGGAGTTCAGCTTCTGACAAGCACATAAATCACGAGATGATTTTGTTGTAAAAGCAAAACCGCAGCCTCTGTGATCAGAGGGCAAATCTGGAAGGAAGTGATGAGTAGGATAATCCTGTCAAATAAATACGGCGCTATGTGAAAGAAGTGCTTTAAAAGTGAAATATGTCTAGATAATAATCTGGACGCGCACACACATATGCACCTTTCTTTCATTATAAGAAAGCAGGGCAATCAATGTCCATATCTGTAAGTGGAGAATGATGAGGTTACATGGTGAAGCCAATTGTACCATGTCACTGTAATGAGGTTTGTAGCCTCTGAGTCCAGGACACACACACACACACACACACACATGCACACATCCACACTGAGCTTGAGTGTGGCTGTTATCATGTGGAGATGCCAGTGAAGCGTGGGACAGCGTGACGGCCTTGTGACTGTCCCTTTGCCGCACTCTGCACACATTAGCCCCAATGACAACTAGCACTGATTTATGACTCCAATTCTCCTCAACACACACTCACTCTCTTTCTGTGCGTATGTACTCCCTAGGGTGATTGATTATCCTGTCTGTTCTGTCTGTGATATTTTTGAAATGTAATCTCTCTCTGTAACCTAAACCCCACTGTCCTCTCTCTCTCTCTCTCTCTCTCTGTTTTATCCTCCTCCCTCCTTCAGTTCCCAATTCCTTACATCTTCTCCCAGAATGAAATGTGAGTGTACTGGAGATGGAGGAAACAGAGAGCTGCTCACCGCAGACTCTATTCGTACTGTATCGTCAACAAAGAAGCAAGGGAGGAAAAAATATTAATCTAGCCTTGTATGATTAATTCATAAGGAAAATTACAAGCACATGAGCCATTGAAATTAATTTTTCATTACTTAATCACTATAATAGTCCCTCAACATGAGAGTAGCCCTTCATCATTATATGTGTCAAGAAGAAGCATGGCTGCATGAAATGAGGAGCAGGAAGTGCTTTAAAAGAAGATGAATGATCGAGCATAGAGGAATCATTAGCCTTGTCGCCCCCACTCCCCACCCCCACCCCACAGAGCCTCATGCTGACGCACTTCAAGACTTGGCTAAGCTCTATCTCTCTTTCTTGTTTTATTCTTTTTCTCTCTCTCTCCAGTGCCACTGATGATGAATGGAAGGCCAGCGATGCAGTGGGAGCTTGCAGCACTTAGAATAATGCCTGTTTAAGCACACTCCTCAATTACACCATGACTCTGCCCTACACAAAGGGGACAGCGGAGAAGTGGGTGTGCTCAGTTCTGCTAGGGATATTGCAGACTGCACCACTATATGTTGACTCCATGTGTAGTCACTCATCTTGAACAGCAAGTCTATTAACCCCTTAAAGTTACATCTTAAAGCTGATTATCCAATACAATGAGTTAGTATGATTATCCAATACAATGAGTTAGTATGATTATCCAGTACAATGAGGCCTATTTAGTAACTACAGTGAAGCTAAACAGGAGCGGTGTGTCACGGAAGTGAGGATTGTATGTCTGGACCCACCAACAAGTCCTGGGAGCTTATAGGGTTATGGAGGTTCAGAACACTTCGAACAAGTTTAGCCATTTGCTGGTGCTAGAGCTAGTGTTCATTCAGGGACTCAGGTACCAGTGTAAGAGCCAAAGCATGACTTAATCTGATTACACACAAATTAAGGTACAGTACACTGTACATGTTTTATTAATGTTATCCATTTATATCGAGTGTGGAGCCACTCAGGGAAGCCTAGCATTAACACTAGGATCAGCTTTAGCGATACAGTTCATTGCAATGTATTGCAAATGACAGTAAAACAGTTGCAATATTTAATTTCTGTTATTTTTTTTTAAATATACCTCCCCCATATTCTCTGCCACCTTAGTTGCCACCTTAGTTGCCCTCTCCACTGTCATACAATAGCTACCAAAAACATGCTTCTTCCAAGGCACATGAAGCCATCTTTTCAAACTGTTGTTCATGCTGCATCACAGGGCAATGGAACACACTCAGAGGAGGGCACTATCTGCCCTCTTCCGCATACATGAGCTCACAGCTTCCCACAATTGACTAGTGTCTTTGTTTTCAATGTTATAGTGTCAATATTATTCTCTTGACTCCCGGCCAAGGATGGCTATGGCATCGTCGGGAGTCAAACTTGTGATTGCCCAACAATAGCGCAAATGATTCTCTGTTGACCCCTACTTTTTAGAATATTTTGTAAAATGTTATCATTTGCATCTTATTTAATGCTCATTAAAGTAACTTGAATTACTCAAGTTGTTGTCCTGGTGAAAAAAATTATTTTAATTTTTCAGAACTCTAGACCAACAATGCGGCTGCTGTTACTAATAATCAACAGAATATCAACATGGGATCCTCAAACTAAAGCGCTAGCAGTTATTGGTGAAAAAAAAACAAGTAAAATGAATTATAGCAACCATGAATCAGTAGTCTGAGAAGGAAATAACTGCTGTACAGGCAATTGCAATACATAGGAGCTACAGTACATTGCTAATACCAATGCTAAAACTCAGAAGGAGTTAAAAGCAGTAAAATAATGCATCTCTCATTCTGACATGAGCGATTTGACATTGACATTGATTTGACATTGGCTGGTGAAATACATTCATAAAGCCAGAAGTACTTCCAACTTCAAAATCCTTCATGGTTATTATTTTAATGCTGTGCATTAGGAAACTCCCACACCTTATTAAAACACAGTTTGGCTCTCAAAGTAGTAGAAATGTGAGCCAGTTCTTACCAAGGCTGACTGGTTCCCTGCACTGCTACCATGTCTGTGTTGCTGATTTCCACTCATTAAATAAAAACTCATTTTATGCACATAGTACATCATCACTTATTTGTCTGAAGGCTAGGAGTGATTTGTTGCCATTTTCCAAAATGTTGCACCATCTTTTCATGAAAGATTGTTGGCTTAATCTATTTATTTTAGCAGGAAATCTTATTGTTGTGCCATCAACCTTTTAAATTTGTGAAGAAAAGCCAGTGCAATGAGGTTAAGTAGGAGACTGCACATATATATACCCAATATGGATCAGCCATTAAATCTCCTGACCTCCATTATGTCTCTGCAGTGTCTAGAGCTAAGTTATCAGACTGCACTCAGACGCATTCACTCAGTATCCAGTATTTCTGCCACTGCTCCTCCATATGCAGTAGGCCACTCATTAAATCAAGGGCCATTATTTCAGCTTTTATAGGAAAATCACTACCGGCAATTTGCTCATGCTCATAAAAAGCTAGTTCCAGGTAGTGCTTGTAGGAGTTCAGTCACGCGCCAGGCCGTGCTTCATGGCTCGCTGTAAACTGTGGGCACAGCGACAGGAGCAATAACTTCTTTAGCCACACACTTATTTAGGGGAAGAGATCTGGCCTTGAAATAGAGCCATGTCCGCTCAGACCGACAAAGGACAAACAGTGTGAGACTCCATTTATGCATGTGGGAAATTTTTGGAAAGGCCTGTAAATATATGAAGCCTGTGGTAATAATCACAGGCTCTAATGAACTGGCAGTGTGTTCCTATTTTACTTGCCTTTTATTGCTTTTGTCTTTTCCCTTGTATTTACTACATCTAGAGGCTGTATCTATAGCCTCTGACTGTAAACTATAATGTTGGACTTCTGCCCAAAATGGATCTTTGTTCAAACAGGGCTTTGGCCAACCTTGGGCTTCTGCCCAACCAGGGGCTACTTCCCAACCTAGGGCTTTGTCCAACATGGGCTTTGGCCAACACAGGGCTTCTGCCCTACCAGGAGCTTTGGTTGATATGGGGCTTCAACCCAACCAGGGGTTTTGTCCAACCAGGGGCTTCTTCCCAACCTAGGGCTTTGTCCAGCAGGGCCACTGGCCAACACAGGGCTTCTGCCCTACCAGGAGCTTTGGTTGATATGGGAATTCTGCCCAACCTGGGGCTTTGGCTGATATGAGGGTTTTGCCCAACCTAGGGCTTTGGCTGACATGGGGGTTTTTGCCTACACAGGAGTTTCTGTCCAAGATCAGCTTTTGTTAACTCATTGTTTTACACTGACTGTAATCAACAAATAGTTGCACGCACAAGCCCAAAGCCACTAGACCTGAGGAGAAGAAGCTGACTAGATAGCTATATCTAATTGTCTGGACAGGAAGAAAAAAGTGCCCCCCCTACTCCCCCTCAACTTCACATACACTTTCCAAACAAACCCAAGCTGGCAGCTTTATTGATAGGGTAATCTAAGACTGATTAATGACCTGATAATCAAGCGTAACCTGCTATAAATCAAGGGCTGATCAATAAGGTCTGTGCAACCCAGCTACACCGAGATCATTACCATGTCACTGTATATCTTCCATTAGCAACCAGTAAAGAGAGGCTTGGGGGGGGGGGGGTGCGAGTAATCCTGTTTCAGTGTGTGATGGGTAGGAGCGATAAAGATTCCTTGTGCACGGAGGAGCAGACAGAAAAGAAGAGGAGAGAAGAGATAACACTGTTTTAGACAGGTGGAAAGAAGTCAGCTTTATGGTGTTGTTAAGTGCTGCAATGTGATGCTTATTTGCAAGGATAATGCTATTAAAAAACAACACAGTGGTGATGCGATTTAAACTGTCTATACAAGGATATGTGTAATGTTATTAAAACCAACCACACAGATTATTTACCAGGCAGTAACACAATGCCACTATCTGTATCTGTATTCGGATTTAAACCTGAAGTGGGTGTGGCATGAACCAGAAGGTTTTCTTTTTTTCTTTTTTTTTCTTTATTAAAAATGAAAATTTCCCCAAGAACACTGGAAAACACTGGAAAGATGTAGAAATGCCAGCACTGTCAACATGGTATTGAAGCTCAGCTACATCTTTCGAGTTAATAATTGGTCTCAACTACAGATGTGTGCTGGACTTTTTTTTTTATAATACCACTCACACAGTTATTAGTATTTTATTCGCACCTGCCTGCAACATTTTCTAACACGTTTATGTGATTCTATTTCCCTATATTATAAAAACTAGTAGCCTAATTTAAACCACTGCGATCCTGACCATTGGGAGTTACTGGCAGTAAGGAATAATGAAGTAATACTTTACATTCATGTCAGTGAACATGGTCTTTTTGTTTGCCCTGTGAGCTTCATATCTGACCACTCACTTGACAGTAATAGTAAAAACCTCCCATTTGCGTGACTTTTTTTGGGATTGCAGACACCGCTAGTCTTAACCAGATGCCTTGTTAACATTTATAGCAAGCTTTCTAAAAAAAAACATTCTCTGTTCATTCCGAATTCATATTCAGTTACTACTAGAGATGGCACCAATCCAATACCCAGTATCAGTATCGGGCTGATATCAGCAATAAATGGTGGATCGGATATCAGAGACAACATATCGGATATCGGATCCTGTAACAAATAGCAAAGATTGGTATCGAATTTGGAAAATGAATTTATTTTTAGAACTGGAAATGTTTACAATGTGTATATATAAAGAGTTTTTTTTTATTTTTTCCTTTTTTTTTATACTTAGAATGGATTTTATTATATTTATACTTTATTTAAACAATATCACACTATTCAGCTGTAGGTAATCACAGCCCTGCTGATATACAATACAAAAGCACAATTGTGAGTTTGATATTGCTTTTATTCAACAACTCTACAAACAAGAAATTGATATTGAGTAACTGACATTTCAGACACGGTAAGGCCAAATATTTTGTTTAATTTTGTTCCGTCAGTGAAAATCATTCCCAAAGAGGTCACAGCAGGATAGAGCATTGCTTGCTGCCATGCTGACAGCTGTGTTGACTGACTGACAGCCTGTAGTAAATGAAGTAATGGTTTCAGTGTAATGAGCTATTGCTAGACTTGGAATTTTTCTTTAACAAAACACAGAGAAGCAGAGTATTCCAATCAAATTAGTGGACTGGAACTAGCTTGTATAAACTTATATATATATATATATATATATATATATATATATATATATA
>CM075019.1:14425337-14446676 GCA_037576675.1 Pangasius sanitwongsei | reverse complement strand
TGAATACGGCCCAGAAGCACATAAGAAATCCAGTTCTTATATACTTTACTACAGAACATCAGCTGAAATCCAGTTCTCATATACTTTACTACAGAACATCAGCTGAAATCTAGTTCTCGTATACTTTAACGCAGAACATCAGCTGAAATCTAGTTCTTATATACTTTACTACAGAACATCAGCTGAAATCTAGTTCTTATATACTTTAGAAAATCAGCTGCATACTTAATGCTGACAAACTCTGCTCATTAGTGCAACATTTCTGCCTATAAACACTGTGTCTTGGCTTTTTTTAATCACTCTTCTGGATGTCCAAACAAGCGTTAAAGTAATATTTTAAAGTTTGGAGACAAGTGGTATATTTTAAGTTTAGACCAGAATTATCATGAGTTGTGATTAAATCATAAGAAACAACACCTATCCAAATATACCAATGTGGATATATTCAGTAGCCCAAGGCTTACATATAAAATACAGTTCAGCAATATTTGTCTGACATTTAATACAGAAGCATTTATAGCTCTCTGAAACAGTGGTGCAATAATGCTGTATTTCCTTGCAATCTGAATTGGGATATATTCAAACAAACACAGGGGAAAACCTTTAGATAAGTGAAACTGTAGCTGCAGAAACACTTCAGTACAATCAGTACAAACCGAAGAGAAACAAGAGAGCGAGGCGAAGTAAGGGCCCACCTGTCAAGGTGATTTTAATAAGCTGTGACACTTTTATTATCATTATTAATTAGCAGTTTTCAACCAGCGGAATGAGATCAATATGCTAGAGTGAAACGAATTTCAACAGGCCGTTCAGATCAATCAGAGCGAGGTTTTATCTACATAACTGCCACTGAGCTCGGCTCGTTAGAGCGCCATTAGGAGCTGCAGGAGAGCCCAGACTGGCGGCATTTTTAATTAGACAGACATAAAAGCAGCAGCCATTTTTCTTTTGCTGCTCACTTCAAATCTCATTTGCAATTTTTTTTCCTCTTTTCTTTTCCCTTTTCCACACATACAGGATCACATGGAGGCTGCAGTAAGCCAGGAATACACATAAAAATATATAATACACATATAAATATACACACATGTTCACACATTATATAAATGCATATGTTTTAGCAAACAATCATGTACTTTTTAAATCGCTGACTGAATGAAACACGTACTTGCTCGCACACATAGACGCGCACTCTTACTAATCCTTCCCTCAGCTCTTAATCAGACAACCGTTTAAAATAGGATTAGGCTTTCACTAAAGCAATGGCATATTTCTAAGCAGGATATGTTGCTCTTGTTATGGAACTAAGATTCACTTCAACATGTGAAGCTTCTACCTGCAGGACAAATGTGTCCTTTTATTTTACTTTCCTAAAATTGTTAAGATTATTGATGAGCACTCTCCCTAACTTCTGAAGAAAAGAGACAACTTGTTTTGTGTCAGTCTTAATGATATTGCTGAAACAATACTAAATTCATACATTTTTGAAATTACATTGCATGCAAAGGAATACTAAAGATTAGGAACACTGTGAAATTATAGAAGATATCTTTACTTAGAAAAGTAGTTACAGGGTCTTTGAAAGATCCAATAGCAAGTACCTCAAAACAAATACTGTATTTGTGATTGAACATATGGAAAATTATTTTTCATACCTGGATTAATCAGTCCTAAATGAACCTACTGTCAATTGGCAGTCCTTGTTAAAAATTATATTAGTCCATTCCATAATCAATTATTGGAAAACCACCACCAAAGATTGAACATCATTTTGTGCTATGATCACGTTTAACCTTTACTGTTTAACATTTTTATTTCATTCTAAATTACTCTTGGTAACTCTGGGTAATTGACAGCACAATGCATTAACTCGATCTTTAAAGTAGAACAGACGGATTGCATTGTAAATGTATAAGAGAGAAAGTGACGGTGTCTAAGAGAAAAGGGGAGAAATCGAAGTAGAAGCACTCGCATGTAACGAAGCCTAACACATCCACTACATCATGCTGAGGAGGACCATCGGTCACCGGCCCTCCTCTCCCTCTCTCTCTCTCTCTCTCTCTCTCTCCCCTTCATTCTCCCTTGTCTCCATCTCCCCTGGCAGCAGAGGCACGTAGCAGGCAGCAGTTAATTCCTGTCTAATTTATTACGCTGCTGCAGCCGGCCCTGAAGGGCCATTAGCAACACACACTGACACAGCACACTGGCCTAGGTCGTAATTTATTGTCTTATTACAGCTCGGGAGCAGCATCAATTAATTATCCATTAAAGCGCCGCTGTCGCCAGGATTTATAGGGGCCGGAGCCGGGGCCTGCCGGGGGCGGATAGATTGCCTTTCAGGGTTGGAGATGAGGGGGGAAGAGCTGAAATTGGGCTAAAAATACAAAAGCTATAGAAGAGCAAGTGGAATTTGTGAACTCTTTTTCTGCTCAGCCAACAGAATGGCAGAAATAATTGGCGAATCATAAGCACTGCTTACCATGTAGGTGTTAAACTGATGTCAGTGAGCCTTCTAATACATCGGCCTTGTATGTGAAGTTCAGCTACTGTTATTAAATTCTTATCCAAAGTTACATTTTGGGTGAAAGTCTGTTTGCAGCCATGTGAGATGAATTACTGTTGTGGTACTCTGGGTTATTCAATAAACAAATCGAATTAATGCAAATCTAAAACTATTTTACCCCGATCGAGTATTTGTGCCCATTTCCCATCACATAACAGTACTCATGAACATGTTAAGAAATTGAGACTTGAGGTCATAATTCCCACACACAACACTAGCATTAACAGTCAACACAATGGCGGTAACAATGGTGGAAAAGCTTTAAGACTGATTTAAGTCTTTTACTTTGTTTTTGGTTTCATCTGAAGATACAAACACAGAAAAAGTTTGAGAAGAAAGCTGAAAGCTGTACTCAGTGGGAATGACATTACTGAAGAATGTCAGACAGTCTAGTAGTAATGTGATTCTGTACCACTCTGAGAGTGCTCAATCTCATTTGATCTCAGTTAAAGCTAGTTAATATCTTCTTTCCAACATGGCAGCCGTCTGACTCGTGACCATTCTGCGACACTTGCGCTTGACTAATCAATAGTTTCACTATTTCTATCTCCACCCATATTGGTAATAACTAACTTTGGCTAAATTTAGCATGGATACTTACAGTTGAAGTTTGTGAAATTTTGTGCCCCCATGTTTTTTTTTTCAAAGGGGAAAAGGAAAATGCACCTTTTCCACCAAACAAAAATCTATAATCTATTATAATTCTAAAATTTTAAAAAATGAAATGTATGTGAGGCAACAATCCAAATCTAAAAGGTATTTTTTAGTTGTAAGAATTTTTATCATGACCCTCTTTGCCTCCAGATTTGGAGAACATTTTAACCTACACTGTCTGTTTTATTTTGTCCTAAATGTATACAGACATTTGCGATTACTGCACAGTACAGCTCGCCTGGCAATGGAAATAACAAAATGTGTGATGAAGGATTTGTTACTGTACTGTGCCTTGCCGCACTACACTGTGTGTGTTACAAAGGACAAAAGTGAAAAAGTAAAAAATGCTAAAAAGAAAACAAAAGTAAGGATAAAATAAACAAATGGTATCGACTTTAATTTTAATTTCCAGTACCACTGCAGTGATTTATAACTGCAGCGCACACAGATGGTGATTAATCTCCCAGTTGACCCGCACTGCACAGCTTCATGAGGAATAACCTCTGTGCTTTGAGAAGGGCACAAACCTATTCGGTGTCATTAATAACTCTGAATTATCCTTTGCCCATAAAGCACACACACATTCGCACACCGCCTCATTTCTGAGATCGGGTAGAAATATATTTGGAGCATTTCATGAAAAGCAATAAAAGGCTTGGCGAGCTAATCAACCTCCCCTAATGTGCTTCCTTCCCAGGACTACAACAGTGTGTTTCTTTAAACAGCAACACCCTCTCACACTTCTTCACTTGCATGCGCCCAAAGAAATACACACACCTTAGTAATGCAAACAGCCAGGCTTGAAGTGGGTCCAGTGCTTTGCCCTGGCTTTGGAGAAAGCAGGGCTGTTTTTGCCTCTGACAGAGAGGATTGATTGCTTCCATTACTCTGTACAAGGAGCACATTCTGTGGTGATGAAGGCCTGGTAAATAATGGGGAAAAGGAGGGAGGAGGGCGCTAACAAGCCTGGGAATCCTCAGCTAATGGGGTCGAGCCACAGCCTGGCAGTCGCCTCACAAATCAAAGCCACTGCAAACGCACCTGTCTATCCTCAGGTACTGATGGATTACGCACGACAACGTGGCCAATGTTCAGCTAGGTGTGTCGGAACGTGCACAAATATACATGTGTTTATTTATTTGTAAGTTAGTTAGACATACAATGAGTTACAGAGTAACTCAGCAGCTGCCAGGGGTTCTGTGTAACAACAGCGCCCCCACAACACACATGCAAAAACATCCTCTGTGAATGTTGAATGCTTCTAACCCTGAACCGTACAGAATTTAGCACTCTTGTCATCCATATTCCCTGACCCGTCTTAAATCTTGTCATCATTGTATCATAAGTATCATCACTTGTATTCAACAGTATGTTGGCCAGCACCATTGCGTCCTTGATAGCAGGGTGAGACAGAGAGCGAGAGCAATTCTTGGAATTATTTAAAAAACACTGAGTGCTAGAAAGTCTTTAACACCTCTTTTTTTTGTCTCCCCCGGGCCGCCTTTGGACAGGAAGTGGGAATGACTGCTTCCTGCTGCAGCGCACTTTGAATCAGGGCCGAGGGGAGCCAGGCCAAGCTCACTTTGGTTCCTCTGTTGCTCGGTTCCTCAGCTCTCAGCAGCCCTCGTGTGATCTGTGACGAAACGTTTCCACTCGCCTTTCATGTGTGATTTAGCGTTTCCCAGGCTGAGTGATGGGATTAGCTTTCCTTCCGGACATTTCCGAAGCCTGTCCCCGCACTGCGCCAGAGGTAAAAGATGTCTGCCTGGAACAATGGTGCAGCACGGGGCGGCTCTGTCGATAATGGAGATGAAAGAGAAGCAAAGCTGACACTCTCCTTGAACCAGGTTGTGGTGATGCCTGGAAAACATTGTATTCAAATATGTCTCATTCCTTCACATAAAAATGTTATGACACGGTACATTAGGTTGCCACATGAAAGCGTTAGCATTACATAGAAGTCTTGTATATGGTTTTGTATTAATGACTACACTGGAATAACTTCCTGTGCTTTACTGAAGCCATTGTTTTAACTTTTCCAGCTGGTTTTTCCATTTAGAGTCAGTACACAGCACTTCAATGGCACATTTCTAAACCAAGCTTCACATCAATCCCCTCTCCCTAAGGGGAATGCTTACTTGTCCTGGCTTGTCTGTTATTGCTCTGAGCATGAATGATAACGATCTATAGAGATTGCACTTGACACTAGCGAAGATATTAAACCTTTCTGCCCTTCAGTCGTGGGATATTGTTAGAATCTAAAATTCTTGATTTTGTTATCGACATGTGGGTGGGCTTTCATAAATTCTTGTCTCCATTTTATGTAATATATCTCTACTAAAGCAATCTAACAGCATATCTCGTCTTTCTTCTCCTTCCATTCTGACCTCCTCGTCATTATTTATCATCCCTCCATTTCCTCATCCGCCTCCCCAGCCACTTTCCTCCCACTCTTTCCTTTCACTAGACAGAATGACTTTTGCGAGAGACGGGTGTGTAACAAGGCTCTATTGGAATACAATCTTCACCTTATCGCAGACTTCCATGACAGGAAAAAGGCAATGTAACTTAAAGACAATGTACATCTTCAAAGTGTCTTTTGATGCCTAAAATAAGATGTTTGACCTTTAGCACAACCAACCCTCACAGGAACAACTGGGTTTAAACTTCTATTCAACATAAGACACTGATTATATACAGACTGTTGTTATTGTTTGAACAGGACTAGAGGACAAGTCTAACAAAGAGCTTTGGCAGGGACAGGAGTGTTGAAACAGGGAGAGACAGTTCCCCCGTCACTTTTTCCCATAGCCGCTTTAGCAGGCGAGCCCATTTGGACAGCACTGTGTCCATGAGAAAACGCTCACCTCGCACTTGCAGCCTCTCTCATCACCCGGGCGCATGGTTTTAATCACGTCTCAGTGATTTATTGAAACAGCAGAGCCGTGTCACCTCGCTTCCTTTCATTTCTCCGAGTGTTTGTGTTCCTCTGGGTGATAGATTTATCTCCGCACAACGTCAGCATGACTAATCAGCTCTCAAATACCACATGCAGATGTGCTGCTGAAAGACATCCCCCAGCAGCCTGCCACACTCTGTCCCTCTCTCTTTTCTTTCTCTCCCTTCAGTGCTGTGCAGTTTTGTTGTTTCAAACATCCATTCTTTCTTTGCTGTCCTTTCTTTCTTTCTTTCTTTCTAAAAGTTTCTAATAAATACTGATATTGTTCTAAACATTGTTTAAAAAAATCTTTAAATCATACATACTGGCCTTATTTTTTTTTGTTGTTTACAAAAATACACTCTTTCTTTCTTCCCTCCTTCTTTCCTTTCTTTCTTTCTTTCTTTCTTTGTTATAAATTGAAGTCAATTCACCCCATCCATTTTTCTTTTTCTTTCTTTCTTTCTTTCTTTCTTTCTTTCTTTCTTTCTTTCTTGTGTTTATGTTCATCTGTATTATTTATCTGTTCACTTAAACATGTTGTTTTCATTCTGTCATTCCTTCTTACATCTGAGTGTGTAATACCTTAACCCTGCTTGACAGATATGAGTTAAAACAGGTGTGTGTGTGTGTGTGTAAGAGAGACAGAGTGTCTGTGTGAGTGCATGAATAAACTTTGTCCTTGTCGAAGAGTTGTGTGAAATCCTTGGCCCCTGTAGGCGAGGCAGTGTACTGACAGTTTGACAGGCCGCCCTGACTGACGTGTGATCTGTCCAAATTTCAGCCCTCATAAATCTACCTGTCAGAGAGGCTGACTTGAAAGGGCCCGAGCCCCTACGGCACAGCTTTAACACGACTACAGTGCTGATGGAATTCTGTAGGCTGGAGAATTATAGCTGTCACTGAAGAACGCCTACATCCCAGCTGAAGACTTGGCTGTCTTTCTTGTCTCTCAACTCTCACGTCTGCTTCTCCCTCACCCTGTCTCTCACGTCCTCCCTCTTTCCACTTAAATCTTTCTGTCAGTCAGTCTTTCTTCCTGTCTCTTTCTTCCTTTCTCTCTTGCGCTCTCTCAGGTCAGACACGCATCTGCACATCTTGTTCCATTTCTAAGTTTCTGCCTGCCAGTCAGACTTCTTTTGGAGAGTTAGAAACCACTATTACATCAATGTTAATGTCAGTCATTAGCTTGAAATATTGCACTCTAAGAAGGTTGTCAGGGGTGAATCTTTCATTCGAAGTGGATAATTTGCTTGTAATTTATTGGCAGTTTCACCTCAATCATGCGAACTTAAGGGCTGGGAGCAAAAGTCTGCTTTTGTCTCCTCTTGTCACAACACGGAGAGCTGCGCTTTGCGTTCTCGTTTTCTTCCTATTTGAAATGGCATGAGGAGCATTTGCATATTTCTACAACTGATCTTAAGTGTGGCCTGTCGCCAAGGTAAAGACTATTCCCTGAGTGGAATGTCTAATAAATATTAAGCATGTGTTTTCAGACGCTGGCTGTGGCCAATCTCTTTGACAGCTCCATAAACAGCAGCAATTTGCCTCTGATCTTTTCCAGAGATGCTTCAAGTGGGAATATGTGGAATGTTTAAAAAAAAATCACTTTGCAAAAAATTACTTTTACCTGTTAAAATCAAAGCTTATTGTTTAATTACTTGACTATTATACAATGAATTAATTATGAATTATACAATGAAATTACTTTTTTCTGAAAAAAAAAAAAAAAAGGGGATTCACTCTTAGGTCCTGATTCAGGATTCCAAATACTGTGTGCTACTTTTTATGTGCAAGGGGATAAATTAAGCATGCAAAAATGTAGGTTTGTTGCAGGTGATTTACAAAGAATATTTGTGTGAATTGCATCATGTGCAAAGTAGAGTTAGAAAACAATATGTAAATGTGGTTGTTGCATGTGCTATTTGTTCTTGATAGCTGTGGCAAGTCAAACTGGAAGCATAATTGTGTATCCAATAAAACAAATGAATGCGAAACAAATGAGTGCACGTTCTGTTCTTAGGGAAGAGTGAATGAACATTTTTTAAAGGCCATACTGTAAATGATGTCAGAATCAGAGTTGAGAAAGTGCTGTGAATATCTATTGCCATGGTTGTATTAAGTCATCATTTTAAGAAACGTTGTGATCATTGTGAGATATGGAGACATCATTTTGACAAACCTTCTCATCAAAACCTTAAGTGATATTACTTTGGCTTCATTTGGTGGAAAACGACTTATGCTAATATAAGACCTGCCTTTCGGTGGTATTAATTTCCCCACACAATCACCGTATATCACCTTGCGTGCACTAAATTAAGCATTTTGCATTAATTCCACCCTGTATTTTTCACTTTTTGATAATTTTAGGGACGCTTTTTTGCATATTTATTTATTAGTGCAAAAATAGAAAACACATGGCCACACTTAAAACACATAATCTCTCTAATACTATATAATAGCTTGTATGTTTGGTTTTTTTTTTTTTTTTTTGAGTGTTATCAAATTAACATGTGTTTTACATATAGAAACATTTAGAAGAAAGCCTTAGAAGGTCCTGAAGGGTTCTTTCAATAGCTTAAGATTCTTAGCTTCTTAAAGGGACTGTGCTTAGAACCCTCTGAGACAAACTCTAGGGTTGTAGATTTAACTTTTTTTTCTAAGAGTGTAGTTACGAGAGTGATGAATAAGAGTCTGGGTTAAGCAATGTTTTCTGAAAATTTAAAGAACAACAAAGTTTGAGAATCTCTGCTAACAAAATGGCAACTTCAATGGCAGGACTTTGTATAGAGTCAATGAATTGTACCATGGTCGTCATCAGAACATTCTAAAAACATCTTCCCGCAATTGTCAAAATGTTTATAACATGTAAGACCAACAGAGAACCTAATATGTAAGTTGTTGACTGTCCTCTCAGTGTGATTTCAGAACATACATAGCACTGGCATGTTAGATTCATAAAGCTAAGTGAAACTAATAGATAAGGTATGTAGTTATGATAGTGAGGAATGTAAATTTGGAGCTGCCAGCTGCATAAAGGTTAAAGATGATGTGGATCAATCAGTTTTGATATTACTGGTTAATACTGTTTTATTTGGTGATGAGGTGAAAAATCAGAAGATGAGCAAAAGTCAGCTGCATTTCTGATAAAAGTTTACAGATAAATACCTTTTGAGTGATTGTTTCTGATGACCAATCCACAGTATGACCACAGTATGACCAGACCAGTAACTATAAATTTTAAAAAATAAATGAGTAAATAAAATAAATAAACTTAGTTTTGTCTTTAAAAGTAAAAGCCTTGCTGTTCAGTTACATTTTGAGGTCTAAATAAGAAATAACTTTCTAAATGTAGATGTAGTTTCTAAACTTAACCATTAAATAACCTTTGAACCTCAGCTGAACTCCTGACTACCCCAGGGCTGAGTCTGCGCTAACAAACCTGCACTCTGATCACTCTCGTTTTGCCCTAACCCTGACACTGCCCTCTCTGCTAACCTCAGGCCAGAGAAACACACACACACCTGGCTTTCATTTTGCAGTTTTTATTGAGGGTTGTAAGTAAGGGGGTCGGTTCACAAAGAGAAAAAGCTAGAGCAAGAGTGCTTTACGAATCAGTTAAATGTAGGATTTATTTAACTCCTTACACTCCTAGGACATGATTTACACTCGGCATTCTCATAACTTCATACTTTCCCTGCCAGATTTGCTGTAGTTACTCAATAATTTATAGTAGATATTGAATCATATATTTTAAGATGAATAAGTGAGTAATAAGTGAGGCATTAGGGGATTAAACTGAAATGGGAATAATTACTTCATGAGTACATCCTTGTGTTGATCAGTCCTTTGGTCACATGCGGCTGTAAACTTTTGACCCTACAGTCTGTCCATGCCATGACCCCACTCCAAACTCACTCTGTCAGTCACTGAGTCATTGAGTTCCTCCTAAAACACACACACACACACACACACACACAGGCCATCAAAGTCCAGCTCCAGCTGAGCAGGTGAGACAACAAACAGTGATCTATTCTGCAAAGTGGCAGCTCATTGCTCATTTCCCAGACACACACATGTGCACACATACATAAAAGATGTTTCTTAGCCCTAAAAACTGGATAAACTAACACTGCTTCTATGAACAGTACACTGTTGAAGGTTCATGCTGCTACAGGAGGACCATTCAGTGAGTCCTGCAGACAAACAGGAAGTGTGTACATACAAAAAGGCCATGAGAAAGTTGTGTGTTCAACTACTGTCTTCATTCAACACTGACCCTTTTACTACCTGCTCAACTGGTTCTGTTGTGGCACAAAAGCTATTAGTCAAATGTGTGCATGTGTGTGCATGTGTGCGTGTATGTGTGTGTGTGTGTGTGTGTGTTCTATTCCTGTCAGCCCTTTAATTTATGAACTTTCCCAACTCAGTGCCACAGGGTCTGCCTTCTCAGTGAACTTTGTAGGAATGCACTACACACACACACACACACACACACACAGAAGTATCTACTTAGACAAAACACTCTTTCATATATTTCACTGACTGCAGGCACCCACTAGAGCATTCAAATCTTAAATAGCATTGGCACCCATGATATATTACTGATGACATGCACGTGTGCATATGTGTGTATGAAAGTAATCCAATTACCTACTTCACACAAAGACAGGACAGTTGGTTTGTAGTTTCAGACAACTCACTTACCTTAGAACAACATGGACACAACCTGGCTTACATCAACACATATGAATCGAATTAAACCCAACAACAATGATCTAACACGCAGCCCAAAGAGCATGGACGTGAGAAGAGATGAAAAGCTTAACTGAACGAGAGCCACTCTGAGAAAGATCATGCTTAATTTAAAGAATAGATACCATCAAATTGAGTTATAGAGTTATTGAATTTCATCATCAACTCAAGAGACGTTAGGCTGGAGTTCATGCATTTCATATATGACTTTGTAACTTTTGGGTTTGCTGTGCATTATACTCACCAAATAGCTTTCTACAAAACTCCAAGAAAATGGATGTTACTTTTAAGAGAAGCCAAATGTGTATAGTATTTGTGCTTGCAGTAATTCAGTTACTCATAATCCTACAAATATGCACATGGCGCAGACATGAGTCAACAGTCATGGCAGCCCCTACTGAACTGAATAGTACAATCCCTCTAAATAGCTTCTTTTGAGTAAAAAAAAAAAAAAAGATGTGCCTCCATAAGTGATCAGTGTTATCAAAACTCTTTTAAAACTTATATACGTTTTAGTATGTTCCAAGTACTGTCCCATTCAAAATACAGCTATATGAAGGTGCCATAAATTTGAAGCCACCATTCCATGTTTCATTCTGTGTATAGGCAATCCCATAATTCTGTTCACCAGACTAGAATTCTATGAAAGGTTTGACAAACATGGTGAATAAATTGTCACTCCCACACTGGAACATGTTTACAAAAGTGATTAAATTGCTTGTTTTGTAGATAGGTAACATTTAAAAGCCATTTGTGTCCATAGATTGTTAGAATTTGTTTCATGGTTGTTCTTAAAATTAACTACAGTATTCCCACCTTGTGTCCAGTATTCCCAGGATAAATCCTGGATCCACCTGACAGGATAAAGCTCTGACTGAAGATGAATGCACCTTAACTAAGCAACCTTACAGCTTATTTAGACATACTCTACTGAATTAAGATAATAATATACTAAAAGTGATGATGTATGAATCATCATATGGTATGATGACTATAAATGGTGTCCCAAAAACACATTCTGCCCTCAGAATGTTAGATGAATTTGATATTATCATAAAAGTATACCTACTGGAACCTGATCTCATGAAAACATTGTTCAAATACATGCAAGGCCAATGTATTTGTATTTCATTTGACTTTATTCAATACTAATGAAGTCACTAACAATACCTTTATAACAGGTCACACAAACTGAGCTGCCTAACACCATGTGGACCACCTGACATGTCTCAGGTCACATGGAACTAAATTTTACTTCATAGCACAGCATGAAAGCTATCCCTTGTGTTTAGGAAATAGGTGTGTTTGTGTGAAATGCTTTCTAAGTTTGGAAACATGTGCTTGTATTAGGGACATGCAAGTGGAGAGCCAATCAAAAGATTCCCAACAGCAGCACAAACCAAAGCAAAGCTGATCCAGCTGCTCCTGTGCCAAGTGCCTGCCATCTCCTGTTATACACTTGCACTCTGATGACCCTGGTGTGGAAATCTTTTTCCACACAGACACACTCATACACCACTCATCTTTGACCTGTGTGTATATATTCATGTTGATTTTTCCTTTATTTTGTTACCCGTCTATATGCACTTCGGCATTGGTTCTACAATTTTCTGGAACTGTGCTGGAAGAATGAACACCGTTCTTTATGATGGAGGTGGAGAGCACTGTTGTTTTGGGAGCATTTTTGTGTTGGATTAGTTCGAGTTCCGGTAACTGTGAAGGCCATAGTATATAATTTCATCATTTTCCTACTCGTCAAAGCATTCAGTGAGCCCTCATGCCCTGTGGATGGGGGCAGAGAAATCCAAAATGAATCCACTCCCATGAAATTAGAAGTTTCCTAGGATAAAGGTGAACAGTCGTAAGAACTTTGTGTTGATTAAGGGGTCAGGTGGACTAAGCCATGCCAGCAAAATGCCTCCCATTCACCAGTTTTTCCTTTAAATTATCATCCACATAATAAAAGGTACCTTAATGAGTTATTTTGTTTGTCCTTCTGACCTTATAGGTTCTATGTATGTTTTAGAAAGCTAGAACCATTTGCCAATCTATAGCCATCAGTCTCTGTTATTACATCTCCTCTCTTCCTCTTTTCCCTCTGAACTTCTGACCTCCCCTCTGGTTTGGCCACCAAAAGGCCACAAGGCCACTGGACGTCCTGTTTGGGCGGCTCTGCTCTGTGATTGACAGATGGCATGATCAGAGGGAGGAGTGAGTCTGCACCAGTCCCCCACTGAGAACAGGCTCCTGCTAGCAGTGTTTCAGCTCCTCCCCAAGCTAACGTTCCCTGCTGGGTGACTTTACCATTCCAAAAGGTGCACAGGCGCTTCATTTGCACCAACACAACAACAACAAACAAGGCTTGTGAGTGATATGGGGGCCGCTGTCATCGCCTGTTGCTATTGATTGGCACTTCAAAGCCAACGTGCCCTTGTGACCCAGAGTTAACCGAGTCTGCTAGCTGCCTGCTACATAATATGAAGAATGGACATGTGTTCCGTTACACGTAAGCCATTTTATTGTAATATTAAGCATTACACATCTGTCGCTGTAAGGATGTACAAACATGACACGCTCACAAACAAACTAGGAGGATATAAACCAAGGTAAGAAAGGGGGAAATGAGAGTGTGTGAGGAGTGTGAAAAGAAATCGGCAGGGGAGATGAGAATGTGTGTGGGGAGTATGAGAGCAAATCAGTGGCTTGTTCCCTTCAGATCTGCTCAAATTCACCTCTCGAAGAGTGAAGAGTGAGTGGATCAGTGTGTGAAACTTCACCTCTGCTGACAGTCCGTGCCCAGCCTCCAAGTCACCCACATCCCCTCCAGCTCATCTTTTTTCATCGGAGGATACGATTTCAGTTGTTGCCTTTCAAACAGTCCGGGCTTGTATACTCCCAGGCAGCTTAGGGAAGACTAGATGAAGAGCTAAGAGACGCGATGAGACAAGGGCTGTCAAAGCATGACTTTGTACCACTGAGACAGCAGACGATAAGCAGGTTCTGAATTAATTACGCTACAGGCCTCGTCACAAAATGGCTGGTAGCTTAGGGCCTCTCAGTCTGCCTGAAAGTGCTGACAGAGATGTGCGTCTCTCTTGTTTTTTTCTTCAACGCTTCAAAGGTTATCATGGGGCTGGGAAAGCAGGAATCAGAGGAGCCAGTGGGATAAAATAGATTTGAGAGACTTTGATGAGCCAAGCGCATGCTGAAAGAGGCTTTCATAGAACAATCTCGTCACTGCTATAAGGCATCTTCTCCTTTTATCGTGTTTGAAGATTTGTCAGAAAACACAAACTCATTAAGCAGCTTGCTGAATCTCAGAAGACTGATGTAAAGACAGTTTTTCATAGATGTTATGTTTTCGTTTGTGCCTGTCTGTATTTCTGTATCCCCAGTCCAACGGGGGCTTGTACACCTGAGGCTTCAAAGACAAGGACAAGGCGAGAGAAACAGGAGATGAGAGGACAAAGCCAATAAGTGAGATGTCATCTTTAATGTCAGCCACAGAGCATTTTCCTCTCTATTTCATTCTTCTTCTGTGCTCTCATACCAGTACTGTAACATTACCCTAGCTGCCCCAGGCAACAGTATGTCAGTTGGTATTGGCAGGAGTGACAGTGAGGAAGAATCCCATCGGTCAGGCAGACGAACAAGAAAACAGAAGAAGGGAGAGGGAGAGGGAGAGAGAGAGAGAGGGAGAGAGAGGATCACATCAGAGACTGCAGCTTGGCCAGGATTAGTCTTGACATGCTGTGTCCTGGGACTCCCTGCTCTAACCATCTCATTAGCCTCTATCTCAACACAAAACACTGCCCTCTGCTAAAGTGCCACTCTGTCTACTTTACTCAAAGCACAATCCATTTTCATTTGGATCGCCTCATGCTTCCCAATTGAATGGCTACACAACAAAGCAGCTATCAATTACTTGTGTAGTTTTGTTCTCAGTGCGCTGCTCAGTTCAAATCCAAACTGTCAGTAGGCCATTTCTGGAGTCCTGCATAAACCTAAAGAACTACTGACTGCATGAAAAAGTTGTACTCTAGCTGGCAGCTGCCACAAAATTATGGTTGACAGCCCACTTCAGTTTTGTAAAACTCCCAAATGTGCAAAACCGCAAAATTGACTTCATCTGCAATATGTTGGCCTGTGTTGTTTTATATATTTCTGAGTACGAAAAGGGAGAAACAGAGAAAGAGACAAAGAGAGAAAATTACAAGAAATAAAATAAACACACATACTTCCTTGGAGCCTTCTGACAGATGTTGAAACACAGCTGATAAATGAGCCCCATTTCTTGTATTGGAAAGACCACGTATTTCACTCAAGCTTATTTTGGCATATCAAATCTCCTGGCATGTTGATGCTCTGCCACCTGCTTACTTCCAAAGAAACCATTCATGTCAAAGCAGTGAATTTTAGAACTGGTGGCTCTTTTCATCATGGAACGGATGAAACATGGTCATAATTAAGTTAAGGTAATTTACTGTAAGTACAAAAAGAAATCCAAGATCTTTTCTATGCATGTTGCACTTTTTCCCTCTTCATTGTAGGCCTGTATATCAAAATCCCACTGTCTGCTTTCACCCAGAAAAGGATGGGTTTCCTTGAGTCCGGTTCCTCTCAAGGTTTCTTCCTTATTACATCTCAGGAAGTTTTTTCCTTGACACTGTCAAGTCTGGCTCGCTCATTAGGGATTTAGATCTAATAAGAGTTCTGTAAAGTTGAACCATAGCTGCATGGGTTCATCTGATAAAATGGCCACTTGACGGTTTCACTTCATTTTTTTTTTCAAAAGCTTATAAACTACATCAGTTTAACCCAAAATGAAACCCATTTCAAGTGGAGTTCTAAATCCGAGATCCAGGCTTCCAGACACTTCCTTTGGAATGGTAAATGCTGCCTAAGGCTGGACATTTGCCTTATAATTTCCTTCTAATGATGAACATCACTCAAACAACCATTTGAATGTAAGCAGCCCATTTATGGTGGTACATCTGAACCTCTGATACACTAATGCCTTCCTACATATAATGTTTCCTCAAGTTCTTTGTCCTTTTACAAGTCCCTGAGGATAAACTAAACTTCATGACTCTTCTACTCTCTCTTTCTTTCTCTCTCCTCATTCCTTCTGGCCCTGTAAGCTTCACATTCAATCAGAGTGAAGCCTAACCCTCAGTCTTTGATGGCTCATTTGACCACATGTGGCCCTGGGCTCCCTTTTTCCCTGTGCCAGATATAATAACTTCTTTAGCCCCAACTATTTCATAATTTTACTAGGGCATTTTTCACTGTCAGGGTCAGGGTTTGTAGACTCATAAACCTATTTGGAAGGTCACATGCTTTCATGATTCACTTGCACTCTACAACTTTAGTCTGGCACCCCTGCCAATGTGAGCCCTTTCATCCTTATTCTTAGACCAGTTTCTGATGGCCTGTGGGGCTATAACTACCTAATAAAGCACCATACGTTGTTGGTTAGAGGCGTCTTTAATATGCAGAAGTGTTAAATACTGTCATGACTCAAGCTTAGCAACTTTTTAGCAACAACTAGTTAATATTGTTGAGATGGTCAAGCACTGATTCACTTATATTGAATTCCAGTATGACCATAATGTGAGCTCAGAGGAACAACATTACAAAATCACAAACTTACAATATACTCTAGGCTATATTTTTACTCTTACAAATGAGTTACACATGGCAGAATGTGCTGTAATAGGAATATAATCAACGATGGGGCTGGTGTGATGTGGCCGGTCATGAAGCAGAGTTAATTACTGATGGAAAACTTTACAGAACAGCTTTAGATCTGACTGTTACAAAGCAATCTCTTTTGCTAAAAGATATCACATATCCCTGAAAAAATAATATCTTAGCAAATGAAGATATCTTAAATAAAGGAAAAGTTCTGGGAATACTTCAGTAAAAAAGCTGCCATTATGTTATGAGTTCTCATTATGAAATAATTATATAACAAATATAAGACCATGAGGCCTATTTTTGGACATATTAACTAATTTCAATATTAACATGATCTTGTTCTCTTGATGGGGAGAAAGTTTTGCCATTTTCTACAAATAAACAGCTGAAATATGCAAAATTATATGCCAATAGAATAAGACAATTTCAAGATTCAAATGAGTAAAAAATATATAGAAATAAGCATAATAATCCTATACTATACTTACTTATAATTACTGTCAGAGCCATGCTGTTAAAAAAATAATAATAATTAATCAAAATCTTCTTATCAGAATTGAGAATTCACTAGCACTGTAGCACTGTATTAGGGGTAGTATTTTATTTAGTATGTAACAGTTAGGTATGTAGTAATTTCAAGTATTTAAGTCAAAATGTATTACTAGTACTTACTAAGCATGTTGGATTTTAAAGCACAAACTAACAAGTTTGATATGTTACTACATAGCAATTAATGAAAATATATACATATATATATAACAGGAATACTTAAAGCTAAGGACTAACAATATAGTGATAAGTACTACCAAACTGATTCAAAAAAACATTGAAAATTTGGGGGAACAAATGAACAAATGCTTGTAATATTCTATTCAATTATTCAACATACACCTAAAAGTAAATTATTATTGATCTCATGCAAAAATGTAGATCTTAGGATTAAGTACTTTATAAATACTATACTATACTATACTTTTTTTCACCACATTATTAACATGTCCAGTGTCCAATGCCTAACTCTGAGTAATTATTGCAGTGACTCACTACATACTGTACTTCATAGTTGCCATATAAGTTACCATGTATGTTTCAATATCCAACATACAAGGAATGTACACACTTTACATGTTTATCTATTAAATGCTTTTAAAAGCTTGCCAGAAAGGTTCACAGGGCATCTGATTGAGACTAGCCTGGTTGAGGAGCCAGAAATCACATAATTGTAGGGTTCATATTTAATTCAAAAAAATCAGGGAAGGAAAAAAAAAACCTTCCTGTTTGGGCCATGCCAATTTTGAGTTAAAATCCAGAGATACAGATACAGATACTTGGAGCACTAAACAGATAGAGATGCAGATAGCAGCATTGTGTTACTCCCCTAATACACACACAGACACACACGCATATCTCCTGCAAAAATTTAATGCAATAAAGTCATTAAAAATATGCTTTGCCATCAGTCAGAACAGTAGCAGCTGTCTCCTTTATGTTGGTTAGGAAGAATAGCATCACTGAGACCTAATCAAATCAGACTAGATAGCAAGCCTTCACTTCCAATTGAGGCACTTAAGTCTGACAAGTTTCTCTACCTTTGATATCTCCGTCTCTAAATGACAGAAGGTGTCAGAGTGTCAGATTGTGTTCCTCCATAATAATGACAGAATTGATCATGTTTGTGGTGGTGAAGTCTCCATGCCCTTTTGTGTATTTTGTATTGTGCATGAGCATTATGCATTCCCTTAATGGAAACCTTATGTAGCTGAAATGAGTTACATTGTTATATCACCGTATAAGCTAAAGGAATTTCACAACCACAAAAAGCAACATTAAAAAAAAGGCACCACAGAGATTTCTGTGTACTTTTACTGTGGCTTACTATTATTTTTAAACATTTGATGTTAGAATTGTAATGTGGACCAATATTCTGAATAACAATTTTGCACTCTCTATATATTTTAACATCTTTAAGAGACAACAGAGAAGTAAGAATGCACTGTTAATGTGAAATATTTAGGCAAATTAATACTTTTATGTAAAAATACAGCCACATCCCAATTTCAACCCTTATAACCTGAACTGTAATGGAAACTAGTTCATCAAATACAGTTAAAATGACTAATAGGAAATAGTGAACATTTCCATAAGCAGAACTCTTTTCTCAAAACATCTTCCCACACCTGTGCTTCCATTTGCATAGTTTGCGTATCAAGCTTTCATTTCCAATTGAGGCTTTTACATCTGACATGTTTCTCTCTCTCTTTGATATCCCACTTTCTAAATGACAGATAATGTCAGGATGAGATTGTGTTTTTCCTCAGTGAGGGCTGAATGGATCATATGGTGGAAATTAGCTTGTGTCTATGTTGGTGTGGGCGGTGGAGCTCTTGTGAGTCTTTGTGACCCCTTAATATCGCATCACATGTCTGATCTTCTTCCTGTCTGCTGTCTGAACTCTCATCATGTGTTCCTTTGCCAATCTGTCACACTTAATCGGTCAAGAAAGAAAACATTAAAAAGGAAAGACTGTGACTGCTACAGGAAAAACTGCAAAGAAGAAGCAGTAGAAGAAAAAGAAAAGAAAAGAGTAAAAGGGGGAAAATCACTGCTGTTCAACAAGTTTAAGCTCTGAATAGCTTTCATTCTTGACTGCAAGAGCATGAACAGAGAGCAAGGGAAAGAGATAAGAGAACAATGCTGCTGTTGTTGTTGTTGTTTTTTTTTTTTAATCTGAAATAAATCACTGGCCCCCCTCGCTTTGTCAGGCACTTTGGAGTGTGCAGGAACTTATAATGGATGGCTTGTAGGTCTTGCAGAAACAACACTCTTGAAATACAACCAGGAAAAATATTAGACAGCTCACTTCTGGTCATAGATGTGGGAAAGCTTTAGCAGCCCCTAAAATGCTCTGCTGTTCACACGATTCTCAACATTTTAATCATACTTAAAGCAAATTACATTTGTGTGGCAAACAATTAGATGTACAAGGTCTTGAAATGGCTTTTAGACATTTATGTGTTGCAGAAGTAAATGCATCACTAAGACTGCTTGATTAGTATTTGCATTACTAGCAGCATTGGGTAATTTTTTTTTATATACACTAGGTGCTGAGGCACGTGTTCAGACTTTTGTTTATTTCGTATCCTGAATTAAGTATACGTATTGCATGTGTATTGAATTTCATCCAATTTAATTAATTAGCTAACTGTTAAATCCTTCATAGGCTTGATCAGTTAGTCTGATACATAAATATCCAAGTCTTTATAGTAGTTAGCTTCAGCTTTAACAATCTCTGCCACCATATTTAGAATTTGGCAGAATGTCCAAGGTGCTGACATGACATGGTTAGGTTTGTGTACTGGCCATGACAGCGCAATATTACACAGTAAAAATCTGTCATCTGTTGCTGCCTAGTTAAACAAATGACCTAGCACATGTCCACCACTAGGTCTCTAAGGAACAGACCTTGGTCATGTTGTCTGTAATAATAATACATCCGTCAAAATCAAATAATATATCTAGCCTACTTATTATTATAGTACAATTATGTGGTAATTACATTTTAATATTTGATTTAATTTGATACAAGGGCACAACCCCTTCAATATTTGACTTTTTTCTTTTTTATTGCAGCATAAATGCTGGAAAATGCCCAAGAGATCCTATATCCTAAGAAAAATCACCTTTACTGCCAAGACACTTGCAGCGTCAGTGAATCTTTGACAGAGCAAGAAGGTAGTGCAGAGAGATTCATTTAAAAAAAAGACTGCACAAAAAACTTCAGGATAGAAAGTTAACACTGAATTGAATGTATATCAGAAAACGTTTTTCTTTTTCTTCATTTATCACTTTAGGCTGTTGGTTTGCCAACTCCCAGAACACTGGCTGAGCTAGTCAAACTGGTGGCTTGGGCGACTGTTACTGTTCTTTCTAAGTTGATTAGTAAGTCTTTCTAATTGTCTTATTGTTATTTTCTGGAAACTTATTTTCACTGTTGCTTTAGTAGTAGTAATTCACAAGTTCTTTTCCTGTAATAGCACAGCTTGGCATCTCTTTTGGCTGGTAGCTGGTCAGACCAAGCTGGATTTTCCAAGTAACTGTTAATAAATATTAACAAAGAATAAAGATCACCCTGTGCATTGGAATAAGGAGCGGCAAGTGGCATGACTCCAAAACCATCACAAGCATACCCAAAATGAGCACACCTCGCCCTACCTACTCTGAGGTGAAAAGTTTCAAAACAGAGGTAACAAAGTGAATATTGCATCAGTTAGTGACTAAGAAACTTGGTTGCTAAAGATGTGTTTGATGTAATTAAGTTTTTTCAAATTGTTATTAAACCCCCATTAAGGTTGGGACATACATAGCTAGCTAGCATTATTTATTTCTGTTTATATAAGCTGAAATAATGCATGAACAAGTGGTCAAAGTTTAAGAGTTTTCATTTATGGTCAAGCTTTTCTTAGGGATGTAGCTGATAGACAAGCTGTACTTAGCATTGCTGTTATCATCATATCGTTAACATGTGTTGATGCTCCAGTAAAGGAAACATGGAAGATGATGGATACAAAACTCAAAAACATTGAATTACTTAACAAAACACCAGTGAGCCCGTTCCATTGGCAGCCATACATGCCCATGCCATAATACTGCCAGTTTGACACATGATGTGGTATACTTTGAATCATGAGCTGTTCCTTTCTTTCACCATACTTTTCTCTTCCCATCATTC
>CM075019.1:14400618-14425237 GCA_037576675.1 Pangasius sanitwongsei | reverse complement strand
AACCTGGTTACAATCCACCAGTGCGAAGTGTGAATACTTGTAATATTTTCCCTGGTCTTAGGATTTTGTTCAGGAGTGTATATATATACCCCAAAAAATTTTTAAGTACTACTATTTTCACATTTTAAAAACATCATTGCTTGCATTTAGCAGCCATTATGTAATAACCGAATTGAAGAAAGCCCAATGTTTCTGCTGAAAATGATTACCTCAGTTAGTCAATATTATGAGTTCCTAGGTAAGTATGCTTAGGTCTGACTAATACATTTGGCCCATTGTACAGAATAAATATACTTACAAAATTTTAGAATTTGGATTTTGACATCTAAACATTAATATGACAGAAAAAAAACAATTTACCAGTAGCTGTCAAAATATTTAAAAATCAACTTCAGTAAGTCTCATATGTGAGTAGTTTTGACTGGTCTTGCATGATAATATTCCCAGACTGAAGCAGTAAAAACCCAAATGAGTCCTGTCACAGTCAGTAAGCTGTTTACATATACATATGGAAGCAGCATCCATCAGAGCTTTGGCAAATTAGATGGAGTACCTATGATCATTTTGGAATACAGAAGTCAGAGTGAAAGCAGTCAAGCAAAGCAGTGAAGAAAACAGCAAACAGAAACAAAACAGTTTTGTGCAACAAATGTTTGAGGCTAGATTTAATTTAAAATGCATGTGGGAAAAGGTCCAGTGTGGGAACTGCAGGTGTGTGTGGGGGTGTGTGTGTGTTTGGAAAAGGACATCTGGCTAATTGGAAGATGCTCTACGAGAAACTCATACACACATACATATTGAACAGGGACGGACTAAGTACTGAGAAAATCAATAGACATTATAGATAAAGTGTCAAAATCTTGTTCAGTTAAAAGTGAAAAGTATCCAGCCAAAACTGTACTCAAGTGAAAGCAAAAAAGTTTTTATATTTAAATGTACTCAAATATTAAAAAGTAAAAAGTACATTTTTGTAACTAATTCAATTATGTTCATTTTATGTTCTCATGTGAAAAGTAACTTTAACTACTTATTTAATGCTGTTAGACAATTTTTGTTTTGAAGCAATTAGACCATTTTGCCTGAAAACTTTCAATCTCTTTTGCAATATTTACCATTAGCTAGAATTTAATCTGCTGCTTAGGCAATTTGTGTTAGTTCCTGGAATTGATGGTAGTCTAACCTTGTCTACCCTAACAAGCTAACTTAGGTAAATATAACCAGTTAATGTTAGTAAATTAGTTTAACTTACCTCAACATGCTTTTTCAAATTGCACCGAGTTCATGCCTTCTAGGGAGGCAAAGGAGATGCTTCATTCTATATAAATCTTTGCTTACTCCAGCAGATTGAAACATTTTACTGAGGTAGGGCCAGGGCTGCTCATCCTCAAGTTCCACACTGCAGTGTGGTGGCTTATCACATAGACAGCTATAGCACTTATTAGATTATCTAGTATGAGAAGATCATGACGAGTAGAGTATGAGCTAGGAAAAAAAGGAAAAACTAAGCCGTTTCCTTGGAAATGTAATTAAGTAAGATGTAATTAAGTATGAGTACAAGTATTCAATAGTCAAGTAAGGTATAAATACCCCCAAACAATACTTATTATTATTATCTACCCCTGACTATAACCCTGGTAATCATATACTGGGTTCTGGGAGCCTGACCTTAGGCAAGAAATCAAATGCTAAATATTTTTGTAATGGTGGCATTTCACACTTGTACAAAGAGATTTACTGGTGAGCCTTATGAAAACACTGCTCTGTTGGGAACCCGCTGCAGGGTTTATAGCTCCAGGTCATCCGTGTTACTCTTATTTTCACAGGTCTCTCTTAAAATGGAAACACAGCCGGAGCAGGTTCGTCTGACCTATTTCACATTTTCTCTCTAGTGTGTTTAGGAGGCTACTAGGTCATTTCAACTCTGAAAATAAGTTCTTAAGCTGCTCATATTTCATATTCACTGCTCAGTTCAGAGTACAATTCTAAACGGGAACACTGATCTTCTGAATCCGGTTTTTCCTACCTTTCATAACATTCTAAACTTCTCTTCAAGTGGCCCATATTTCAACACCGGGCTTTATCGCATACTTTTAAAGTTTGCTTTAATCAGTATTCTCTTTCATTTGAACCTTTGCAAAATCAAAGAGAATTGCAGCCATTATTCTTCAAATTCTCTTAGCTTTTATTTAAAAGTCTTTGTAATAAATGTGGTGTGACCAATGTTGTGTCATGAGTAAATCCTGATGAAAACATTCCTCAGCTATTATATTTTAATGCCACAACTTTCCTTTGTGTAATCATTACTGGCTCACTAGTCATCCATAGCCAGAAAGTTCATATAAAAGCCAAAGCACATCCGTGTCCCTAGAGAAACATGCCTGCAGCAATTGACCATATTTATGTTTTCCATTATATTCAGAAAGATCCAAAGATCTGAGCTGATTTGGAATGCAGGAGGAAAGCCAGCACTTAGGGAACCATAAATCTCCCCTTTCAGCAGTTCATTTATGATATTTAGCCTGCACATATCATCATAACAACTTGAGACGTTCCGATAAAACTGGCCAGTGCTGTATCAAATCTGAGGGAAGGAAAATTGGAGGTTTTCTTAACACACTCAGCACTACCATGTTTATTAACACACTTCAGCACGTCCAAGCCGAGATTACATGACAGGAAGGCTGAAGTTATGGAGGCATTTAAGTATGCACACATGTGCTGTGACTGCTGTCTGTTAGTCCCGACTTATTGCCCCTGACAGCTCACATTAATATATCAAATTAAAGTGACAGTGATGCTGACAGGCTCAATTTGACCTCTGTCAAAGCACGCACACATGTCCTCCTGGTGTTGTTACATTTCCCTTTAGACGCACACACATACACACAAATGCACATGTGCATACATACCTAGAGTCCTCAAGAAGACCACAAAGCTCATGAATTAAACCCAGGCCAAGGCTAGGTCCCACCAAAAGTAGAAATTGTTTCATTCTTAGAGACAAAATTCTAGCTCTGCTATGCATACATATTAGCATGTGCACAGTGTATAGACTCTGATGTAAGCACTGACCTTTTAGAGACACTGTATATTCTAGTACTCAAAAATTATACTGTTTTCTCTCTCTCTCTCTCTCTCTCTCTCTCTCTCTCTCCCTCTCTCTCTCTCTTTTCCTCTGAACTCTTGTGGTGTCAGCTCAGTGACTGCTAGCTAAGGAAATGTGTATTGAAGTCCAGGGGGTTTTGACTAACCTCTGAGGCCAAGAACACTAATACCAGATGGCAGTTTTTTCCACTGAAAAGCATGGAAATTCAGGTTACCACTATATCCACTCTTACCTCTGATCCTCTATGTATCTGGCCATCGTTTGCCTCTGCCTTTACCAAGTGCATTTGTTCCACATCATTTCAGCTTGCCTCATTCTCCAGCCACTCATCCTACCGTCTGTTTAATATCAACTCGAACCAGTACAAAGACTCAAGGTTTCCAAAACCCATATATCTGCCACCATGATAATCCTGACAATCTTTACCTGCTGCTGCAGTGAGCTTTTATTTTCTTTAACAGCCCTCTCTGCTATAATTTTAGGAAACAGCTCACTGATTTTGGAAAACTTTGCCCTGAAGAACAACTTCTACAATCCCTACGGCATGGATACGTCTACTTTATGCCAGGAAGGCTCTTTCAAAAGAAGGTAACAAAAAAGCAATATAATCCTCATCGCACTGACAGTCCAATCCTGTCCCATATGTCAGTTTGATGGATTGAGAAACATTTTCGTGTACTCCCGTCTGCAGAGGTGATCGATGGCCGGTGAGCTATTCACCAATCCCACTTCTTTTCGCTGTGACCTGGGCCATCACATGCAATTTGTCAAATGAGACATTGGAGTTTGTTTGGGAGAGTGTGGGAGCAAAAATGGGTTCAGACAGGAATGAGTAGTGTAATTCAATCCGACCACAGCAGCGATGCCTTTGTTTACGAAGACAGAATCAGGAACGAGGCCCAAACCCACAGAGGGGAAGTAATTTTACATTACGGACGGGACAAATCTATATCTGAGAGTTGAATCATGGGTTTTTATAACAGGTTTTGAACCAACACAAACCATATATGAATCACTAAAGTGACATACCACCTACATAATAAGAAAAACAGAGTAGACTACATTTCATTTCCACAGGTATTCATAATCTTGTGTGTAGTGTTCTAGCAGAATGTGCAGTGAGTTAACACATTAACTCATGGCCATCTTTCCAGCCTCAAACCTGTAACTTTGACCTGCATAATTTTTTATGAGTTCTCACTGTAATTAAACGGGTGGTATTGCTTCCTTCCATTGTACTCATAACCTGAAAAAGCGACCAAGAGTTTTGAAATGGAAAGGTCAACTCAAGTCAGAATTCCCAGTCAGAAACTTGGGCAATATCCACATTGTGTGTATTCATACTAATAAGGACACTTGATGTCTCAGTGAAAATGGCAATGTACATGTAAACATTAAGTAATATTCTCTGTGGTTTCAGAATCAGAATCTGTTATTTGCTGCTTACACGTGTACAAGGAATTTGTCTTGATACTAGAGTCAACAGCAGCAAACACAAGATACACAACATACAGTATGCTATATACTATACTTATACACAATATACAGTAATTTGCACAATATAAAGTGATTGACAGTAAAGATACAATAATTTACAGTGAACATCGATTGTTGTAACAAATAATTATGGTGCAATGGGCTGTTAAATGCAAGTGTTAAGTGCTTATATTGCTCGTTACATGAAGATTAACTTAACAAACTTAACCAAAGTAAAAAAAATTTCTGAAACCTGTGGTAAAAATTTTTTTGTTTCCATTGTAGTCTGGGTGACTGTGGAGCTGTGAGCTGTGAAGATTTTTTCAAAGTTGTTTAAAAGCAGGTACAAATGTTGTCAAATATTGCTTACGGTGCTTTCATAATTGATGTACATACTCTTATGATACTTGTCAAAGTAGACTATATGCTATACACACAAGAGTCAGCTGTGGGCCTCCATGTTTTGGTTTAGTTTTTTGGGCTATCTGACTACTGAGCACAATGGAATGTTGCATTTGATCATTTCAGAGCAGCTATGTAACTTCCTTTGTGCAATCTATTTATTGATCGCATCAGGAGGGTGTGTTTATGCGTGTGCACTCAAACTTTGAAGCCTATTGGCGCAGTCAGCAAGTGGGCAAAAGTGTGCGTTCAGCTCCTGCTCACCCTGGTCTGTGTGGGTGTCAGCACCTCCCGGTCCCTGCTGTGAGGAAACACTTCACAGGATCTCCATCAAAAGCCAGGAGGAGAGGAGACATCAAAGCCTCCCCCTACACACACGGTTCACCCCAACAGCTTCCACACACGCTAGAACAACCCCGCGCCACCATCTGACAAGCGCCTCTGTAAACATCTCCTTCAGATCCTGCCAGCATGAGGGAGCCTCCCATTCAGCACCATTGTACTTCTGCTTTGTTTATCAAAGTGCTGCCTGTGCTCCATCGAGCCACTGAGCTGTGGGTTTCTGAGATGAGCGGCGGAGAATTAGGAGGAAGGGCGGGCTGGGTGGAAGTTCTCCTCAATGTCCTCCGCCTCTGCACCCTGCTCCTTTTGTCATTCCAGCTTTTCTCTCTCTCTTTCTCTCTCTCTCTCTTTCTCTCTCTCTCCCTCTCTCATTCTCTCTCCCTCTCATTTCATCTCATTCCTTTGGCTTTGCCTTTTGTATGGATTATCTAAGAGGTTCATCTCAAGGCTGCTTGAAACGAGCATGCACCAGTGTATGAGTGTGTGTACCTTTAATTTCCTCCACTTTTCTCTGTTATGACTAGCATGCAAAGAGATAAGGTCTGTGTGTCATCCTTGCTGTATTTCCTGTCTTTCCAAACGCAATATGTTCAACATAGTAGTGCAGCAGAAGTGCACGTGTTATTTTAAGCCATCTCTGCTGGAGAGGAGACTTGCACATGAGCCACCCTTTTCCTACTGACCCAAGGTCAGTCATGGTGGATTACTCCCAGCAGGAGAGGTTTAAAAGCTCTGAACTTTGGGTTGCTCTATGTCTGCATGCAGCAGAGGGAGGAACTGGCAGTTTAGCAGCTCTTCCCTCCACTCATCCCCCCACTTCAAAGCCACTTCACACTCAAGTGTTTCCTCGTGCACACAATGGCTCCTTTCAAGGTGTTTTCAGGTTCAAAAAGTTCTACTTTTTGTTTTTCTGTCAGCTTCCCTTCCCACTCACGGGTCCTCACCTCTTTTGTCACGTCTTGTCATTTCCCAGGCAGGCATGTGGATGAAAAGGGAGGCGGTGCATTATGGAGATGATAGCTCATTAAAATAGCTTTCACTCTACAATAGACATTTTAAAAAGAGCAAGGCATGCTATAGTCAGAAATTGAGGCAAAACCACTTTAATGATGAAGCACCAGTGTACCAGGCATGACTGGCCATTCCAATGTTTGATGCTAGCAGCATTATATGAGTTACAGTCTGTAATATCTTTAATCTTCCTCCACTGCTTCTACCGTGGGACCCCAAAATAATGTAAAACCTCAAATTAGGGTGTGTTTTTTTCTGTTTTAAGGTGCAGCGTCAGCACAGCTGATTTTAATGCATGAGGAATAACCAAATAGTTATTTAAGTAAATAAGAGCAGTGGCAAATATGGCATTATATCTAAGGAGGTTGCAGCTTGTTACTTAACTTGCTGCTCTGCTCACTGGTAGTACTTTTCCAACAGATTACCCAGCCCTTACCAATCCTCCTCATTGTTGTTCTTTCCACCACCACCCAAAATGTGCCATACCTAAGCACCCATGACAAATTTGGTTACTCTTTTTGCCCAGGTACCATGCAAATCAAGCAGAGACATACAAATGGAGCTATAAAATAGTGCAGACCATCAAGTGGTTAAATGCAATTGTTAAAAACCCATCCTAATTTATGTTTCTCTAACAGCCAAAAATCTTCAGTTGATGGCTTGTATTGACTGTCCAAGATAGTCCAAGTGCTATAAGGCAAATCCCAGTGGCTTCCTATTCACTTTGTCTGGACCTTTTTTGGGATATAACATAATAGAGTTATACACCCTACCTGGTGCCCTTGTGCATGGTGTAGAAAGACATCTGATTCTCATTCGGTCACATTCAGTCATGTCTTCTTTTGTTTTTGGCTTTTTACAATGTTGTCTGCTTTGCACGCAAACTTCTCTGTATTGGCACGCTTGGCTGTGATTGGCTGCGTGAGCAACCATTAGGTGAATCTCTTAAAGTATTGTTAGGCTTGTTTTTGGGTGAAGATTCTTCCATTAAAACAAACTCATCTCATACTTACTCACTCAGTAGAGAAACACAGCAACATCTGAGACACCTTTTATTTCAAATAATAATTTTTGGGGTATTTCAAGTAGTATTTCATTGCTTGTACCTATCAAGTCACCTCCAGAGACCTTTTTGTACTTACATGGCTACAGTTATGTGATGTGAAACTAACAAATGCACTCAAGCAGGATGTGCATAGCCGTGGGTTCAGCCCTGGATTTGTTGCCGACCTATGCCAAGCCACACTGTTTGGTGGAGAAGCTCTATGGGAAGTTATGAGTTCAAATCCCAAGACTGCCAAAGAACCATTGTTGGGCCCTTGATCAAACCCATAACCCCAAAACTGTTCAGCTAGATGTTTGCATTGGACTTGATTAAAGTTGCTTTGGATTAAATTGCGGCCAGGGTGGCTCAGTGGTCAATGGAAGATCACGAGTTCAAGTCCCGTGATTGGTAGACTTTGAAGAGAAGTCACTCTACAGCCAGAGGAGTATCAGTACCACTGTCTTGTCCAACCACAGGTGGGTTCTTATTTCCTATTGATCCTCAGGTACTCAGGAGGCTACACTTTCACACTGTACTCCCTTTCATGCCTTTGATGGAGTGTCAATAGGAGAAGAATACATCAGACAAATAAAGTTTAAAATATATTGTATTCTGTATATACAGTTCATTAAATAAGTCTGATGAAATTTCTAGATTTAAAAAAAAAGTATCATTTTGAAGTTTGGAATCACATGAAAATAATTAAATATGTCGCTGATTTGAGCAACATTATGGCTTTTTTAGCTTCTAATGTGCTCTAAAAACATGAAAGTTTGTCTACAGTCATTTTCTGAGCTATTTGAGGTCCAAACCTAGACAGAAAAGTCACTTGTAAGCAGCAAGAAATTTGTCATCATGTAGAAAGCAGCTTAAGCAAACAACCCTTTACAACCATAAACAACCCTTTACAAAAAGCAATGCTGCGTTTTAACCCTTTAAGCCCCTCTGTTTTTATTCAGTTATTCCTCATGTTATTCAGTAACAACTATAAGTTATTCATTAACTACAGTGAAACTAATAGCAGCTCCAACTATCTGTAACATGCTACATTTACTGTATACTAACTGTAATTGACAGTCAGATCACTGACACTAGAGGAACAAAGACCTGATATTGACACAGACTCAAAGCCAGTGAGTGGTGTTAAAAATGTAATAAAGGCACTGTCGCCTGCAGCGTCCTCAGTGCGGCAGCGTCATTATCGGGTCGAGGTACCGACTTTGACCTGCAGCCATCAGCAGGAGAGCCAGCTAATCCCCCGCCTTGGGCCAGCACAAAGAACAGCGGTGTCAGAGACGGCGAGGGCAGAGAGACATGAGAGCTTTTAGAAAAGGAGATGAGAGAATGACAAAGACAGCTAAAGAAGTCTGAGATCCTGTCCCGGAGGGAGATACGAAAACGACAGTGATAATTATATCCACTTTAACCCCAGCCTGTCCTGTGCTGGCCCTGAGGCCTTGAGCTCCTTTTTCTTTCTCACTGTCTGTGACTCTCTTTTATCTTCTGTGAGCTCTTTTGGCTGTGGTAGTATTTGTAAGTGCTTATGTCCTGCTTGTTGGTACAAATATCTTGTAGCAAAAAATCCCAAATGCTATTTCAGGAAAAACAGATGGCTGTGACAAAGGCTAGGATGTTTTGAGTTACTTTATGGGTGTTCCAGGATGTTTTAGGCTTGATGCATATGTGTGTGTGTGTGTGTGTGTCGTTTCCTTGAAGCTATGACCAACTGGGTACTGTAAACCTCCTAATGTGTTCAATAAGGCCAGGTGTCGAAAGCCACAGCTCAGTAATGTGTGTGTTCTCTACTCAGCGGTCAAGGTGCTCTAACTGACACCTCCATTCATTACCATCTCAGGGGAGGACAGAGAGCGAGAGAGAGAGCGCCAGAGAGAGCAATTGTAAACAGATGGCAGAGCAGTTCCTGAGAAGCTGTGAGACACACAAAAGCCTGACACATTAGTTATGCATTCGCAGAGCATTGTCTAAGTGAAGACAGACAGTCTGTGGGATTAACACACACAGATGAACCAGGCTTGCCTGACAAGTAACATCCAATATAAAACATCCATGTTATGTCAGCGGGCTTAGGTAGTTTGATTGACACTTCCAATTCGTGAATCTCCTGTATTGCCGTGAGAATATACTGTTTATCATATTACTTTCGGGGTGCTGCCAAACTTAAAACACGTTAATCTAAAGCAATTCACTCATTCCTTCACCTTCAGTAACCACTTTATTTCAGTTAGGGTCATGGGGATCTGGAGACTGTTCCAGGAACACTGGGTGAAGGGCAGGAATATACTCAGCTCAAGACTGTTTCCGGTATGTGTGATGATAAATATGACCATTTACTTCCAAAAGAGTAAATGTTAAAATGCATGGACAATATGTTTGTCAGTTTGTCTAGTTTCAGCCCCCTAGGCCACAGAATATCTGATATCATTTGATCATTTTTCTGGCCACAAGTTTCAGCATCTCGAAAGTTGAAGCTTCTGGAATCTTATTGTGCAAATTGTGAAGACTGTGATACAAGTTTTTTGGAGCAACATACAGTATCGTGACTGGATTGAAAGTTCCACAACTTCCTGTCATTACAACATATTCTATATTTGAACATTTGGTTCCAAGTTCCAAAGATAATAATATGTATAATAATAATAATTAATGATCTGAACTTGAGAAGATTGGTCCTTGATCTTCTAAATTAATATATTGCTCATATACACAGGAAAGGTTTTAGCCAGGAGAGCTATATCCCTTCAATGGAACTCACATATGGTCCCTGCAGTTCCAGGATGGCATTTAAATAACAATAGAACACATTTCTTCAGATTTGTTGACTTGAATCTTGCATTCGTGCACTTTTTTAAAATATAGAAATAATTTTTGGACAATATTGATGTAAAATATTTCTGCTATAATGTCCAGGACATTTATATAGAATATAGATTGTATATATTTTTAAACATGCTGAGCTGGTTTTGGTTTTTAGCTCAGATTAAATCTGTATATCGTTCAATGTTGGCTGAAAACCAATAAATATATATGTTTCAAAATGTCCAGACCAATGTCTGTGGACTTGGCAGTTTTGAGAAACTGCACAAACACCATGACAAGTGAAATGCTTTACAGTGTATGTGAACAAGACCAGAACTCTAAAATATGTATTGGCTGAGGTGGACCTCATCTATAAGACTCATTCGTCTTGTGTCAGCATGTTGGGGTGCAGCAAGTGACATTTTGGGCACAGAAGTGTTGATGTCAGCAGAGCGAGTGTTTACTGCGTTCTCACCTCTGGCCTGCTTTAATCACACACTCTCAGGTTTTAAAAGTGCTTTAAAGACATTTCATTCTTGCAATTAAATTGCTTCCAAATCAGTCATAATTAAAATAATTGCAATCTATTTAATTAAATTAAAATTATACTAAATTGAAGAGGATATTTTAAGGAGAAGCACATAAATTGCATTTATATGACTATGTTATGAAAGAAAGAGTGACAGTGACGTGCCCAGCAATTATGGGTTGACATGATCCTGTGACTTTTAGCAGTATAATGTCACTTTGACGGTGTATTCATATGGAGGGTAAGAATGCCAGTTGTAAATTGTACCTTTGTGTTGCCTTCTTTTTTTCTTTCTTTCCTTTACATCCAAAGAGCAGAACAGCATGCCCTGACAACATTGTTCACACTCTGCACCACTTCCTCGGAGGGTACAATCTGACTAAAACAAAACAGTCGTGAAAGATGGCATGTGGCAAGAAAAGCAAGGCGGAAGCCAAAAAAAATAAATAAATTATTCAACAAAAAATCCTCTCATCCTCTGCACCACCCAATATCATCATCTCCCTTGCTGCCAAATCGTTTACAACAAATCCGGTTTGATACGACATCACAGGGTTTGCAAAAGTGAAGATAATCCTTGACATTTTCATCACCCACCCCCTTCTTTTATTTAGTCTGTACAAGGCTTGCTCACTCTCTGTTTGCAGCCACTGTGACTTGATAAGATCTACCAGACAACAGTGGATCACACATGAAAAATGATGAGCCCGTCCCTGCCGGGCCAGTGAGGTATCAGATCCATCTTCCAGAGTGAAACCCGGGTGGCAGACACATTTTGAAAACCTCATTTGATTTGTTGATCTCTATTGTATTTAGCAGATGCTGCTTCTGTTTTACTCCCAGAGCCTCCATAGCTACTCTCTGTCTGTCTGTCTGTCTGTCTGAAACAGTAGAAACAATTAGCTCTTTCTGAATTCCTGCACACATGAATAATCACATGAGTCACATGTGAACTTTACACGTGTCATTTTCAGACACTCTTTTACATTTCCACATCTGGACTTTCATATATAATGCATGTGTTTTTATTTTTTGTGAAATGTATGTCTATGTGAAATGTATGTGATTTTCCATAAGGGAATAATTAGTACTTAATATTCTCAGTGTCTTTGAGTAAAGCCAAAGTCGAGCGCAAAAAAGTAGCATCTCAGTGGAATATACTGTACACCAAACTGATTATAAATTGAGCAAACAAGATATAATTTTTGTATGTATAAATATATGTATATGTTTTGGCTACATAGACAAAGACCAAAGATGAAACCCTCTCCTCTCTTCTCAAGTTCTACTAAGTCAATATTTGTATGTCCTCTGATGCAAACCCTTTATTAAAAAACTAGTCTGTTTTTATCAGTGACTGAATAAATAATTAAGGTTTCTGTATAGACATGTTTGTAGTAACTATTGTAACACAAATAACTGCTCTTTACAACCGTGGTGAGCAGAAAAGCATCTGTTACAGTGGGCACAGGCTCAGTGAAACTGGACAGTTAAAGACTGAACAAAAGGTCAATGTTTTTCCAATGTTCAGCTGTCCAGTTTTGTTGAACTACTGTAGCCTCAGATTCCTTTTCTTGGCTGACAGGAGTGTAACCTGATGTGGTCTTTTGTGTCCTAATAAAGGGAGTGTAAAATGTTCAGGATAACTAATTATGACTAAGTTAGCATGTAGAAACGGGTGAAAGATGAGTAAAAGAGGAAGAGTTTTTCCTGGGTCTCAGGGGAGGGAGAGGGGAGGACGGGCTGACAGAAAGAAATGGAGAATTTGTTTGGATTTGCAAGGCACTGTGATTTATGCCTGGCAACTTTGATCTCCTAAAAGGCTTGAAGATGTACACAACAATAAATCTTCTTGGCCCTGGCTAAAATAAATGATGTGCTGGTGGCAGGTTTCCAGAATAGATTTTAATTTTAATATCCACAGACACCCAGAGGCAGAGAAAAAGAGAAAGAATGAGAGGGAAAGAGGAGGAGGGTGCAAATGAGCAAATGCAGGGGAGGCATGAAAAGTAACCATATGCTTTTTAACAGTGAAGCTACACAAATTTGACAGAAAAATCAAGCGGAGACGAGAGCAGGATAAAATTATGCTGGTTGTATAGCTGATGCTTAAGAGTGATAAAGTGCAGATTTTATCAGAACTATAACAGGATGAGAGATGAGAAACACAGGTGTATGTGTAAAAGTACTGTTTATATGTGTATGTGTGTGTGTGTGTGTGTGTGTGTGTGTGTGTGTGTGTGTGTGTATCCTGGGTATGATAGTCATACCTGTAATTCGATGCATTTCAGCACACTCGGCACACCGGCGTGACAGCCAAAGAAAAGCATTCTTTAATCAGCAAACAAATTTGCCCAAGCAAACACAACTTTAGCCTAACTATGTCCCCATCTGTTACTGCAGCAGTGCCTCATTCATCAACTTTGAGGGATGTGAGTGATCAAAGTGACAGCCATGACAAATGACTGCCATTAAAGTTTTCTTTTAGGCCTTGTGCTGTTCTAAAACAAACATCGCACTCACATATCCAGACGACTTCTTCGGCCATGCATGTATGTGTGCATATACGTGTTTGTGTGTGGACGTTGGACCGTCAGGCTCGGCTGTTTTCTCTCCAAGCCTCTGCCTCTGGGCCGAGCTGTCAGTGAGGAATTCCCTCCAGCTGCCGGCCTGAAATGGATGGCCGTCACCCAACCACGGTTTTGGTTTTAATAGCAGTAAGCACAAACACTATAAATTTACGGCCGCAAGAGAGAGTTTTTGAATAGACGCTGGACGCGGCCAGCACTATAATTTGTCTCTCTCGCTGCATCCGCCCGTCTCTGTGCCGGGGCAGCTGGTTGTACTCAGCGGCGTGGGCTGACATGCTACTTTGAAAGTGCAATCACTGCATTTATACAGCAGGGAGGACTCATAAATGTGTCTTGTGGTGGAATATACAACGCCATATTTCACTCCCCTTTCTCTGTTTAAGCCAGGTGAGTTATGGCCGTTGAGATGTGGAGCCATTAAAGGTGATATGATGTATGCTCTGCCTTGTTCTGAGAGCCATTCGTCAAGCCAGACAATAACCAAAATGGCTCCTACTCCTGGCCCTTCGCTTTTTTCCAGCCTCGTTCTCCCGACCCGTAGCTCAGCATGTCAGAGTTATTAATGACAGCTCACCGTTATAACCTTCCGAAAGAAAATAACTCAGGAAAGCCTGGGTTCATCCGTTGCCTGGCTTATATAACTTTATCCAAATGTAGGCCACAGTTAAGTTTATAAACACACCTTCAGATCCTTTATTGCATGCAGAATTTTTTATGTTAAACTTTACACACAACACAGACCTAACTTTGCAGCTACATATAGCACACCTAGGCAGAAAGTGAGAGGAAAAATGAAGAAAATCCAGGAATCGCATAATTAGAACTAAGCACATGCATCTAAGTGAGTAATTTAGCATTTCAGCAAGGTTTGATGATATGCCAGGTCCTTTACAGGGTGGGACACATTCATTGGGGAATGATTGTCCTAGTTCAGCAGAAGCTGAGGTCAATAGCGGAAATATTTCATAGGTGCTAGAGCAGCTCAGTGACTTTGAATAATGCTCAACATGACAAAGTAATGCTTGTTCAGGTGAAAAACGACTACTGCCGCCTTTCTGGGCCAAGCATAATCACATTCTGGGAAGCAGCGTTGAAGGCATTTTCTAAAATATGGCGCTGGTTCGTATTCATATATTCATCGGGAGGAAATTAATTAGGGCTCAGACAGTTCAATCTAACTTCTCAAGTACAGCGATGTGTCCTTATAAATGAGGGAGGCGATTTAAGGGGAACTTCTAGAGAAGGTTACAAATAATCTTTACCTTCTCACGGTATAACATTTACAAAATGACAGTGGTGTTTATTTTTCAGAAGGCTCTTCTGTCAGATTTTATAATGATTTAAGCCACGTGGAATATGTCTTTAATACACAATTAATACACAATATTTGAATATTTAATGGTCATGATCATATTATACTTTAAAGGAGTTTTTGGTCAGTTAAGGGTCATTATGTTTGTACAGGAGGCCTATTTGGAGCCCTCTCCTGAAATGTCTTATCTTAAACACCAGTTTAAGACTATCATTACATTATACTAAAACTTGAGGATCTGCCCAGTGGCACAACACAAAAACGTTTGCCCTGTCATCGGCAGACTTCGAAAAGTACCACTACATTTATGATGCCCTTATCCAGGGTGACTTACAATTATCTCATTTTATGCAACTAAGCAGTTGAGGGTTAAGGGCTTTGCTCAAGGGCCCAGCAGTGGCAGCTTGGTGGTGCTGGGATTTAAACTCTCAACCTTCTAACATGTAGTCTAACATCTTAACCACTGAGCTACCACTTCCCTATTAGTCCCCATTAGTACTAAAGTACCATTTCCCTTCTTTTAAATATTTTTGCTGATGTGATAGAATTAGTGCAAGAATTTCTTTGTCAAGAAACCAGAAAGTACAAAGTCCTTTTCACCTGGCAGAAAATTTATTATTACAAAGCACTGACACTGGAGACTCCTTCCGTAAATATTAAATACAAAAATGTCTCCTTTGAGCTAGCTTCACATATTGATTGTCGTTTCTTCTTTGTTAAATAACATCTTGTATTCCCTTTATTAACCTTAGATCACATCCCTGTGAATGAGTTGATAACAAATATGTTTTAATATGTTAGTGTTATAACAAATAAGAACGAGTACATTAAATTTAAAACTATGATTTCGATTATAGAGCCATGCTGTTAGAGAAAATTAAATAATATCTTCTGAAATAAGTATTAACTCCAACCCAACTTCTAACCCTAACCTCAAGGTTCATAAGTTTTTATAAGATCGCCACTGAGTCATATTCCAGTTTCACTTGCACAATGAGGATATAAAACCCTTAATGATTTTGTAGCGGTCCCTCTGGGTGGAACCCTTAGGATCTACAGAGAAACCAACAGCTGAGTCTTTCCCTATCAGAAACGGTACCAGGTAGAAACCTTTTAGCTAAGATCCCCTAACTGTCTAAAGAAACCTTGAATAACCCTTTTTTCCCCAAGAATGCCTCTGTCCAAAACATGGTCTACTTTTCCATGGAGTGCAGCAGGAAACAATTTCTGATTTATTTCATCCATTCTACACTTGAGGAACTCCAGAGCAAGTTTTCTGTTATGCAATTTGCCAACCTGTAGTTGTCAGATGTCAAGTCTGAGATGAATTATGAAGGCGGAACCTCATAATAATGATTTTGTTTGATGTGACAGGCCTGATAAGAATTGATTTACTTACACAATCATGGACTTTTAATTGGAGGCCTGCAGCCGTCTTTACTTCAAAGCTCGTCAGCCAGCACCCACCCTTCTCACTCATGTGCTAACTGACAGGTCCTGAGTGTTGCAATCCTTCCCTTTCTCTCACAGTATCCATCCTGTCTCAGGTTAGGGAGCATCATAGGGAGGGCATAAACCCTATCCTGAAATCAAACTGCTGAGCTGAAACATGGATTTACACAACACCTGTTGAAAGGCATTAGCATTAATGTTACTCAGGCACATTTTAGATTTTTTTTTTAATAAAAGTAAAAAAAAAAGACGCACTCAAAGACAGACATCTCCGGGTCCAGTTTCCTAGTCTCTGTGCAGAGGTGCACTTGACAAACTGTCGGCAGAACCCATATGGCACACTATGCGGAGGTTAAAATTGTGCTTAGTGCTAACAGATGGAGAGTGTGATGACACACCGACTGTGATGACACCCTACTCTCCACTACAACATGTTCAAGATTCCAAATGGTGACAGAGGGGCTGCTACACCCATGTATAACTAATACTGAGTGGAATTGTTCCTGAACGAGGATTGTAGAATAATGAAATGTGCAACATTATGATGTGGCCAGATAATAATGAAATGAAATGAGACACTGTCATCTGATACAGTCGTGGAAAAATATAACATGATTATCTGTAGAATTGCATTCATATATCAAAAGAACCAGCTCTGCCCCTTAAAATGAAAGAAATTGAAAAGGAATTATACACTAATGGTGGTCATGCTCTCCAGTCCAGAGGCTTTTATTGAATGGAAAAAGTCAATTTCGCATTTTAGTCTATACATAGCAATCCAATATCTTAGTGAGATTTAGATTACATTGCCAATGCAGCAAAAAAAATGTGCATATTAGAATGAATCTTCTTGCTCTTAGTCATTATGTAAGATATTACATACATTTCACTTTTCCTTTTTCCATACATGGAAGGATAGGTATTCAATTTTAGATTCCTTTAATTCTCTATTGACTTCTCCATTACCGCGGCTAATTTAGGGGGATTGATAAATGACAGGCACTGAGTGAGCTTTAAGGGATTGTGAAGGTCAAGTGAGTTTTATGGATCTGCTGGGTATTAATGAGGGTTTCTAAATCAAAGACAGTTGGTCTTTTAATTCCCTGTGCCTTCAAGCCATCTGTGATGACGGATATCTATGCATCTGTCAACAACCACCGTGCACGGACAATAGAGTGGATGAACGGGGATTTATGCCTCCTGGCTGAGGTTCTTATGACATAGACCATGAGATCTCATGCTGTTTAACAATTGCCATAGAACTCCAAATAACTGAATATGTGACAAAAAGCCAAATATACTGCTGGAAACTGTATAAAATGGTGTCAAATCATGAAATCTAGAACAGGTCCACGTTTGAGCGTGACCGTTCAGTACATTCTGCGAGAGTTCACTGAGACAGAATTGGAAAGTACAGCCACATCTGGGTTTGCTTTCCCTCAAAATCACGTACGGATCAATAGTAATAGATTGTTCCAACACTGCCACCACAGCGGCGGCTCAGAGAGAGTCAAAGACATTTGTTTTGTGCCCCAGGGTCCAGCAGTCACCATCAATTTCCTTGTACCTTAACCGTTCCTAAAGAACTACTATGGATCCCTCGATCACTCTAATGAGAACAGTGCTCCTACACCAGAGCACGACTGAGAGCTCGTATCAATCCGGATGATCGATGATACTTCAGCATGATTTCACCTGCTAAGGCAATATGGATTGTACTATAAACAAATGGAACATATAAACACAGATAGCCATCATGGCAGCATAAGAGTCCAGCATATTTAGATCTTTTTTATTGTTAACTTTCATTTTAAATACACTTATCCTTTAGTACGTTTAATAATAACTATCCTCACAACTGAGTGTTTGAATCAATGTCAATGTAGCTGCCTATTGCATGGACCACACTAGAGGTTATTTGGGCAGATTTTGAGGCTGAATCGCACTTCCTGACAATCACAAAAGGTGTCCCACTTTTACACCGGTCTTAAAATAATTATCTTTCCAGTTTATTGTATGGTATCATTTATGAAAAATCCAATATTAATCTGTCTGATCTACTCACAGGCCAGTCTTGGCTGCCCTGATCAAATATTGGAAATATTAAATATGTTCAGTATTCCGGACTGTAGTGTGGGGATGTGGACGCTAACTGTTTAGTGTGAAAACACAATCTTGACATCATTTGTGAAAGCCTCATATCCAGTGAGCACCACACTAGCCTGTCATCCAGGATGTGTGTATTGATCTGAAGCCACATTAGTTCTCAAGATCATTGATTTGTGAGCATACTCTGAAAGTGTGTGGTGTTTTATTTTGGGCAAATTTTGTAGTCTGGAGGTTCCAATGACCAATGAATCTATGAAATCTGTCATTATATCTCTCACATTTTCAATATCAGTAAATATGTTCCTGGTGTAAGATCCAGCCAAAAGAAACATAGCGAGAGATAGCTGTCTGTTAACAGTGAGACAGTGGTGTGTCCTGAGAGAGGCTATGTTTAGTAGAACGTGCTGTGGTGAAGCTTGTTAAGAGACAGTAAGGGCTCCATCACAAATCATCTACGGGTGAGGAGATAAACACCTTTGATGTCAGATGAAATTTCACACAACGGAGTTCACACAATCAGATCTTAGCCCTGATGACTGGCATACGCCTACCAAATACATTCCCCACCCATTTGTACTGATAACTTCAACATAAGCAACACAATGCATGCCTTTGTGTGTGTGTGTGTGAGACTTTGCCTGCATGTATGGGTTTACCAAGTATGTTTTCCTTTACTATGAATTACTGTACAACCTGCGCTTATGTGTCATTGTGTCTGCATCTTGTCTCTCTCTGGGTGTGAAAGCAAGCACGGTGACATTAAGACGATCTTGTTGTTTTAAATATTTAAGCGTTGATGTCATTGTTGTGATGACAGATGAAGGAGTGGAGAGGAGGTTGACTGAAATCTAGAGCTAAGAGCTGATAAGTCTAACACACACATGACTGGCAGTGCGGAGAGATCAAGCTTAGCCAGGTGTGGGAAGATGAAAATAAACAGGATTTCAGAAGCCATTAAGATGCCGGATCTTTGTGTGTGTGTGTGTGTGTGTGTGTGGGTGCTTGCATATGTTTTTCCCCTTTATAAAGATATTTGTGAAGTCCTTAAACATGGTTTAACAAAATTACACCAAACCTTATTAAATTATGCCTCTTTATTTGACTGTATAAAACGTGGTTGGTGATTGTAGCTGTCTTGGTTTGTTGAGAGGATTTGATGAAAATCCTAAGCAAATTAAATTGTGTTGGCAGGAATATGAGGAGGGTTCACATGAGAATACACTGTGTGCCTTTAATTTCCAATTTATACTGGCATTTGGTTTTTTTGACATGTTAAGAGCACATAAATAGAACGATTTCTATGTATTATTATGGATTAGTGAAAGATTTATCACAGCCTTTTCGAGCTTGGATGAAAGACAGTTCCTGGAACCATTTCGTTAGGCAATAATAAAGATATGAAATCAAATAAGAAAGTAAGAGCAGCTATGCACTGTGTTTTTTTTAGATGTTTTGAATATTTGGAAATCATTTTAAGAGAATTAAAAGCATGTCATTTTCATGTGCACTCAGTAGCGTATGATGAACTGATGATGAAGTTCTCTATAATGGTCATATGTATTATGCCTAATTTTATTGCTAATCTGATTTACTAATTTTATTACGAATCTTTTTCATTAATTCACTCTCTTTTGTTATTTGGAACATTTTGTAATGTTTCTTAGTAATTAAATGAGAAATACAGACACATTTTTCTTTAACACGTTTAAAGACTTGTTCTGCTCATAACAGCACATTTTTTGAAGAACAGCCACTAAAGTGTCATTAAAACGAAGTGCCTCTGTGTGGGTATAATGGCCATCAGGTCCACTTATCCATCCACAAGATTTATTGACCTCACAACTGGAGACCTGCTTGACCACCGTCCACAACAGGAAACGGCAATCAGTCATTAACATGGTGACACATCTGTTGACGAGCAACTTCAAGGCGACCCATGAAACATCCCATAGCAATTCCCTATTGTTCCTAACACACCCCCTCTCAGGCCCTTTCTCTCGCCGGCCATTCAACTTTCCTCCCTCCTGCTGTCTTTTTATTCTTTCTTTCTCTTTCTCTCACCCCGGTCTCCACCTCTCTGCTTGTTTCTCAAGCTTTTCAACTCAACTGCACCGCCTTCACTCATCTGGATGACTGGATTGAAAACAAACCAGGTCGTAAATTATCCTTTTTTTTGCTGTTTTTCTGTAACCAGTAACTAAAAATTGCCAGGGGTATGTGAAAAGAGATAAAGAACCATTTAGGAGGTGTGAAAGAAGGATGAACATGTTCAGAAATAATAGAATGAGCATTCCATAGCTTTAGAGGATCAGTGTGTCTGCTAGAGCAGTTCATATCTGAGGTCATGACCCCATGGTGAGGTCGTCCTCTGGTAACATTCCCACTGACAATAAAGCTAAGAGTACGATCAGGCCTGTGGTCTCATGGAGAGAATGGTGAGATTAAGAAGAGATTATAAGAAGATAATGAAGAAATGGAAAACGTCTCATACAAAACATTTTGTCAATGACATTGTGCTTGATAATTTGACAATTCTGAGATTAGGTTTAGCATAGTTCTCAGCGTGCAAGTTTTGCTCATTCTAGTTTGACGTGCCGTGTTTAATATTTTCTGAAAATCTAACAGAAATCAGTCTGCTAACTTCAGAGACACTTCCTGTCTTGTTCTTTGACACTGCTATGTACATGGTTTTGTCTGTTTCATTTGTCTAGCTCAGTGGTTCTCAAAGTTGGGTCTGTGAAGCAAAACCAGGGGGTCTGTGATTTTTTTCTTTAGCTAAAGTGATGAAAATAATGACACACCATTATCAAAGTTATGTTTTTATTGTTTTGAGCTCTTATATTAATAGTATTTGACTGGTAAATTGATGAACAGATTTAATCCAGGCCTTAATAACTCAAAAACAAGTCGGTTTATAAATAATTCCAATTTGGACCTAATGTGTCAGTGGAATGTTCAGGAATAAAAAGCAATATGGCTTTAATAAATAGACAAAATATTACTGGACACATCTGAATAATATTAATTTAATAAACTTGTTCATGAACTAAATGTCAACTGAGGGGGTCTGTGAAATTTATTTTTAAAAGTAAATGGATCCCTAGCTACAAAATGTTTGAGAACCCCTTGTCAAAGTGTGTCGAACAAAAGTAAGCAACACTGCAGAAACAACACACACGCACACACACAAACATACACACACATACACACACATACACGAAAATACCTGCAACTATGCAGACACACTAACCATCTGTGTCTGATCTAAAGAAAAGCAGTAGAACAGTAAACATATCAGGGCACATGCACTTCAATGCAACTTAACCCCTGACCTTTCTGCGTGAGACTGTTGCCCCAGCAATCTTCTTATCACTGCGCTGACCTCGGCTAACCTCAGAGGGAGTCTGCAATATCTGACAGAGGTCAGACATCAGTGTAGTGCGCAGAGCACTACTGTCAAACATTATCTCATGTTCATTAATAATCACTTAAAAGTAAATCATCATTTTCACCATCTTTGGTAATTAAATGCTCGTAAAATAGTGTTCCTGATAGCAACATGTACACGCAGCATGTCATATCATATAATAAAACCTAAAAGGAATGTACACTGAAATATAAAATGGGTGCTTCGGACAACAATGAAATAACCTATGTCCCAGAAAGTAGCAGAATGAGAAATCTATCATTCCTATTTACCGAATTGAGCTCATGCTCACGTTATACAGAATAGATCTACATTACTCACTCAATTGAGATGGCTAAAGGATTGTCGGCATCAAAGCCTCTCCAGCTGCGACTATTTCAGGCTGCCACTAATAGCACATGTCAGGCATAATTTTTAAGCTCTTTAACCAATTCATTGTGTAATTAGGTTAACAAAATTAGCTCATTGCCAAATCAATGAGGAGCAGCAATGCAATAAAGTTATTAACATTCCAGTTTTACAGACAGAACTATAGAGTCCTTCTTGTTTTATTTCTGGGTTTCTTTCAGTGCACAATTGATTCCAGAGGGCACTAGCAAATTGCATTTAATTTACTTTAACAGGAATGTATAGAGCTGAAGTAGGGGGCATGCTGAAGCATTGTCATCTATAATAAAACCCTGATTAAACAGATTGGTGGAAACAAAAGATTATATAAAAATATATGGATATTGCTTCTAAAGCATTTGGCAGGATGTTAGTGCTCTGGCTATTCTTCTAAATGGGAGCTCTTGGTTCAAGCTTATAGATCTATGATATAACAAATTGCTAGTCTCCAGTGTTGGGTTTAGATTTATAGCCCAATTTAAGTGTCGGCTTGGAGAGATATCCCCTTTGCTGGGGATTTGTGTAGGATTTTTCTGAATCGTGCGCCCTCTGTCTCTCATGCACTACCCCAGCTACTTCATTATTGCTGCTCTGTGGATCCCGAAGCAGGTAAGATCTCATTTATCAAGCACAAGTGCGCGGAGAGTCTGATCTATAATGACATTTGAAGAGCCTTGCTGTCACTCTTGTGCCATAATGAACATGGATATGACAAAGGATCGATGGGTGGGGTCAGAGGCGGTAGCTCCGCCCTGATTAGCCCCTCCCATCTTATTAGCAATGCAGCCAGCGCTGATTGGTCGGCGGCTCGCGGACTTGGAAGGTCCTCCTCGCGTTTCGCTTACTTGAATTACACGAGACGGACCAGGAGCGTGTAGAGGAGCAGAGACTAAAGCGCACCGTGCGGACGGCTTTTTTTTGGTTGTTGTTGCTGTTTTCTGTCTTTGTCTCTGAGTTACTGTGGATTTGCTTTTTCCTCCCAACAGTCTTAAATGTTATCAAGTCAACTACTATAGAAAAGAGTTGTATTTTGCGGTGTGATGGTGTAGATGGTCTGCGGCTCACATCGCGCGCACGGAACGGAGCTATGAACGGCTTTGGAGTAAACAGTCATCACATCTAAAAGCGCTGAGGAAAGAAAAGAAACAGAAAAACAGATTCTGGACATTTGTGTTGTGGATTATTGAAAAAGCTACGCCATGGGCGTAAAAGCCAGCCTCTGAGTTTGTACTGTATGAAGATGTGTGCACTGTGAGCGTCCCCGCACCGCTCCTCGGCTCAGTCTCGCACCCAATGCACCACACTCTGCGTGGATCTACAGTTTCCGCTTTACACAGCCCGACCTCCGCCAGCCAGCACGGTAACTTCACTTTCAGAAAGCTCGCTGGGATTAAGGACACGTCCACCGCGTTGTTACAGCCCTCGGATCCTGTCCGTCAGGCGAAGCGTCTCCCCATTAAAGTAGTGAAGATGCTGACCGCGCACTCGGGCCACTTGCTCCACCCGGAGTACCTGCAGCCCCTCACATCTGCCCCCGTCAGCATCGAGGTCTGTTACCCCTGGCACACTACACTACTCACTTCTCACTCTAGTCATATCACATCATATCACATCATATCATACACTACATTATGCATCTTATTATGAACTACTAGCATGGTCTGCATTATTCACTCTATTATAATCTATAGTATGTATTTCCTGAATTATTCATTTCATCATACACTATAGCACACACTACAGCATTCACTACATTCCATACTAGTATATACTACATTATGCATTTTATTATGCACTACTAGGATAAACTGCATTATTCACTTTATTATAATCTATAGTATGTATTGACTGTATTATTCATGTCATTATACACTATAGTGCACACTACAGCATTCACTTCATTCCAGACTAGAATATACTATATCATTCACTTCACTATGTACTATCCTGCCAAGGCTTTCACTGTAGACGTTTGTTTATAGAGGCTAATTAAAGTACATGTATAGTCATCATATAGGTCTGCTTATTAAACTGATTGAAAGCATAATTTAAATTTCCTCCAATGTAGCAGTTAAAACGCAGTCTGAAAGAGTAAAAAATGATCTACTCTTAATACTCAAAATGCCGTAGACCTATACTCTGTCATTAGACTTTATCATTAACGACATTACATTTTGTTTTAATACAACTGGACAATATACATATAAATCTAAGTAATCCAATAATAAAAAATTATATTCATAATCAAGTATAATCAGTATCAAGTATATTTTTTACTTTTTTTATTTTTACATTCAACAGAAGTTACAAAATGCAGTTTACATACTATAAGAACATGCATTGCTGGGTTCTCATGTCCTATTTTATTATATTTTACTTTATTTTTTTAGTTAGGGGTAATTATAATGACTCATAAATCTTAAAATTAAAATCCTTAAAAGTACACAGACATAATTACTGGTGGCATTACTCTAAGTAAACATATGTCTGTATATATTCTTATATATATATATATATATATATATATATATATATATATATATATATATAGTGAGTCGGGTCTAGAGAAGAGTGTGGTAAAATTAAAAAAATATATATTTTTTTGTTAACAGT
>CM075019.1:14375706-14400518 GCA_037576675.1 Pangasius sanitwongsei | reverse complement strand
CACACACACACACACACATATATATATATATATATATATATATATATATGTATATATATATATATATATATATATATATATATATATATATATCATAAAATAACAGGTCATAACATCTGAATAGCATGTGAATCACAGGTGACTCGACTGTCTCACCTGCATTTTTAACAACATTTCATATTATTAGTTAAAAACAAACAAACAAACAAAAAAACAGTATTGTTTTTCTAAATCCAGTGAAGGCCGAAATCTCAGAAATGCTGCAAAACAATATATAATGTTGCTGTAATTGTACTAATCTTGTTGTCTTAAACAGTCTAGCTAATTTGCCATATATGACTCTAAAGACTTGTAATAAAGTTAACAACAACATTTAGGACATTCTAGTTCAAGAAAGAAAGAAAGAAAGAAAGAAAGAAAGAAAGAAAGAAAGGACAGTTCAGGTCTAATTTTAGTACCTTTGAACATTTAGGGTTAAATATGATGTTCAAAAAATGATTATCATCAATGATTTTACAATAAGTCTATGGGAATTACTATAGATCATTAAAAATACATCGATTTTTGATGATGAGTGACATTTTTGCAGACAATCAGTAACTATATATATATATACATATATATATATATATATATATATATATATATATATATATGCACACACATAGATAGATAGATAGATAGATAGATAGATAGATAGATAGATAGATAGATAGATAGGTTTTTTGTTTTGTTTTGTTTAATGAATAAAGTAGCTTAATTTGTTGTCCACAAGGTGGCGCAGTGGCGACTCGGTTTAGGACCCAGAGGATGTTTCCTATTCTCGACAGAAGGGGGCGACACTTCCCTCTGTTTACTTTTCCATTCTGCGCCCATTCCTAGATAGGACCTCCTTCGCAAATGTAGCACCAGTGTATGGAGAGTTCTCAGAGGAGTGTGTGTATGGGTTCCTGTGTGTTTGTTTGTGTGTAGCGGCTGTTTGGGGGGAGCTGAGCAGTGTGTGTGTGCAGTAAATCTGCGCCATGGTGCTGATGATCGAGCAGACAGAACGGACTTTCACTCCGCTATCATCACCTGAAGGAGGAAAAACCGCTAGGATTGACAAGAAAGAGCTGCGAATACAAGCTAAGTAAGTCCGCTTGCTTTAGTTTTCATCCGCACCAAGCAGAAGAAGCCTTCATTAGCCTGCTAAGCTAACTCAGTCTGGTGGGAAAGTTAATGGTTTACACTTTGAGCCCCCACTGAGCTAGTACCAGATGTGCTGCTCACAACTTCTGGCCTCGAGTTAGTTTCCAGGAGTGTATTTCATTTATTTGTTTGTTTGTTTGTTTGTTTGTTTTCTCCGCGAATTGCCATTTATGGTCAAATAGGCCAGTCGTAATGTTTCTTAAATGTACAAGTAACACGTTTGCTCTTTCAAACAATTGTAGAAGACGCTGAAGCTCGTCCGTAGTGTCCTCAGTGTGCCATTTTGTTTCACTTGCAAATTCACCTACCTCGCTTAGTTTGCTTTACAACTTTGCAGCTGCTTTCGTTAACAAATCAACCCTCGGCTGTAATTACAGGAGTGAATCGCTTTCTGAAGCCCTAGGAGGCTGAAATATAAAGCGAATAATTTTGAAATATTAACAGGAGGGTGTGCGGTTCAGCTGTGACAAATGTAGAGAGTTACTGTTACTGAGTTAAATTAGACACCAGACTTATTTCATTTCACTGCAGCTGTGTTTGTGTTGTCTTCCTGTGTTTTTATGTTTGCTCGGGATTTAACTGCACATCTACAGCTCAAAAGCAGAGCATTCTGACTTTACTGTTTTGTTTTTGTTTGTTTGTTTCTTTGTTTGTTTTGTTTCATTTGTTGCACATCCACAGCTCAGAATCTCAAAATCCTGTCTTTACTGTTTTTTTTTTCTGTGGATTCATTTATTGCACATCCACAGCTCAGAGGCTGAAAATGTAGAGGAGAAGCTGAAGAAAGGTGGAAAGTCAGCATTCGACCTTCAGGTGTCCATTGACACAGAGTCAGATCTGTCCGAGTGCAGGAGGAAGTCTCCTAGCCTGAGGTGAGACACGCGGCCATGTTTCCACCCACACTCAGGATGCATAAGTGCCGTCTTAATACCAGAAGTAACTACCCCATTCAGGTTCTTTATCGCTGTATCATTTAAGTCAAGTGGGTTTTTACTGTCATACCTCGTATACGTCGGAATAAAAAGTTGTTTCTTTATGACCGCAGTGCAAGACAAAGACATAATACACAGGACATATGTACATTGGATAGTGCATGCTTGCTAGACAACAAAACAGTGCTGGATGCTGACAAACCAGTGCGTACAGTTGTATTTAAGCTCTTGGCTGTGGAGAAATGTATAACAGCTGGATCAACTGGGGGGAAAAAAAGTCACAGCCAGTAAAGAAAAGAAGTGACTCATGACAGTAAAAGTGTCCCTATCAGCATTATAAAGTGCATGAACGCTGAACAGAGATGGACAGCAGGTTACATACTTTGGCACAGATCACAGAAAAGTGGATTAGGGTTGGAGTGTCTGCTTGACAGAAACGTCCTGTGTTAGCGCTTTATAACACTCCGTGAGTTTTTTGCTACAGTGGAGTCTACAGAGGAGTTTCCTCCTTCCGGTTTCTCTTTTCCATGACAGTTTGTTTTTTTTGGTTTGTTTGTTTTCTGCCTTATTAGCTTAACAAGCAAGGAAAAAAATAAGGCTGTGAGGGAACTGCTGATTGTAACTTACATGATAACAGGACGTAATGTGTCTCTCGGCCATTCCACAACATTAAATACGCCTATAAAAGTCTAGAATAAGAATAAGACGTCTAAGAGGAATAATAAGAAGTCTAAGAGGAATAAAACACGTGAAATGATCAACTTCAGAGTGGCAACACATCACACCACCCATCAGTGATTCTTTTTCTATAATAGAGCATCACATCTTGTTTTATTTATAACCTTACTTAAAATATGCGAGGTCCTAAAGGAGAAGGTTTCCTATTGTTACACGTATTGCTATAAATAAAGAATAGCTATGAGAATGAGTAGACCAGTATGCACACTGATGGACAGAATTTGCACAGCAATGTACAGTGTTTATTTTGAAAATTCTCAGTCCAATTTGGATGTATACGCCATGCCACAATGCCATGTGGTCACTTCATTCACACCCGAAAAAAGGGAAAACTGTGGTGAAGGCTGCATTTGCAGCCATTATATATACAGAGAACATGCTGTATTGTATGTGCTCTATTTTGTTATACTGTGGTATGTTTTTTATCTAAATAGATAAATAACTACAGCCAATTTATTGCCAGAATAAAAACAAACTAATACAAATTGGCAGCCTGTTAGTCTGCAACTATTTTTGTTCAGTTTTGCAATGTCAGTTATTCCCAAATGAATACAACTAACATTATTAAATTTCGTCTGTGTAAGGCTTTGCTGGTTGTGACCTGTTCTGATACAGAACAGAAAATTAGCTGTTTATGTCATTATGTCGTGCCATTACAATAATTACACCACACCCCTGTTCTAAAATTAAGGCAAAAATGGCTTTTTTGTCTGCCTTCAAACATTTTCCCACCACCTCGTACTACTATCACGCCTTTATTTTGAGAATCATTTTCAGTCATTTTCAATAATTTGAGCCTGCAATAAAACAGTTTTATCCTGTGCTCGCCTCATTCAACCTGGTCTTGTGCCTGTTTGCGTCAGTGTTGTTTGCAGACCTCACCGCTGTGCAAACACACAGTTATGGATCAGTGCACAAGCGTGTCAGTGGGTTTTTTGTTGTTTTGCAAAGACTTCGGAGGAAGGTTTCCATGTATCCTGGCTGCATGGCCTACAATTTTAGCCATAAATGAAGTCTCTTATTCTGTAAAGGTTTTCAGTCATTCAGGTCCTGTTGAATGTCTCATAGGCTTGACAGCTGGACTTATGTTCCAATTACAAAGACGTTTCACCGTTCATTCAAGGGGCTTTATGAGTCCTATTGAATTGTGGGAAAATACCATCTATCTGAGCACTTTGTGAGGCTCTTTTTGTGGCTTTAGTTGAAAAGACGAGGCAGTTTTATAATGTGAGGGAAGTAAGATGAGAAAAATGGCCTAGAAAATTAAAGTAAGGTCAACATGCTCATGCTATCAAATACTAGGCCCAATGTGCTAAAAGGAAAAGAAAACCAAGCTAACATCAGTTGAGAAAACAAACCTAGACATGTTTACACTTCCTTATTAATTCAGTGGGTGAGATCAGTTTGAAGGAAATTGTAAGTAACAGGTGTGACTATTACCACCACCCGTGACTTTATCTTGATTAATTGTAAGTTGTCCTACAGGTCGTCTTGTATGAATCATTAGCCCATGTTGCACAACATTTACAGCTTCCGTCTGAACATTTATCTGGGGATATATATATTTTTTTCTTTCAAATAAACATGCTTAAAAGCCTTAGCGCTGAACTGCTCATACGGTGCCACAGCCACCGCGTGACTGTCTCCGAATGTGGCGCACCACTAAAACTGAGTAGGCATGCATATTGCACGATCGTGTTTGTTTCCAGGTGCATCTGTTGGTCCCATCTGGGGCTTTAAATGTAGACGTCAGGACTTCAGGACTTTTGCTGATCATGTAAAGCTTTGCTTACAGATTTCAAATGCTTTCTTCTGCATTTTTATTTCCTTTACCTTTGAAGGATTAAGCTGGCCGATCAACCCTCACTCACACTCAGTCCACCAGACTCAGAGTCAAAACTAGAGAGGAAGAAAACCCAGTACAGCCAGGTATGTACTGAAACACACACTCTGGACGCATAAAATGATGTATACTTGGACAAAATCGTACTATTTGTCTTAAAACAAACAAGCAAAGTAATTTCTGTGAGAGTCTGTGAAGCAAATCGTGGTTTATATTAATGTGCTTGTTTTAAAATGTTATTATTTTTATACTAACAACAACAACTAATTCACAGGGATTTATGTAGCGGATGTAGATGTAGATTACTCTTCGTAATCTAAGGTTAATAACAAGCAGATGTTTACTTTTTTTCTGTCAAAAATTTGTTATTTAACAAAGAAATATGTGTACTTGTTTCCTGCAAGGTGTCAGTGCCTTATAAAGTGCATTATATATCATTACTTCTCTCCAGTCATGTTTTATTCCTTATATATTTATGTGTGTGTATATTATTTTTGGTTTATTTCTAGTTCTCTAAAGCAAATGCACAATATCATAAGCTCTTCAAAGAAATAAGCAATGATGAGATCCTCAAACAAAGTAAGTCAATATTGTGTTCAAAGTTTCATTAGATTACTTTGACCGCTTCATTGTCTCTGTCAGAGTGTTTTACATCATTACAAACTTATCAGTACCGTGTGCTGAAAGGAATTTCTTTTCTTTTTCTATCTTATCTATTGCCTGTGTCTGTCCTTAGGTTATACTTGTGCTCTACAGAAGGACATTCTTTATCAGGGAAGGCTTTTTGTCTCTGATAACTGGATTTGTTTCCATTCCAAAGTATTTGGCAGAGATACCAAGGTACTTACTGAAATCACAAGTTGATACAGACGTGCCAGGCATCCCAGGTAATTTAGTTAAGACCAAAGAAAAGGTTCATTAACATAACAATTGGGTTTTTTTGTTGCCACAGATTGCTATCCCAGTTCTCTCTGTCACCCTCATAAAGAAGACAAAAACTGCCCTTTTGGTGCCAAATGCACTTGTTATCACAACTACAACTGAACGGGTAAGTTGTTTGAGGTCTGATATTACGTTAAATAACATGTCATGGGAATAATCTTTGACACAATTTACTCACATTTGATTGTATCTTATTTAGCACGTGTTAGTGTCTCTCCTGTCCCGGGACACTACATACAAGGTCCTGCTATCAGTCTGCACTCATTTACATGTAAGTGAATGTTTCTCTGCAATATAACGAAGCAGCAAAGCCGTGTTATGACACTGTGTCTGTATGCAGTGAAATGAAACGCGGCACCGATTTTTCTTTTCCATTTTAGGCAGAGAATGCAGGCAGCACCCCGATCACATCATCAGCAGAGAACAGCTTCAGAGGGGACTGCCCTTCTTCACTTCCTCTGGTTAGTGTTGATTTGCCTATGGTTTCTTCATTTCCATCTCAGGTTTGTCGTGCGACTCCAAGAACAGCCCTCATGGTGTAAAGTCACCATGGTGTCACTGTGTGAAGTGAGCTGTTAATAGATTGAGGTTTGTGTGCTTTGTACTGAGTAGATGGATTGTCTGCTTTCATGACATGTGCATTAACAGTTTGTGTGTGTTTTCGTGTGTGCAGGACTTCTCAGCTGATTTTTCCGATCTTGATGGAGTAGTGCGTCAGAGAAGGCAGGACATGCTGGACAGTAGCAGTTCAGGCTCCCAGACGCCAGATTATGAGAAGATGGCTGGTGTGTATCCTCAGTTCACGTGCAGTTTACTCTTTACACACGCTCTACATTCATTTCGGCGCAGACCTAGGCTACAGTGCTGTCACTCTAACGTTAGCGTGCGACTTATGCTTTATAATACATCAACATGTATACATTTCTAGATAATACAACAATAGTGAGTCTGGTACTAACAGGGATTGAATTGTACACAGGGATTTGGCGGAATGGTGTGTTGTAAATAAGGCAGTTTGAATATTGATAAAACTATAGAAATGGTGGTTAACTTCAGAAGAGGAAGGTTGGACCGGCCAGCTCTGGTCATTAATAGTCAGTTGGTGGAGAGGGTTGACTTTCAGACAGCAACACCAGTGAAATTATTGAAAAATGTGGCAGAAATAAACTTTATTATCTCTTACTTTTGTCAGGTCAGAGGGTCCTTGGAGGTCTAGTAGTTAGGCCTCAGCGGCCAGGGAACCAACCCCAGCCACTGGGGTTGCACACGACAGTGCACTCCCTGTGCCGTTCCCAAGCCTGGACAAAATTGGGGAGGGTTGTGTCAGGAAGGGCATCCGGCGTAAAAACTGTGCCAAATCAAACATGCAACCCTTAATGGGAGCAGCCAAAAGAACAAGAACAACAACAACTGTGGTTGGGTCAAAGTTCAGACAAACGTCATGTTCCTTTGTATTTCCCAAAAAATGGCATGGCCACCTTGAACTTGTGGCAAAGCTTATTTTACTGACACTTCAATCACACTCAGTGAGTGGGTTCATATTATAAGATACATATATAAAATAATCTGATGGTAGAAAAAAAATAGCAGTGATTCAATCAGCCATTTTACATTCACGCTAAATAATCTGGTAATGTGAAAACTCCAACAGTCACTCTCCAGTAAAGTGGTAATACATCACTATTTAATTCAAGTACCTCATAAACTTGAAAAGAAGTGTGGATAAACATTATATTTTTTATTTTCTTTAAGTAAGCGATACATATTTTTAATCATGTTTAGTGACGGTTGCTTGGAAGCACAAATGAACTGAGGTTGTTGACTACTAACTAATGTGCTCTCAAGATGCTTCACAAGTAAATATATTTGACAGGCTTTATGATTTCAGTAATTTATTAAAAATAATTAAGCAACTGGTACAGTTTGCAGTGATGCAATTGATGGTATAAATAAATAAAATAAATAATATATGATATCAGTAAGATAATCAGGCTTGAAAACTCACTAATACTTATGAATAAATTGTGATAACATTGCAGTCCAAACAAACTATTAATGCGGAACAGCAGGCAATAAGATTAGATCAGGTTACAGGTCAAACAGGTACGACTATTTCCCAGATGTTGCTCTTGTAGGTTGACCCGCCCATGATTACATCACTGTGTTCAGCAGCCGTCAACACAAAATGGGGTGTGACTCTAAGACTACAGAACGTAGGATGTTAGTGTTGCTTTTTAGATTCTTGGAGTAGACCATCAGTAAATATTTCTTGTAAGAAGACACCACCACCGTTAAATTAATTAGAAAAAACAAAGTTCTGTGTAAGGCAGCTAAGAAAGTATGTTGTGGTTAAGAACTCTGTAATGATTCTACACAGCAGAGGTGGAGAGTCTGCTGATCTCATGCATGGTAATGCAACGGTAATGCGATATGCGAGAAAGCTGAGATCTAAAATCATCAACTGCCCACTTCCATCTGTCGCCGCTACGTACAGTACACCCACGTTACACGCATTTAATGCAGAGCATCTTGAATCTGTAGCAGCACTTCTGCTATTAATCCCTGTTCAGACTAGGGATTAAGATCCGTGACCACTTGTGATCCCATTTTGTGATTACAAAGGTTGCCAGATCTGCCAAAAGCAATCCAAGATCATTTTAAAAACTAGCATCCTAAACACTATCCAGATGCCAAATGAAAACACAAAGACATGTCGAGCAGCAATTCCTGATTAAACTGTCAGCCTCTTAGTTAGATCAGTAAAAGCATTATGCCAACTGTCAGGGACGGGCTATTGCATTTTGTTGAAAACCATGAACCTGGTGGTCTTTCGATTTGTCAGGGACGCATCCAGCATGTGGTATGAGTGAGTGGATCACAACAAGCATTTGACCCTGTTCAGATTTGTCTTTAACATGGACCGCTTGTGAGCCAATCACTCGGCGGTAGTTAGTCAATTAAAAAATAAAATGCAAATATCCTGCATTATTTACTCTGGAGTATTTTACATTCACTTAATTACTGGTTTTAGAATTTAGTTTGTTTTGTGTGGGTTTTTTGTGCTGCCCTGAATTTAATTTCTCTCAGTCAAGCTCTGACAATTATGACTGGACTGAAACCTGAAAAATTTAAACCTTCAGACTAGATGCTTTTATTCATTTCCTTTTTGTAAGGGAACAATATGTTATGTGGGCATTTCATCTTTCTCTGCTGAACGTGTTAAAGGTTCTGCTGAACATTTGAACGAAAAAAGATTTTTCATGGAACATTAGAGCAGTAACACTCTTATGTAGAGAAGACTTTATCCTGGTTTTATCAGTGTCCAGAAGTTGACATAAAACAGAAGTCTGTTAATTTATTTTTAAATGTTTGTTTATATTTGATATGTTTGAGTAGCGAAAGCGTCGCAGTGTTTTATTATGGCTTATCAAGGCTAATGACTGTCTTATCAGCATTCATTATGCTTTATGTTATGCCTTTAATGATGTTGTTTTTGGGATTATATACACTGCCTGGCCAAAAAAAATTTTCACTGTTTGGATTTAAATAAGCATATACTTAAGAGCCTATGATTGGATCATTATTGCAGTGAATAATATGTTTCAGCTGGCAACAATTCTTTTAACCCTAACCGATGCAGTGTGTAGCTTCTCATTTCTTAAACAACCATGTCAGAAGACGTATCCCGTGGTTGTGAATGTTACTGTGTTTCAGAAGGGGTAAATTATTGGTCTGCATCAAGCCAAGAAAACAAGTAAGGAGATTGCTGAAATCTCTGGAATTGGGTTAAGAACTGTCCAACGCATTATTAAAACCTGGAAGGATAGTGGTGAACTATCAGCTTTTGTTTAAGAAATGTGGTCGGGGAAAAAAAATCTTGAATGATCGTGATCGGAGATCTTTAAAACACTTGGTGAAGTCATATCGAAAAAATCGACAGTAGAACTAACGACTATGTTTAATAGTGAGCGTAAAAGTACAATATGACAAGAACGTGCAGGATTGGGACTAAACAGCTGTGTGGCCACAAGAAAGCCACTTGCTAGTGAGGCTAATCAGAAAAGAATGACTTCAGATTGCTAGGGAGCAAAAATATTGGACTGTGGAGCAATGGAGAAAGGTCATGTGGTCTGATGAGTCCAGATTTATCTTATTCCAAAGCAATGGGTGCATCAGGGTAAGAAGGGAAGCACATGAAGCGATGCACCCGTCATGCATAGTGCCTACTGTACAAGCTTCTGGAGGCAGTGTTATGATCTGGGGCTGCTTCAGTTGGTCTAGGCTCAGCAGAATAATGCGGCAATAAAATGAAGTCAGCTGACTACCTGAATGTACTGAATGACCAGGTTATCCCATCAATGTGTGAACGAGTGGTTCTGGAATGACTACATGAATTGGCCACCACAGAGTTCTGACCTTAACCCCATTGAAAGTCTTTGGGATGTGCTTCAGGAGAAGACTTCACAGAGTAGTTCACCTCTCCTGTCCTCAATACAAAATCTCAGCCAAAAATGAATGCAACTCTGGATGGAAATAAATGTTGTGACGTTGCATAAGTTTGTCGGGAAAAAAAACATGCTACAATGAATGCACGCTGTATTCAGAGATAAAGGTTTTGCAATGAAATATTAATGTGCTCGACTTTTTTTTTTTTTTTTTTTGCCAGACAGTGTATCTTATTGTTGTTTTAAAATTCCCAGAAGTACATAAGCAATAAAGCAGAACCAACATCAGATGTAATTTCACTATTTACAATGGATATAAAAAGTCTACACTTCCCTGTTAAAATGGTAGGTTATGAAACCAGGTTAAATTACAATGTATAGAAATAAAGTGAAAAACAATCAAACATTTTATGGAAAAATAGGAAAAATAAAAAAGTTACAAGTTGCATAAGTGTGCACACCCCTAAACTAACACTTTGTTGAAGCACCTTTTGATTTTCTTACACCACTCAGTCTTTTTGTGTGAGAGTCTATCCACATGGCACATCTTGACTTAGCAAGATTTTCTCACTCTTTCTTGCAAAAACATTCCATATCCACCAAATTGTAAGGGCATCTCCTGTGCACAGCCCGCTTCAGGTCACCCCACAGGTTTTTAGTTGGCTTCAGGTCTGGGCTCTGGCTAGGCCATTCATATCGATCTTCTTTTGGTTTTTGGTTCGGTTCAGTTCACCCGTGGGTATGGTGTTCTTTTGGTGATGTGCTTTTTTTTGCGCCAAACATACTTTTTGGAATTCTGGAATTGGTCTCATCAGACCATAACACATATTGCCACATAGTTTGGGGTGATTTAGTCTGGATGTTTTTTGTGAGAAAGGGTTTCCGTCTAGCCATCCTACCCCATATCTCAGGCATGTAAAGAATATGAGAGATTGTCACATGCAGAGAGTAATCAGTACTTGTCAGATATTCCTGCAGCTCCTTTAATGTTGCCGTAGGTCTCTTGGCAGCCTCCCGGGTAAGACTTTGTCTTGTCCTTTTATACATTTTGGAGTGACATCCTGTTCTTGGTGATGTCACTGTGGTGCTTCATTTTCTCTATTTGTTGATGATAGCCTTTACGGTGTTCCACGGTACATCTAATGTTTTAGAAATTATTTTATACCCCTCTCCTGATCGATACATTTCGTCAAGTGAGATACCATTCATGCTTTGTAAGCTCTCTGCGGACCATGGCCTCAACAGTCAGAAACAGCTGGTTTTTATTTGGGGTTAATCAGAATAGTTTCATGGATGACAGATGTATGAGAATTACTTTTGTACATGAGATTGAATGTGATTGGTTCATTCTGAACACAGCCACATCCCCAATTATAAAAGGGTGTGCACACTTATGCATCCAGGTTATCGTAACTTTTTTTATTTTTCCTATTTTCCCTAAAATGTTTCTGATTTTGTTTTTCCACTTAATTTTTATACGTTGTAATTTCACATTGAGGGTGGAAAAAGTTCTCACATGATTTATCTTAGTTTCATTTTATGACATCACAAAAACCTGCCATTTTAACAGGGGTATGCAGACTCTTTTATATAAACCTTTTTTTCATCCTACCTCTAGAGTTCCCCCCCCTCACTGAAAACTTCCTGGACGTGATGAAGAGCGGAGAGATGGCAGTTCATGCTGACATTCACCTGCAGACCAGCAGCACAAAGCAACACAGTGGTGTGTGAAATGCTCCTGCACTCAATAGTTTCACTTTTCTTTTCCTTTTTCATTTGAAACAGGTTTTCTTAGTACCTCTGTGTGGTGTCTGAGCTCAGTTTGTAATCCCACAGACTAGTTCTCAAGTTTTCTCAAAGCTCGCAAGCCTGATCAGGGTTAGCTGGTGTTAGTAATGAACAAAATTTAGACAAATTTTGACACGTTTAGATAATAAATTATCCGTTTTGTTTAATAAAACACCTTTTATTCCTAGTGGCAGAGGCATTATGCTTTTAGGTTGCATCCATACAAGATTAGTGCGATCTCTCTAGAACAAGTGGTTGAATGCTTGTAGGATTTATATAGATTTATCCTTGCAACCAGCAGACGAACTTATTAGATTTTATTGTATTGATCTGGGTCAATGTCACAGCAAGGTCAGATGTCTGAAATAGTTTTTCTTCAACAGCTTCCTTACTGGTTGGAGCCATTAAAATTTTTGATGCTTCCTTTGATGTCATTGGCATTGCGTTTTACTTGTTTATTTATTAAAGAATAACACGTCATACTTTTTAACCCGTTTATATTTGCAGTTATTGTTTGAATGCCCACAAAATTAGTTCCTTTTTTTTTTTGTTATAACAGCTATAAACAACTGTCCTCACCAGCCTCTCTTTGTTTCTTGAAGTTAATAAAACAAAAATATGCAGCTTGGCATGTTACAGAGAAACCACAAAGCCATCCGTCTTGAAGACTATCCTGTGTCGGACACTGGAGACTCCTTACAGAATGCTAAATACAACGTCTCCTCAGAGAATGTCATACTGTACTACCAATTACACACATTTTTAAAATCGTAAATGGCTCTTACTATCGAAACGATAACGTATTGGAACAAAGCACATGAATATAAATCTGCCTTGCAGCCAGAACTATTGTGAGAGCTGCTGTTATAGAAAATTAAGATAGAAGAATTCAGCACTGCTGTGGCGTAATGTTAAATAAATCACTGACGGTGTGACAATGGAAGTCAGGACCCAGATAGTATAAATAAAATACAGTTGTTCAGTAGCAATTCTCTGATGTTAGTGAATCAGGCTAAGGTTCAAAACAGCACAGGGTCAGTGTAACCTCTTGCCTTTTATATTTAGCATAATATGCTTGAGGTAATTGTGTAGTGTAACTACAGAAGAACATGGGGGGGGGGGGGGGTATATTTTCATTTTCATATTTATAGATCCTTTTATTCTTGACAAGGGTAATGGCGTAGAGATGTTGCTAGACTTCCTTTCTAGAAGTCTTTGGGTATTTACGAGAAATGTATTGCTCAACATACATGTATTCATCCACAGATCCGGTTCAGGCTGCAACTGATGCCAACCAGCAAGAGAAGTTTCTCTATCCATTGTCTCTAAATACTCTTCTACTCGTCTATCTATTCTTGTGAGTAATTGCGTTTGTGATCCATGTAATGAATGTACAGTAATATGACTGACCTGCTTGGCTGCTTTTGCATGTCAAAACAGGTTTTGCTCTTGTTTTATTCTCATAATCATAACCGTTTGAGGAGTATTTGTCATTTGATTGAACAAGGGCGTTGTGTCTTGGCAGGGTGTGTGTTCTCGTCATGTCCTCGTGTTACATGGCTTTCAAGATCCTGGCTCTCGAGCAGCGGCTGAATTCGCTGGGCTCATTGGGAGACTATTCACACGAGTGAGTGAGTCGTTAATTCTGGATGTGTCTGTGTGTTTTGGTGGCCCTCCTCCCCCACGAAATCTAAGGGTCATTTCACAAAGTGTAATTACTAGACACGACTGGCAACAATAGGCTGTGTGATCTACAGGCTGGCCTAGAAAGAAATCAGCCACAGCCTCACTTCTTCACACCATACTGTGTATTTTTACTTACGACTCTTCGTGATGCTATTGTTCTTGGGTACAAAGAAGTAGAAAAGAATCCACTTTAAGCAACTTGTTAACAGTAAATAATTTTGTTCCGCTAGCCCAGTTATACCAGTCAGCCCTGGTTGTGCATTATTTGCGTATCATACTGTAGGTTCAACTTCAGACAAGCTAATACTCGGACAATGCACGGAAGAGACCCAGCATGTTGCTTCTAAATATACTTTTGTTTTTTTTTTTTCCATAAGAGTGTTTCTGTTAAAGGTGATCTTAATCCCAATATACTACACCATGTATAGCAGTGTTCTGGACTGCTCCCAGTGCAGACTTCCTTCCATTGTTACTTGAAAATACATATTACTTTAAAATAACCTAAAACGTTTTTCTCATACAGCAACGCACTTTATCATCGATCTCAAGCAGCAGCCAGTGCAGAGATCTATGGCGAGCTGTCCACAAACCTGTTCAAGTTAGAAAAGGTGAGTGAACTGTTTGGTTTAACTGTAGGGTTGAGTAACATCGGGGTTGAGTTTTCCTACTAAATCATTTACAGGCTGATTTCAGTGTTGAACAACAACAACTGTAGGATGAACCTGTTTATTTTCTTTTGTGTTCAGTAATCTTGCCGTGAAAAGCAGGTAGGGTTTCACACTCTGGTTATGTCATTGGCATCTGAGGTGTGTATGTCAGATGGAAGGAAACAAAGTGGTGTTTCTTCCTGGTCAAGTACACATTTATTTATCACTCTAGTGGAAGAAAACGTTTACTGTATAACAGGGACAATACAATTACATACTCCTACATATAAGAAAAACATCGGCATGTGTATATGTATTCTAGCCAAAGCTAATTTGCAGCCCCAGCCTCTGGTTAGACTTTTAAAGCAAAGTAACTGTTGTAGTTGTTTCTATAACTGCTGAAGTGACAGTATAAGACTTGTGGTTGATCTTTTAATCAAGTTTTTTGGCTAATCTTCAAGCTCGTTATGTACAGAATAAAAACATGACCGACTGGTCTGTTACAGAAAAATAATTAACGATGGGGTGGTGTAATGTGTGACCATTCTGAAGTTGATTCATTTCCTGTAACAGCATTTTCTGAAATGCTTTATTCCTTATATACACTATATGGCCAAAGGTTTGTGGACAGCTGTTACCACAAATTTGGAAGAACACAATTGTAAAGGATGTCTTTGTATGCCATAGCATTATAATATCCCTTCACTAGAACCAAGAGGCTCAAACCTGCTCCAGCATGACAGTGCCCCTGTGAACAAAGTGAGGTTCGTGAAGACATGGTTTGAAAAATAACCCCACTAAACACCTTTGCCATGAACTGGAACAAGCCCCAGGCCTTTTCGCTTGACATCATTGCCCGATCTCACTAATGCTCTTGTGGCTGAATGAGCAAATCCCCACAGCCACGCTCCAAAATCTAGTGGAAAGTCTTCCCAGAAGAGTGGAGGTTATTATAACAGCAAAGGGGGAATAAATCTAGAAAAGCACATGTGGGTGTGATAGCCATATAGTGTATTTTAATCTATTTATGATGTTATAGAGCGTCCACTATAGACGATAGTGCGAATGAGTTGTTACTATAGAAACAATAACCATATTAGAACAAACACGTTATCATAAACCTGTGAGTTTGAAATACAGCTGGCATTATTGTCAGAGCTGCTGTTATAAAAAAAAATTAATCAACACCTTCTGACCAATCAGATTTGAGAATTCAACAGCATTGTGGTTCAGTAAAGTTCAGTTTTAGTTTCTCATTATCTTCTGCAATGTTCTTTGATACACAGATTCAGAAGAACCTGCGAAAGCTGCTTGAAGGGAGCTGAGGGTCCTGCCGGAAGCTACATCTTTGTTAAAAATGCTTCAAAGACTCAATGAACAAGAGGATATTTAATTGTGCAATAGCCACACCACACAGCCTTTTCTCTCTTCTCAGGAGTGCACACAGTTTTTTTTTTACCTGAATCATGGCATGGTATTTCATCCAAGGCAGACGGAGAGAGAAAAAAGCTTTATATTTTAGTACTGTAGAATTGAAAAGCTTCAAGCTAGTAAGAATAAATGAGTCCCAAGGACTCGAGTTTTGTATGTTTAACATTTCAGAAATAAAATCAGATTACTAAAAATGTAGCTTTGTGACGATTTGTTACTGTTTAGAATTGCCAATAAAATATTTATAGTTTGCGTCAGTGTGTATATTGGGTGTTTATTTATTTTTTTGCAAAATCGATAACTGAAAGCAATGAAATGTGACACCTGAGCAACAATGTCAAAACCAAATACCAAAGGCTAACACGTGCTTTTTCCGAAACACGTGAAGCCACCACATCTGCTGCTAATGCTATGTCACCGGACAGCTGAATACACACTTTCACATAGCATACATGATTTTACAGACACACCTACCATTGTTAAAGGAGAGAGTGATGCATTCCTACTCACCCAGTGAATATCTTTCACTATAGAGAATGATGGGTTTATAAATCTAAACATTTCTGCAGACTGCAGTTAAATATCAGTTCATTTCTTCATTATGCTGTTAGCATGGAGCCGTCCCATCCACCAGCATACACTAGAGAAAGAGACTCCAACTTGCAGACTCAGAAAAGTATTGCAGCAGATCACACCAAGCAGTCGAAATATACTATATAGGAGGAACATATATATAGCAGTAACACAAATTATTTAGCTGAAGACAGCTCATCAAGAAAGGGAAGCATTTCACAGACTTTGATAGATTTTTTAAATTTATCTTCTGTGGTCTGATTAGTGAAAGGATACAAAAGAAGTGTCTCATGAAAACATTAAGACAAATGGACAGAGGATTTATGTGTGCTTTTCACAAGTCATCTGTCCAGAGTATGTGCTGCTATTAAAATGTAATGTATAGCACAACTATGAAACAAAAAATAACCACTTCAAACTGATGTCTTATTATAGCCACACTATAAACTAATGTTTAAGCAGTAAAATGTAACTGTTGTCGCCAGTCAGTCACATCAGTTGTTTATGCGGAACTTTGTAAGCAAGGAATTTTATGTAGCTTTCACAAATTTTTAATTAAATACCCGTGCTAGGACTTTTTGCTCTAAATTCTGGTTCATCTCGCTGCCTGCTACTGGTCCACCATTGGCCAGTGGGTAGTCCTATCCACCCAGAGACAGGACAATTAGGTGTTCCTGGCTCCCAGCTGTGAGATTTGAACTTATGACCTCCTGCTGATGGTTGACTGCTTTTCTGTTGCACTTTTCTGAGCAGCATTAACTATTTCTCAGCAATGTCACCCCCTGCTGGAATGACTGTGTCAATAAATACTGCGCACATTTCTTACAGTGAGCAACTGTTGATCATTTCTATTGCTGCAGAAATGTAAGATCACGTTTGTTAGTAGTAAGCCTGCAGAGTGGTTAGACCAAACAGATTTCTTAATGAAACGGCATCTATCTAATAACAGCAAACATTCCAGTGGATGGGTCTTTGCACTGATTTTTAGCCTAAACACACAGAGGAGACCTTTATCCAAAACATAGACATCTTGGCAAAATATAAAATTCATCCATGATCCATTCAGAAAAAAATAATGTGATCTTAAAATAAAAAAAACAGAAATGTACAAACAAATAACCACACTTTTTAAAAAATTTCCTTCAAAAATAAAGGCATGATTTATTTGTACAAAGCACCACAAGGGTACATTGACAAGGAAGAGCATTAAAACAGGACACACTATGAAACCGTTAAGTGCTTTTTAATCCTCCTTAAACATTTGTATAACACTGCGACTTTGTATTTCCAGACTAACTCAAATTTCATTAACAAATTGAAACTAACAAATAAAAATCACCAGTTAAACCAATCTAACTGGAGAAACAGACTGATTGCTTATGTACGTTTACATGTGATAGTTTGGAATCAAACCTGTGTTAATTGGAAAAACATGAGTTTAATGTGTTACTTGTTTTCTCTTTTTTTTCCCCCCCCAAGGTAACAGTATTACTTGGTTACAGTTCACTCAAACTTGATTCCTTGTGCCAGCGGGAGGTCCTTGCTATAGTTGATGGTGCTGTGTGAGAAAAAAATATTTTTTTTTTAAAGTTTCCTCATAGAGAATTCATTATGCACTAATTTCATTATTATTACGCTCTAATTTCAATCCTCCCTCTTAAAGGTAATATGTAGCCTACAAGTGTTTCCCTATCAGAGAGAGTTCCTAGAACTCTTTAGGGAAGAGACTGTGGCTGTAATTCCTAAATGGTAAATGCCATATTTTTGTGGAACCTCTTAAAATAAAGCTGAAAGTCTACAATTAAATCATATCTTGATTGTTTTATTTCAAATCCATTGTGGTGGTCTATAAAGGAAAAATCACAAATACATCCGGACCTAACTGTATGTGTGTGTGTGTGTGTGCGCGTGTATGTACACAGATCAAAAGCTTCAGTTCATGCTCACATTAAATCAGAATGGGGAAAAAATGTGATCACTATGACTTTGTTGTGTGGTTGTTGGTGCTAGACCTAGGTTGGTTTAAGTATTTCAGAAACTGCTGATGTCTCAGAACTTTTAAAGCACAATAGTCTCCAGAGTTTACATAGAATGGTGTGGGGGGGGGAACATACTTGTTATTGAGAGAGGTTAGAGGAGAATGGCGAGACTGGTTTGGTCAGCCAAGAACAGGAGTCTAAGGCTACAGTAGGCACAGACAGCTGGACGGCTGAGTACTGAAAACACACTGCCTGGTGTTTTGCAATCAGCCTGTCTGCACTGAGTGAACTTATTTTGGGTGATACATGGATAGATAAATGCCATGGGTTGCTAGGGAAGCTAACTCTTGTAGACTATACATGGCATTGTGCACCCAGGCATAGGGAGGTCATAAGTGTTTTTTTGTTCTGTTTTGTTTTGTTTTTTTAACAGTAGTAGTTGAAGAATGAGAGTCTGAATGTGTAACATCTGCATGCACAAAGCTTCAGTATATGTCCTTGTACATTTTCCTAGGTTTTTGTGCTTGCCTGCACCTCTTTTCCATAAATCCAAGGAAAGAACATTTTGCTTTGTGTGTAAAATGCACAGACAGATAGTGTACGTGTGCACTTACCATGTGGACCTCCTCATATACTGCTTCCATGAGTCGCTGCCTGACTCGCGTCCACCTCCTGTGTGCTTTTCTCCTCCTGAACGCACAAAAGCCACACACTTATCAGCCGTTCCTCACAGCAGCCTCTGTTAGTATTGTAAAAAGGAATCTGTACCCACCGAAGGCTCCTCCAATCTCAGCGCCACTGGTTGGAATGTTGACATTAACAATGCCACAGTCTGAGCCTTTAGGTCTGTAGGAAACAAAATCCTATCCGTCTCCAACAAGTACTTTACGCATATTATACATTAGCGTACGTATATTTATACACTCCACATACCCCAGCCAGCGGAACACTCTGCCCATGTCTTTTGTGAAGATGCTGCTGGAGAGCCCCTGCTTCACTTCATTATTCCAGGCGAATGCCTCCTCTTCTGTCTAACAGTAAAACAAGAGAAGGGGCAAAAAGGTTATGTTTAAAAAAAAAAATAAATAAATAAATTCAACATGAAAACCCATGTGCCTGTAGAGAAAAGAGGGTAAAACATCCTACCTTGAATTTGATCACATAGAGAATGGGCACAAAGGTTTCTGTGTGAACGATGGGGGCGTCGTGTGCCAGACCAGTGAAGATGGTAGGCTCCACGTAGTTACCGGGGCGATCCATGACCTGAGCAACAAATTGAGAGGTGAAATTGAGTTTTGCAATAAGTTTTTACTCAGTAAAAGTGCTACACATACACAGCATATCTACCAAAAGGATGCTTTCCAAATCTGCTTACATGCATGAGACACAGTTAAAGGTGCAGCACTGTACCTTTCCACCGCAAACCAGAGTGCCGCCCTGCTGCTTGGCCTGCTCTATGGCTGCCAGGTACTGGTCCACCGCTTGCTTGGTGTGCAGGGGACCATACAGAGTACTAGCTGTTGACAAACACACAAAAATACATTCAAAATCACCGGTTCTTAGCTATTTGTTTATGATGCATAAAGTAAAAAACTTGCTTTTTGCATGACTATACATGACACTTATGCACAATTTGTAAATTACTATAATTTCTGATTTATTCTTTTCCTTCTGACACAACTTAAAGGAGCAGTTTGTCATTTTTAGAGCCCTCTGCTACTCTGAATGAAAATGTGATGAGAACGCTGACAAGCCTTTACCTTCCCCTCAGCTGACCCCACCCTCTCTGCTAAAACTATGTATGCCTCGTAAGGTATTTTTAACCAAAGTCATGACAGTTGTGCCTGGGGAAGTGCCTAAATGCCAAACCCAGATTGCACTGCTTTGCATAGCAATATTGTGAATTACAGGTAGATCTGAAATCTTATTATTTATTACAGGTCTAGAATTATTTTGCAAACTGCACCTTAAAGTTGGCTCTCCCTATTTTATTTATGTATTTGTTTGTTTGTTTGTTTTGTATTTGGGCCAAACTAGCAGAAAGATTTTGAATGTCTGAGCCTGAATTAACTTACGATCCCAGGGGTCTCCAATGCGGACTTGCTTGTAGGCTTTGATTAACCTTTCCACGACCTCGTCATGAACACTCTCATGCAGCATCTAGAGAACACAGCGGGTGGAGAAAAAAGAAAAAAGAAAAAAGAAAAAAAAAAAAAAAAAAAAAGGAGAGACAGTTTATAGGCTGCAGCTTAGTACTAACCAAAGCATGGCTTATTAGATTAAATGAGAACGAAAAGGAGGGAACGGCACTGCTTTATTTTTTTATTTTCGCCTTCACTGTTTCTTCATACCAGTCATATCTTTTATTGGGAATGTTATGTTTCACATAAAGTCTGACTTACAGTACCGTGTTCTGTTTTTTTACTGAATAACCTGGAGCAGGGATGTACAATCGTATCTGTACAGGGCCAGTTTAGCTGCAGGTTTTCATTCCAACAAATCAGGAGCCACATCTGATTCCAGTTAAATTCAGTGTTACTTGTATAGCACTTTCAACAAAAAATATCATAACAAAGCAGTAATCTGGATGTAGATATAGATCAGCAGGTCAGGGGCAACAGGCAACTCAAAAGGAAACCCATCTTCTTCAAGGTGACACCAGACAGTGTGATTATGAATTGTTACTCTTCCATAACTGTATTCTATAAAGTCAGACAGGGCCAAGTGTGGTACAGTGATGTTCAGTATGAGTATATTGTGAATAAGAGTCCTGAGATGAGCACAGCAAAACCTTTATGATAAAACAAGCAGTTCCTCTTGTTTAATCTGTCCATCTTTGCCTTCAAGTGAGTATCAGGTGTGGCTCCTGATTGGTCAACATGAAAACATGTAGCCACACTGGCAGAGAACGTTGTGCATCCCAAATGTAGAGTCTTATCACATCATCATGACACATTTGTTTTTGTAAATCAGTGCTTTTGTCACTCAAATGCTACTCACCAGTCTCCTAGTAGTGGTACAGCGCTGACCTGCAGTTCCCACGGAGGCAAAGAGAGCTGAAGGCACTACCAGGTTAAGGTCAGCATCCTCAAAAACTAAGCAACAACGAAAAAAAAAAAAAGTTTTAGTTATTCTATGAACCACGCAAGAAGCAGGGCTACGTGCAAACCTGTCAAACAGTAACTTACCGATGATGGCGTTGTTCCCTCCCAGCTCTAGCAACTGTCGACCTGGCCAAAAAACAGCTAAATTTCAGATATCTTCATACAGATGTCCCAAACTCAAGACACCGCTGTGAAAATACTATAACAGCATGTAATGTCATGTAGGCTGAAGTGAACATCACATTCAGAGTGAAACAGAGCGCTCACCAAACCGTTCCTGCACCATCAGAGCCACCTGTTTGCCCACGTGAGTGCTGCCAGTGAAAGACACGAGGTCGACCTGCTCATCTTTAGCAAGCGCCGTGCTACAAAAAGAGCACAACTAAATTTGAATAGTGTGCACAAAGTAGCATCAGGAGCATCAATGTGTCCAAGTCACGTAGAGGGCTGACTCTGAGGGACTCCAAAGTTGCCAGTGCTGGGATTTAGAATCACATCCGATCAAGTAGCCCACAACCACCATTTTCCATGACAGTATTTTCTCAAAAACAAAATATATACTGTATATACACACTATACAGCCAAAACAAAATATATACTATACAGCCAAATGTTTGTGGACACCTGACCATCACACACACGTGCTCTTTGAATATCCCATGCCACATTTAGAACCTACTTTGCTGTTTGTGGCAGCAGGGGCATGGATGAGTGTCACTACGGATGAAGAGGAAGAGAGTTGATTATTCTCACCTGTGTCTTATTACCGCCAGCCTACTTATGTGCGTTTCTTTGTGCTTTCAGGGACTGCCATGAGACAGAGAGAAAATGCATGTGTGTGTGTGTCGCTCTTAGCTGGTCGAGATGGCACCACACACACACGCACGCACAGAGCGTGATCTTGAACCTTGAACTAGAACGAGGCAAAGTCCGTGGGCTGGTTACAGCCCCTTCTGGGTTGCAATTCTTTTGGGTTTTTGTTGATCTTTTGGAAAGTGTGCTGAAAAGCGCTGGGGGAAAATAAAAATGAGTCCCATGCTCTGCCGAAATTCCGCCTTCCTCTGCACACATAAAGAACGGGTTCTACAGTGGGCTCAGATGCCACCATGGAAGCCTCCCCACTCGACGAAATCATAAAATCCCTCGCTAGCCTCCACCAAACCTAAAACCAAGCTCTCCTCGACCTGCACAACAAGCAGCAGCTGCGAATAGCGGAGTGGGTCCAGTCACATATGGTCAGGTGATGGTCAGGTGATGGTCGCTTTTGCCCATGTAGTGTAAAATCAACTACTCAACCAAAACATATTAAAGTTTATTGGTAAAAGCCCTGAAACAAGCAGGAGATCTGGATGCTTGTCCCTCCATGAAGCATGAAACCTAGAACACTAGACAATAGTTCATATTTGTGTTACCTAAAACAGGCACATATCAAACCAGAACAGTAACTGTGTAAAAAAATTTTTGTCATGTCCATAAATTGCATAAATCTGTCTTTGAGTTAAAGGTATAAAAGCTCACTGGATGTCTTATGTAGTCAGTGATCGTGCACTTACCCAATGTCAGCTCCACCACATGTCATAGAGCAGATAGCACCAGGAAGGTTATTCTGCTCCAACACCTCAGCAACAATTCTGAATGATGCACACACACACACACACACACACACACACACACACAATGACCGTGGTGGAACATATATTCTGACAGTGTTTTATGGCGGTTTATTGCAATGCATGGCCATACTGGTGAACTACTGGTCACACACACACTCACTTAGTCACTGCTACACTGGTCAGAGGTGTGGTCGGGGCTCCTTTCCTGCCAAGAAAAGAGGCACATTTAACAGCAAAGCTTTGCAAGCACTGTGATCCAGGCTTAGATGCTATTTCTTTTCATGTTCCATCTTTGAATCCTAATTCTAAAAATCTATTAATATGAAAAGGCCAACAAGTTTTCGAACGTAGTCTCACCAGAGGCAGACGTTGCCACAGATCAGAGCAATAGCATTGTTCCAGCCGTACACCGCTACAGGGAAGTTAAAGGCAGTGATGATGCCCACCAGACCCACAGGGTTCCACTGCTCAATCAGCGCATGGCCTGGTCCTGAAAACACAGCACAAAAGAGCTTCTGAGAGACCTTCTCTGCCCACAAGCACCAGTCCTGATTCCAGAGGTGTTGCCTAATGTGGAACCATTGTGCACTTTATTTAAAAAAATAAATAAATAAAATTTTTTAAAAAGGCCCGTTCTTGGTGCAAATTGAAATTTGGGTTCCAGCCCAAAAGTGCTGCTAGAACCAAGAACTGATGATGTAATGGGCTTGGGAGTGATCTTGACAAGAATCTGACTGAAGTGGAATAACTAGTGATGCATCAATACTGATACCGAGTATTGTTCCAATCCTGCGCTCATTCACTCAAACTCAAAAAAAAGCTCCAATACCAACATCCGATACTATATGGCAGTATGTGACATAAGCATAGTGTACTTTGTCGCACAAAACGACAGAGTTCTGGACATAGTTTGCGATTAATGATCCCAATCAAAGCAAAACAGCATCGGGACCTTGCCAGTGGAAAAGGTTTAGTGTGATCTACTGACTTGTAAACACTGACATATCAATAAGTTCATCCCACGAGCCTACAACGTTTCACTCACACCTCTCCTGACCTTACAGACACAGTAAATGGCTAACTAGAAGAGTGGATGATTTTTACCACCACTGATAATGACATACTTTCAGAGGGTAGAACTGGACCGCCAATCATACGGGAGAGTCCGACAGCGTAGTCGCACACATCGACGTACTCCTGCACCTCACCGACCCCCTCCACGTAAATCTTCCCCATCTCCAGAGACACCTGATAACACATACACAGATATCTCACAAAGCAGTCCAGATACATGCTTTAATTCTGAAATATCGTCAGTTGGAAAGCAGAGTTTTTAAATCCAAGTGTACCAAGCTGCCAAGAACTTTGATCTTTTTCCTCAGAGCATCTCCAATCTGTCTTACAATCTCCCCTCTTTTTGGAGCAGGGACCTGCAGAAAACAGAAAAAAGTGATGTCAGAGCCACAGCAAAGCTAAAAGAAGAACAAGTTTTGTACGGAATAAAATACCACAAGGCGAGCTGTTACAGGAAAATAAACAATCCCCCATCGGTGGTGTGATGTGGTCCAACGTGAAGCTGAGTTTCTGCTATCTATATTAAAGAACATGCTCTTAAATCTGTTTGTTATTAGGCTTAGATTACGTGGAGCATCCGTCATACAAGTCAATTTGTTGTAGAAAACGAATCAAAACCTTCTGTGCAATCAAATTTGAGAATTCAACAGTGCTGTGACACAAATATATTTAACCTATCAGTGGCAATCATGCAACATAGCATAATAAATCTCCTTCTCTTTATCTCAGTACTTACATCTGCCCAAACTTTCCACGCCTCTCGTGCCTTCTGTACAGTTTCTTCATATTCAGCCAGGGTAGCCTGATTGAAAGGCAGAAATACATTTTA
>CM075019.1:14336483-14367011 GCA_037576675.1 Pangasius sanitwongsei | reverse complement strand
CTAGAGCTGAGATGGACTTTAAAGGGCGATATGAGATCACAGTGGACGACCCTGAAGATAAAGTGATTGATGAAATAGCACATAGGTGAGGAAAATCTCAGTTAATCTTCAAAACTTCAGAAATTTGACCATATGATTTTTGTTTTACAGACCGTCTGTTAGTTTTATTACTAGTTCAAATACAGTATGTTGGACGTTGTTTGCCGTGCTGTATTGCATGATGGTCTCCTCTGTTCTTCTCAAAAGGTTGATGGAGCCAAAGAGGGAGTTAATAGAGCGTGTCGTGAAGGTGATTGGCACAAAGAAAGCGATAGAGCTTCTGTCAGAAACTGCAACAATTGAACAAAATGGAGGTCTTTACACAATGGTAAGAGTTCCTGCAGTTTAGTCTTCCTCCTGAGTAATTTCACACTACTTGCCACTGAGCAGCACTGCTGAGCTTGATTGTTTTCTGCTTGACATCCTTTGAAATATTGATCTGGTAGCTTTAAGATGTATATTTATATGTGTTCCCTTCCCATAGGATCACAGCAGAAGGCGGACGCCTGGAGGGGTTTATCTGAACTTGCTGAAGAATACTCCTAGTATTTCTCATGATCAGGTCAAGGTATGATGAGAAGAATGAACTACTGTGGTGTAATTCTGTTTTAAACATAATATAGAGTACACACACTAAGTATTTAAACATTCCTTTTTTTCCACATTTTTGCTACTCTATTTCATAACTCTCAATTTCATAACTTCATGTTTTCTTTTGTCCTCATACACTTAAGAGTTGTTAATTATTGCACCTAGTCATCAAAAATGGGAACTACAACAAGGGCTGATAGAGGCGCACTGGGGCACAAATCACGCTGCCCCATGCTCACTTTATAAAGATTTTTAGTGAAGGAGGAGCAACTGACAGGGTTGGCAGGGTCACATCTGTTATGCCAAATTGGGTTGGTTTAGAAAATACTCTATGGCCCCCAAGATCTTATTTTATAGCAAATAATCTGAATGAAATGTAATAAATTTCTGCAGACAAAGGCAAAGACACTGGGCCTATCTACTGTAAGATGTATTGCAGAGATGTATTGGGAGAGGGAAAACTGGATTACGGAGTGGGTACATCAGCCTGTACATCAGAAATGCTTGTCTTGCTCTTAAAGAAATCTTTTGTTGCCTAGGAAATATTCTATGAAGAGAACCAGAAAGAGTATAACAACAAGAAGGCAAACAAGAAAGCAGCCAAGCAGCGGCAAAAATACTTAACAGCCAAGAAAATGAAGCAAGCGATCGGCACTTTGAACCTGCAGGAGCACGATGACGTTTCTCGGGAAACGTTTGCCAGTGACACCAATGATGCTTTGGAGTCGCTGGAGGATGGGGGTGAGGACCAGCCCGAGTCGGCACTGGGCACAGAGGAAGCTCCTGTAATTTACAACTCGAATGACCTGGAGGTCTTCTGATGCTGCTGGCTGTCTTCCTGAGTGACTGTGTAGACAGTGACTAGACAATAAAGTTTGCTGTCACCATGTTCAGTGATGTGGGATGAGCAGATTAGATTTCATTTAAAGTATGTGTGTTTGCTGTGGTCATTTCTTTTCCACCGTTTCATGCTCCATCTCTTGTGTGAGGCTGGACATGGCAAGTTCTGCACTGCATAAAGGTGTATGTGTGTGTCTCTGAACAAGCTCAGAAACCTTAGGCTGCTTTCACACTAGGCGTTTTTTCCTCGCGCAAGTTCTACATGTAATCTTATGGGAAGAAGGCAGAATGTGATCCTGTCACTGTGGTCACAAAGTAAAAGAGGAAAGCTCCACTTTTCATAAAAGTGATAAGTGACCTCAAACACGTTTTCATCAATCAGATTTAAGCTCGGGGGGCAAGCGAGAAGAATCAACATGGAGGACAGTGCTGGTAGACAAAAAAATAGTTTTGTTAGTGAGTGAATATGTGGTGCTTAATGATATATTCAGTTGGAAATAGTTGAATGTCAATATTTTTCACATTACAATGTTGCTAGAGATAACAAATGGTATCTGATGTCAGGGACCAGTCCTACTATAAATCTGGTCTTGGATGCTGTCTGTCTCCCAGGACGAAGCTTCCGGGAGACAGACAGCGTATCGGTTTAGAGAGGCATTCATTCCTTTCCAATGCTTTTTTTTTTTTTTTTTAATAGAAAAAAACCTAGTGTGAAAGCAGCTTTATTCATGACACATTTGTATAATGAGAGCTTTTATGCAGTATACTGTTAGTGAAGCCAGTTACAACAATGCACTTTTGCTTGCCCACTAATTTCATAATTAGTATTAAATGGCTGTGCAGTTAAGTTAAACCTAATCATACATTTAGTGCATTCCCTACTGAAAAACAGTACATAGTCCAAAGAATATGCTTAATAGTACTTGTATAAGTATTGATGGGTGATGTTATGCTTAATATAAAGCAACACTCTGAGCAACTGTCACAATCTAGTAGTAATGATGCTTCATTGTCTTGCACTTATTCTGCCTGCCATTGACTAACCACAATGTCAAATTTGTATTTGTGAAAAATGACAGCGTATTCAGATACACTAAGCATTCAGAAATGCTCATCGTGTCAAGTGAGTTTTTAGATGATGAATAAAAAGGTCTCATGTAAGTTTTATGTTTGCTACTGAATCCTTAAGTACCTAATTTTAAAATAAAGTTCTATTTAGAATCCACTTTAAGCTTGTTTGACACAACTTCCTTTTCTGACTATCTTTCAAAATTTATTAATAATGTTAAGAATCTTAGCATATTGATACTCAGACTAATAATTAAGAAGTGTGGGAAGACTGTCTATACTCTTTTCCCCATGATCATCTTCTGTTGTCTATTGTCACGACATGTCACGAAGTAACAGCCTGCTATTATATTACTAGGGGTTTAGTGTACCTAAGTGTACTTCAGTGATACTGTCGACAGTTTCCTGTCTTTTGTGTTAAAACTCTGACTCAGTTGACCCACAGCTCTCACTCTCACTGAAGCATTGAAAGGTCCATTTACAGCTCAGGGCTGAAGATGACGATTCATCTAAGTTTAGCTCAGTAGGTTTTTTTTTTTTCTCTACTGCATCACAGCTTACCACAAAATGATGTCTGCTCTATTTAGGACAAGGAGAAAAGAGCTAAATTAAGGTGTTATTTGACACTGCCATAAAATAGCATTTTTTTTTTTTTTGTACAGCAGATTTATTATGATTAGTGTTATGACTGGCTCTAAGACATCCTCAGTCTGTAGAACCTCTTCACCACTGGAGCAGAGCCAAAGAGCTGCGGAGGCTCAGCTCTGAAAAGTTGTCATGGTGACACTGTCCTAATTCTGATGAGTTATTATGTCAGCTACTCTGTTGTATAAATTATGCCACAGTGACAGAATCCCAAGGCGGTTGGTGCAAGAATGCATGTAACATGGTTTACTGTGTCTACAGTAAAATTGAACACTCAGAACTAAAGGTACCAAACTACTTTTCCTTGTTACTGAGGTGGTACTATTAAGGGCACATCTTTTGTACCTTTAGTATGTATAATTTCACCTTTTAATATAATGATGCACTGATGCACCTTTAAAACATTACTCTAAAAGCTAGTTAAAGCTACACCACATGAACCTTCCCAGGTAAAAGATACAAACTAAAGGTACTAAAGATTTACCCTTAATGGTACCACCCCAGCAAGTGCAGTTTGGTACCCTTATTTCTTAAGAGTCTATTATATGATCACTTGTAAATGTGAATTTATTATTATTATTATTATTATTATTATTATTATAGTAACCCGCCAGTTTTAGTATTATTATTATTTAGTATTATCATTTTAGACTTTAGGATGTGTAACTTGCTTTTGCCTTTGCATTCCTCTGGGTTCTTTGGTTTTCTCCCACTACCCAAAAAACATGCTGTTGGACTAACGACACCAAATTGCTCCTATATATATGAAAGATGTGAGTGATGTCCTGCAATGATTTGGCATCCCGTCCAGGGTGAATCCCTTCCCTGAACTGTATTTCACCCAGTATTATAAAATCTGTATCCACCGAGTCCCTGACCTGAATACAGTGGTTACTGTAGATGAAAGAATGAATAAGTGTTTAATTCTTTATGTATGGCTGATTTACATGACTTGGATTAGAGTTTGGCTCAAAATTTGTTAACACAGCACTCCACATTTTTTAAAATGAGACCTTCTCAGTTGAGTTGAGATTAATAACGGTGCAGGTTGATGTAAGGGTGGTTGTAGAAGCTCATTAAGAAGCTATGCAAGGTTTTTAGGGGAAAAAAATATGGGAATGTGTTCTGCAATGTGAATGAAAGCAATTTGATTTGTACTTGAAACAGCTAAAATTTCAGTAATGGATTAATTGTTTATTAAGATACAAGCACAGAACCATTACACACAAATTTACATTTAGAGGTCAGCAAATCAAATGACAAAGTAATATCCAGCACAAACAGCAAACACCTGATTACTGTAACTAAATAATTGGTTACTTATACTTTGAATGAATAATGAAGTCTTTTTCTAACTATGACTGCATGAAAACCTCTACTCCCATCAGGACCATAAGGCAGACGCAGGACTCCAGGAGGCGCTGTGTCTCCATTTAGAGCCCTTTTTTCACTTGTCTGACAGTGTTTGCTTTGGTTGGCACACAACTTGCGTTTGTCTCGCAACTCTGGACTTGTGTCTGGACTGCCCCAGACCTCGGAGGCTAAGAGTGGTGAAATGCGAGGGCCTGGCATGGGTGCACGGACACATCTGGGGCTGGAACGTGGGCTATTTAAGGGGCTGCCACACACCTGGCTGGAGAAAAAACGAGGGATGCTCAGAGGCGATGAGGAGGTGAACTCTGATTCTGAGGAGCTGCATGCTGAGGAGTCTTCACCACAAGTCTGAAGCTGTAACATGCGCTGGTTCAGGATGGAGATCCCCTTCCCGTTACTTCTGTCCTCCAAACCCACATCCACAGCTTTCTTCTTGGAAGCTTTCCCCACCAGGAGTACTCTCATGTTACCTTCAGACTGTGAGAGTTGGTGGTAAGCACGTCCAGCTCCTTCCAGATCTTCGTATTCCACTAGTACGCTCTCCTTAGTGAACAACTCTGGGTATCTGTAGCTGTATTTCTGAAGCTCAGGTGGAAGCTCTCTGCCAGCCCGATTGACCCGAGCCATGGTGATGGTGCCAAATGGCTCCAGAATTGCAATAGCAGTTTCCATGGTGCTCTTGTGAGATGTTGACGTGTCATGTGCCATGTCCTCTGTCAGATTTGATTCTGTGACATTCCAGACCAGCAGGAGTCTGCTGGGTACCTGAAAGAGGATGGACTCTGGCACCGGATGTATTCTCCTCACTTTATTTCCCTCTTTGTTTACCTCTAGTGTTAATGAATGTCGGAGGGCATAGGCTGTGACCCGCCAGTCTTTTGTGAACTGCTTCATCTGGAATCAAAGGGAAAAGGGCCTTAAACATTTAGCCAGGTACACCAAGAAATCATGCAAAAAACAAATTTAAAAGGCCAACCAAGGTGGAACTTTAATGCTATTACAGAAAAGTTAAAAAGCACCAGCTTACCTTTTTAAAAGAGGTCAACAGCTTGATATTGACGTAACCCATCTTATTTCTTCTGACATGCTTTAAAAGGAAAGCATCCTTAGCCAAATTCTCATCAGAGAGGTAATATTCAATCTGAGAGACCATCTTTTGTATCAGATCAGCATGCGGAGGTATCCAGTCATCAAGGTCTATATCTTCATCATTTTCATTCGACACAGAGAAATCTCTGAGGAGGGAGAAAGGAACAGGGTGTACTGTTAATACACAAGTGAGAAAAATGTTTCACAAGCAAAAAAAAAAAAAAAAAAGTATAAAACAACAGTAGAGCTTACTTTTTATTGCTAATGCTGTCCATTTTGTCTTCAGCGCGTCTGTTTCTGTGGAGTTGGCAGCAGTACTCTTCAAATGTGTATGTCAGTGTGAAAATGTTTAATAACAGCCCTCAGAGCCTGAGTGGTCTTGTCTGCCCTCGATACTCTCCTTCACTGTTATAAATTCACTGAAAACACCCACACAGCTGAGTCTGTCATGCAGCATCTAACCAATCAATAGCGTTTACGAGAATAATGCTGTAAAGTGGTATTACCATTTGAGGACACTTCCACACACTGACATCACAAGAGGAGCCAAAAAAAGTTACATAAACTTCTTGTGCCAAAAATAGCTATATTATGTGATTATATTATCATAAGGATCTATGTGGGATTCGGGTTGAAAAATAGCTCGTCACTGGTATATACTTCATTCTCATGTGGTATTATTTTTAATTTTACATGTTTTAGTCCAATATTATGAACAATAGATGTAAAGTTAGTATTCAATGAATACATCAAGGCCACTCATAATTCTACATGAATAAACAACAAAAGAGGCTGCAGCAAATCAGTGTCCAAATCAAAGTCCTAGTTTATTGCAGCAAAAGAAAATAAAACTATGGACTGCTGTTATCAAGGTCTTCTTAAAGTATCTGACTGTGACAGAGAGATTAATAATTACTCGATATGCTGGATGTGTCTGTTATTTGTTTCAATTCACATACTTTCATACAATTCTAGATATGTTTCAGTATAAACAACTGTCTAGGTTGTTCACACTAAGAAATACATACAGATGTAGTATAATAAAGGTCAGGATGGTATACTGATTGCAGTGTACTGACTGAACTTCTCACACTAACCTGAACCATCATGCGCCACAGAGCCAAGTGCTCATATCAGATAACAGACAGAACCGCATTTGTGGTGCCACATATTTTGCCTTCTGTCTCCAAAGCTGTAGCTGTTAGCTAGCTTATGTAATTTGCATTAAGTACAAAATAGTTCAGAAGTACAAAATATAGCAGAATTGATCAAACCTCTTATGAAGCCACTATGAACATGATATATGGTATATGGCTATGGTTGTAGCCAGATATGTAGCTATAATCTAGCTAATTTTATATAGCTGGGCCCATCAGCAAAAATTAATAATAACACAACATAAATGTAGCAAGCTAAGAAGACCGTACTGTTATAAGAAAATAATCACCGGTAATTACCACCCTCTTATATCAGGAATTTTTTAGAAGAAAGAATACTAATTGGTTCTGTCAAATCACATGTGCACAGGTGGTTTTCACAATTGGTGAAGACTTTTGAATGATTTAACTGCAATGCAAACTTGACATTCCATACTGGCCTCTCTCCTCTTTTTCCCTCTGGTTGTGTGTTATAGTAATATTAGCCTCAGCCTCAGAAGCTTCATAGCCTGTTCTGGCCATAGCTTTCAGGATCTTGAAGGTTGCACACACCTGTGTACACACTGCAGTGTGCTGGTTTCCAGGAGGAAGAGAAATTTTTGAACAGCATGACATAATGAGCTTTTTTAGAGTATATAGACACTGGACTGAAAAAGTTAAGAGAATCACATCTTTAAAAGCTATTAAAGAGTCAAATTATCCTCTCTTTGTGAAAGGAGGTGGTTCTTGGCCAAGTTTATTGACAAAACATACCGGAATTTTTAGTGACACTAGCGAGTTGGCTTATGAGACCTCTATGAATGCGTTTTCTTTACAGTGGTAGCTCAGTGGTTAAGCCAATGGGCTACTGTTTGGAAGGTTGTTAGTTCAAATCCCAGCACTAACAAGCTGCCACTGCTGGGCCCTTGAGCAAGGCCCTTAACCCTCAACTGCTCAAATGTCTAAAATTAGATAAATGGAAGTCACTCTGGACTCAGCTTGGCAGTACTGGGATTTGAACTCATGCCCTTCTAAGTATAGCATACTTTTATGTGACGCTGTTTGTGTGATTTGCTATATGTTCTCTTGCTATATGCACATGGAATGTTTTGCATTGATTTACCAAGATATAATTCTCCGTACTCTGTATCTTTTAGTGAATAAAGAGATTCTTTTTCTGACATAGCAGCACATAGCAACAACTCACCAAAAATGAATGTAAACACAGAGTACTGTAGTAGGTAGTAATTACCCAGGTTTGATTGGTATGTTGGTTTGGAGGCAGCACAAAACGACGACAACAACAGTTTAACTCTGAGACAGAGACAGAGAAATGGTTACTATTCTCGCATATTATACACTGATATTCATCAATGTAATTGCATGCATTGATTATCCCTTACCATTGCACTTAAACTGAACTGTCTTCAGATGCATATGGTTCAGTTACAATACCATCAGGAAATAGTAATAAGCACTACTCAGGCAAACCATCATGCTGTTTCTCTAAGAGACATTTGCATTGATTTAAAAGTAGTTGCAAGGATGTGCTTTAGACTGTGAGACTTCTTCTTTAACAAATATGAAATGCTGCATATTTGTTAAAGATGTCTACATTTTAGCAGAATTGTTTTATGCTTAATAAAGATTTTCAAAAGCAACTAATTTTCTAAATATGTGGCATTGCAAGTATAACTAGACTACTTAATCTTATTAGAGCAACATATGCTGCAGATTCATCTTGCTGTTTATAGCAGATCAGTTTGCTGGGAATTAAATTTTAGACAAAAAAAAAAGGATGTTTGAAGAAGATTCCACATTAATAGTAGGAGGTACAGTTTTGCCAAATCTCAGGTTTAATCTGTGTGTGAAACCAGTCCAGGTAGTTTTTGTCATGGTTACTTTAACAAGGGCTAATGGCTTCATCATTTTTTAAAACTGAACACATGACTTGTTATTTATGAAAATGCATTAAAGTCGATTTTATTATACTACTGTTAACATAGTATAAATGATTTAGAGATGGTCATATTCATAAAAGTGGTACAAAAATGAGAAGAAATTAAAAAAAACATTTGCAGTGAGAAAAAAAAGTTTAGGCTACTTTTTTTTGTTAACTGCAACACCTACATTCGAAGTCAAACTGATAATCAGTAATAAATCAGAGGATGTGGAATGTGTGCGTCTTCCTGGTCTCTGTACCACGTGCTGTAACTTCAGCGTTATTGGCGCAATGCAAACTGCATTCCAAATAATTTGAATTTTGTCTCGAGCGCTCAGTTGAAAACGTTGAGCTGCGTCGGGATCTGTGATTGGTCTGTCTAGGTCACGTGACCTCTGCATGCTGATAAGCGGCCATATTTGTCAAGCCTATTCTTTCATTCGTTTGGAACACACAAAGTAAGGTATTTGTGTGAGCTTTGCGGTTTTTTTTTTTAAACTATCTTTTTCCTTCCGTTAGCTTTTGTGTCTTCCAGGTGCTGTGTTTAATATAGGATGACTTAATGTTAACGTTTCTACATAATTATTTAAGCTAATTTACGCTGCTCTGGGCCCTTATCTATCGACCACTTGGCTATATATAACCGTATTCCTAATTGTTTTTGCGTCGTGGTGCTAGCCGAAATAGTTAGCATTCTAAAGAAGCATTTTCCTGCGTCGTACCAATTCATATAGTCCAACCAAAAACGTAAGGATATTTTACTTTTATTCCAGCTTTTTAGTTTAGAATGGCGACCGCCACTTCCACCCCGGCCGGCCAGAGAATAAGCACCCGGGCGAGCACCACCGGCGGCACTCCTCTGAGCCCCACAAGGATCACCAGGCTGCAGGAGAAAGAGGAGCTGAGCCACCTCAACGACCGCCTGGCCATTTACATCGACAAAGTCCGGAGTCTAGAGTCAGAGAACAGCGTTCTTCACCTGCAGATTTCTGAAAAGGAAGAGGTGAGAAGCCGGGAGCTGACCGGCCTCAAGGCTCTGTATGAGACGGAGCTCGCGGACGCGCGGCGCTCTCTGGACGACACGGCTAAAGAGCGGGCCAGGCTGCAGATCGAGCTGGGAAAACTCCGAACCGAGCATGAACAACTGCTGCAGAAGTGAGTGACCTTCCTTACTGCTTTAAGTGTCTGCACGTGCACACGTTTCTTTTTTTCTAAACCAATGAATACAATTTCCTCCTCGTGCTTGCGACATTGTTTCAAAATGGCCCGCCATTTGTAACTCAGTAGGAATGGCCGCTCAGCGGTTACAAATGCAGCGTGTTCGTGTATGCAGGCGTGTGCTCTGAGCTCTGAGCTCATTTCTGACATGACAGAAGAGTTCAAGTGAAAAGCTAGCAGTAGGCAGACTGACAGTCCACACTGGCATGGCACTGTAGTGAGAGGGAACTTTGAGTGTGATTGGGGTGCCAGTGATTTTATGGCGCGGTTGCAACGCAGGCGTTGTTGAGCACTTGCACAGGATATGGAGTTTACATATCAGCATAATGCACGGGTGAAGTCCGGACTTTTCCAAGTGCCACACCTTTGCTGGCTGTGGGGGAGGGGAAGCTACCTACAGCTTCAAGCTAGCTGCAATGGAAAACTAAGCACAGAGAGAGTTGTTGGTTGTGTGTGGGGTTATTTATTTAATAATAATAAAAAAAAATCTTATTTTTAGATGGCAAAAAATTGATTATTGACACGTGTTTTTTGTTGAACCTTTATGTTCTATTCAGGTCAAATTAACCTGCTTTAACTACTTTAAAACTTTACTTGAAGTGGAGCCATAAAAAAAATTTTTTCCCCCCAAACAACAAACTTTGCATTTGTCTCATTTTCTCTGAACAATGAAAAGGAGAAATTTAGCTCTCTTTCTGGTGCGTCAGCTATATCTTGCTTCATATTTTTATTACACAAGCTTTGGGTCATTTTACATTTATGGCATTTGGCAGATGCCCTTATCCAGAGCGACTTACATTTATCTCATTTATACAGCCGAGCAGTTGAGGGTTAAGGGCCTTGTTCAAGGGCCCAGCAGTGGCAGCTTGGTGGTGCTGGGATTTGAACTCGCAACCTTCTGATCACTAGTCCAATATCTAAGCTACCACCGCCCTGATCCAGGGATAATAAAAAGAAGTGGTGAAATATCATTTGACTGTCAATAAAAGTAATACATGGGTGAATTCACTTAGTGTTACATTACCTCCATGTCTTATTCACTCCTGATCACTCACTCTCTCTCACACACATACACACCTGCTGGTATGAGCATCAGGCATGAGAACTGTGGTGTGTTGTTTTTTAAATACAGTTCCCGCAGTTCTCTTTGGAAGTTGGTCCGATCCCACTCATTGCACACTGGTGTCTGTTGCAAATTAGAGGGAAGCAAAGTTTCTTGCTGTTGACTGCTTATTTCTGAATGTCTGCTTCCTTTTTTTGAGTTTGTATTTACTTGCATGCTGTTGTTGGAGGTTATACATGAGCTTTTCTTACCCTTTTAAAGAAAAACTAATTAACTGCTGACCTTGTGTGAAGACATCTTAAGACAGCAGTCAAAAATATCTCAGATCAGTGATTGCTGTCTATATTCATCCTATATGCGAATATTTAAGCTTTCTAGTCATTCTTGATACTGATTTATATTTAGGTTTAAGTCTATGTAAGTGGCTATTACAATATTAACATTAGAATGCAAGGGATATAGATTTAAAAAAAAACATGCACCATACTCACGATGGGCACTCCTTTCTGCTTTTATCTAGCAAACTGACTCAAGCCATGATAAATGGTCATTGGTCATTTGTAAATCATAATTATCCTGACTTGTACAATAATTGATTCATGTAAATCTATACACTGATCAGCCATAACATTAAAACCACCTGCCAAATATTGTGTAGGTCCCCCTTGTGCCACCAAAACAGCTCTGACCCGTCGAGGCATGGACTCCATAAGACCTCTGAAAGTGTGCTGTGGTATCTGGCACCAAGATGTTAGCAGCAGATCCTTTAAGTCCTGTAAGTTGTGAGATGGGGCCTCCATGGAAGCCAAGTCAACATCTTGACCTCTTTGTCATGTTCCTCGAACCATTCCTGACCAATTTTTGCAGGGGGGCATTATCCTGCTGAAAGAGGCCACTGCCATTAGGGAATAACGCTGCCATGAAGGGGTGTACTTGGTCTGCAAGAATACTTGGGTAGGAGGTACGTGTTAAAGTAACATCCACATGAATGCCAGGACCCATGGTTTCCCAGCAGAGCATTACCCAGAGCATCACACTGCCTCTGCAGGCATGCCTTCTTCCTGTAGTGCACCCTGGTGCCATTTCTTCCCCAGGTAAGCGGCGCACACGCACCCGGCCCTCCACATGATGTAAAAGTACACGTGATTCATCAGACCAGGCCACTTTCTTCCATTGCTCCATAGTCCAGTTCTGATGCTTGGACCTTCCTTGGACCACTTTTGGTAGAACCTAACCACTGCATACCAGGAACACCCCACAAGACCTGCTGTTTTGGAGATGCTCTGACCCTGTCTTCTAGCCATCACAATTTGGCCCTTGTCAAAGTCAGATTCTTATGCTTGCCCATTTTTCCTGCTTCGAATACATCAACTTCAAGAACTGACTGTTCACTTGCTGCCTAATATAGCCCACCCCTTTACAAGTGCCATTGTAACGAAATAATGTTATTCACTTCACCTGTCAGTAGTTTTAATGTTATGGCTGATCGGTGTGTGTGTGTGTGTATATATTTTAGACTCCAATAAAACTCTGTACACTGAAGTACCAGTATGGGATATCACAAAGAATTAGAAAAATATATAACACGACTATTTAGGTTTAGAGCTGAGAACAATTACAAAAAACAGAAAAATCATAACTTCCTTTTAGCAGACCTGTTTTAATTACCTTTGTAAGTGCAGAAAATGTATAACCAACCATACGATGTAGAACACTTATGATTGCAAAGCACCCCAATCAAGATACACAAAGCCCTATGCATATTCAAATGGCAGCGTGCATGCTTGGATCCATTTTGCATACTAAACCACATTGACCAGTGTCAATTTCATAAGTTGTTAGCATTGGTGATTTATTAATTTAGTTGTTGTTTTAGAAACATGAATCACATTTTCTGACTTTCTGCTTCAGTGTCAAATAAGTCTACTAGTGAAATGATATGTTGCTTCCAATACAATGAATTTACGCAGCAGGTCTGAACTGATGCATGTGGTTTACAAGCTCTGTATTTGCTGCCAGCTTTATTTGATACATATGGAGTCACAGCTAGTCATCTGTCATTTATTCATCACTTAAGCAAAACAATTCAGCAGTCGTGGTGAAGGCCAGTTTGTATTTGTTTAATGGTCATCAGTCACAGAGAACATGTAAGAGTGGAGCTTCACCCAGTGTCAAGGCCACATGCAGCTTTTTCCACCATTAGGAAACTCCATTCATTAGGCCAATTGCTAAGCATTAACCTTATCCCCGAAATGTGATCCTGAATTAGAAGTAGATGGAGGTCTTGTGCTTTGTCTGTGAAATGGTCCTGTGACTTCCCTTGTTAGAAGCTTTATTGGACACCCATGCTTTTAAATCAGTTGGCTGCCAAGCTGGAGTCTCTAAGCAGCTGTCTGTAATTTGTCATTTTTGACTGTCCTACACCTTTAATGGTTTAAAAAGTTGTAGAAAATATAGAGCAGGGTGCTGGGAACTAAACCAGTAGGGTTTGCATGGACCTTAATATTTTTTAAAACCCTGATTTTGTCACTGGTTCAATTTCTCAAAATATTATTAAAGATAACCGACAAGTAAGTCAGTATTTTCATTCCCTACTATACAACACGGGTGCTTGGTTATTTCATGGTCCGATAATTTTCAAACGTTTGAGCTTACATTTTGGCTTTGCTTTGTTGGTTGTTCAGTTTTTGGGTTGCTGAAGTGAAAATACCCTCAACAGACCTCTGTTTTATGTGTAATTGCATTGTCCTTTACTGGGCTTGAGGGCTAAATTGTGTTGTCTGATTCCTAGCGAACAAAGCATAATGTGTGTAACTTTAAAAATGCTACAACATTGTTATTAATGATGCTGTGAGGAAAGCTTTCATTAAGCTTGACAGAAAAATTGGGTCGGTCAGTAGAAGTATATTTTCAATCCACTGCCCAGCCTCAGATTAAACTTTAGTGTACGATTTTGTATGTGTTTGTAATCGTCTCCATGTTATGGGGCTATTGCCATCCCATGTCCTTTTCCCCCGTATTGTCTTTAGCATAAGAACATAAGAGCTAGCCCTGGATAAGTGCCTACAAAACTATTTTTGTCTGACTTGGTATGGGGAAATTCCAAGTGAACTGTGTCTTTGAAAGAATTCTGAAAATGAAAGCCATGTATGACTGTTTTACTAACCCCTTTTTGAGCCTGAGAAGGTGTATTGACTGAATAACTTGAGTTGATTGACTGAAACATAAATAACCCTCTTACCATCTGTTCCTAAGAAAGTCTGACAGACTCCCTTTATTTGTAGCACCCGCATCTGCAGCGTGTGCAGCGTTTCCTTAGAAGAGAGAAGGGGGGGTGTAGTGGTCTCTGAATACATCATTCATCTGAGTATGCCAGAATACAATGGCTAACGGATGGAGGACCCTGTGCATCTGATTTCAGTATGTAGAACAACTGACTAGTTTACATTAGCAGAGGTTTTCCATATGGTTCAATGAACATAGCTTTTTTTTTTTTTTTTTTTTTTGCCATTACGTCACAGAGTTTTGAGTGACATGACAGCTGAGACCATGTTTGGTATAGGTCTGCTGTCTAAGCCAGCTGTCATTTAATTGCTGAGAAGTCCCTTTGTCCAGGTTAAGCAGTGAGGATGCATTTGCTACCAAAAGTTTTATAGCGTTAATGGTCAGGGTTGTCTGTTGGTGAGGCTGCTCCAAGTGACCGTTTAATAACAGGTGGACCTTGTTCTTGGGGGAAACGCAAGCAAGCAGCAAGCTGTGTTTGTTGTCTCTTCAACAGACTTTGAGTCATTTAAGGCATAACGAAATAGCTGTGAAAATCCTTCCTAGGTCTTCCCCTTCTCCTTTACTAACTCTTATTCTTTTGAATGATACTATACCCTCTTTTCCTCTGTAGTGCCCTAAGGTACTGAGCAGAGAGAGGCCATTTGCTTTGGTCATTTGTAAACCATTCCCGTGGAATTTCCACGTGAGCATGGCTAAGCCCAAAACGATTTGAAACCATGCTCAGCACATTTTTTTTTTTTAAAAATTTTTTTGGCACGGTTAGCTAATCATACTTGGTGCCGTAAAATAGAGTGGGTGGAATGGCTTGACCTAGGCAGTCACACTTGCTCTGTGTGTGCATTAAAAATGGAACCCCTGTACCAATTAACATGTGGGCAGAGTAGAGTGATGTGTATAAAAAAAATAAAAATAAAAAAAAAGGTAATTCAGGCACAGTTAGTATTTAAGAATTTTACTGAAGGATAATCTCCAGGCATTCAGCATTAAAAGTATGCCTACATCCTGCTGGTCATCTAAGGTTACCCGTGCTGATCTCCTTATGAGTAGGCAGGAATGGGATGAATAAACAAAATCCAAAAATAAACAGCAATACTCCTATCCATGTAAACCAGCTGTGTAAAAGGGTAAAACTCACCATCAGACAGCAGTGTTAATCAGTTGTTTTTAAACACCAGTGTTGGTTGGTAAAATGTATAGTATGCCCCAACAGAAAAAGTGTTCTGGGTCAATTATGGGTTCTCGGAACCCTTTCTGAAAGGAAAATGCATTTTAGTAAGTTTACGCATAGAGCCCTTAAGGGTTCCCCCAGAGAGACATCTGAAGAATCTTTAAGGGAGTGTATGCAGTCACTTCAGTGCGGCATGCCAGCGAATCGAGCCCGGTCACTAGTTTTAGGCAGTGAAATCCTGTAGCTCTTCACTGAAAGAAAAAAGTAAAACACGCATTGTGGACATAAATTCAGTCATTGTGGTTGACAGCACAGCACACGCTTGCTAGAGTTCTGAGATAAAATTCAGCCCTTCGTACGGCTCTGCAGTGAAGTTGATCACAGAGCACAGCGCTCCTCTGTTCATAGTTCATTCTAACATTACCACTGCAAAAAAAAATTCAACACCCTTAACATCAGGCTGTAGGCCTTCTAGGACTGAATCGTTATCTTTCCATAGGGTGTCGAACAGTGGTGTGATGTTATAATCTAGCAGTGATTGGTATTTATATGGATGTCAGGTGACCTAGTGAACCAGTATCAGAATGTCTTTATTGATAAAGACTTGAGCATTTCTGTCGCTCTGGATAAGGGCGTCTGCCAAAAGCCGTGAATGTAAATGTAGAAATATAAAGTGTTCGGTGTATAGGCAATACATTTGTCTTGTGAAAGTGCTCATGTGACCCCTTGCTGCCACTTAGGGTTGCTATAAATACATCACCAAGATGGAGGTAAAAGAGGAGCTTAAATAAATTACAAACTTGAATCCAGTGAGTAGTCTATAGCATGTAGCTTACATCACCATGGAGAAAAGTTTTAGTTTCACAGATGCTGTCAGATATTCATGTCTGGAAAAATATGCCTTTTACTTGCATTGGTTTCCGATTAAGAAAAATAGAAATTGTCATGTACCTGACCACAGTTTTTGCCACTATACAGTATTTGTTGTGTTAATGGCACAAACGCATGTTGGGGCTCACTGCACACTTTCAGGCAATGAGCACTCAGCTGTGTTCAGAATTCCAGACATGCTGTACATTTCTGTTTTAGCCAGTCAGTTCTTCTTTACCTATCTGTACCTCATGCCTCAAGCCCCTCTCATACTCGTGTGTGTGTGTGTGTGTGTGTGTGTGTGTGTGTGTTTATTTGATATATTATATTATTATATATTACACACACACACGCACTGTCTCTCTAAGGTCAACGCCCATTAGATCCTCAGGTCAGTCCTGTAAAATTGTAGCAGGTCAGCGAAACCAATTACCAGTCATGTGCTGGGATTTGAGCTTTCTGGCACAAGCATGGTTCAAAATCTGTGGTAATTAGTCAGGTATTTATGATGCCCTTGAGCGGTGATGTGTCTGTAGCCTGACAGCTGTTAGAGTGCCAGTGCAGGTTTATACTGCGTACAACTGCTTTGTTTTTCCAACATTGTCATGCCATGAATACATGTTAAAGCTTTGTGTACCACAGCACAGCACTGTTAAACTCTTGGTGCTGATTGGTTAGGAAGTGTTGATTCATTTTTTTGAGTTCCTAGTACTGACAAGTACTGACACTGTTGGGTCCTTGTGTATGACCCTCAACTCCTCAGCTCAATTATAAGTCACTTTGGATAAAAGTGGCTACATTTCCATGCAAATCAATATTCTAATTAGTATTGAGTCATGTAAACGCCTCAATCCGATTGCCCGATTCGGATTAAGACAATATTCTGATTCCCCAAATTCTGATTCCCTCCCCTGGAATTTAATCGGAAACTTGTTTCCTGTAAACGCCTAATTCAGAAAATCCACTGAAAGGAGATATGTGCACATACTCAGTCCGCAAGGAATTGTGGGTGCTAACAGATACTTCGCTTTAGGCTAGTTATTTAGGGATGGCAACCCGGTTATACTTACAACAGCCATGTATACAGGAATATTCCGATGCCTGTATGCATATAAACATTGTGTTTGGAATATGGCTGCAACCCGAATACAGACCTTAGACGGAATTTGATGTGCATGTAAACAAAGTCACTGCCTGCCAGATGAATAAATATAAATGCAAACCACAGGTTGGTATTAATGTGCTCATTAATTCATCATCGTTTCTATGTAGCGTAAATAAGAGGAACTAGCTTTGTGGACGTTCCACAACATTAACTATAAAAGGACAAAAATCAGGACATGTCCTTCTTTTAATAAATAAGAAATTTGTAATTGTTGGCAAATTGGTTTGATATAAGAGGAGTGAAACGCTGCTGTTATTGGAAAATAATAAGCTTTGCTCCAGGTCACATTACACCACCTATTTCCTATAACAGCCCTGTAGTGTTTTATTCCTTACTTGTACCTCACCCTCCTGCACAGAACACTGCAAAAGATGATTTTTTTTTTTTTTTTTTTTTTAATTTATTTTTGGTATGCATAGACTCAAATGGAAGATTAACTCAAATGTTAGATGTTATGCATCAAGTCATATGTTGTAATATAGTAGACTTTACACTGAGGTCTTGTGTATAAAGGCATGACTTGGAAAAAGGCACATGTACCCAACGAAGTCGCATTAGAAAATCCTAGAATATCTAAAGCCACTATGTATGATCTGCGCATGTTCCCATGAGCCATACAGAGGAAGAAGCACCACAAATATGTAGCTAAGAATCCCATTTCCTGTCACTGTATGAGTAGGGTTTTGTATGTGCATTCTTTTCATTCACATAACTCCTCTGGAATGAGTAAGCTGTCCTTGTGTTTTATGAATGGAAGCCTCTGTCAGACATGTTTGGACAGATCACCTATGAGTCAGAGATGTCGTCTTTTAATAAATAATGACATGTAATATTTGAGTGGAAGGAATGGATCTAATCTATTTATCCTGTTTCATTTTTTTTTTTCTTGATTATTACCAGCTTTGTAAAAGCATACATGATCATTTTGCTTGAAGAGCTGCTTAAGAATATTCAACATTAGAACAATCAGGACAAAGACATTTTCTGTTGGACAAGGTGCCAGACAGAGCAATAATACGTTTGTGAGAACAGGATCTTATCTTAAGATCGTGAGTTATGGGTGCTCCTCCCTCTTTACTTCGTAACGAGAAAATATGCTGATAACATTCAAAATGATAGTGTGGTTTGATGTCGGTTAAGATTTTTTCCCCCCTATCAAACGCTCCCCAAGTTCCCAGTGAGCAAATATGAAATTTAATACAATCCGAGTCAATTATCATGGAGTGCCTTTAGATTGTCAGGCCTTCACCTTTGGATGCTCTCACTTGCCCTTAATCTTAAAAACTGTTCCAGTCTTGTAGCTGGTGGTTTTGTTTAGCAAAATGTGTCCTCATGTCTTCAGATACTAATGATGTGCTGTGTATCTGTGGTTGTAGCTATGCTAAAAAGGACGCTGACCTGGCCGGCTGTCAGGCTCGGCTGAAGGACTTCGAGGCGTTATTGAACACTAAGGAGGCTAGTCTGTCCACAGCCTACTCTGAAAAGAAAGCCCTGGAGGCCATGCTAGCAGATCTACAAGCCCAGATCCAGGAGGTACACCTCTCCTCTTAGAGTTTTTACCTTCTGTAGCAAATGTAGTAATGTACTGGCACACAAGTTCCCAGCTAACGGCACTTTCACCTCTGTTGCGTTTAGCTGGAGACGGCACTGGTCTCGGCTAAGAAGCAGCTGGGAGATGAGACTCTGCTGAGAGTGGATGTGGAGAACCGCTGCCAGAGCCTGGCGGAGGAGCTGGAGTTCCGCAAAAACATGTTCGAGGAGGTAAACGACACAATTCCCACTCATGGACTTGCCCTTTCCCCATTAGCATCATTTTCATTACTTATTGCTTAATATTTTGGAAGTAATACCAATTGTGTCCAGTCTTTTATTTTTCAGTCAAAACTCAGCTGGTGCTCAACCTAACCCAAGAAACACAATAGTTCAGACTTTCATTGTCATTCCACATCTAGCTCAGTCTGACAGTTGGTTGTAATGTATGCTGATACCATTTTTCCTTAGCAATAGTATGAATAGTAGTAAAGTAGCAGCAACCAGTTTGCTCATGGTCCTGGAAGTGTGCCATGCTGCAGACAGATAGCATCAACAAAATGCACTGAAAGAAGATAACAGGTTGTAACTGCCCACACACTGTGTTGCTGAAAGCTACCTAATAAAGCTGGTTGAATGATTACACTTGCTGACCCATAACCATGTAGCTGTAGCACAAGAAAATGTACTACTAGACACAGTTTCCTTTTTGCTTTCAGAGATTTACACACTGGTGTAAAGAATCAGAAAAGTGTCGAGGTTTTAAAAAAAAAATTAATGTGGAAGATATGGTTTCCTACCTTGGGTAGAACAATTTCCTTTGTTTGGGTAGTCACCTTCTAATGAACTTGAGGTAGTTGTATTTCCTGTGTATTCCTACCAGGGAAGTCAGACTGAAAAGTTGAAGTTAAACTGTTTATAATTATAATAAAATATCTTTTAGTTCCACTGTTCAAATGTTGTTGCAGCAGCATGACCTGGCAAATGAAGCTTAAATCCCTGCACTGTAGAGTGCTGACTCATACAAGGTGTATGCAAGCTTCCAAAAAAAAAAAAATTAATAACATTTACAATAATTAGGAACGAATATGATTCTACACACAGATCCTGGGTGCACCACCTTAATTAAATACTTAATTAAAAGGAGCTGCTCTCTAATACAAAGTAAAGGAACTGTCTGAACATGCATGTTTTACAATAGCCATACATTGCTCTATTGTTCCTTACCTGGTGCTTACCCCAGTTTTATTGACTTTTTATAGTGCTCAAAATATGCATTGTGGTTTTAAAAAAAAAAAAAAAAAACAAACTTGCACATAGACTTTCTTCTGCTCACCTAACTCGCAGGAAATTAAGGACACCCGGCGCAGGCATGAGACCCGGCTGGTGGAAGTGGACTCTGGTCGCCAGGTGGAGTACGAGTTCAAGCTGGCCCAGGCCCTGGCAGACATGAGGCAGCAGCATGATGATCAAGTCAAACTCTACAAGGAAGAGATGGAGCAGACCTACTTGGCCAAGGTGAAGCTCAATAATTTCTCATGAATTTATAACGAGTCACTTCAGTTACTCATAAATGCCACTGAGTCAATAAATTCCATAAATATCCTTTCAGAATTTTTTTTAGTCACAGTTTTTGGATTGTTTATAGGGATGTGTGTAGGATTTATTAGAGCAAGTAGCATGACTTTTTGAACCTACAAGTAAATAAAAGGGCAGTATGCATCAGGGTGTTGGGTGTGTTTTTTAATTTTAAACCCCAGTTGCTGTGAGTGATGTGCAAATAACATAATCCTAAAACCTTCTTACACACAGTCTAATCACACATTTCCAAAGATTTTCTTAGCATGTGAGAATCCTAAAAATCCTTTATGATTAGATTATTGCTGTATACTGAGGGTAGGGGAAGTTTAGTCAAATGCAATAAAGGATGCCCAGAGTGTTGCACAGTGCAACACCTCTCTCAGCGGTGCTAATGTTGCACTTCCTTCCAGCCTCTCAGATGACGACTCCTTCCAGTTGTAGTTCCTCTTTGCATTACGTTCAAGCTCCCTTCTCACACTCTTGTCGTATTGAGCTGTCCTATGTGTTTTTTCAGCTGGAGAACATACGTCTATCTTCAGAGATGAACAGCAATTCAGCAAGCATGGCACGGGAAGAGCTGAAGGAGTCTATTCTGAGGGTTGAGAGTCTGGCAGCTCAGCTGGCCAGCTTGCAGAAGGAGGTATGTATTCCCTTAAACACATCCCTACTGTTGCTGCTGGGACATTTACACCCTACATTATCTTGATGGGGGGAAAAAAGTTTGGTGTGTGTTAATGGTTGGTAAGTCAGAAATTTAGTTCAAAACTGTTTTTTTTTTGTTTTGTTTTTTATTAAAAGATTGTGTCTAACGTCATTAATGGAGCAAAGTGCGCAACCGTGTCTCACTTTTCTGCAGCTTGAATGAACTTCCTGTTTAGCATATACAGCTGATGTAGACATTTTAAGATTCACAAAGGTCTGTTAGTTTTCTAATATCAGTCTGTCTGAGATCATTAGACAGTGCCCAAAGAGCACTACACATAGCTAGTGCTTGCATTCTTCAAGTTGATTAAAAAAAAAAAAAAAGACATCTGAAGTAGTAGGCTATGTTAACCTAGACCTTTTGGTTTAAAATTTGAGGCAAACTGAGACCCATAAGGACACAAATAACATTTTTACGTGACTGCAAAATTCTTTTGGGCATGTGACAGAAAATGGCAGGCAGTGTACCAAATATTTTGAAACCTTTTCATACTGGTGCTGTTTTCCCTCTTATTTATGGCATGCTGGAGATCTGAGTTTTAAAGGTGCAGTCTGTAGTATGAAAGACTGGACATGTAATCAAATAATTTTAAACACACCTTTAGAAAACTACTGACTTTTCAATAATGCCATGTAATGGATCTGTGTAGTCCCTTCATTTAGCCTACATTTCCCTTTTCTGACCCTGAAATTGGCTCTGACCAGAGCCAGTACAGAGCTGCCACTTTTTCATAAAAAGCAACTTGTAAGCCATATGTTGCTTCATTGGAAGGGGTGACATCTGCTTGGTGGGCTAATAAATTGTGAAATGCTCCTATAAATTTTTTTTTTTTTTTTTCTTCAGAATTTTAATATTGATACTTGAACCTCACTGTGATGTCTGTAATGTGCTTAAGCAGTGTAGGGTTTATTGTACTAGGCAGGGAAGAGAAACAGGAGAGACAACAGCTGCACAGTAGGAGGAGTGAAACAGGACCAGGTAAACAGAAGAGTGGACAAGGAAGGTAGATGAAAGATGGAACAGTCAGGAATGTGTTTACAGGCAGGCTGCATATGGCCAGTGCTCATAGGGTATTAATTTTAGTTGGCAAATCCTTTTTGCTCATTTTGTGTATTCTTTCCTTATTGCTCCATTTTCTTCCTCTCTCATGTCTTTTGTATTTGTTTGAATAGACACGTGGCTGGCAGGATCGCATCAGTGAACTGGAGGCTGCTCTGGCTCAAGAGAAGGATCTGAGCCGCAGGATGCTGGCTGATAAAGAGCGCGAGATCGCCGAGATCCGCGCCAAGATGCAGCAGCAGCTTGAAGAGTACGAACAGCTGCTGGATGTCAAACTGGCCTTGGACATGGAGATCAATGCCTATAGGAAGCTGCTGGAGGGCGAGGAGGAGAGGTAAAATTTCACATTCACTTATGTTTATGCAGAATGTTTCAGATATCACAGGCTCAGGTCCACTGACCATGAACTTTTCACGTTTTTCCTTTTATTTACTTTGTCAACACACTCTTTTTCAGATTAAAGCTTTCTCCCAGCCCGTCATCTCGTGTGACTGTGTCTCGAGCCTCGTCCAGCCGCAGCGTTCGCACCACACGTGGGAAGAGGAAGCGTGTGGATGTGGAGGAGTCGGAGGCCAGCAGCAGTGTCAGCATCGCCCACTCAGCTTCTGCCACTGGCAACGTTTGCTTCGATGAGCTTGACGTGGATGGCAAGTTCATCCGGCTGCATAACAACTCTGATCAGGTCAGAGACCACGAGGAAAAGATTTACTTAAACAAAATAATCATTTCATGCATTTTGTGATGCTTATGCAAGATCTATGGACTTTTGTAGGACCAGGCAATGGTAGGGTTTGAGCTAACCAGAATTATTGGGGAAACTTCTGCTACCTACAAGTTCACTCCCAAGTATGTCCTGAAGGCTGGACAGAAAGTCACTGTAAGTGCTTAGCTTTGCCTTTTAACAGTCATGGAGGAGTTATTTTACTAATCTATTTTGAATAATAGTATATGCAACTGTCTCTTTCTGAAATTGTTGCCTAGCTGTTTAAGTGTGATGCTGTCTGTTGTAGATCTGGGCATCTAATTCAGGTGTGAGCTCCAACCCTCCCACTGACCTCATCTGGAAGAACCAGAGCTCCTGGGGCACTGGTGAGAACATCAAGGTGGTCCTGACCAACCCAGAGGGAGAGGTAAGAATTAACACTCCAAGGAGAAATGCCCTGGCTGCCACTGTTTGGTTTGCAAAGTGTAATTCCAACAGTGGCCAGTGTAGAGTTCATCAGTGTCTGTAATGCTCTTTGCAGGAAGTTGCTGTAAGGAGTACAGTATTCAAGACTGCCACAGTAGCAGAGGAAGAGGATGATGAGGGAGTGGAGGCCATTGAGGAAGAACTCTTCCTTCAGCAGGTGAGATGCAGTGTCTAGCATGATGACTATAAGAAACCATGCTGCAGCATGGCAACAGCAAGGCTGTGTTCACAAGAACGTTTTTGCCCAGCTTTACTTTCTTTGCGAGTGCAACATTGAGTAGCATTGCTAACTCACAGTTCCAGGCTCCCTGGTTCAACCCTGAGCTCTGGTTACTGTCTGGGTGGAGTTTTTTGCATATTCTCCCCATGTCCATGTGTGCTGCTTCTGCATTCTCCCGTTTCTACTCACCTCCCAAAAACATGCCACGAGGCTACACTAGAGCTGGCTATGCTAAATGGTCTTGGGTGTGAATGAACATTAATGTTGTGTGCATGATGCTCTGTGATGGATGGCCTGTCCTGGGTGTACTCTTGCTGTGAGCCCAGAGTTCCCAGGCTCAGTATCCACAGCCTTGACCAGGATAATGCACTGAAGGTGAATGAATCTGATTAAAGAAAATGTAAACAGTAAGATTTTTGATGGCAGAATAAAAATCCCAGTTCAGTGCTTTTGCAGAAATTTGGAAAACCAAGTTGGACATTAAATTTTATAGACACCTCCTGTTCTGCATTGTAATTTGTCTCATGAAAGTTTGAACAAAACTGATCATCTGTTCTATTTTCAAAGTGATTGGTGTAGTTTATCACTTTTCCTGTTGAATTAGATTAATTCTAGTTTTTTCCATGCCTGAAAAATTGTTTGGCCCTGTTCTCCAATGTACTGATTGTTCTCTCTCTCTCTCTCTCTCTCTCTCTCTCTCTCTCTCCCTCCCTCCCTCTCATGCCTTGTCAGGGAGAACCACCAAGAGAGGGCGCCAAGAGAGGCTGCTCGATCATGTGAGAGCAGTAACACTACACACCACCTAACTCTTCCACTACAGCCAGGTTCAGCTGCCAACTCTACAACCACCTCAGAACTATTTTTGTATCACTTGTGTATAATAAACTAAGTGAAGTTTTTTTTTTTTTTTCTTTCTTTTTTGGTTTCAATGGATTATAAACCTTTTTTGGTACATTTCTATTTTTATTTTGTATGTGAATTCGTAAAAACGCTTCAACTTTCTTTCTATGAACCAAAATTTAGCGATCAGTGGAGGACTGTAGTGAGACTGAGAGCTCAGTGACAAGTAGGCAGCTTTTGCAAAATTACCAAGTCCTCCAGGTGCTGTGATTTTACCTTTTTCTGTATCCTCATTTTTTTAAACATAGCATTTTAAGGGTCTCTTTATAGAAAAGTTATTTTATACTAGTTTTGTAGTTTTTAGCCAGACAGGTTATGTATAATGGAATGTAGACTAAATTCACACGTGGAAGGTAAAAACAGACTGCAGTTTCAAACACCATTTTAGAGAGGGCTGCTGGATATATTCATATTGCTAGTCTTTAAACTCAAGGACTGCTTAAACTGCAAAGCACCACAAGGTGGCAGTCTAGAGTCACATTCGGTTCATTGGATTCTTTTGTCTTGAAACTTGATTAACCAATATACGAAGTGCCAGTTTTTCTACTCTTGAAGTGCCAGCATGCCGACTTGCACTCCCTGGCAAATATGTTTAATTGATAAGTTAGAGAAGAAATGTGGAAGCTACCATAATGTTCTTGAGCTGCTGTACTTTGCAAGCAGTTTATATAAGCAGTCTGTAAATTGGCTAAACAATATCTAACTCGTTATGACAAGACACTAAAGCAGCTGAGTGTAATGGTGCCATTTACATCAAATTACCTCTTAAGAATTAGCCTTGGGTAGACTTACTTGTTATTTTATGCCAGTTTGGTCCTCTTATCTAACTCTGAATAGTCTTATGCCTATATTTTGATTTTCATCTTAACTTTGAGTAGAATTGTGGGTTGTCCTTCATGTCACTTGCATGCTTTTGCTCTAACCATTACAGTTTGTAAGGCAAAATAAAATTTTGTTGTATTTTCTATCTGTCTGCTTTTCCCTGGGTTTTTCTTTCCCTAAACCTTCTAAATTCTATGGACAAATGTCTATTGAATTTCTTTTTCTCTGGAAGATGAGTGATTTCGAGCCTCTCATTCTCTTATTTCTAGCTATGGGTAAATAATTTACTCAACTGCACAGTGCGAGTTCATCTGATGGTTTGTATAGATTCACTGGCTGCCATGCTTTTCTGAGTCATAAACCAGCATCTCTAAAACACAAAGGAAGCATTAGGCTAGACCACAAAGTGGCTGAGGTGTTCTGTTTTGCATCTGAGAACATAACGGCTGTCTTTTGGTCTGGCCGTACGTCTGTCAGATTGTCATTCGAGATTTCAAGAATGAGTATTTGAATGTATGTAGGCTTTATATGTAATCATTCTAACTAGCAGATGAACTGATTAGATGTTGGAATTGATCCAGACAGGGTCAAGGTCACAGCAAGGTCAAATTATAAAGTAGTACTATACTTGTCAGCAGCAAAGGCATCCCTGTCATTTATTTATTTATTTGCACAAGAAGCAAATTCCTTCCAGGGAGAACATGCATTACTGAACACCCTTTTCTATTGTTGGACCATTTTGGGTTCTTTCTGGAAGAAAGTCGTCATGCTCAGTTCATTGCTGCTAAATATATATATATTTTTTTTTAAAACTAGTAACCAGTGAACTAATGCATGCTTAGTTTGTATTATACCAAGCTTGCAGAATGTAAAAAATGTGTGATGTCCACAATGAGGAAACCAAGGTGCAAATTCTTTTAAAAGCTTTTGCAGGGTCTTTTGTCAGTGTGATGTTTTGCCATGAAGTTTAATTATGTTGCCTGACCTTTTTCAAGGGCAAATATTTCCAAGCAGAAAGTTAGCCAGTGGCAGGAAAGAAAAAAATTGACTGAAAACTTTATAGTCTGAATTGAGCTGAATACCCTCCACACTTCTTTTACTGGACTGGACGTCTGTGTTATTCTGTGAAGGTCTCATTAGCGATTTCTATGCAATAAGCACTCGTTTGGATTATGGAACCAGTGCTGATTTGAGTTGGTGTTGAATTTTCACTATAGATCCAGCATAAAGAAAATAATTCTCGATGCATTATGATAATTATGACTAATGATAATTAGTTGAAACTGTGCTTTAGGCAATAACTCTCTGCAGAATTCATATCGTTGCTACTGGTGGAGGTAAAGTAATGGAACGGTGTCATGTAGAAAGCAGTTAAAATTTAATTATGTTAAAAAGTCATGAGGCTTCAAATTACACCTAGTTTCTTGGTGGAAAATTGAATAAGAATTCATTTTAAAACATTAAGACACTTGTACCTATGTACCCAAGCTGTTATAAAGACTATGATGCTCATATTTAACATCCTTTAACACACTTGGTACTGTTTTGAATTTATAGTGTACGGTTGTAGAGGAGTAATTATTTATGATCGCACTATCCAGTGTCGCACAGAAGAGGATGAGTTTTCTTTTCGAGTCAAGTTCCTCTCAAAGTTTCATGTCATCTCAGAGTTTTTCTTCACCACTGTCACTTCTGGCTTGCTCTTTAGGGATCTAAAAATAAATCTACATCTGGATTTGTATAAAGCTGCTGTGTCCCAATGTATATTATTAAAAGTGCTATACAAATAAGATGTATTTGAATTGAATTCTTATGATGGAAAAAGCAGCAAACTGTGACTGGGTTCATGTCCATTAAAAGAGTGGGATTCAAAGTTTTGTTGGCAGAGGCCCTTATACATCTGTTAAATTTTCTATATTACTCTCCCTAACAGTCATATTGTTGCCCATTTTTCATCTCATTTTTGTGCTTTCTAACAACTGTTACCATAAATGTCTCCATAACTCATAACACCGCAGTCACTCTTCTGTTTATAGCCAAAAAAAAAAGCCATACTCTGAGCCATTCTACTAAACATTAGTAATATTATTTTATACTTTACATTAAATCAAGTCTAATTAAAATCCATTCTGCTTACTTCACTTGGCACTTTCTCCATGTTCCTTAAGGTTTGAATACCTCTGCTTTAAGAGCACCGTGATGGGGAAAGGAACTGTTTTCCCTGTATTTAAGGTCATTCAACCTTAAAAAACCTCCAAGAAAAGAAAAAATGTTTATTTTGAACGTGTGTTTACAGTGTGCTTGGTTGATGCTCTATAGAAACATAAGGGATCATTATAAAGTCAGGAATTTTTTAGATGAATGAATGCAATCCAAAAACAAAAGGCACAAGTCCCTTATTTATTATTATTATTTTTTTTTTTACAAAACAGCTTCTTAGTATTAGCTTTAGCTCCTGTGGTGAACTGCTCAGGAAAGAACGGTGTTGGTCTTCTCATGATGACAGATTTAAAAAATGTCCTTTTATCTGCTGTTTTTTTTTTGGCCAGTTCGACTTAGACTATGGTCAGTGATGTCAGTTAGCCCCATATGAATCAAAATTAGCAACATGCTTAGCCACTCATTTCACCCTCTCACAGAAGTGATTTTTGTTACTCAGTTCTTCCTCAGCTTCTTTTCTCTATCAGTGACTGTGAAAAAAAAAAACTGCATTTAGGTATCATATGTATTTTAGCCTTTTATATACAAACACGTGGTGTACTAAGCACTAGCGTTGTGATGAGATGTGATCAGGTGGGGAAAAAAGTATTTTTTTTTTTTTTTTTTTTAGCATTTAACTAAAGTTAAATCATAATTAAGGATTTTAATTTCTTGAATTTAACCTACTGTAGGTAAATGTTATGAAATGACATTTATGATCAGAACAATTGTTTTTAAACATTTGAAACCATTACAAAGCCTGTAAGGTTAATTAAAATGTCTCCTGACGGGGTATTTCTCTCACTGAGCTTGAGGTACTTTAACACAAATGACAATTTGTAAATAATAACTTGTGAATTTACAATGGGAAAAGCCCTTAAATTGCAGATTCCTTGACTGGGGACCCCTTACCTAAAAATATTACATGTATTCCATTTACAAAACTCAAAGAGAGAGAAAAAAATAATGGTCAAAAAAAAAAGAATGACAAAGTAGGTTTCTCTCATAAATAACTGACTGCATCTCCTTAGCAGACTTAATCATACAGGCATCAGGCTGAAAATAAAACCTCTGTGGGATGTTAATGGACATTTGTCAACGTCCCATACATATATATATATATATATATATATATTTATAAAGTCAAAAGACAAAACAAAAAAGGTATGGATCCATACTGCTGCGTCAACAAGACGAAATGTATTACACAGTCCTTAACTTCCATCCACAGATAATGTTAGCAACTTGCTAACAAAGTCCACAGGCAGCTGGATTCCTTCAAAGCTCTGAAATGCGTCCACAGTTCCTCAGTAGTCTTTTTCAGAATTAAACAGTAGAATCAGTATCACTGTTTCTTCCAACAGTTCTTGGCCTTTCCTCTCAGAACAATCTTCTGTGCACTCTTTGAGTTTATATGGACTTAAAAATGCAGTCACACTATAGATTCTTTGGACGGTCGTTTTACGTTCAGCAGGCCTGTCACTGATGGATTTCCCAGTGAATCACTGTGGGACTTGGGAAGCAGAAGCACCACCCTTTGATTAGTCTGACGCCATTCATTATATAGACGGCAGTGGTACCTGAGAGACACCTGTAGCAGAAGGGCATGGAAAGAGGTTAGATCTATCACATTGCTTAGGCATGAAAGGCCAAAGAAGTCTAATTAAAGCACTTTGTGCTTCATTCTGTACATAAATTACACGCATTCATATTGTATGTATAACCTTTAATGCAACCAGCAATCAGCCACTACAACCATCAGTCAGTAAGTAAACAGCTGCAGCAACCTTTGTTTATTTGCCCATCGGTAAGCACTAGTAAGCAAGATCTAATTTCAGAGACATTTGGACTTGCTGGCAACTATGCATGCGGGAACTTTCTCTCAAGGGCTCTTCAAACATCTGATTGCAATCTAAAAATATGGTGTGAGAAGATTGACTTGGGAGTGAAGAAGGACATTGGCAGAACGTTGGTGTGGGAAAATATGAACTTTTTTCTTGTGTGGGAGACCAGAGGTGGAAAATTCAGAATCAAAACTGAAACATACAGGGCTTTTCAACAGGCCTTTGAAAGAACTGTCAAGAGTTCTTACTGCCTAAATACATATAGACTAGATTTTTCTCTAGCCTCCAACCGCCTACTTCAAGAAACAAAAAGCAATGAAGCCCATACTACACCACAACCTCAACATTTTTGTGTATTATAAACCAGAGGAAAATCCCCAACAGTCCTGGAGCCACGAGCACAGTTTGTTGATTTCCATGCTAAGAGAAACCAAATATAACTCATCAGTTTACTACCAGGCTTAGTGAGTATATCAGGGCAGGAAAGACCACCAAACTGTGACATTCAGGAGTTGGGGTTCCCTGAAATAAATTTTCTCAACCATGTTGATTGCTGTAAAATGACAGTAACTAGAAACAAATATTTTATTTATTTAATTATATTTGGATTTTAGATATTATGGTGGGTAAAGGTTATTTTGAACTCTATTTGAAGAGTCAGAACAGTAAAAACTAAGGTGATTTTAGACTCTTACTCTTATGTGCACCCACACTTTGTCATGAATCCTGAAAAACATGACGGGTATGGAATACAACAAATGTTACAAAAAATGTTTAAAATGCTAAGTAAAGCAAACTTATTATATTACTGGGACCTTTAGTGAGCAAACCAAAACTCTGGGTTAACCCTTAGAGGTTCTATGTAGAACCCTATAACAAAGTGTTTCCTTATCAGAAATATTTTATATCAGAAATACACTATATTACCAAAAGTATTTGGTCACCCATCCAAATGATCAGAATCAGGTGTCCTAATCACTTGGCCTGG
>CM075019.1:14273208-14333636 GCA_037576675.1 Pangasius sanitwongsei | reverse complement strand
AAATGGCTGTAATTCCTAAATGGTAAATGCCATATTTTTGTGGAACCTCTTAAAATAAAGCTGAAAGTCTACATTTCGATCACATCTTGACTGTTTTATTTCAAATCCATTGTGGTGGTGTATACAGGCAAAATCACAAAAACTCTGTCATTGTCCAAATACTTCCAGACCTGACTGTATATCTTTTAGCCAATTTACTTCATGTATGAGGCTTAGGAAACTGTGTTACACAGCTGTGTACTACACCTGCTATCAAGAGATCTCCCAATCATGTTAAGTGGTTTTGTGGGTCAATTTCCATAAATATTTTTATGTTGCTAATCATTGAGATAATTCATTGAGAGTTTTTATTGTTTCATTGTGAAAATTCTAGTCCTGAATCAACAGAAAATTCTTACATAGTAAACTGAGCATGACGGCTAACCCAGTGTGTTTTATTTCCACACATTTTAGGTCACATGATGCTAGATGTGCCATTTGTTGTCTATACTAACCAGGGTCCAGAAGAGATAAATGGTGAAGAGAGCTACAGTGAGAGCGATTAGGCCCACAGCCTCCAGTCTGCTGGAGAAGTGCAGGTGGTCCACAGCTCCCCGAAGACACAGCCAGCCTGAGATGGTGGCTAATGGCGTGATCAGCAGGAAACACACCATGTCTCCGAACAGTGTGCGCTTCTCCTGATGCAGCCCAGGGTTACGGAGCCACTGCACAGAGGCAGAAACGTTTTGATTAAGACAGCTTGTTAGGAAATATGCGACAGCAACATGTATAAACTCTCTGCAACTGCAAGTTTCTCATTGAGTAGTTCTGTAACTGGAAGTTTTATCCACAAGAAAATAAAATGAGAAGAATATTGTTAACATGGACAGCTTCCTCTTTAAATATGGAGATTTGCAGTCATCACTATTCAGATAATTCTTCATGGCTGATCCAATATTAAACTATTTCTCAGGAAGCAGCAAACATTATGCTTCTACAAAACTATTTAAAAGTGATGTATGATGTTTGTGATGTTTCATGCATGCAGATGGTAATGGTCACATTATCATTTAAAATTAGCATATTACTTTTTGCCGAAGCGAGCACCACACTGCGCCAAGACAGATAGACTTTTAATATTTTATAACTTACAGATTCCTTGCTGAGATACATGGCAACAATTTTTGTGGTTGGAAAACGATTCCTGTACTTTCATAAAAATGTAAAAAATAGGCATTTATGCAAATGCTGCTGCGGGTCGCCTTCTGTCACTGTGGGTGTAATTAGCGCCATGCGAATATGCAGAGACTAGGAAGCAGATGCTTAACAAATAGGCCGAGCAGAGCCCTGCTGCATTGCAATTATGCATTCTGGTAACCTGACACAGACGCGCAGCAGGGAGACGCTAGCAAGCCTGAGCTATTAGCCCTGTGCCTCTCATTTAAGCTCTGCCCACTAGACAATACTTCTTATCCCGCATAAATGGAAATGGGGACTTAATGAGCACATTATGCGTTCAAATCGAGAAAGCTTTTATCTTAGCTTTGGGATCTTTAACACTAGGATGTTAATCAGCATATTAGGCTTCTCGTTACTTTGGAAATTTGTCTGTGGGAGGCTCGATCATTTACAGATTTCAGGAAGTGTGGGCTGGTTGGCTTGGCTGATTCAGAAGTGCTATCGAATGTGAATAGATTATTTAATAAAATTAATCATTACCAAGGTCCAGATTATCCATGAACCTGCTATGAGGAAACAGTTTGTTTGTTTTCAGCTTCAACTTCTATTTTCTCCCTTTCTCTCTCTGCACACAACCATCACATTCCAGCTGTACATTACAGAGCCTCTAGTCTCTCTCTCTCTCTCTCTCTCTCTCACACACACACACACACACACAAAACAAAGACACATATTCTTTCTCTTCTTTCATGCCTCATACTCATACACATACACACAAAAACATACTGTGTATTGCAACTAGTGAAACAAATTCTTGTGAAAAAAAAAAAAGCTGGTATTTCTCTCCCTTCATACCCCCAGACACCTTCTGGTCACAGCCAGATGAAAAGCTGTGTCATCTTGTTAACAACAAGGCTACATAGCCTCTGCAGAAGTGAGAGTGTTACTATAGCGAGCGTACCTCGAGGAGAGGTCGTGCCTTGCGCTGCACACTGAACTGGAAATGGCAGAGCTCACAGAAGCTGGTGCTGGAGGCTGAGAGCCAGTGCTCCAAGCAGCTACGGTGAATGGTGCCCAGCGTCCCTGCGCACTCACACGGGGATAGCAGCTCCTCTTGTCCCCCTCCATCATGGCAGATCCTACACATGGGTCTCTCCACTAGCGCACTAGAGGGAGAAAGAGATGCAGATGCGTTAAAAATCAGCCCTCTCTTCAAAATATTAACATAACACAACAATTTGATAATGCTAATACAACTGATAAGTATTTTATGTTACATTAAGTTGCTTTATACCAACTTTATACTGTGACAGTACTGCTGGTTGTAATTCATATCACAGGTTTATATTAATGAGCTGGTTCTAATACGTTATCGTTTCTATGGTAGCAATCTTTCACAGTGACCTGTATGTCAGACACTCTGCATAATCTATGGCTAATAAATGGATTAAAAATGTTTATTATTTAACAAATGTACAACTGATGATACTGTGAAGCTTTCTTCAAGAAGAAATTCATTTAACATTCTTGAGTATCAGTGCTTTGTAAACTTCTGCCACGGAAAAGTGTTCAGGACGGAGGACGGAGCAGTGCATTCCGGTTTCTCAGTAACGTGACAAGCTACACTTTTTTAGTCTTCAAGAGATAAAAATGAGAAGCTGGTGAGGATATGACTGTTTATAGCTGCTATAATGTAAGTGATAACAGGAACTAACTTGTCTCACGGACGTTCCTCAACATTAAAATATAACTATAAACTGTGGAAAAAGTCCACGGCCTTCATGAATAAATTATAAATTGTAATTGTTGGCCATTTGCTGTGGTATAAAAGTATTTAAAAATCATAACCACACCACCCCTTTGTTGATTATTTTCCTATAGCAACAAACCCTGTCATGTTTTATTCCTTACTTAACTTTTTGCTGAATATCAAATTCTGATTTAAAAAAAAAAAAATTCTATAACAACGTACAGTATTTTTATATGAACATCTCAGAACTATAAACAGTCAGAATATTGAAAGAAAGTCTGAGAGTTTCCGTTCATTTCATGTACTGAAATCCTATATAACAAAAAATCTTCTTAGATTGGATTAATTTGTCAGGTTCACTGCTCTGATAAATGGTAACACTGTTCCTAGATGATGTTGCATTGTCGTTTAATGTTCTGGCATTGAGGATTGTTTTGATAATTGTTGAGATTTCCATTTAGTAGCATTTTAATTGTCTGATCATCACAGATTTCAGGCTTCCTCAATTATGACATATGCATGAGATCAAGTGTTACTGGGGGCCCATAAGTGATGATTTAAAATAAATAAACAAATAAATAAATAAAACCTGAAGGGATAGACTCCATGTGAATATCAACAGCTCAAATGTCATCTGTACTTTAGAAATGTATTCAAACTTTGATGTTTGAACAAAACAGAAAATTCCCTTTGTTCTCTATATCCTACTGAAAGTCAGGATTTCTCAGAAACACAATGCATTTTCTTTGTCTCACTTCTCTGTGTTTACTGTGTGATCTTTCATCATTTTCACCAATAAAATATAGATCTGTGTAATATTTTCTGTATATATTACTGTAACTACTGTGTATACTTTATTATGAACATACAGAATGAAAAACATTTCAGCCCTTCACCGAGCTGCAGACGGACACAAGGACGTGTCTTACAAGTGACTGTGACCGGACAGCAGTGTGCCAGCCTAGTCTTGGGGCATTATGGGTCTGCGTTTTTTTCAGCACTGACCCTTCTCCGCTGTGGCAGCTGAGGCTGGCTGAGGGCACTGGTGTGTTTGGGGAGGAGCGATGGAGGGATATCTGGGCCTGGACTTTGATGCACGTGCTAGGCTTGTGCATCACAAAGCGGCTGTCAGACGTGTTAATCAAAGATCTAAATTTAGAGGCTGAGAGCTCATTTAATGAGCTCCTGTGGCCAGACACCCTGGACTCTGTCAGCATGAGCTGCTTTGAGATAATGCTCCCAAAATATCTACTCTGTTCAAAAACTGAAGAGAAGAAAGTTGTTGTTGTATTGTTTTAACATGCTGCTCAACCATGTCATTCTTCACAGAGCGTGATCGTTTCTATTTTAACCAGAATCTTTTCAGAGAATTGCTTTTCGTGAGTTTGTAGGTTACACACTGTAATGCTAACACTTCGCTTGGATTTTACATTTAAGAAAACAAATATATGTGTTTTACGTCCCATCACTGTTATCTCAAAACATGGAAAAAAAAACACTGTATTGGAATTGTCGTCTTTTGATATTTGCAAATTGTACAAATCGTACTTTAACAAATTGTACTTTTCCTCATCACTATCATGGTGCCACCAAGGACACATCTTTTGTATATTCAGTATGTATCTTTCTGCTGGAAATGTGAATATAGTTTATATTTAAAATAATTTAAGATATTAAGGATGAGGAGGTAATTTAAGGCATTATGGATGTAACCGAATCTGAATACGTTATTCGGAATGAACAGATTGTGTGTTCTAAACAGATACAAATACAGATACAAAAAGGAGGTGCACTATTCCTTTTTTAAGCTTAAAGGGTACATGGTTAAGACGGGAGTTGTGCCCCATGGGACGCAACAAAAGAACCCTGCAAGCGGGAGTTTTTTAACGAGCGGTCAGATATGAAGCGTGCAAAGCATCCCTTTGTATACACGATGCATTTACAACTTCTTTATTTACTGCCTGCTCAGGGTCACGGTGGTTTAAATTAGGCTACCAGTTTGTACCTTGATGGTAGCAGTGACAAGGAAAGAGACAGATTGGTACCTTTATTTCTGAGAGTGTATATTAGTCTGTAGGTTTACCATGTTCTGAAACAATAAATACTTCATTCCATCGTAAATCTTTTTTGCAGTTTACACTTCTTTCCGTAAAGTGTTTTTACAGCTAACTCTCCATACCTCTGTTTGGCTAATACTGCACTGCTCGTAAGTTGTCCATCCTTTGCTGCCCTGTGTTTCCAATACTGTGCCTCCTCATTGGCTGGATTTGTCTCAGAGTCCATAGCTTTTCCTGGAAGGGCGGGTTCACAGCAGTCTGAGCTCTCCATTGGAGCAGACTCGTGTCCGGTAGAGCTTCTGAGGGGCGTAGTATCTGAATGGTCCATTAACACCTCAGGAAAGTGGCTGCAGCAGCCCGTTGTCATGGCAGCAGCCAGATGATGCTGATGTGCTTATAGAGCGTTTCCCATCTGGCTGAAAGAGGAGACAAGAGAAGGCCATCAAATCATCAATTTGGTTAATGCCTTTAATTTGTGTGAATACATTTAAGGTTTACTCGTTAGGCTGAGATTTTATACATTTGGTAAAAGGAAATTGTAGGGTTGATCTAACATTCATCTATGACTTGCTAAGAGAGACAGTATATCTTTTTTTTAGGTTACAAAAACTATCACAGGACGTGATTAAAATGAAAAGACGGCAAATTCAAAGTAAAAACCAACACACTGTAGCATTAAATTCACTCATGTATAGGGCATTTTGCTTTAGTATAAATGAGATATTATTACTATAATAACTGTATGTATTAGTATATTTACATTTATCCATAAGATAGTTTTGGATTGTTTTAATAAAACTATTTTTTGAATTATTGTCTATGAAAAAAAACTCACACCACAGTTTATCAGCACTAGCCTACTCTATGTTTGGGACTCAGCAGTGAACAAGGATGCATAAGTTAGATCTAGTAACTCATCTAGATGACAGTATGAACAACAAAAGGAAAATAATTTTATTGTCAATACAAGTAGACACATATGAAAAACCTGCTGCTGTTTCAAATCTAAGCAGACATTTGCTGATTCTTTTTTTTACTGTCATGAAATAAAGCTAAAACAACTGAACCACCAAAACATAAGATCAACCCAATTTTTACAACCTTCTATTAAAGTAAGAATAAAATCCAAACTTTCCAGATCTTGAATTTATCCTGGGAACACTGTGCACAGTGCAGGAATACACCTTGGATGGGACACATCGCAGGGCAGCCCACACACACACATTTGTACACTCATTCACACTTAGGAGCAATTTAGAGTCGTTAATCCACCTACTAACATTTTTGGACAGTGGGAAGAAACCGGAGAACCTGCAGGAAATCTAAATGGACATGAGGAGAACATACAAAACCCTGGCAGCAACGGGACCTCAAGAGTGAACCCATGACCGTGGAACTATGAGACTGCAACACTGTTTACTGCACTGTTGTGTTGCTCTTGCCCACAACAGAAGAGTTAAAGACAACTCAAAACTAGGCTAGACCTAAGAATTAAAATCACCAGTCCACTGGACTATCTTTAGTTAATACTGTGAGAGTACTGATAAACGAATACATTCATTCACAAAGAAGAATAAAAGACACTGATAAACCCATTATACAACTCAGCAATATGTCTCCACACACTACACAAGTGAATCAGGAAACACAACTTTGCAGTGATAGCCAGTGTATTGACAGTGGCTCTATTGTGTCCCTACTCATTCCCAGAGGGCAAAAGACATCTCCTTTAATTTCCCAAGGCAGTGAGACAGAATGAGTTCACCAGTTAGTCAGTGAGCTGCATTGTTGCAAGCTCACATCACACAACAGAGGGTCAACACAAACTCTGTGCTTTGCTCCGATTCTCCCCACACCACGCAAACAGATGTGAGTGCACGCCACAGAGCTATCTTTCAAGCCAGTGAAGAAGTCCCAGTTCATTTCTAATGATGACAAGACAGCGTGCCAAGACAAGGTGCCTTTCAATAATTTACAGTAACTAAAGGCTTTCGCAATGCTCCAGACGGGCTGGGCGTTGGTAAAAATAACAGCATGGGATCTACTGGAAGTGAAAGCATTGCAAGGACAGGAAGGAGCTGTCTTTCACTAGAGCATGAGTGTACAAATAGTAGGTGGGGTCTTCCTGGCCAAGGAAAGGTGTTTTCCTGCAGCCCGTATTCAGTGTAGGTGTACATGCCAGAGATCCCATTTCAAACATAGATCTCACAATGTAATGAGAACACAGTGTTTATCAGTGTGCTGCAGGTGTCATGTATAGGCAAATGTGCTTCCTCTGCATGACAGGGTTCATTTGGCACACAAGCAAAATAGGCTGATATTAGGTAGTGTGTGAAGAATGTAAACCGCAGTGTCATGAGCGGACATTAAAAGTACACTTTGTAATGTTTACAAGACCTGTAAAAGACAAATATTTTCAAAGATACCTTAGAAAAACTGTAATGTGCAATGGATCTGGCAGGTTTCTTTTCTTTTCATTTCAGACGGTTTATATTTTTCTGGGGCAGAAATTGGCTCCACCTAGGGCTGGGCAAACTGATGATATTTAAGCATTTTTGCACTTGCAGTCGTGCTGTTATACTAAATATCAGGACACGACTGTGATTTGGCCACAGGTAAGCACAGCTGTGCCACTATTCAGTACAACAGCACGACTGCGAGTGAGAAATTGCTTTTATACAACAGTTCTATTAATAGGAAATTGATTAACTAACATTTCAGAAACAATATGGCCAAATATTTTGTTTATTTTTGCTCAGTGGAAACAGTTCCCAAAGAAGCCACTGCAGGATAGAGAGCTGTGTGTTGCCATGCCAACGCAAAGTCTGACTGACAGCCTGTAGTAAGTGTAGTAATGATTTCAATGTAATGAACTATTACTCGAACTGGAAATTTATGCAGTGAACACAGACACAAGCAGAGTAACACAAACTGTTTCACTGTTTCAAGCTGTGAATGGAAGATGTTAGATCTGATTTAGTGAATCTTTAAAGTTGTAAATTGTTTAACAGATTTTTTAGAAAATTCTTTTTTAGTTTAAAAAAAATCTATATTTTTGTAAATATTAAGTAAAAGTATCATCAAAGTCAGTATATTCCACAGATTCTCTACTGTTTTGCTGGCAGTTTGTTAGAAAACCCGAAATATTGAGATACATATCATGCATTTTAGTAAAATATTGTGCAACATGTAGTTTCATGCAACATGCAATTTCAACATGCAAAGGGAAAGGTTTGTTAATAACTGGGCTGAAATAAAAAAAAAAATAGCCTGAGAAATTTATCTTTTAATTGCCAAGAGGAGAAGAAAAGAGAAGAGAAGACAAGAGAAGAGAAATATATGTAAAAAGCAAAAGTACCAGAAGTGAGATGAGACCACATGAAATAGTCTAGCTGCAGCTGCTCTCTGCCTTCTAACAGGGCAACTACAGATAGAAACTTAGAAAAACCACAAGAGCAGAAGTACTGAGGAAGTCATCCTTAAGCTATGTAAAAGAAATCTGCAGTATCTGTAGCATATAAATATGTTAAATGAATTGTAATTGTAATTGTAGTGCCTGTATACTAGCTTATGTTGTTCCCAGTGATAAAGGAATACTATGTGGGAATACACTCACACATATTTTTGCTGACTGACCATGCTCCATGCATTCATGAATTCTGAATCAGAATTTAATACTATAGTAAGTAATATGTTAAATGCACAATTTAAGCTAAATTATTAGTATATTGTCAATTTGTAACATCACAATCCTGTCACTAACATGCATTCACTATTGAAAAAAGCTTAAAGAGTTGAGGAGTAGTTTAGTGTATTACATTAAAAACTGAAACATGACCAGAAAAGAAGCTCAGTTATAATAGATTTGATGTAAATGCCATCGCATAAAAGACTGTATATAAAAAAACTGCATATCTATGGGTATACAGTGCACATTCACAAGAAAATGATTGACAAATGTGTTTCGGTTTTTGACTGGTGGGAGAGCTGAAAAAACGTAGAGAATGTGGGAAGACTGTGTGCGTCAGATAAGATGCTTAGCTGACTCTGATAAACAGGGAGAAGCTCCATGGCCTTGAACTATTCCGTCATGCATATATATACACACACACTCACACACCCACTAAGTACTTTCACACCCACGCACGTAAAAGCTGACGGTGCAAAATGAGCGACGTTAGCACTGCAGAGCGGTTTGACCTTCTGTATTCTAATCCATTCATGGTATAATTGTTCAGTGATGGTGCTGGTGTACTTTGGCGGCTATAGATTTTTCACAAAATGCTAATTAATTTCCTTCACATACCTTTGACGCCTTGTTAATTCAGCATGGTAAGGCTCATAAAAGCCAAGAAGCAAAAAAGAGAAATAAGAATAATCATGCACATAAACCATGCCTTTTGTCAGGAGAATGCAAATTCAAATCCTGACAATGCCACAGCCTTCAAGTTCAAGAGAACAAAATTGGCTGTGGTCACCTAGAGGAATGACATTACTCTCACTGTAGGCTCATGTAAGTGGAAAATGGCAGTTACCATTTTCACTTGAGTGTGCAGCTGCCCTCTGATGTAGCATGTGCAGCAGTTTGAAAATATGCGGTGGCTTCACATATCTTGGGGGAAGCACATGTTAGCCTTCACCCACCCTGGTTAGTAGCTGCTGTGTGATAGGGGAGACCTAGCTAGTGATTAGGAATTGACAAATTACCAAATTGGGAGAAAATAGAGTAAATATTTTTTTAAAAAAAAAAGTGGATTTGGAAAACCTTTCCAAAAAAGCATCTTGAGTATGACATGAATTAGTATTATTTTAATAGAAAATATATCCCCAGTTATAAACTGACCAGAAAGAGTATCTATTCCTGTTCTGTTTGTCCAGTGAGAACCCAAATGTCTCTTAAAATAACAATGTACCCAAGACTATACTTACACTTACCAATTAAGGTCATCAATAGAAATGTTGCAATTTACACAGCAAAAAGGAAAGGACTGTTCCAAATCAGTTTGAATTGAAAGATATGCACGTTTAATCACTGAATTGTCACATAACTAATAGTGACACAACAGCTAGGACTGCAACAGAGTGTATGAGTGTGTCTGAGTGGGTGTTAGAAGTGCTGTCAGTGTGAATCGCATCCACTGTCATGGCCTGAAGTGTTGTTGCAATGCCAGAGCTGCGTGCATGTCACAGCTGTGGAACTCCTGAAGGCCAGCTGGTCACACAGAGCTGATCCACACTGACACCAAGCTTCTCTCTTTCATGTATATGCTGTGTGTCAGCCTCTAGCAGCATGGCAGATCTTGTAAAAGGCTGACACGCAAAGGAATGTGCTATATTATATGCACATGATACACACACGTGAGTGACTCGCTCAAAAAAGACAAGACCCAAGATTCAACGTCAGACATTAGAATTATCAAGTTTTATGTGACTATTCTATGGCTTTAAGCTATTAAGTATCAAAAGATTTGACCTCCATGATTCAGACATATATTCAGACATAGGTTTGAAAGTTGTGTAAAATTTTACAGATGTATCTAAAGTCTTGTATCCCCGCCACAGACTGTCCACATTTTTGCTCTATCCCAACTCACAACACAGGGATAGAGCAAAAATGTGGACTGTCTCAGAAGCCCTGAGGACTGGTTTGAAAACCATCGCTATAAACAGCATATATAAAAAACATAATTTCTTTTATCAGTTAGACCTACGTAATTTCAAGGTCATGATTTGTATGAAGGGACTTGCTAGCAAGAGGAAGTTGTGTGCTGACAGGAAAAACATTCCTTTTATGGTCATCTCAAATCACTTCCTGCGACCAAATAGCAAGTAGAAGATGGCTAGTAATGCACAAAGTGTATCGCTTTTGTGCCATTATTTTGATGTTCAGCCAGATAAGAAAATGTACCTCTTAGTGGTTATTCCTAAGTGGCCATTTAGTCTAACTGAGCAATCAAGGCTGAAAACACTCCTTAATTTCCCTTATATGCAAGTCTTTTCAAACATAATGCAGCAGTGCAGGAGAGACAACTTTCTCAAAGCAGTGACTTGAGCTAGGTGACACACAAATGCTTTTTCCCCTCTGAACACAGACATTGGAAGTTATCAGTTTATTAAGTTAAAAAAAAAGCCATTTTTAATACTGGGTGGAGAATCAATATAGATATAGTTATAAATATTTAGCTGTGGTGAGCCTATCACACCTAATCCTGTTTGATTTAGCACAAGATGTCCATCTTGCATTCCTGGCTCCTCACCACTGTGGGAAAGGGAGCAGACGGGCTTAAAAATAGCAGTAACCCCACCCCAAGACAACCCTTTTCCACAACCCCACTGACCACATCTAATAACTTCAGCCCAGCTCTCAGCGCTGCTCTTAGGACCCTCCTCTTCAGCAAATTAGCCATAATGGCTACCCAAAGCAGTGCCTGTATCAAAGTCAGCACACTGATGAACACTAGTAGCATCTTCATACACTACCAGTACAATGTTTGGAATTTTCTACTATGTTCATAAGAACGAAGAGAAATAACACATATAGAGTTAGACAGTGACCCAGAAAATTGTTAAACAACTCAAAACTATTTTTATTTTAAAGTCTAAACAGTATTCCTGATAAAGTTTTGCACACTCTCTGCATCTTCTCAGCCAGCTCATTATGGAGTTTCAACCAGAATGCTTTTCTTAAGGTTCCAAAAACAGGCTGAACACTTCTCTGCTTCTCTTGAATAAAAACCAAGTGTTTTGAATAAAAACTACTTATAAACATTTAATGTATTAGACCTTATACACAAGGTGTTTATCAAAATGTGAAATATATGAAACACTTTGCTTGCACTTGGATTATTCTCTCTCTCTCTCTATCACACACACACACACACACACTCTCAGTCTAGTGTGTCCAAACCTTCGAATGGTAGTGTATTTTCAAGTACCTTTCTTTCATATTATGTTCCTAGGCCGCATGTGTAACATCTCTAAATGCAAAGTCATTCTGAAGAGTGATTGTCTATACATAATGGTGAGAAGATAATAGTGTGAAAATACATAATATGCAGTTTCCTGCCCACTGATACTCATGTGTGAGTCAGAAGCCAAATATTATTACATACATGTATATTTCAAAAAGGGTGCCAATATTTACGCCCAATCTCTATCACAGTGTTTCAAAACAAGCCCAGACATGCCTTTCTCAAGTGCCATAGAACAACACAGTAATGGCTGTAGTCAGGCCTTTTGGAAAATATTGTGCCAGCTGAGGTGTGCCAGCTGCTCTGGTATGGTTCATCTGTACCAATTACACAGATACTGTATAAATACAGAGGCAGTGAGAAAAGAGCAATGCTACTCTAAACCCCACAGAATGTTTGAAGCCCTGGATGCCAGTCCATTGGATCATCACTGCTTTTACAATGTCCATCAACTTGATCAATAATTATAGCAAATACAGTAAGTAGACTAGTATAAGGAATAATAAGAATAATGTTGATAATTGCAGTTGCACATGTGGGACCTCGTAATAAAATATAGATTTTGGGTTTTGGGTCAACAGGGAATTTGTGAATGTGAATCAGAATGCACAGACATGTTTTTTTTATCAGAGGCATCATAACATGTGGAGCCTTGGGCAAGCGGGCTATGTGAAGACAAAGAAAGAAAGAAAGAAAAAAAAAACCCCCACCAAACCACACATGATAATTATATGCAAATTAATTACACGTCATTCTGTGCACTCAAATAAAGCAAGAGTTGCTGTTTTAAAAACAGATCAATGACATAATCTAAGGAAATGTCTGCATATTTGTAGGCTGCCTAACATCCCACTACGTAGAAGTCTATGATGAGTCATTCAGTGCATGATGTTGAACAGAAAAAAATGTACATTTAGGCTAAGACATCATAAATACCAACATAGTAAGATGACCTACTGTCAGTGTTTTATGTGTCAGCAAAGTTTCAGAGCAGAAAGCTTATTTATTTTTCTGAATACACTATATGGCCAAACTTTTGGAGGCACCTGACCATCATGCCCATCTTTGGGCCTTCCCCAAACTGTTGGCACAAAGTTGGAATCACAGAGTTGTATAGAATGCCTTTGTATGCTGTAGCATTACAATTTCACTGAAACTAAATGGGCTAGCCCAAACATGACCACATGACAATGCCCCTGAGCACAAAGAGAGCTCCATGAGGACATGGTGTACCAAAGTTGGCTTTGAAGAACTTCAGTGGCCTGCACAGAGCCCTGAACTCAACCCCAGGCCTCAGTGCCTGACCCCACTAATGCTCTTGTGGCTGAATGAGCGAATCCCCACACTAAATGTGGAAGTGATGTTCAAAAAGCACATGCGGCTGTGATGGTCAGGTGTCCACAAACATCTGACGATATAGTGTATTTATAGTGTCAAACTATCATGGGATTATAGGGCTTAAAAATAAGGGTGACAATATTTAAAAGATTTAAGCATACATATCATATTTGTTTATTTAAGATATTATATTACCATCCCTGAATCTGATCAGTCTAATTGCTGCTAGCAATAGGAACTCGCACACGAATGCACTTCATTACAGATGCAATTTCCATAATGAAGAGAAAATTCAAAAGGTGCTTCTTGAAGGACAAGGTTAGATGCAATTAAAAAGTTAGAAAGCTAAAAGAAATTCACAAAGATTCGTATGACTCCCTTCATTCCTTTCACAGCTAATTGAATGTACTTCTTTATATTCTTATGGCAAGGCCATCACATACTATATTACTGTCAGTGGCATTACTAGTCTTTCTGTAGTCTGCTGAGAGTAGGAGCTCTTGCCTTTTAATCATTTGCCTGCACACAATATATATTTTAACATTAAAGAAAGCTTGATTATCTAAGATTCTTGCAATATCCTTGTCTATGTGTCTAGTGCCTATATAAAGTACATCTAAGATAATTTATTGCTAAAACCATTTAACTCTTTGCACCCTCATGTTTAAAGTTGTTGTTAATGCAACACAAAGCTGTTCTGTTTTTGTTTCAGTTTTGAAAATGAACCTTTATGATAATCTTTTAACAACATTTTCAGGAAGTAAACAAACTTTTGACCCTGCTACTCATTAAGTAAACTGGTTCGTCTCAATTGTTTCTAGAGCTACATGGTGTAGAAAAGGCAAATCAATATTTACAGTTTGTGAATTTTGTTTGCACCGCTGAGCCATGTCTCTGACAGAACAGACGATTTTTCTTGGATCAGACTCAATGGTACTGTGGTACATGCTGCTCCTATTGCTTTTGTACACGGCTCTTTTCAGCCACTGTGATCAATCCGTCCATGACACATCAGTGCGTACCAACACATCACTTTCACAGCAAGTCTATGATTATGTATGACTAGCTGTTTGCAAAGAGGCTCTGGTCTAACCAATAGAAGAAAACAGCCTGGAAAGAAAATACAGCCTCCCTATTCAAGCAGTCAGAGTATGGCTGTGGGATGTGCTTGTGTATTTTTTTTTTCTCTCTCTCAACTCTTTTTTTTTTTTTTTTATACAGGAAATGTGTTCAATCAAAAAGAAAAAGAGGAAGATACACCCTACAGGATGAGTGCACAATTGAAAAACCAGTATTGTACAACAGCAAATTTAAGTATTTCTCCATCACTTTACATGTCCAGAAGTAAGAATAACCACCGAAAGAAGTCACTGAATTTTTTTTAAGTATGATTTATGCATGTTACACATAGATTACACAATCTAGCCAATTAGAATTGTGAAATATGATTCATTTTACAGGGGCAAGATAGTAACCTGTCAGTTGCTGTCTCTGTATAATGTTCTACCATTCTAGGTTGTGCCTTCAACTAATGTTTTGCTACAGTTCATGTTATAATGTAAGAAACAAGGTTTTAAGAATGGTGAAACTTGGCCGTTAGCAGCAGGGATGGCTATGTATAATGCTTAATGATCTGACTATCTGCAAAGGAGAGTTAGGCTGTTTCAAATGTGCCTTTGTGACAAAACTGTATACTTTTTATACAATCATTAGTGTATTAATAGTAAATATAAAAAGGTCATACTTCAGTGCCTTTCACACTAAGTTACACCAAGATCTGAGTTATTTTACTGTCAAAAGTATCCATATGTAAATGCACTAATGAGGTCCAAGTTTTATAAATGAATAACCAGATCCATATCAATACAATGTAACAAGTTTCATGAGTAAAAACTACAAATCCTAAATTACCTTTAGCAACTTCCTGTACTGATTACGGGCCACAATTGACACATTTTCATGCTACATTGGATTGCTGTTAAAGAACACAATAACAAATTGAGGATTTTAAGTGGGTGGCTCCGGATAGTTGAAGGGGTGGAGCTAACACAAAATGTCCGACAAGGCGCAACGCAGAAACGATGTGTATTCGCAAAGGTCACATCAAAAGTACAGCCTACGGCAAAAATTTGTTCAAATTACAGATCTCTAAAAGCTAGGAATCTTTGATTCTAACAATTATGAATTCAGCATTTCATACTACTGCATTAGATGGAAAATGAACTCTGTAGATTTTCATTTTAAATCAAAATCTTTGAGTACAAGAACACTAGAGAACACGTAACTGTCAGACTAAGCTTTTCCATTTAACTTACTGTACAGAGGTATAGTTTATCATTCCTGTCAGTGTTATTGCACTGATAATATTATAATATTCCATTACCCACAATCATATGTGATTCAGAAAACACTACAGTATTGGTATCACACCTATTTACATTATAACATTAAGACAGACCTATGGAAACTGTAATACTGAAACCACTGCTATTAGATGTAACTCTGTGCTCATAAGTGCCTTTGAAGGACTGTTTCCATTTAAACTGGTTGTTATTTCAGGTTTCTCAGAGCAAGAAAGCAAGACAATTCAAATTTTAAAAACAATAGACATCACATTCATGTGAATGCTAGTATTCTTATAATAATTTTCTGTATTGAAACTTTTTTTAAAAAAATGTACATTTCTTTATACAAAAGAGATTTAATATTTGTGCATATGTAATAAAACAAAAAAATCTAGTCTTTTGATGTTAGAATTAAAATATTTATTTCACTGTGTAGAGAAATAAATACTTCAGAGAAACCTTTGGGAAATGACTTTGGAATATCCTTCTACTTGGGATAGGAATGAACATATAAAAAGTTCATGAATGCACTGCAAGGTATCTATAAACAGAAATACATACATGCGTATTCAGTCAGGTCCAAAGACACAATTTTTGTAATTTTGCATCTGTACACCACCACAATGGTCTTGAAATAAAGCAATCAAGATGTGACTGAAATGTAGACTTTCAGCTTTAATTCAAGGGGTTTAATAAAAATATTGCATTAACCGTTTAGGAATTACAGCCATTTTTACAGAATCCCTCCATTTTCACAGGCTCAAAAGTAATTGGACAAACTAACACAATCATAAATATTAGGATTATTTAATACTTGGACGCAAATGCTTTGCAGTCAATGACTGTCTGAAGTCTGGATCCCATGGACAACTCATAATGCTAATGAGTTTCCTCCCCTGAGCTGCTTTGCCTTTACTGCAGCCGCCTTCAGTTGCTGCTTGTTTGTGGGACTTTCTGCCTTCAGTCTTGTCTTCAATAAGTGAAAAGCGTGCTCTGTTGGGCTGAGGTCATCAGACATTTAAGAACATTTAATTTCTTTGCCTTAAGAAGCTGTTAGCTTGCCTTCACAGTATGTTTAGGGTCATTATCCATCTGTATTGTGAAGTGCTGTCCTATCTGTCTTGCGGCATTTGACTGAATCTGAGCAGAAAATATAACTCTATACACTTCAGAATTCATCCTGCTACTTCTATCAGCAGTCACATCATCAATAGTGACTCAGTTCCATTTCCAGCCATACATGCCCATGCCATAACACTGCCTCCACAATGTTTGACAGATGATGTGGTATGCGTTGGATCATGAGCCTTTCCTTTCCTTCTCCACACTCTTCTCTTCCCATCATTCTGGTACAAGTTAATCTTGCATCAGAACTGGTCAGGCTTTTTTTTTTTTAGAATTTTTTTTTTTTTTAGCAAAGTCTAAAGCCTTTCTGTTCTTGAGTGTTACCAGTGGTTTGCATCTTGAGATAAAAGGTCTGTATTTAAATTCATGAAGGCGTCTCTTGATTGTAGACTTTGACAATGATTTGTCTACCTCCTCCAGAATGATCTTGACTTAGCTAGATGCTGTGAAGGGGTTTTTCTTCAACAAGGAAAGAATTCTGCGATCATCCACTTTATCATCAACTCCAGGCCTTTTGGTGTTGCTGAGCTCTCCAGTGCATTCCTTCTTTTTAAGAATGTACCAAATTGCTGATTTGGCCACTCCTAAAGTTTCTGCTATCTCTCTGATAGGTCTGTTTTGTTTTTTTTCAGCCTAATAAGGGCCTCCTTCACATGCATCAACACCTCTTTGAACTGCATATTGAGAGTTCCCATGAACAATTACCAGATGCAAATTCAACACTTGGAATCAACTCCAGACCTTTTATCTCCTTAATCTGTCATGAAAAAGGAGGGACTATGTAAAAAATGGCTGTAGTTCCTAAATGGTTAACGCAATATTTCTGTTACACCCCTTGAATTAAAGCTGGAACTCTACACTTCAATCACATCTTGATTGCTTCATTTCAAATCCATTGTAGAGGTGTACAGAGGCAAAATTACAAAATGTGTGTGTGTCATTATGATATATATGTCAAATATATACCTACATACAGTCCAATTCTTTTGTTCTTGCTACACACTGAAGGCATTTGGGTTTGAGATCAAAAGCTGAAAGATCATGGCACTTTTTGTTTGAACCCACCCATTTCTCAAGTGATCAAAAATATTGGAACATGTGACTGACAGGTGTTTCTTGTTGCCCAGGCGTGCTGTATTAGATGTAAACAACTTACATTTATAGCATTTGGCAGACACCCTTATCCAGAGCAACTTACATTTATCTTATTTATACAACTGAGCAGTTGAGGGTTAAGGGCCTTGCTCAAGGGCCCACCAGTGGCAGCTTGGCAGTGCTGGGGATTGAACTCATGACCTTCTGAGCAGTAGCCCAACGTCCTAACCATTGAGCTAATGGTCCTAACCATTGAGCTCTGAATGTCTACTCTTGGTTTGAGCCCTGAGGTTCACCTGTGAAGTCTGCATTTATGTCAGAAAGGATAAACCAACAAGAAGACCAGAGAGCTGTCTATGGGAGAAAAGCAGGTCATTTTGAAGCTAAGAATAGAGGGAAAATTGATCATTCTATTGCTACAGTTTAAGAGAATATATGTTATAGATGCAATTTGTTCAGAAATATTTGGATAACGTGAGCAAAATGTCCGAAATAAAGCACTGAATTCTATGTCATGTAATTTAGTAAGCAGTTTAACAATATAATATAATATATTATAATGGATTTCCAGTGTAGTAATCTAGATGCAACACTGTGTGAGTTTCCTTTGAGCTAGGCAACAAAGTAGCGGAGTAGCAGAATCTTACCCCTAAGAGTTTCCTGGAAATGATGTTGCAGCCACTTCTTTCATAAGTGTTTCACATTATTAAAAAAAAAAAAAAACACATTGCATGGCATGAGTCAAGAGGAAAAACATGTAAAATTGAACATTACTACAGTACAGGAGACTTCATGCAAACTGGGCATGTCTTAACATGATTTGTGCAATGAGACTTTTTACAGTGTCAGTTTCACTTGTGGTTTCTTAGCTAGTGTATGTCTGGGGCTGGGCATTTAAGGCACTAGCTCTCTGGTGGTCGCCAAGTGATGGAGGAAATGAGGAAATGTCCAAGCAGCTGACAGCAGCAGCCGCAGAAATGCGACGAGCTCGAGCTTCCTGAACAAATGGGACATACCAACGGCATTTAAGATGCAATATTGCGGAAATGTTATAAAGATAGGGCATAGTGTTTTGGTGCACATAGGCTACTGTTAAATTCTGCATTTTTGAGATGCAGCATGCAAAGCGTTTTTTTTTTTTTTTTTTATTAAATATGATAAATAGCCTATTTATGGCTCTCTGTGGTATGGTGAAATAACGTTAGCTAAGTTTGTTGCCTTTATAACCCACGTTTGATGACATTTTCCTGGCTAATGAAATTCTTCTTTTCCGGGTAGTAAGTTTTTAAACACCGGCTTCACAACACAACCGATAATCGATGCACTCCTGTGAATATCTTTCATTCTGACAAATAAAACATTAAACAACTGACAACAGATGATGTCATGACTTACCGGAAGAACTGTTCAGTGCGTGTTTAAGTCCCCAGTGATGACAGTGTTGTTGTTGTTTTTTTTTTTTGTCCTGAAACTGTAACATAAACAGGACTGTTCAGCATACAGTCGCTCAGGACTCGCGCTCCAGCTCGCGCTCAGCTGTTCACTACACGCCTGTGCTGACACTAAGGCTTTTCATATGACAGCTTCACAGCCAATCACATTCCTCCTAGAACAAACACAGCAGCCAATCAGAGCGCTGCGGAAAGAGACCAGCGCGCGCGCGTGTGGAAGGCCTGTGGGATCTTTCTTTAGTGTTCGTGTGAAGGCTGCTTTCAGGTTTCACAGATAATGCGTTGGTATTCCGTGCTGGTTTGTTGTAGGTGTGTTTTTGGGTGATCAGATTGTTTTTTTGTTTTTTTTTAAACTAGATTATATAAGAAGTGGATAACCATGCACAGGATTATACTGAAATATGAATGATCTCAATTTTGATCTCAAGTTACACAAAACATCTTCTGTATCAGACTTCTCTCCATCTTCTGTACTTTTCATTTACCCCCTCATTTTTATTGCATTTCCTTCATATTTATCTTAATTTCATCTACCCTGCTACCTCCAATCCACCTGCTCCACTCTAAGGCTGTGCAATACCATATCGTCCATGATATCCCGGTACAATTCCTCCCCATGATAAGATTTTGTTATCCTGTGATATTGATGATATAGTAGATGATGTGTTTACGCGCCACCATGTAAGCATCTCACATGTAGAACAACAGCCAAGTCCTGTTTATGTTACAGTTTCAGGACAAAAAAACAACACCGTCATCTCTATCTATCTATCTATCTATCTATCTATCTATCTATCTATCTATCTATCTACCTATCTACCTATCTACCTACCTACCTATGAACAAGCATGGCAGAAGGCGGAGTTCCAACCCTAGACATGGAACAATTAATCCCCCCAAAAAAGTTTCCTCTGTAATATGGAAGTGGTGCGGATACAGAAGATCAGAAGTGAATCAGATGGCTCTTACGACTGCATACTGATGTGACTTGTGGCCAAAAAGATAGTGTGAATGTTACTATTTTCATATTGTCATTTATATCGTTACTGCAAAAAAATACCATGAAATATCGTGATATAGTTTTAAGTCTATATTGCCCATCCCTACTGCACGCTGCACCTTAAACAATTCCCACCACTGTTTGCATGTGCAACGTTTACAGTTATGAATGTGTGTGCATGTGTGCATGCAGTTAAACTCGGGTAGGGGTGTGTGCTATTGTACTAGTGTGTAATGTTTATTGTCACTTATGTATATTGTGAGCTACTGTGTAACCAAATTCCTTATATGTGTAAGCAGATTTGACCATTAAAGCCTGATTCTGCAGTTGTATTGTATGTAAATGTGTGTATAAAATGTGAATGTTCCTTAACAAAACTTAACGCTTTCCGAATTTACACTATATGGCCAAAAGTGTGTGGACACCTGATCTTCACACCCATACTATATGTGTTCCTTCCCCATATTGTTGCCACAACGTTGGAAGCACACTGTACAGGATGTCTTTGTATGCTGTAGCATTACAATTTCCCTTCACTGGAACTAAGAGGCCCAAACCTATTCCAGCATTACAATGCCCCTGTATACAAAGCAAGGTTTATAAAGACATGGTTTGCCAAGGTTGGAGTGGAGGCTGTTATAGTAGCAAAGGAGGAATAAATCTGGAACGGGATGTTCAGAAAACACATATGGGTGTGATGGTTAGGTGTCCACATGCTATGGCCATATACTGTACATTTAAAATTTTCAGTTATGTGCTTTTTTTTGTGGTCACCATATTTGGAACTGAATTTCTGGCTTTGCTGCATTATGCAAATGTAAGTATAATTGAAAGATGACTAAAATTATTCACCTTACTGTGGAACAGAATAAATAGTACATTGAAAACTGTGATCCTTATGCATGTTCCCTTAAACTTCCAATTCCACTAGCAGAAAAACTATCAAATTTGTATGTATATATTTACTGTATCTTATACACATCCCCTCTCCCTATTCTCGGAGTGCGTCAAAGCATTTAAGAACACAGAATCTGACCAGCTCTTCGTACCTGGGGAGGGTAAAGGACTCCAGGGTCCCAAAGACTCAAACAAACACTGACAAACCACACGAAAGCAATGTGTGGTGGGCTGCAGTGATGACACTATAAACCAAAAATTGTAGATATTTTAATATGTTTGAATTGTCTGAGTTTAAAGCTTTTGAATTATTCATCAGTTTGTGTCTTCCTCTTCTTCTTGGTTCATCTTTATTAGCACAATATACAGTAAGTTTCAAACATTAGTAGTGCATTATTCACTGCAGAGCTTCAGAATGACCTGTTAATAAAACTGCTTATATTGCAAAATGGGAGTTATTTTCTTCCCACTTCGACCACCATTTTCCATGCTTTTGCTTATCTTTTGCACAGCTATTATTTTTTTCTACCCTTTTACATATCTCTACCCTTTTTCAAGCTCTCAACCATTCAATTTAGCAAATAGATCCAGACAGTACTGTCAAATATTCCTCAGGACACAGTTTTAAAAATTCAATTGTACAAGATGCCTTTTTCACTTAAGTGGTTGCAATAAGATGCCTATCTGCATGCAACCCAAAACTTAGCCCCAGATGTAGAATAAACAGAATATTTTCCCAGACCCTTCAAGTGTAAGACAAATTTAAGATGTTAACGGGCCTGTGTTTGTCAGGTAAACACGATTATCTGAACTTCTCATGCTTCATTTCCAGACCTTAACGCTTATTATTCAGTAACTACATGGAAAACAATGCAAAACTGTTAAGCTAAGCTATTCATTTGGGTGACTAATGTGAAAAGCGAAGTATAGAATTATACACAGTTTAGAAGGTTAATAGGTTATAGTGTGTATGGCCACATTTTAACCACAGTGGCCTTCCATATGCGCCTCCTACTGGCTTTTTTAACCCGCACTTCTTCAGCAACACAACTAAGCATGACCAGTTTTTCACAAAGCTGCACAGAATTAAGAGAATCTTCAAACATAATATGAGGTATTGGGTTTCTCAGAAAACTATGAGCTTCAGAGACAAAAGATCAAATAAATGCAAAATCTCAAATGTCAAAATCTGTAAACTAATGCTAATATACTTAATACAAATATGACAAATTAGACCAGACTCAAGTTTTCAAAGATACAGTAGAGTCCAAAAATCCAAGACCACTTTGAAAATCTGGGACATTTTAAAAATCGTTTACAACAAATAAAGTAAATGCTTAATATCTCTAATATTTAATAAGCAAATGTGCTTACTATGCAAATATTTAGTAAGCAAATGTGTGATATCGACCATGTTAACGGCTTTGTACAAAAGGTCAGATTTTCCTCATGTCTAATCTCTTCTATTGAAGCATGTGTTCAGACGACACTCCGATGGATTTGGTCTAAAATGGATCATAAGGTTTTGCACAAACTTGTGGAGTTCAAGCCAGCTCAAGTGCACACTGTCATTAAAGCAAAAAGTGGACACAGCAAATACTAAGAACCTCTGAAATTCATGTAAATTCATGGTCAAAGATTCTACTTCTAAGTTGCTGTCAATAATATCATTTGTAATGAAAATTGTTGTATTAAATTAGAAAAGAATGCAAAATAGAAGCATTTTCAGTAGTGCTCTCAGACTTTTGGGCCCCACTGAACATTCTGTCCTTTCACTACTTGTTTTTATATATATATATATATATATATATTTACTTATTTACTTTTTCTGAAAGGCAGATTTTGTGACTTGTAGTCTGAAGAACTTTTTATATAATGGCAGTCCAAAAATTTTTAACAAATCACTAAGACCAGTCTTGGTCACTTCCATATATATATCCATTTCATCACTATACCATCTTGGTTAATCCTAGGTCAAGCTCCGAATCCATTAAGATAACAACTACTTACAGATTACAGTACTGGTATTCCTCATCCTTCACCAGTAACCACAACTCAATTTTATTTTCCATACATATTTAATAATAATGATATATTTAATTACAAAAAAAAAACCCCAACAAAATACCAATCAAGCACAAAAACTAAGGCAATAGAGTTACTTCTCACCAAAAACTTTACAGTATATTACAGATTTATGTAACATTTGAGAATAATTAAACTGATTCTTTCTCTGATTCGGCCAGCCGCATTTCCAGGACTGCTGTGCTCACACGATGCATCATTAAAAACTGTCCATTCAGATGAAACACTGGGATGTCGTACTTGTATCTGTCAAACCACACACTGTTCTCAGGAAGAGTAATGTCAACTTCCTGCAATACAAACTTAACAAGAGTAACAAACGGTGTGAAACTGATGTAGAATTATGCTCAGTTGTTAAAAATGTGCTCATATGTGTTACTGGCTTACCGGAACAGTGTTAATGCCTTACCCTATGTTTATATGGTTCAAGCATTTCTTTTGCTTCATCACACAAGGGACATGGATCCTGTCAAAAAAATTGGTAATTATATTGCAGTTGATTTTTGTAGCACAAATCAGATACTCTAACATAATCATAATTGCTTTAAAAGTCTGCACATTTACCTTTGTGAAGAGAGTTAAAATAGGTAAAGACCTCTGTGAACAGGAGGTCCTGATGAATTGAGAGGGAGTCTTTATGTGGCGAAGAAGGTTTGGAAGTAGTGTGAGCATGTCTGTTAAAGAAATCAGATCCTTTACATGAACACTGTCCCGGCAAACATGTCTGTCTGGGCCCAGCATGGGTAGGTGTGGATTTACTTCGGGGCAGTGTAGGTAGGGTAAACCCACCCTAATCCCACATGGGATCCATAGCAGTTTTTCCCTTTGGGGCCCCTATGTGGGCTTTCTGCGGGCAAGCTCACAGTTGGGCTTGCCTATAGAAAGCCCACACGGGTCCCCTGTGGGTTAGCCCATTCAGGGCCCACAGCAGTTTTGCCTTTTTGGGTCCCCATGAGGGTTTTCTGTGGGCAAGAACACAGTGGGTTGCCCACAGAAAACTCTCATGGGGACCCAAAAAGGCAAAACTGCTGTGGGCCCTTAATGGGCCTGTGGGTTAGCCCGTACAACGTTGTGTATTACTCAGGCGAACCCAGCCAACACAGAACATGTCCCTGATGTGGTTCTCCTTGTGTCATTTTTTGAGAAACATTTCATAATATTCCAGGGAAGATCTATTTTAGTTAGCAAATTCAGCACTGTTTTTGTGAACTTTAAAACAACGTTCAATTATGGTTTTACAGCAACTGACAAGAAATGTTTGCCAAAGGTTGCTTTTAGGTACTCTTCTTCCTAACTACAAACTAATGTTCTGGGAACATTCCCCAAAGGTTGTTTTTGGTTTTATTTTTTGTATTTTCAATGATTAAAATGAATGTGGCTCAAATAATATTATGCATTACAGGCGTGATGGTGTATTCTGCAAGGCCAACAATGCATAATGAGGCCACAGATGAAATATTTTAATGATGTTATTTCATTATACAATAAAACTTCAGTGGGCCTGTTGCCTACTCTGTTAAGTAATACAGTTCAAGAGGTTCAAGTTATTTAAAAGCTTCCAGAACATTAGAGGAACATTCACCGAGCCATCGCTAGTTACCCCAAGGACAGTTAAAGGTTATGGGAACGTTAGGAGAACGTTCTCTGAACCACAATGTGCACTAAATGCGTTATATTTATATTTATAAAAAAAAAAAAAAAAAAAAAAAAAAACTCTCCTCGAAACCAAAGGGGAACTAAATAAGATCTCTTTTCATAACATTTTAGCAACCAAAACCAAACGTCCCCAGAACGTTAGGGAACCAATAACTGTTCGTTGGGAATGTATGTATGCATGTATACAATATAAACACTACGCTCCGCTCACCCACGTGGATTCACAATCACTTCCGGGTCGTTACAGACTTCAGCACGAGTAGCGTGCTATGTGTAAATTTAATTAAACTTACAGTAACAGTAAAATTTATATAATTAATAATACTTTAATCACTCAGAAATTGGATCACGTTTACAAATAGCATCAGCTTGCTACGTGTAAGAGAAATAATTTTAGCACCGCGTTGCGTCCAACAAAAATAAAAACAGACGCAAACTTGCCCCCGGTGTTTAAGAAAATATCATATACTCTATTCCTACATTTTAAATATCCAGCAGCAAGCGTTAAACATGTCAATGACTTTACTGACAGCCCTTTCTCTCACCTTAAGCGCACTTGAACTAGTGCAGGAAACGAGGGGCGTGGTTTACTGCAAAAACAGCACTTCCTGTTAAATGTAGTAGCTCATTGGTCAACAGAGCTGGCAATCATCTTCCTGACCCGGCTTTTAATAAGGATATTTGCTGGGTTTTGCGGTTAATGTAGTACATTTTGCGCAGATCCAAAAATAATAAACATCTTGTGCATGATGTGCACAAGACTTTTCTGCCATTTATATGTAAAATCTGTTAAAAAAAAAAAAGAGAAAACTTTTGATAAATATTTGTAATAGGCTATTCAGTGTGGAAATGTTAAATATTTTATTTAAAAAATATTTATTATTTTATAAATAATATTAAAAAAGAACAAAAAACTAAGACTTGTCATGAATTTCATGATAATAAAAAAACTATGTGTTTTATTCATTAAACTGTCAAAATGAAAGACTCCTCAAATGTTACTATTTCTAATATTTAACCTTAGTGACAATGTGAGAGTTCCTCTACTCTCATGCACAATACCCAAACAATCTCATTTTTTTCATGCCACTCAAATCTCTTATTGTCTGAATGAAAGAAATCTGTGACAGATTTGGCATTATTGTAAATTACAGTGCTTACCATATCAGCCAGTATAATAATGCCATATTTTGTATTAAGCTACTAGAAGAGGTTAGGGGGAAACATGAGAATAGTTTGTTGGCAATACTGGCTTCAGTCCATTCCATTATTTAAACTTTCCCTTTTTATGATGTGCTTCATTTTTCATTTTTATTTTTTTTTTAGGTTTCTTAGATTTTTCAGAGAAAACCATTGTTGGTAATGGTAGAACTTTTGGTTGTTTCCATATCAATATCTTGGATATTCATAGCTTCACCTTCTAATTAATTAACAACAACAACAGCAACAACAACAATGTTCGCATTGCTTAACCAAATGCACACTTCTTGTTTATTTGTAGCCTACAGCCCAGGTCATTCACAATCTTTCTCAGAGTATCTTTTGTGCTAACATCTTTTGTGCTATGGGGTTGCAAAGCCAATTTACTCAAAGTGTTCTTTAAGAAATTGCTTACACCAGCTTTAATGTCACTACCAATAATTCACTATGTAGTACTCCTTGTCTGTTTAATGTGACTGGATGGGCTGCTCGAGGTTGAATAGGTGGTCATAAATTTGTCCTTGGTTCTGATGTCATTAACATTAACACCAAGTGCACTGTTCTTGCAGCTTAGCTGTATAGACTGGTAAGGGAAAGGTACTGACGCTAAACACGTGAGAAGGATTACATTCAATTCTCATTTTAAACAGTCAATTTGTGTGTCAGCCGCTGTGCTCCCCATGCTGTCATAGACTTAAAGCCTAATCCTTTATGTTATGCTTTTGGCTCCCAAAGTGACACCTGCTGGATCATGCTGTACAGCCTCAGGGGCTGGAATTTAATGATTTTTTTTAATGGCATGATGATTGCTAAGATACAGTTGTTATAGTATTTATTTTATTATAGTTATAAAAGCCTAATTAAAATACACTATGTAACACAATTTTTATTCCTGGGTAGTAAGTGTTATTTTCTAATTGCTTATGCCTCAAAAGTATAGAAAATGGCTATTAATCCCCTCAAACTTTGCTTTTGTGACCAGGATATTATTTTGAAATTGACCTATTTTCATTCAGAAAATGGGTGAATCTGCGTCTTTTCGTTCACATAAAGTCAGAAAAAAAACAACACATGAATCACAATTAACATGTATTTATACTAAAGTTATACAAAAACGACCATGAAAGATTTAGAAGTGAGTATTTTTTTGAGAATTACTGTATGAATATATGTTAAATCACTTTCATGAAGCAGCCCCCAAATGTAGTCTCCCATCATGTTCTCATTATATTGTCCTTGGTATCAGCATTCAAAGTCCAGTACATCCTGGTGGAAGTGCTTGTCTTGCTCCTCTAAGTATACTCTCATGTTGAACTCCTTGAATTTATCAAGAGGAGCATTAAGGATATGGACTTTGAGAGACATCCTGCAGCCCATTGTGCCATAGCTCTTAGCCAGAGTCTCAACCAGCTCCACATAGTTTTTGGCTTTGTGATTACCCAGGAAGCCCCGAACCACTGCGACAAAGCCGTTCCAGGCCACTTTCTCCTTCCCAGTGAGCTTCTTGGGGAACTCCTTACACTCCAGGATCTTCTTTATCTGTGGTCCAATAAAGACAACACAAGATGGTCAGCAATGTCTTGACACTGTTGTAATCCTCTTTGAAGTCAGAAAAAAAAACATATTTTGAAATTTACCGGTTGACACAAATTTGCCTGTTTTCTCAATGAAAATTTCAAAATACCAATATCCTGGTCACAGAAGCAAAGTTTGGGGGGAATAATAGCCATTTTCTAAACTTTTGTGGTATAAGCAATTAGAAAATAACACTTACTAGCCAAGAACAAAATAAATTGTTATTAATTAACGTGTTACTTTTAGGAAGTTGTTCATGTTAATTCAATTCATTTCATTTTTATGTTATTTGTATAGAGCTTTTGCCAAAAGGCATTGGAGCAATGCAGCTTTAAAGAAATGTACATTTATATTTAGATCCCTAATGAGCAAGCCAGAGGCGACAGTGACAAGGAAAAACTTCCTGAGAAAACATGAGGACGAAACCTTGAGAGGAACCAGAGTTACAAGGGAACCCATCCTCTTCTGGGTGACAGCAGATAGTGTGATTATAACTCATCACAACTATTCTACAATTGTGTACTATAAAGTCACAAGTGTGTTGAAAGAATGTTTAGTATGAGCATCATAGATTTAAGATGACAGTGGAAGTTTTTAGGTACAAGTCAATAGTATTCAGGTGAGATTATCCACTGAAAAAAGGTGAGATATGTTCATAAACAGCAGAAGGTAAGTCACAAGTGCTAATGCTCCAAGCAGAAGAATTACCATGATGAATCTTGCAGGTCAGGATGATGAGAGGAACCATAGCAGTAGAAGTGTGTCAGGATGAGGAACTGACACTACATCTAAACTCTAGTAATCTTGAAGTAGGCTTCAGTTTTAGGCAAATGTTGGGGAACAGGACAAGCTTGCAACACTTACCGAACAGAGGTCCACTAGGCCCAGAGATGTATGAGACAGCCCAAGAAGCTCTTACTCACTCACTCACTCACACACTTTATCCTTATCAGGGTGGAGGTGGATCCCAGGAACACTGGGCGTGAATACACCCTGAATGGGACACCAGTCCATCGCAAGGCACCATGCACACACACACACATTCATATGTGCAACTTATCTTAGCCAATCCACCTACTGGCATTGTTTTTTGTGAGAAGGGAGGAAACCAGAGAACCTGTAGTAAACTCACGCAAACATGAAGAAAACAAGCAAAACTCCACACAATGACCAGCACCTAGGATCAAACCCACCACCCTACTACAATACCCACTCCACCACCCAGTCCAACAAAATAATTCTTCTTATTATTTCAGCACTTAACAGTTTTTGTTTTTAGGAAATCTGTGTTAAAAGTTCAGTGTTAGTACACTCGGAAATGTGGTTATACCAACTTCATGTTTGACGCACCAAAATTCAGCTTAAAATGAAGACTAGGCTAATTGAACACTAGGTGGCGCCATTTATCTTTATTTTCTGTCAAACAACTTGGAAGCACAGTTACAGATTCAGTGATGGTGATTTGTAAAAGGCCTGTAAATAGTAATAAAAAAAATTGTAAAAGCATATAAAAGAGTTAACTTTACAGGTATTTAAAGATTAAACATATTTCATACATTAAACGAGATACAGTGCGGTTAGACAATGTTAGACAATGATAAATGTGGCTAGATAAATGTGACTAGATAATGTGGCTAGGCAGTGAAAAAGTGTTTCAGTTTTGGTTGAATATAGCCTGTGTGAAAAGTTGGAGAACATGAGCCCTTAAAGTGGCTTTTCTCCCCTCAGTTCTCCAGGTTTAAGCAGTTCTCCTCCTCTCCATTGCTATGCTAATTAGCAGTGCTGCTGTGAGGCTGAGCTCTGAGCCCTGAGCTCGAGCTCCACACTGCACCTCACGCTCTGTGTCCCGTCACAAGTTAGGAGACGCTCTCAGGACTTGTGCTTCTACTTCTGCAAACACGTCCATGTCTCAGCACCTGACGAAACTCGCGGTTTCCTTTCAGCTTTAGTGTCTGTCTGTGGAAGTATCTCCAGTTTCGTGTAATACTGAGCATCTAATTTGAGGAAACTTTCATCTTAGAAACTTTAATCCGAGTGCGCGCGCCTCAAAGCGGATCCATGAGTTTGGACCGAGTTGGTACTTTTGCATAGAACTGGTGAGATCTCACTTGGTTATTAATCTACATGTGTTTTATTTGCTAATGATTTCTTAAATATTTCAATGTGGCGTATGTTCATTAGGTTGCTTGATTTAAAGATTAATAATCAATTTCCGTGACTTGCATGATTAAATATGCAATTTTATTTATTTATTTATTTTTGCATGAAAGAAAATTGTTGTGTGCTCTACATTTCTTCAGTTACTTTTGGGTACTATTTAAATACATTTAAAATCAAGACACTTTTATGCATAAAGTAAAATGCAAAAACAGCTAATAGTTTCATGAAAAGTCATCGAGCCTTGATGTTATTATTATAACTATATTATTATATATTCGTGAAACATGAAGTAGGCCTAATCTTCCACACTATAAACAATAAAGATTCCACTGGAAAACCTCAGGGTTTCTTCTTCTTCTTCTTATTATTATTATTATTATAGAAAGTTTAACGTTTGCAGTAAGGTTCTTGGAGGCATCTTAAGGTCTGCACCAATGAGATCACCTAAAGAATCCTTAAAAGTTTTTCCAGGAACCTTTACAAATTTTTATCAGTTTTATCACATGCTGTGATTCTCAGTTGAAATTGTTGAAATGGTTTTCACTAAGGTTAACCAAAATTTCATTTTAATTTCTGTATATCGACCAGTTTTGTGAACAAAAATAATTATCATGACAATATTTCACTACTGCACTAAATAATTTTCTTGTTATAATTTTTTTATGCCGCACTGCTTTTTTCCTCTAGTGAAGCTTATTACTAGTTTACATTCAGAAATGTCCCGTCCTGCACCTTGTCACAGCCCAGATAAATACTGTAGAATTAACAGATAAGATGTGACACATCAGTGAGTTAAGCAATGCCAGTCAGTCCTGTAGGGCAGAAGTGTTTACATGCAGGAAGTGTTGCCAGTGTCCTTAGGGCTTGGCACTAGAAGTGAAGAGTTCCTGCTGTGGTGCGCTTTGTCTCTCTGTGGGATCCACAGTCATGTGACTGGTTTGAATGGAGAAGCGGACTGTCTGTCCACGGGCGAAAGCTCATGCTGTTTAATTATATATCATGCACTCTTGAGTGTGAGATGGAAGGGAGAAAGCCTGAGAGTATGCCCATGTTGCATTTAAAATATATGATGGGTGTGGATGTCAAGTGATCAGTGCAATCATACTTACAATCCAGCCATGAGTAAGTCATCATACGGTTGTTTTAAGCATGCACATTTTTGGAAACAAAAGTGGTGCAATTTTCTAACCAAGTGTATTTAAACAAGTGCACTAAACTGTGGGAACATGATCTTTCATCAGCAGTCACTGGGTTCTTTAATCGGCTCGTTCTGCTTACTCTCAGCTTGGATCAGAGGGTTTTATATCTACTTTGTTAAAAAGCTCCACTGGTTTGTGTTGAGTACAGGATTGCTTGACTGATTTTTTTTTTTAATATAGATTTGTATTCAATCTGAGACTAGGCATATTGCTGACAGGATGGATAGAAGGATGCTTACAAAGGAATTTGGGCAATTGCACTATAATATCATCATAAAAAGATAAATGCAATGAAAAATATGTGTTGAATATGACTCCATATACAATTGCTAACAACTGCTTTCTGTTTTTCAACTTCATTAAAAATGTTGATGATGATAGGATGTTGTGTTTTTGTTGTAATATCTTGACCAGTGGCGTTTTATTATTGTAGTATGATCTTTGTTTTTGGGAGTGGTAAGTTGCTCCAGATGGTTGCAATAAAAACAGAATTATTCCATGGTATAATTAAAGGGCTTCCCATCATGGAGCTTCAGTTTACCATCTTCTGGAAGATAAAAATACGCCAAACCATTGCAAATGGTTTAATTTTGTTTGTTTCTTGTTTTAAATCTGTGGAATTCTACACAAATCGCTTCTCTCAGCTTCTCATGAAGCACACTCACTGCTTATGCATCATAAACAAGTGGAAATCAGAAGTTATTTATCCACTGTCTTATCCAGTAAGACAGTGATCTCATACTTTGATGGCAGGAAAGAAGTCGTTATATATAATGTAAAAAATTTATTTTTATATATAAAAATATGTTTGGGCAAACTTTGTGGCTCAATATCTTAAGATCACAGAATTGTCAGATAGAGACTTGCAGTTGTAAGATGTGTGTGGTTATATTGAGTGATTATGGACAGCTGTGATCTCTGAATAGTGTGGAAAGTAGTGCATGTCAACTCAAGTGGTTTCACTTCATTAACCCACACTTTTGAATCTGAAAAATCAGCAGAATTTTGTTGTCTCTTTAACTTCACAAAGACAGATGTGTTTTGGGAGTGCTCAGTGGGAACGGCTCACAGAGATGTGGTCTGACTGACAGGCACACATTGCTGCATTTACTGGCTGCTTTAGTGAACGGTGTGGGAAATCAGCAACCTCCAGTGCCATAGAAATGCAGAGCTCTGCCCTGATTCTCTCACTGGATAAAAACTTTGGTTACCAAGTTTGGGCTTTGGTGGTTTGATGCTTCACTGATGTTATGGAGAAGAGCTTTAGTCTGTATTTAAGCCATTAAACCACGCTCCAGTACTCTCACAGGGAAAGTCTGAATTACTTCCTCGGTGCTGTCCTTGACTGTCCCAACACAACGGCTAAAAAATAAACTGAATCCGCTCAAACCGTTCTTCAGACCAAAGCCATGCAAGGTGGATAATTATGCCATTTTTAAATCTTTTCAAATATTTTGAAAAAGACGATCAGAATCTTCAGTTTACGACTAGTTAATATTTCAGACGTAGACAGACCTGACCATCTTGTGTTATGATTATGGATTATATAATCCATGTTCTTAACAAACAATAGCCTTTGCTTTAAATAGCACTCCAAGTACTAAAATAGCTGATATATCTTTACTTCTGACGATGGTGTTAATGCTTTAATGAAACGTGTTAGAGGAAATCATAGTGGTCACTTGTGAACAACTGTTCTGGCCCTTATCCTTTCTCTGTTTTGTCCTATCCAAGAGCCACTGAGAACCATTTCATTGGTCATTAATTTAGTGGTTTCTCTATGTGTGTCTAGAAAAATGTTTAATGCTTCCAGAGTATGTTATCAGATGTTATCATTTCATCTTTGTGGGTCCCTGGTAGTCTAGCGGCTAAGGATCCAGCGCTCTCATTGCTTAAGCCCGGGATTGATTCCTGAGCAGGGAACTAACCCAGCCACTGGGAGTGTATTCTTGGTGCCGGTCCCATGCCCGGGTAAAATGGGAGGGTTGCAACAGGTAGGGCATCCAGTGTAACCTGCGACCCAATGACCCGCTGTGGCGACCCCTAATGGAAGCAACATCATAACATAATAACAACAACATCATTTCATCTTTGAATTGTCTTACAAATAAAGCCAACCAAAGTGTGTAACAAAAATAGATAAAATGGGCTACTATGATAACAACTTCATGTTGACTTTAATACGATATCATGCTGTTTAGTGTTCTGTAAATCAAATATTAATCCGAGATTGTAACCAACTGTTATGCAGACCTCATGATTCATTGTGATATTAGTCGCGGTCCGAATGTAACCGTTTTGGAGGAGCCTCACAAATATTGTATTACAGACGTCACCCTGGCAAACTAATAGAACTGTATTACTTGTGGTGAGAAGAAACAATCCCTTGCTTCTGTCCTCATGATTGTGTCAGAAGCCACTTACATGTAAAGTGGGTAATCCTTTATTTCCTCCCCAGGCTCTTCTAGGGCTCTTAAGGGTAGAAGACATGCTGTATATGGGTCTGGTAGACACAACACTCATTTCCAGATCCACTCACATCAGCTAAAATACTGTCTCCAGCTTACATTTGTCTGGAGGCCCTGGATTCCCTCAGTCTAGGGCTGAGCAGACGCCTGTGAGCCATAACATTTGGTAAAACCATATCCTCATGCTGGCATCGATAAAGCACATGCACATGAAATTTGAGACTGACTTCAGAGCGGAAGCATAGAGCATAGCGCAGACTTCATTTGAAATAATCTTTTGGAGCACTGTTGAGGTGGGCTGATTGTAGCTGTAGCTGTTGGTTGTAAACCCAAAATTAACAACCGAAAGTTTCAAATGATTCAAGCAGCTCCAAAATAGGAACATTTGATGACATTGGAGGGAAAAAATCCCATCTCATGACACATGCCCAAGGCACCACCTGTCCCCATAAAAAGAACTGAGGACAGTTTGGAGAGAGCAGTTTAATGCAGCATTCTGTTGAGTTTTTAATTAGCCCCCTGAGTGGCTTTGCCCATGGACAACCCCTCCTTCACTGCCTGCATGCTCTGAAAAGCTCAGGCAGAGAGCAGCCTGTGACTTGAAAACTAATTATTCTGGGTGAATTTTTTGGAGCAGAAATGTGGCTCAGGGTTACACCTGCTTCTGTTACCAACATGCCGAACAAATGTTTAGCAGGACCTTTTACACTGTTGTTTTACCCATAACAGATTGGACAGATTCCCACTGGAGTGACGTGTAAACTTTCTAATCAACTCTCTCACTTGCCCTTGATCAAAAACGGTGGGGGTTGGCTACTGAAGTACACAAGTATGTGATGGAATCTCAACTCAATATATAGTATATAGTTATATAGAAGGTGCTGATGATCAGCTAAGTACAGCAGGTGAAATGTGGACTTTCCTTCTCTGTCAGCTGTGTTTGGGACATCCTGTTATAGTGAAATAATCAATGATGGGGCGATGTGATGTGGCCTGACTTGAAGTAGAGTAACTGCTACGATGCTAAAGTTGATTATTTTCCAATAACAGCACAACCTCAAGTCTGTTAGTCCACTTATACCACAGCAATTTTGCAATGATTACAAAAAAAAAATTATTACATTTACATTCTACATTAGTTTTATTTAAAGTTGTGGAACATTTGCAAAACAAGCTAGTGCCTGTTATCACTCATGTTGTAACAGATATAAACACTCATTCCCTTAAATGTGTCTCTTTTTTTGCTCTCATGAAGCTAATATGACAAAAAAAAAACCCATCTTATCTTGTTACTGAGAAACTGGAAAGCGCCTTTGTCCTTTACCAAGGTTACAAAGCTGACTGTTACAAAGCACTGACACTGGAGACTCCTTCCACAAATGTTAAATGAATGTCTTCTTACCAAAAGCTTCACCACATCATGTAAACAATTATAGGTTTGTCTTTGCAACACTTTTTTAAAATCAATTTATTATTAGCCTTAGGTTAGTGTGGAAATCTCTGTGCATGAGCAGTTACTATAGAAATGACAATGACTTAGAACGAGTACATTAATAAAAACCTGTGATTTGAATTTCAGCCACACTATTGTCAGAGATTATTCGAAAATCTACACCTTATCAATCAGATTCCAGAATTCAACAGCTCATTTAACCCAGAGCTTCTAGTTTTATAGTTTATAGTTTTGTGAATATAGATAAAGATCTGGTGTCTGTTTTTCAGGCCTTTTGCCTGTTTGAGTTCTATGCTAAAATAGAAAGTGGAATATGAAAATGTTTTGACTGGACCGAACTTGACACTGGGCTTCATATTAGCATTCCTGAATGAATCCTGTAATGTGTGTAGATCTTTATAACAGATGGGAGAGGGCATTGTTGTGTTGGGTGCATCAGTGGCTACAGTGCATATTTAATAAATGCATATGTGCATATAATGCATGGAGGGTTTTCTTGTTTCAGGTAGAACCTCTTTACAAAATGGAACCATTAACAACCCAAAGAACCCTTGAGGAACTGTCAGTAAAAAGGGTTTCTCAAGGGCTTTAGGTTGTTAATGCTTCCATTTTGGAAAGGGGTTGAAGGTTTTGAAACAAACAAACAAAAAAAAAAACCCTCTGTTATAGGGATCTACACTGAACAATGGTTCTTCCGGAAGAGCAAGCTGAAGAACCCCTTAGAGTTGGCCTTTTATTCCAGAAATAATAGTATTTATAGTAATGTATATATAAGAGACTTTTAGGGTACCCAAGAACACTGTACATCACAGAATAATAATAATAATAATAATAATAATAATAGTAGTATTATAATATACAGTAAATAAAGGGAGGGGGGCAAGGAATAAAACGACAAAGAAAAAAGAAAGAAGAATTAAAAAAGGAAAAGAGTACATGTTTATATAACAAATAAGCATACTGAAAAGCAGAGGGCACAATAAGAGAGATGCACAGTGGAAATATGGGTTTTATGTGTTTTATGATGGGGAAGGGAGTTGCAAGCATGAAGCTGGAGAGAAAGAGGTCAGTCTGAAGGTCTAGGTATCAATGTTTTTATAGCTTATCTCTTATAAAGCGTTTTATTGAAAAAAAAATGCTTCTCATAGTTGAGAAAAACTTAAAACAAAACAATGTTTGTTTGCAACATTAATGAACCGAGTAGAGCCATTAATGGGGCTATTTTCTTCATATTGAATGAGATATCATCTACATGGCATTTAAATCCTATCTATATCTGAAGAGCCAACACTGATATTCATCAGAGCGGAGCCCTCGTGTGCTAGAGAGCAAATATTTAGAGATGTTCCATGTGCCCACTGGCCTGAGCTTGGAAACACTTCAGAGCGCACAATCTCTGCTCATAAATGGACATTGGGTAGCTTTAGGGCTTCAGTTCTGTGTATCAAAGTCCCAAAATCCCCTCCTTCAGCCGCCCCAGTGTGTATGGGCCTTTTCAGACACCACAGCAGCACCCTTGTTTGTGTGACCCCCCAGTTGTTGGAGGGCTTTGCGTCTGCAGCTGTGTTCAGCCAGTTAGGTGAAACCAGAGCAGGGCAAGTGCTGGTGCTTCCATTCACACTGTCGAGAGGAGTCCGGTCTCGTACTCTTCACTCTTTCTTCCTCACAGAGTAGTCTTTTAGACCCACTCACAGACTCGCGCTGTAAAAACGTTACTGCTTCGTGGTGTCAGTGGGTTGCCGCTATTGTAGTAACACGAACCCAAAGATCAGAGGAAACTCGTCTGGTACGGTTTTGCATGCTAAGCAGATGCCGTGCCTGGAGAACAGTTGTTGAGTAAATGAGTTGCAGTGAAAGTGTTGAAAATGTATCTAGAATGCTGGGAAGGTTTTAAAAAGGAGCTTGGTCCTTGCCGTTCTAAGTATATAATCATTGACTTGGTTGATTTTTGCATGCTAATTACTTCTATTTAAGTATACCATTTCATGTGAAAGTTCTACATTAGCTTGGAGTGCTAGCTGTGTGCTCCTTGAATTGTTGTCATAAAAGGTTTGGTTAAGACTTTAGTTAATTCCTTGAGCAAGGCCCTTAACCCTCAACTGCTCAGATGTATAAATGAGATAAATGTAAGTTGCTCTGGATAAAGGCATCTGCAATAAATGTAAGAATGGCTAACCGTGTTGGAAGAATGCCTACAAAAATGCAAGTTTTGTACACAATGGTGTGTTGCAGATGATTTGAGTTTAGCATCTAGCTAATTCTAACAGCTGGTAGATGTATTATAACATAATCTGGGCCTAGGGTCAACAGGAATAATGCTTTTATACTTACTGAATACTACATATCATAAAATAAAGATAATTGCCAAATTGTGGATTTTGAAAAAGAAATTATGGTGATAATTATTGCCATGAACATTTTGAGCCATAGTTTGTGTTTCGCCTTCCCTAGTTTCATCTCATTCAAGTTGTTTTTCTGAACCTAGCATAGCTGGCTGAGGTGTGAGGTGACTGTTGATGGCAGTGGTGCTTTGTCCGAGCTCTATCAGTCCAACGGGAGGAATCTGTTCAGCAGGAGAGAGCAGCCTGGTTTCAGCATTGCCGTTAGCTCAGAGAGAGCTCTGAGATGTTTCAGACAAAACAGTGCCAGTGTGTTAATGACATGTGGCTCGGCTGGCAGCAAAGCAGCCATTGTCGGGGCAGCCCCGACTGCCACACTGTCCTGTCAATCACACGAGCAGAAAGCACAGGATGAAGGAGATCGATTGCATGCAACTACACACTTTTACATGCAGCATTATCTGATTGAGCACATCTGTTACAGAGCATTGAAAACAATTTGACTGCAAAATCCACTTTAATTGTATTTTACACAAATACATGAATGCATGTATGCTTGCTCTTCACTTATTCAAAGCTGAGTGAATAATGTTTTCAAGCATATATATGTATATATATATATATATATGTGTGTGTGTGTGTGTAGAAGCATGGTCATTACTCTTGGGCTTACTATTTACTTCAGCATACTGTAACTGTAGCAATGTTTTGCCTATCACAATTTAGGAAACCCATAATGAGATGGTGTATGTTCAGACATTTTTGGGGGATCCCACAGCAAGGAAATTTGGGAAAGGCATGGGAAGTTGGAAGCAACTAGGCTTGTCTCTTGACTGCTTACCGGACACAAGCCTTCCTCCCTTTCAAGGATGAAGTCTTAACCTCCTGGCAGAAGCTTCCGTTCCTTGCTTATATTACAACTGTTCCAGATTTATCAACTTTTTATTACGGCCCTAATTGTGTTTAGTAATATTTTAAACTGTTTATGTATTTATACATATCTCACTTGTGATGAATGCAACAGGGACCTTAAAAGATCACGGTCCATTTTTGTTGCAGTCATCACAAGTGATGGACCTGTGGCGTGATCTTTTAAGGTCACTGTTGTTACTGTTGTGTTAAACCTCGGTCATTATGTTGTAAAATACTGGACAGTGTAATAAATAAACATCTGTCTCTAAGCCCGACTGTATAAAAATGACATATACAATGATGAAAAATATCCCCACAGACAACAGAAGAACCTTTCTTCTAACAAAAATCATTCTCATAAGAAGCTTCGACACAGATGGTTTTGTTAACCTGCACAACTCAGATATAAAAATGTACTGTCTGTTGGCAGATGCATGATGCTGGGGTGCTGTTTTGTGGCTACTGGTCCAGAGGCTCTTGTAATGCATTTAAGTATCAAAATAGTTTGCTCCTGAGTGGCACAGCAGAACAGCATTCACCCTATACTCTGCAGATTGTGAGTTTGAATCTGGACGATGCTACAGCTATCCGTGGCCGGGAGTCAAAAGGAGGAAATTTGGCTGCACTGTCTGGGTGGGAGGGATGGCATAATCTCTCTCCCCTGTCAATCACAGGGACACTAGCCAATCGTGAGCTCATGCATGTGGAAGAGGGCGGATAGCACTTTTCTCCATGTGTGTTACGCTGTCCTGTGACGCAGCATGAGCAGCAGTTCGAAAAGATGCGATTGGCAGGTTTAACACATCTTGGAGGAAGCACTTGTTGGCCCTTACCTTCCTCAGTTGGTAGTTGTCATGTGATAGGGCAGAGCTGACTGGTAGGCGGGAAGTAACCAAGAGTAAATTAGGGAGAAATTGGGTGGTGGGGATATTTTTTAAAATAGCTTTGCCTAAAACCTTCTGCCTTTGCCAGGAGGTTAAGACTTCAAGACTTCAACACAGATGGATCATTTAACAAGTGAATGACAGCAAACAAGCTTTTAACACAAAATCAGTGTTTTGCAATGGCCATCATAATCCCTGGATTTGAACCTGAGGTCTGAATTACTGAAAGTAATCCATATGGGCCAGCCTAAGAATATAAATGAGCTTGAAATGTTATGCATGAAGAAGTGGTCCAACATCCTTCTATAAGTGTCCATAATAATCATGGGGTGCTGATAATTTTGAAACCAATGTTTTGCAGAAGAAATACTACTCAAGAAATCTACTCAATATAACACTACTCAAGATAACTTATATTCAATATGTTAAAATGAAACTATACAGTGTGTCCATATGTTGAAGATCAAAATGCATGTGTTATTCATTTTATGTTTCATTTCATACCAGTAATACTATTGTGACTACCTTAAGTCTTCATACACAGGTTCATCTAGTGTTGTCTGTTTTTAACTCACAGAAACATTAAAAACAAACATCACAAGCTGGTTCAGGTTGAATTAATAAAAGGCAGATGTTTAATGTACTTTGCCCTTTAGTGGGAAATTTAAATCTATATTTCATAGTGGGATTTAGCTTCTTGAATGATGAATGGACTGAGTGATGAAACAAAAAACAGGGAGCTTGTAAAGAGTCAAAACACGGAGTCTGAGAAAGTACGACCCATGCACAGACTAGATGAATAAATGACTGTTTGGGAAGATTAGAAGAGACAATATTCTACTACTGTAGTACACTACTGCATCTGTAGCGTACTTTACAAGATGATATGAAATTCATTTCCCAGTTCACAGAAAAGAAATCCAGTTACTCATTTACGGTATAAAGGAAACCTAAAGGCACTTAGTGGACATAGTCAGTAAATGTTATGTTCTAAATCTGTATAAATGTAACCTTTCAGAGATGGGAAGAATTTGTGGTTATGTGTTCATACCAGTCTATTTGTGTCTGATTGCTCACGGATACGACAAAACCTTTGGAAAGACTTTTTACTCTATTGCTCCAGGGTCGAAAATTTGCATAAAACTGCATAACAGATTTGGTGAGACTCTCTCTTATGTCTGTCTTATCGTGAACCGTTAGTTTTTAGAGTGTAATAGATATAGCTTTTGCAGTATATACTATATGGCCAAAAGTATGTGGACACCTGACCATCACACCCATATGTGGTTCTTCCACAAACTGTTGACACAAAATTGTAAGCACACAATTGTCTAGAATGTCTTTGTATGCTGTAGCATGAAAACTTTTCTTCACTGGAACTAAGAGGCCCAAACCTGTTCCAGCATGACAGTGCCCCTGTGCACAAACAGAGGCTCATAAAGACATGGTTTGCCAACGCTGATGTGGAAGATCTCGAGCCCGAGCCCTGACCTCGACCCCACTGAACACATGTGGGATAAATTGTAATGCTGACTGTGCCCCAGGCCCTCTCTCTTGACATCAGTTCCCAACCTCACTAATTCTTTTGTGGCTGAATGGGCAAATCCCCTAAGTCATGTTCCAAAATCTACTGAAAAGTCTTCCCAGAAGAGTCACTATCACTATGTTACTCTGTTTTCCTTTTGGAAACATGAAATTGCAGTGAGCCAGTCAGACTGCAATCTTTATGATTCTGAAGCTTGTGACCAGAAAAGGATACAAAGATATCACACAATCTGTGGCCTGTGTGAAAATCATCTGAGGCTGAGACTAAGTGATCATCTGCCAAAAACATGGTTGTTGACACTAAATCGATGCCTGCATCTGTAACGTACATACTGATAGTACAATAGGTTCTTATAGAAAGCATATATAGATGACACCTTGGTAGCAGATATGCTATTTGCAATATATGGCAAATGTACTATATTGGTATTTTTGTGTTTGTGTGTAGAAAGAACACGCACGTTGCAGTTGGAACACATACAGTACCAAGTGCTTTTCATTTGTCTTATGTGTTTTAATGTTTCTAATTGCCTGAAGGTATTTCCCACAATGATGCTCTCCCTCCTGTGGCGCTGTGCCTCTGTCCTACTGGGCCTGTCATGCTGCCTTATGGAAGTGACATCATCACTGAACCTAGAGGACCCTAACGTCTGCAGCCACTGGGAGAGGTACACTATCCCCAAACCCACTCCTCACCCACCCATCCACACACACACACACACACACACTTTAATGTAACACACTTTTAAAATACTGCACTACCTGCCTGCTGTATTGTCCTATATTATCTGTAATATGAGAAAGAAATTTCCTTATGAGGGAAAATTGGCCTATATCAGTGTAAACTGTGACTAACTTGTGATCTTAGACCCAAACAAGGCATAAAATTTGCAGAAAAGAACAATATGTGACTTTTACCAACTGGTGTTTATGATAAAACAAGTGTCTGGCCCAAAGGCACAAGAGAATTTAATATGGTGAGACTTTACAAAATGGATTCTTTTCCATCCCACTAGTCACAAGAAAGACTTGTTTCTTGGTATCACTTCCTGATTATTCAGTAATATCTCATGGTTAGTGACATGTTTTCTTAGTAATGTGAAAACTCAGAATAATTATGTCTGAGTGATTGGTTAAAAATTGCTGATAAAAGCTGCAGCTCCTTTACTGTTATTGTTCTAAAAAACTAGAATAATGCCATTGAAAGTAAAGAAAATGTCTTTAATATAATAAATTTAATAAATAAATAATACAAGATGTCTGACCAAATTCGAGTGACTAGATTTTGATAATTAGATGTAGATTTAGACCCTGTCTTGAATAAATTATGGAATTTTTTTGATTATACTGTAATCGAGCTAAAAAATATTCAGTAAGAAACTACAGTAAAACAGTTCATGGTTTCTTTGTATGCATTGTGTGTGTTTAGCACCTACTGAGCTTGTAGTGCTGAATAAGTTCTCTCAACAATGACAGGCACAGACTAGCTGCCTATCTGGACTCGAGAGCCCTCAAATCTAAAGACTAGCTTGTAACATTGGCGTTCTAATGGACTCTGAACTCAGTTTTAGCCATCATGTCAAAGCAATTACTAAATTAGCATTTGATCGCCTTAAGAACATCAACATGCTTAGAGATTTTCTGACTAAACCTAGAGAGACTCATCCGTGTCTTTATTTCTAGCGGGATTGATTACTGTAATGGTCTCCTAACTGGGCTCCCTAGAAAGACAATCAAACTGTTTCAGTTGATTCGGAATACAGCTGCTAGAGTTCTCACTAGGTGTAAAAGAAGGGAACACATCACCCCATTCTCAGATCATTACGTTGGCTACCCCATGTTACAGAATTGACGTCGATATCATTACTACTCTATAAATGGCTTAATGATGCAGGACCAGTGTATTTATCTGATATGCTGTAGCGATATGAGCCGAGCAGAACTCTTAGATCATTAGAAACTAGTCAGTTACTCCTGCCTAAAGTAAGTAAGGAGAAGCAGCATTTAGCTACTATGCTGCTCTTAAATGGACCCAACTGACAGAGAACATTAGACACTAGACACTTTTTAATCCAAACTGAAAACTTTCTTATTTGAGCAGGGTTACTGTACTTTTAGCTCTCCTTGAAAATTCTAGCTCTGCTTGAATTTCACTTTAATAAAGTACAAACCATACTTAAATGTTTATACTGATTAAATATTTATGCTTTAGATGTAAGGAATTAGCTTTCAGTTTATTCACCCTTCCACTTCAGAGGAAAACACACAGGAGCTCACAAGCACACACTCACACAGTCTAGTCCTCCTCTTTGACACACACGCACGCACAAAGTTTTAATAGGCAGAAGATTCCAGCAGCCAGTTTAAGGAATGACTCAAAAATCCATTAAAGCAGACTGAAAAAGAACAAAGGTGGAGGCTGCTTTCCCAGATAGATTTACTTTCACTGAGTAACGCGTGGTAACAGCTGCAGTGCTCTGAGCGGCCGTGAAGAGGGAGGCTGTTGAACAGCGCCTGCAGAGACATAGTATGAGTGTGAGTGTGGTCTGGGCCCATTTCTTAATGGATAGCACTCACTGCCACTTAGTCACCACCATTCATGCCTGCTGAGGATGTTTTAAAATGGCAAAGAAACACAAATAATACAGAAATATGCGATCGTAACTTCCAAATTGTTCTCAGATATGTATATATTCTGCATGCAGAAATTCTAACACAAGGCATAACCTTGTAGTGTTTCAAAGCAGTGTGCCTTAATCTTCACTGAAGCATCATTCTTAAAATGTCTGACTCGACAATAGCCTCAGTTATGGTCCCCCAAATATGCATGTATCATCCATTCCCTCACAGGCTCTCTTTCACAAACCTTACTAGTGACATCTGTTCAGAAAAAACCACACACACACACGTGTGTCTCTGAAAAAGGCTGGAGTAAGAAGTGTGTCATTAGGATCATAATGAAGCAATCTTCACCACCAAGTGTTTCATCCAAGAATTCTTTATTTATTTGTCCTTTGTCCATCATTTGGTCTGTATCTGATGAGAAAATGTGCAAGTCTACATGTGCCAGTATTGAAATTCAAGATGCCGTATTACCTCTTCTCTATTCAGAATGGTCAATGTCCTGTAAACAGTACAGATGCTATAGGAACAAAAGCCTGCCATGGTGTGCGGGTTTGCTCTTGCGCACCTGAATCGCTGTCACAAAATGCCGAGGCATGGAATACAGTTGCAATGTGTTTTATTAAGAAACAAACAAAATGTCCACCATCCAAATCATAATTCACATAAACAGTGTCAGGAGGCAAAAATGAGTCAGGCTCCCAAGCAAGAGATGGGAAAAGGAGACTGACAGTAATATGTTAAGCAGACAGAATCAGACCTGGTAATGTGCAAGACATTTCAAAAACTAGTAAACAAAGATGAGGATGGGTTGAATGATGAGGAAGGATGAATGTAATTTACAGGAATGTGGATGGACTGGGATGTGACAACTGCACTGAGAATACAAATCATCAGTAATTAGTTTAAATGCACTAGTTTATAGGCCAAATCCTTCACTAAAATGATTGTAAAATTGTATCTAAGGCATCAGGCAATATGTGTAACCGTTTATCTATTAATTTTCTTTGGACCTCTAGTTTTGGTCAATGATGTGAACAATTAGGACCTATTCAGTTTCCATATAATGTTGCAATTTCATTTAAACAATATATAGTAAATTACATTATTTATGTATTACTTTTCAACAGTTGAATTGTGCAGAAATTATGAAAGATCTGTGAAATATTGCTTTAAGACCCCAATGCATATGTGGTTTGGATGTAGTTTAAATTTTTTATTTTTTTTTTATTTAAACCTTGTGACACCAGAGTTTTGTCAGTATCAAATGTCATTTGTTTGTCCCAAACATATTAATAGCTGCACTGATTTTAATTGGAGGCCACCCATGTACAGCGAGTAGTATGTGTGAAAGCTGAGACGTTACACTGATACCTTCATTATGGCCTATTAAAATACTCACCACTTGTGCTGGAGAGGACCACACACGACCTTCATAAACCAGTCGCAGTTTGTGAGTGCTAATAGTAATGTGTACTTTGTGTATTTTGTGTGTCTTTACAGTTACTCGGTCACTGTGCAGGAGTCGTACGCACACCCATATGATCAGGTGTATTACACCAGCTGCACTGACATTCTCACATGGTTCAAGTGCACACGCCACAGGTAAGAAAGCACTGTGTTAAGCATTTTGTATCTCCGTTAAACTCATTATATAATTCAGTACTAACAGTGATTCAGTATTAAAGTTACTTCATCAAAGAAAATGAATTCATTGTTCATTTATTGCTAAGTGCACCAGCAAATTATATACAGTTTAAAAATAGTTTAGTTTATGTAAGGAGTACAAAAATGGACAACATGTTAGGAATAAAACTCAACAAGGCATGGTGTTATAGGCAAATAATCAGCAATGAGGTGAGCTATAGACCAGTCAGATGGAAAAATTCAATAGCACTGTAGTTTAATGCAAAAATGGCTTATTGGTATTTGTATCAGCATTGTCACGATATACAATATGCATCACAATATTTCATTTTACTGACAACAGCAATATCATACCGTTACATTAACAATACCATTACAACTTAATTATGATGTTTTGTATTGGGCATTTATTAAAAAAAAGTACTTGAATATTGAAACAATTGAAAATTGAAACAATAGATTTGGTGAAGAATTTTCTTCTTTATTATCATAAATAATGATCTAAATTGGTGCGTTCAGGGTGAGCTACAAGACGGCATACCGGAGAGGAAACAAGACCATGTACCGCCGCAAGTCTCAGTGCTGCCCAGGTTTCTATGAGAGCAAAGAGATGTGTGTTCGTAAGTAATGCTCGATCTCTGACTCAAGTCCCATGTGTCTCTGAATTCATCTTCCAGACGGCTCATAGTGTAAAATGCTGAAATGTTCTGTGAAAGGTTTAGTTAGTGTCTTTCTCAGAAGATATTCCATGCAGCACTGTAAATTATGGGGATGGAAATGCCATGAGCAGTTTTGAAGACCAGGCTTGAGTGAACACATTAATAACTGATGGCATCAGCATCCACCCCAATGAATACTTTAAACAAAAGGTTTTTAACTCTAGAGGAATTTCATATCCATTTTCCATGTTCTCAACCCGCCTAATCCTACTCATCCTTTGTAGGCGTATAGGAAATAGAGTAAACTCAAAAACTCAAAAAAAAAAAGGAACATAACAGGAATTGAGAAACATTTGCAATTTTTTGTGGATTTGTTTATGAAATCATTTTTTAAATCTATTTAACAGCATGCACTTTCCCAAAGGAAGTATGCCTTGAAATGATCCTTGAAATTATCCCTGAAATAAACCCCAAAAAGTAAATCTTGTTTTAATGTAGCACTAAAACAAAACACTTAGCTAAAACAAGTCTGTAGTAATTTAGACCAAAATATGAACAAAGTAAAGGAGGGAGATGCCAAAAGTGTTAGGGAAGTGTTAGGTCACATTTTTACAGGCAAATCCCTTTTAAATACACTTTCTTTCAGTTCTAAGAATATTATTTACTCTTTTGGACTATTTCTCAGAGAATTATACCCTTGAGGTAAAAATGTTAGGTGCCAGATGGCAGAGTCTATTATTCAGAGATATTAATAAATAATGTTTGTAACTGACTGTAAGTTGAAATCATTTCAGACCACAGCACTGATTAAATAACCAGCTCCCATCTTTGTCCTTTTTATTGTCATAATATTTCACTGATTTATATTAGCAGCCTGACAGAGAAACACATTCCTGTTACCTCAAATGACTTGGTGTGGAGAGTAGGGCGAGGGCAGGCGAGGGTAACTTCGGCTGTTAAAGAGCACGTGTTTGCAGGACAGTAGGCTGATAACTCATGTGATGAATCAGCTTTTATATTACAGTGAATGTGAAAATGTCATCTTTTGTCATCTGTTGCTTAGAGGGGCTTTATTTGAGCTCTAAAAGAGGCTGTTATATTTAAAACTTGGCCATAATCATGTGGTGGTTTGTCATGACCTTGACAAGTTTCAGAAATACTCTCAGATGTCTAGTGGGAAACAGTTCTTTTTTTAAATAAAATAAAAAATAATACCGCTAAATTAAGCAAATCAATTATAACGAAGACGTCCATCAGTGGAATAAACTGTAGACTTTGACACTGTCTACCAATAAGTAAATATTTTCAGTGGAAAAATATCTTGAGGACTATTTTTAGAATGTTTTTAGGCATAAAGTATGGTCCAAAAATGTGAGCCCATAACTTATTTGATCCATGACTAAGTCATGAATTCAGTACATTACAAGTGATATTGCTATTATGAAATTATGTAGTTAAATGATTGTCACGTATTTCTTTCCATATGTATTATAAAGGCATTTGTATTATTTGTTATGTTATTTACACTATATTGCCAAAAGTTTGTGGACACCTGATCATCATACCCATATGTGCTTGTTGAACATCCCATCCCATTATTCCCCACTTTGCTGCTCTAAAAGCCTCCACTTTTCTGGGAAGGCTTTCCACTAGATTTTGGAACATAGCTGTGGGTGTTTGTGAGGTCAGGGCTTTATGCAAACCATATCGAGTTCTTCCACACCAACCTTGGCAAACCATGTCTTTTATAAAACTCACATTGTGCACAGGGGTATTCTCAGGCTAGAACAGGTTTGGGCGTCTTGGTTCCAGTGAAGGGAAATCTTAATGCTACAGCATACAAAGACATCTATACAATTCTGTGCCTTCACCTTTGTGGCAGTATTTTGGTGGGAGGCTCACATACAGGTGGGAAGGTCAGGTGTCCACATACTTTTGACCATATAGTGTATATGTATTTTTCACTTTTAATATTGTAAGTGAATGACATTTCATTTAGTGTGGACTATGACTCACCACTCGCACTAGGCTGTGATTACCGTAACTCATTATTTCCCATTTAATCCGTAGTCCAGGATTCATAACATAGCCTGGATGTGTCAGCTTTAAACACAGAGCTCATTCGAGAACATGGAAATTCTGCCGTAATGTTCAGCTGTAAAGCTGCATGGCGTAATGGATTTGGTTCTGTTCTCAGTGTAGATCTATCCTTTGTGCTATGCTTTAGTAATCCTGTTCAATTGTAATCACTGTATTGTCGTCAGTGCTAGTAGATCTAACAACACATCAAAAGATTCCCCTTTGCCAGGAACACAGACTCGATCCTTTAATCTTTTCTAAAGGCTGAAACTCTTTAGGTTGTTTTGATTCCCTACCCTGTGTGCTCTTTGTCTGAGTGGTAGCCACTCTGTTTAGCAGGTCAGCATGTGTCTTTTCTTCCCCATGTGTTTGTTTTTCCCATTGGCTCATCTTCACTTTGGCTACATCCATTTGAAGGAATGAAATCTGACCCGAGTTTCCCTTGTTTTCTCTTTCTCCCTCTTCCTCCCACGCTGATCCCTTCTTCCCCAGCACACTGTGCTGAGAAATGTGTGCACGGCCGCTGCGTGGCCCCCAACACCTGTCAGTGTGAACCCGGCTGGGGAGGAGCTGATTGCTCCAGCGGTAAGTCCTCCAGCTGGAGCTGTCTGTCTCATAACACGCCCACACACACGCATATTCACACACACACACACACACACACACAGTGGGCTGCTGTGTCAACCTTTCCAAAACATCAGCACACAAAGGAAGGCACCCAGAGTGACGCCAAAGGGTTTGACTCTTGTGCCAGGATAAAGAGAAGCCTCAGAACTTTTTGACCCATTGTTAATACTTTATACTTATACTTTATAAAATTTATATAATAAGAAAATATAAAAAATTATGTAATACTTTTATTAATGGTATTTTTAAGTGCACAACATACAACTGAGTGCAAAATTGGCATACCCTTAGGACAAAGTGAACAGTGAAATTTACTTTGTACCAAGCCATTTCCCTTCTTTATGCATCTGTTCTTACTCTGCAAGATTGCTTGGCCATTCTACCATTCCTTGTGAGTGAGTGAGTGAGTGAAGTGATGTGTGACCAAGTATAGTGACCCATACTCGGAATTTGTGCTCTGCATTTAACCCATCCAAGTGCACACACACAGTATTGAACACACACCCATAGCAGTGGGCAGCTTTTTTTTATTTTGTTTTTTTACCAACAGCGCCTGGGGAGCAGTTGGGGGTTTTATTTTTTTTTGGTAAATTCATGGCTGTAACTGACTATGAGGAAAGCTATGCATTTTTCCCCCTACATCTCACATAGTCTATATCTAGTTGTCAAAGTCAATATGAAAACAGTGATGTCCTGATAATGTGGTGCCAGAGTATAGCTATCTATGTAGAAACATGTATGGTATAAGACCCAATCTGCAGTGATGATTGATTTTCAACTGATCTCAGAGCAGCTGAGGAGGACACTCAGCTCAGAGTTTGCCCATTATGTTTAGCTCTCACGGGACTGAATGGCTGCGGCCAAGTCAGCCGTAGTAGAAACTGGAGTGTGCATATGTACAGGGTTTTATAGTAACCACCAGGCCATTGGTAAGATGTAGGCATACACACTTTATTAATAATTACTGTACATAACTACTTGTTTCTTAGAACAAGTATGATAGATTTTTATAATGCAAATATAATATACACTTATTGTCCACTTTAATAGGAACACATGTACACCTGTTCCTTTATGCAGTTATCCAATCAGCAAATCATGTAGCAGCTGCACAATGCATAAAATCATGCAGATACAGGTCAAGAGCTTCAGATAATGTTCATATCAAACATCAGAATGGGGAAATAGTGTGATCTCTGTGACTTTAACCGTAGTATGGATGATGGTGCCAGATGGGCTGGTTTGAGGATTTCAGAAACTGCCGATCTTATGCAGTTATACTGAATGTCGGCACAGCTGTGATTCAACCATAGCTAATGACAGCTGGCCCAATATTCAGTATAACCGTACGATTGTGAGTGCGATATTGCTTTTATACAACAGTTCTATAAACAAGAAATTATTACTGAGTTAGTGACATCTCGGAGACAATATAGCCAACTGTTTTGTATATTTTTGCTCCGCTAGTGAAAATAGATCCCGAAGAAGCCACACTCACTTTATAGCCGGTTGGCGTGCTGGTTAGCTATCTCATTGATTTGTACATTCCCATGTAAGGTACCTCCAGTGAAATTGGCTTCCCTTCTTCCTTTTCATCTTCATCTGATGAGTTTTGATATTTTAAATCAAAAGTTATATTCATGAAAAATGTATCGTTTTCCATGTCTGCTGATGATGTCATACCTCTATTGTAGTAACCTTTTCAGTGTAACGAACTATCGCTAGAATTTGAATTTTATGTGGTGAAGATGAGCGGAGTGATACAAACAGTGAAACCCAGTGCGGTTTTACTAAATATACACACGCTTGGGACACCGCTTGTCCAATCAAATTAGTGGACCGGAACTACCTCTTGTATAATTTACAATAACCACACTAAAATTTGATCCTGCTTACGGCCCCGGGTAAATTTAAATTGTAGATTATAAAGCATTTTCTTTAGTTCACCATGAAACTGTTTGCACTCATCTATGATTGAATGAACTATTCTAGCCACCAGAGGTCTACACTTCATATCTAAGCACTTTTCTTATATAATGAGATGTGCTTGGCTTATATACATACATATTTATATACATATTTACATACATATATACATATTTATATACATATTTACTATTTTTACTACCACCATTATATCATCTTGGGAGAAATCCACTCACACGTGTAAGATGGAGGGAATGAGTGATTATCTCACTTTTAAATTCAGTTTGAAAAAGTATATAAGCTTTTTATTATCTGATGCATGAAATTTGCAACAGTAATGTAGATCCATCCATCTACAACTTTAAAGTCAATGCCACTTAAGCAACTGTGATATTTCTAGCACTTTACCCTCTAGGAAAAAAGAGATTAGGAAAAACTAATCTCTGAGCACTGTGCATGATGGATCTTTAAAGTAATTTCTAGCCTGTAGGTATTAGCCAGTGGCCATTTGATCTCCACCTCTTTCATATATTGATCTTTATTAGTTTATTAGCCGTGAAGCCAGGCCCAATCCCTGTGCCCTCATGGCCAGGTGTGTTGACAGCGGCAGGCGGGTTGATGGCGGCTCAGATGAATTAGATGAGCTCCTCAGTAGCTGCAGTCTGAGCTCGTCTTGTGTTTCAGGGTCTCAATAAAAAGGTCATTGTTATGTCTCCAGTCTTTCTGCATCCCTCAGGAATTAAACAAGCTTTCCTAGTTAGCAATGGGCTGGGAATCATTGTTAGGAAAGACAGAGGTAAAAGGATACAGGTACACATGAAAGGACCTGTTAGTTTGATACATTGCAGTATAATGTAGCTTATGTTCGTGCTATGAATCAAAGGAGTGGTAAATAGTATTCATTTTTTTTAGTGGGTTTTACATACACTGCCGGGAAAAAAGCATAAAATAGCATAAATCTTGCTACTTACCCAGTATGGCCATACTAATCCCGCACCAGACTAGCAGCTGGTAGCATTAGCAGGGCTCTGTAAGGCATGATGTATACCTGTGTTTGAATAATACCAAAACTCGCTGGAACTTTGTTGTGGTGCTTTACCTGTTATGATCTAGCTTGAATATGAGCTTGACCTTTAATTGCCAGCTGTCTTCTCTTCAGGTCTCATTTAAGATGATTAACCTCATTCCACATGCTAGTCCTACATTCTACATTTGTCTACATTCCGTCGATTTCATTAATAAAAATGAACCACATTGCAATCACTGTTGTCTAAGCAACTTATTTGGGCTACACCAAGAGACCTCAGAATGCTTTGGTTTTATATGACTTTCATTGCTATAAATGAGTAGGTTATTTACACTGTACTGTATATATGGGACATTTTACATTAAAATATGACTCCAATGTATTAAACATCTAAAGTTATTAAAAATGTATTGAGGATCAAATATGGCTCAAGATCTTAAATCATAGAATTGTCTGGCAGAGTCTTATAATTCCAAGGTCTTGACTCGATAACCCAGACCCTTCCCTCAGCTAACCGTGGACAAGCGTCCTGATAGCTTTGTTCTTTGATAGTCTCCAGACTGAGACTGATGCTGTGTCTGCTAATATCTGACAGATAATTGTTGGATTTGAAACTGTCAAGTCAAATTTATGTTTAGATATGACTTTTTTCATGTGTAGCTACTAATTCAAACACAGTATACATTCCCGAATGCAGTATATGATGACTCTTTTCTGTCTGATTATGGAGACAAGGACCCCAAAAACCCCTGTCATTTGGACATTGCTGTATACACGGAATGTTGAGAGTATTATTATAGTTTTTTCTATTTTTAAAGACCCAATCTAACCCATGACTGGCTAGCCAAAGAGTTAAGTATGATTCTCTGTCACTCGGTTCATCATAAATCTTCTCAGTCCTTACTCACTAACTATGTTTGTGATCAAAGCGAACTGGTTAAAGTACTAACGCTACTCAAGTAATTGTCTATTGTCTGTTATGGTTGGCAATCCAGTGGTGTTTACACACTACATCACAGTATATGACTAATTAGAGGAACGTGTTGCTATGTTGTTTGCATTCTTTCTGTACTTGATAACATGGCATGATGATAGTGACACTAATTGAGCGAGCTTTGTGAAGCTAATTGGTAGGGAGGGTTTCTGCTGTCCTGTAATTGGGTAGCCTTTTCAATACAACATGGCAGTGACTTACTATTGTCTGAAAACCCTATTGTATTTCTGGATCTATCTTAGCAGGAGTAGCTCAAGGCTAGACTCCTCCATGGCCTCATCTGATCCCTTCTCCAAAGGAGGTCTCATGAAGGAGACACTAATATGCTATTCATTTCCTCAAAGATGCTCAGATGCTCACAGTGTAAGGGCCTCTCACTTTACAGGTCACAGGGCCATAACAATATGTCTCTGGATTTTACTGGGTTCAAGAAGCAAAGTAGAAATTGCCTTCTATACATGCACAAAAGGCTGAGGAAGAAGTAGAGAATAGCACTGAGGAAATGCAGGAAATCACCTCAGGGCTCAGTGCTTGTGATAATCCAAACTGAGGCATCTAATGGCAACAGTGCAACGCACACCACCATATGGTCACTAATGTTTTTCACCTTTAAGTCAAGTGCTGCTTTGGATTAATGCATCATTCTCAGGTTTAGCAAATCCTGGGCATATTGTTTTCTGCTCTAATGATGTATTGATTCCTGGCACTGCAGACGTGACACACGTCTACAGTTTCAGGCTGAAAAAGCAGAGTTCATGTTAAAGAAGTGGCTTTACATTAATGCTCAGAGCAGCTGTTGTTCAGGTTTGTGTTACAGCATACAACACTTTTTAAATCTCACCACTAGCAATAAAAAATCACTGTTAAGTTCTTGAAGGGTCTGGTGAAACTGCACTTGAAGGGTCTGGTGAAACTGCTCTATTTATGGTGTGTCTCTGCTAAGGCTGATTTTACACCTGGTCAAGATGTGATTTTATGCTGCATTAGACTTAGAAGTTCTGATAAAAATGGGTTTGTTCTGTAGGACGACACTTACTTGTATCTGCTTAGTGCTTCAGTTAGTGCTTGTGTATCTCTATACATATTTAAGCCTGACGTGGACTTGAACCCTACCACTATGCCCCTGAAAACACTGGAAAACACTGTGGAAAAAAATGCCAGAAATGCCAGCAGTGTCAGTATGGTCTGTTTAGAAGAAAAAAAAAAATCAGAAGAAAATTACCACTGCCATTGTGATGTTGTGTCAAAACTACGTATGTGCATCATGCAAGGGTTTTGTGCTTAAACCATTCAGCTTTATAAAATGGTTTATGGCTTATAAACCAGTAAACTATTTAAAATTAAAAATCCAGAATTCCTTCTGTCTAACATTTATTTAGGTTTTCAAACATGTTAGTTGTCAAATGCTGTAGATATTTTTACGTATATTTTTATAAATGTAATAACTGAACTCAGAAGGACTAATTTTGCTAATTTTGCTCACAACATTGAGTTCATTATAACTCAGCACTGTTGAATTCTCCATTCTAATTGGTCAAAAGGTGTTAGTTAATTTTCTATAACAGCAGCTCTGACAGTAGTTCCAGCTGTGAAGCAAATCACAGGTTTATATTAATAAACTACATTATCATTTCTATAGTAACAACTTACACAGATTAATTAATTAATTGCTATAATTGTTGATATGGTGAAGGTTTCTATAAGGAGATATTTATATAGCATTTACAGAAGGATTCTCCAGCATCAGAGCTTTGCCACAGTTAGAGGTAAAGCTGTAACATTTAGTTTTCCAACATGGAACAGAGGACGTGTTGCATTTTTAGTGTCTCAGTAACATGACAAGTATCACATTGAACACTCTGTCTACATGTATGACTGACATAGGTCAAACAGTCTCTCCATACTTTGTTAGCCATTTGTTGCCTGTGCATCTTTATTAAAGTTGGGGGTCTTATAGGTCCTACAGAGTTTCAAAGTCCTGCGTGTGTGTGTGTTTGTGTGTGTGTGCATGCACAGGGGTGTGAGATTTCAACACAGACAAAGCCCAACTGCTCCCTCGACAACTGGCTGCATCAATTACATCCACTGTTTTTTCTGCAGTAACTGACCCTTTTCCATAAGCGTCATTCTGCTTCATGCTCAGATTGTAAATTTGTCAAGTGAAGCCGGATTATAGCTGATACACTGGCCTCTCTAAACAGGCAAAAACAGTTTTTGAGGAACCGCGTTAAAAATGTATGTTTATTTTTCTGTTGCGTTACAGACACATCTTAATTTTAGTAGTTTCAGTTTAAAATTAGAAAAGTGCATTTCCTGAAGAAAATGCAAATTCCGCACACTAATATCTCTGCCTTAATAAGTCATCAGTCAGCTGCTCGGGCTTTTCCTATTAGCTGTCTAATTGTCTTCAGTTCTGCCCCTCTGTGGAAACATCTTAATAAATGCAGGAGGCACCTGAGTGGTGCATTATGAGAAACAGATGTCTAGGCTCCCCATAAACACACCACAGGACAAATTAGAAGTACCGGCCCTGTTGGAAGCACCATGCTGACCTCTTATGTACAGCATTTTAACTGTGGCTACACAACCCAAACAAATCTCAAAATATCATGTGTGATTTGCGGTATATCACCAAGGTCATTTGTAATCCTGTTGACAGGTCTGAAAAAAAATCAAGATGCCTCTGTTTCCAGCTAAAACAGCTAGGACTGGATTTTGAATCATGTTCTCCTCTGGAGACATAGAGAAACAAACAAGTAAAATTATGCAAATAAAAATTGTGTGTAATTGCTTAGATATCTAATACTACAATGATTTGATTATTAACTACTGATGTTGTTATCTTATCTCATACTGTAGTGTGTATTTTTTCTTTGTTAAATTGTTTCTCAAATTTAGTATAAAACAGCATTATAATCATCTGTAAAACTATATAACCCATTTAATTTAATTTAACTATACAACACTGTTAATGTTTCTGATAGATCTGCTCAGTTCTATTAGTTCTGTTTGTATTAATTAGTATCAGTGAATCATTTGTGTAATGTAACAGTGCAAATACAGGCATACTACTCAACACTGGGCACAGCTTCATTTGTATCTGTCGTCCTGAAGCTCATTTCCTCTCTAGGGCACTGAGTCTCTTATTGAGTGGGACAATAGGGGGCCGTTAGTGTGCAGGCTAAAGCATGGCGAGGCCTCCAGGTCCACTGTGTTTAAACTAGGTCAGGTCTTACACACATAGATCGCTGAAAAGAAGGGTTTTGTGTGTACAGACCCTTCAATGTTTTTTTAGCCTGCGGAGGTTCGGTGGACTTTTAACCAGGGCCAGAATGCACTGATGTACACTAGGCACAGTGCAGCCTAATGGGACATGGAACACTGCGAAGAATTTCTAGAGAAGACAGAAGAGGGATTTTTATTGTTTTATAAGTCCCATGGTCAAATTTATTTTTCATGGATGGAATTTTCATGGATGGAAATGACTGTAATGAAAATATGGGCAATATATTATAAGAAAATTAGAGAATTTCTAGCAATACACAGCAAGGTATTTCAGATATCACAAAAATGAAGTTGTAAGATGACTATGACCACTAACTCTATCTCCTCATCCTAAGTTAAACCATTTATAAATCTTTCATATGAGTCGGCTTATGCAAATTGAGACCATGTGATGTGGGAAACCTGGTGTTTATTTAGCTTGAATCTCATTGAACCCCAGTAGACCTGTAGAGACACAAACCTTAACCTAAACCTAGTGGCAAAATGGACATAATGCACTTGGTTTTGAAACAACTGGTAACTTTTTTGAGTGGCCTTAAGGACTATTTCATGTGAATAGAAGGCACCTATGTGACTGAAAGCTTTTAAAGTGCTGCCTGAAGAAGTGCAGCTGATGTTTTTATTCCGTCTCAAGCTTTGCAGCAACTGACCATATCAACATCTTGCTCAGTTCTAGTTAGATTTAACATTTTTGAGCTCATTTAAATGGTGTAAATGCAATAAACTGCTAAAGCATTTTCCACTGAACTGTTAAGAAAGCCTAATTTTATTGCTCAGTTTAGCTTAGTGCTGTAAAAAGCTCAGGATTGGACAGCTGCTTGCATTTCTCAGCAACGCTTCCAAATTTAATGTGGCCCATAAAACGGGACTGAGGACCATGGCAGCAAAAGCAGCATCTGTGACAACTGAAAGGAGGTGTTTTGAGATCATTTAACCTGATTAGTTTGTGACACAGTTTGCTAAACTCATGACTACAGACTCTATTTTTGTGACCATGATGCAAAAAGAAAAACTGAAGACCAGGATTTTGTGATACAGGTATGCAAGTAACCTGGCTAAGGGCAGCTTATAGATTTTCCGTCTATATTTTAGTGGCAGATATAACTGACTGTCTGACAAAGCATCTAATGAATGTGTTTTCTGTCTGCTTATGCTCTTTTGTAGCTGTTCACTCATGTGTGAGCACACTGAGCCAACATTTACACTGGCTAATTTCATGTCACTAAGATGGAAATAAATCAATTTGATTAAACATTATATTTATTCTGTTAATTACAGGATTAGATGATGACTGACTCACAGTGGGCGTTTTTGTAAAATGTTAAAAAAGAAAATATGTCTGTTATGTTGGAAGGTTGGTGAAATAGGCTATTTATGTTGAAATGTGGTGACATAAGCAGTGTTAATTTAAAAAAGTCCAGATTCCAGTATGGACTTATGACTTATGTCTCTTAAAGTAGGTTTGAAATCTCACTGTGCTGGCAGATTTCAAAGATCACTACGCCCTCTTGTCAGTGCTTTAATTTCTCATCAATATGTTGGCAATAATTGGCAATATGTTATTGTTGTACCAAGTTACAGTAACAGTTACAGTTGCATATATGCAGAGGTGAAGATTTCATTCCCGGAATTTGTCCAGTTTATGAAAGATTTACTGCTTGTTTTATACACTGGCATCCTCTTATCATCAGCTACAGTGCTTTATTTCGTGTGTGGTCACACTGCTGTGGTTGTAAGGCATTTCTTTATTAGTCTAGGAGAAAAGCATCACATACATCACAACATCATAATATAAATTACCCATAAAACCAACTCAATGATTACAATGACTGTGTTCAAATGATTCATGTTTTTGACCTATGTTGGAAACCTAATAGGTCATCAGTGAAAAACAACCGTTTTTGAAGAGGGAGATGAATTCTGTTTGTAAGCTATGTCTAGTCAGGAGAACTCAGTGATAAAAGTCTTCCAGGGCACAAATGAAGTTGTCTCTAACGTCAGCGTGCTTTGTATGCTCTATCATCAGAAGTGTTTATTGACTCCACAGTGAGCTCAATCGCTAAAACCCACAGCCTTTAACCTGAAACCACAGAAACTCTAACAATCAGTTACAGGCTCACTAAACTCTTGTAATCCATTTCTACCAGTTTCCTGGCTTTACTGAAAAAGAACGTCTCTTTAGGCAGATTAAAGCGGTTCTAGATTAAACGTATGGTCTGGGGTGTATGGGCCTCTCCTACATACTGGCATCTGGACTGATCACATCAGCTGTGGTCTTGGGCGGTGTTTCCAGCTCAACAGATGGGCCTCTAAAGGTGAGACCAAAATATGGAGGAAAATAATATATTGTGTCTTATGCCTGATGCCAGTTTGGTGATTGGCTTGGGCTTTACATTATTCTCTACTTGGAGCTTTCTCGCACTTACTCCCTTACTACTGCTGTGGATGGTTCCACATGGATACGCTCAAGATTTGCAATCCTCAAAACCCTTTCTTCAGAGGGTAGTCTCACCTGGATAATGTAGACTTGTACGTAAGAACTGCTGCTGTAATCATAAAGACTGTCCAGAGCTCTTATTCACAATCTGCTCATACATCCTCATATCATCTCAGGGAGTTTTTCCTCACCACTGTCGCCTCTGGCTTGCTCATTGCTCATCATCTAAATCTACATCCAGATTTCTGTAAAGCTAATTTGTGGCATTGTCTATTGTTAAAGGCACTGTATAAATAGTTCATACTTGTAAATTAAAATGCAACTGAATTGAATATTTTTAACTGCTGTTGTTACACAATGGCCAGACAGCCAAGAGGAACTGATCACTTTTAAACCAGATGGGAAAAAAAGAGTATTTTTGAATGTAGTTCATGCAACTAAATAACTCTGGTTAAATAACTGGTCTAAATCAGATTTCCAGAAGTAATTTTCAAAAGTAATTATTACTTACTTTTACATAGTGTTCACTGGATATGTTTGATGATCTGTTCTAGATCTAGAGATCTAGATCTCTTAGTTTGAGATCTATATCTTGAACTAATTAGACTAAACTAAGTATTTTCCATTGAATTATTCAGAAAGCTTTAGTTTACTGCTCTGTAAAGATCTCAAGTACGGACAGCTGCTAGCTTACCTCAGCAATACTTTTACTCTGGCCATAAAACAAGGCTGAGGATCAGGGCATGGCAGCAAAAGCAGCAACTGTCAGAATTGGACAGAAAAAGGCTGTGTTTTTTCGGGACTATTTAATCTCATAATGGCTAGTGATGTCATTGCTTGTTTTATATCCTTGACTACATGTGAGGATGTTAATCCCCGGGTTTGCTTCTTCAGTACCATCTTGCGGTATACACTTGTGTCCTCTGATTTAAGTGTAGATTTAATTAAGGCTTAGTGCTGAATCTGATGTGGTCATTATGGGCAGGGCGACCTGTTATTATGAGCTTTATTAGTCTGGCAGACACATACATCACATCACATCATCATAAAATATTAGCTAAACCATTAATTATAGATGTTTATTACTTGTGATAAATTTGAGCTAGTTTTCTGGGTGGCTAGCTAGGTTAACGAATATTAGCGCTATTACTCACTATTTGGAGTAGCAGGTTGATATGGGGGCATTTTCAACCTGTATCTTCATGGACATTTATCAATACTAGTATTTTTTAATGAGGGATAATGTGTTGATGCCATTTTTATTCATTTTTTTGGTCATTAAAAACATATTGAACAATTCATTCTACACAGATATTTAGACAGATTACCAATGGCTTAAATATACATGTTCAGTGTTACCTTAAAACTAATATCATGAAGACACTGAAAAACTGATCTCTGGATGTGTTTCCTCTCCATGCAGCATGTGACAGTAGTCACTGGGGTCCTCACTGCAGTAACCGGTGTCAGTGTAAAAATGGAGCACTGTGTAACCCCATCACAGGCGCGTGTATCTGCACAACTGGCTACCGTGGCTGGCGGTGTGAGGACCGCTGTGAGCCGGGCACCTATGGTAACAACTGCCAGCAGAAATGCCAATGCCAAAACAATGCCACCTGCCACCATGTCACAGGGGAGTGCACATGCAGCCCCGGCTATACTGGAGCATTGTAAGTCGCATACACATGCAAACAGACTTACAAAAATACACGTAAAATGTAGAGTAAAGTAATACACACTTGCATGAACAGAAGGTGCGCACAAACATATGACAATGTGTTAAGTCTCATTATCCTCTCTTTGCTGTCTCTGTGCAGTTGTGAGGATCTGTGTCCTCCAGGCAAACACGGGCAGCAGTGTGAGGAGCGTTGTCCCTGCCAGAACGGTGGAGTGTGTCACCACGTAACTGGAGAATGTTCCTGTCCTGCTGGCTGGATGGTATCAACACACATTATGCTTCATTTAATGTGACATTTCCCTAACAATGTTTTACATAAGAAATAAACCACTTGGGGGTGTGCTGTTATAGGAAAATAGTTTATTTAGATTATTTTCCTATAACAGCATGCCCACCAGCTTTTATTCCTCTTATAAAACAGCAATTTGCCAATGATTACAACTCGCCATACTTTTTAATCATTCATAGTTACATGTTGTGGAATGCCAGTGAAACAAGTTAGTTGCTGTTATCACTTATGTTATAGGATCTGTAGCATTTTTGTTTCTCTCTTGAAGTTAATAAGAGAAAAAAAATCTTGGTATGTTACTGAGAAACTGGAAACCTTACTGACTGTTACAACATGCTGACACTGGAGACTCTTTCCATAAATATCTCCTTACAGAAAACATCACCATATCAACAATTATACATTTTCTTGGTTATTTTATATATATATATATATATATATATATATATATATATATATATATATACACAGTACTGTGCAAAAGTCTTAGGCACC
>CM075019.1:14244030-14273108 GCA_037576675.1 Pangasius sanitwongsei | reverse complement strand
CATTATTTTTGAAGGCATCTTTGCTCTACAGCATTTCTTTGCATGTGCCTAGGACTTTTGCACAGTACTGTATATATTTTAAATATTATTAGCTTTAGATTATGTGGAGCGTCCCCCACACAGGTCCCTGTGATTTAGCTGTTATATAGAAATTATAATGTTACAATGTGCAAATGAATATAAAGCTGTGGTTATTTTTATTTAAACTTTTTTGTGTGATTTAATGATACTTGCATTTTGGTGTATTGTTTTTAAGCTCATTAAGCTCATTAGTAGTTATGGCAATAAAGTTCAGGCAATTAATCCTTCCTGTTGCTCTCATTGTGACTGCTGTGGTTAAATTGCTCAGTTATTTTTCCAAAGGGCTGTATAAATGACTTGGGTGTCTGTGTCCAGGGAACAGTGTGTGGACAGCCCTGTCCCGAGGGTCGCTTTGGTAGGAATTGCTCTCAGGAGTGTCAGTGTCACAATGGAGGAACCTGCTCTTCCTCTACAGGAGAGTGTTTTTGCAGTCCAGGCTACACTGGGGAGAGGTGAGACACAAGCTTTGCTGTTTCTTGAAAATTTGTGTTTACTCTGCTTAAAATTTATTAGCACAAAAATGTCCATAGTGTGAATCAGATCACAGCCAAACAGTGTTAACCTGTATTCTACAAACAGGACAATAGGCAAGAGACAAAACTAGACAAACAGACTGTATTCTATAAACAGGGCAATAGGCAAGAGACAAAACTAGACAAACAGACTGTATTCTATAAACAGGACAATAGGCAAGAGACAAAACTAGACAAATTGACAGAACAAGAAGATATACAGAACTAGAAAAAGCACAGAGATTAAGACTTGGAACTCAGACTTCACAGAAACAGAAGAGTATATATATATACACAAACAAATGAAAGGAAACTAGACACAGGTGACAACAAAAAGGTAAATAAAACAGTGACCAGAGAGGGTCATATACTAACAAGCACATAGCATTGTTACAGTGGGATTCATGAGTTGCAGCAGAAAGGGCAAGATCATGACATTTTGTCAGTTCAAAAGCATTCACGAGTGTGCTTTTGACCTGGGAAGGTGAATACGCAATAAACAACACTGTTCAAGTGGTTAAAACCATAAGAAACTTGCTAAACAACTAGGAACTATGGAAACCAAGCAGAAGCTAATTATTGACTGAGACTGACAATTTAGCTAACTAGAATGCCTTTTATAAGAACAATATATAAGGTAGAATGACACTAGAAATGAGTCAAAACTGGCAAAAGTATCAATATTTTCCCCAGCTGCCATTTTATATTACTAAGACCAAAATCAGCATTAAACTTTTGTGGGTTTTTCCATATTGAGAAAACTCAATATGCAGCTGCATTGGAACTTGTAAACTTTGTGCTATTTGAAAATTTCAAAATGTGATGAGTAATTGCGAGCCATTTTAGAAACATGGTGAATTCGTCCCCTTTTGAATGAAGCTGAATAATGACATTGGGAGACAAATATCCATATGAGAGATTTGATGTGATTTTATCCTTATTACTATTATCTCATTTTAATGACTGAATAAACTTGTTTAGTTTATTTGAAAACCTAGAACATAATAGTATTTAATTAGTAAATTCATTAGAAAAACACATTTTTCTATCACCACAAATTTCTCTTTTCAAGCTTAGTTTTAATTTAGTTCATGACAGTATTAAATGTGGTCATGTGAGGAAGTTGATTGATCCACGGGGTTGTTCGATATGGTAATTGGTATCTGGGCGAGTGGTGACTGCATCAGATAATGTTATGGGTTTGTATGAACGCAGGATCAATAATTACCACTTGCAGCAAGGTCGCATGATAATTAAGTTGTGAAGTCAACTGTTCTTAATTCGTGCTGAAAATAAACACCTGCTGTGCTATCTTAGGATTATCAATGAGTCACACTGCATATGATTCACATCATTTTTTTACTAATCAAATCATTCAGAAAGTTCTTGTGCCATACGGATGGGGACAAAGTCATCCTGGAAGACACTGGTTCCATCAGGATAGAAATGTTTCATCATAGGGTAAGAATGATGAGTCAAAACTTTGTGACTCTTTCCAAAGGGACAAATGGAGCCAAACCATGCCAGGAAAAATGCCTCCAACAGCATAACAGAGCCACTGATTTTTCCTTTAATTTGTCACCTGTATGTATATAGTGTATATTACATTCAGAAATCTGAAGGCTGCAGGCAGAACGAAGTGTCTATACTGAAGCAGAAGGACTTTGCTGCTCACTGTAATGGATTGGATGATAGTGGTTGCTCAGATTATAAATGTAAATGCCCTTGAATCAAGGCTGGCAAATGTATTTGTTTCTTTCACTCCATCCAATTGGATGCAATTAATTCTGGAGTACATAAACTAAATAACAATTGTGGCTGTCTAATTGCTTACAGACTACGCTGTACCTAGGACAACTAAAACCATAAATCTCTTAGAGTCCTAAAGTACATCCAACTTAAGCATGCTTCAGCTCTGCAAGGGCAAAACATCTCCTCTGACCTGTGTGGGATTTAGCCACGGTTCTGTCATTTGTTCCACCGGAGCCAGTATCACATCACCGTGACACATGAACCTGAGAAGAGGTGTGTTTCATTTACTCTAAGGCAGGCTAGTTTGTTTCATTTACTCTAAGGCAGGCTTTTCAGACAAGCTGTGGTTTCTGCCGAAATTGTCCTGGAACAAAGACAGCAGCAGTGTAGCCACAGTTTTTGTGAGGTGAATCAGTTGCTGATATTGTGTAGTATAGAAAGGTCAAGTGAACTATGCCTTAGTGCCAGAAATGTTTTCGGTCACGGTCTGTGTACACAGAGGAAGGGAGGTTGGCAGACAGGGAAAAGAGTAGGGGACAGGTAAACCTCTGCTGAGGGTGAAGCTGAGATGTATGGAGGCATGTTTGTGCACCAGTGAGTGATGAATGTAGGAGGCATGTACTGAGTATATGTATCTTACATTTTTAAGTTATACCATCATATCCAATGTGCATGTTATGATATCAATATTATATCAATGCAGTACAACATTGTAATCCATAATGATGATTACTGTGATTTAAAAAAAACTTATTAGTTTTTTTTTTTTTTCAAGTCTGTAGGTGTCCTTTAATAAAATCAAGAGTATAGAAACAAGCATGCATAAAATTGTTCATTATATTTCCTTGGATACGGCTTGCAATAAGAGCCCTCAAACAGCTGACAACAGACAGCTGTTCCATGTCAGTGCAGTCTGTGTAATGTTACCACACTGTTAAATTCCTTTATTTTTAAAAAAAATAATAATTTTCTGTCTGTTCCTAAGTAAATAAAATCACAAGGAGAGCAGTATCAAAATTTTAACATAACCATATATAGTGCTGACATTTAGGTAGATTTTATATTACATTACATTTCTGGATCTTCAACTCATCTTCACATGGGAATAATTTTATTTATTTATGCTACCACTAACACATAGTTAGTGGAGGGATGAACATCATTCTTCCAAAAATTATTACATCAGTTGCTGTTTTGATGATGGTGATGGAAATTGCTTTCTAAAACCTCGCTCCAATATCTACAATAGGTGTCCAAGTGGATTGAGATCTGTTGAATGTGAATGTCACAGCATATGATTTATATTATTTTCATATTCATTAGACCATTCAGAATGCCCTGTGGATGGGGATGGGGTCATAATGGAAGAGACCACTCCCATCAGGATAGAAATGTTTCACCACAGGATAAAGGTCATACTGATATAGATTTGAAAAACTGACATAGACTTATATTGATTTGCAGAAACTTTTCACTCTAATGGGACAAATGGACCAAAACCCAAAAAATGCCTCTTAAAGCATATCAGGACCACCAGTTTTTCCTTTAAATTCTCACTTGTTTGTCCATAGTGGACTTAATGTCTATTAGAATGGAATTTAATAATCAGCCAAAGGTCAAAACTGTGACCTTTATAAGTGCTTTATCAAATGCAGTTTATCCAAGTACTTGAATTGCATGTAACATCACTTGGACACTTGATTCATTGTTTTTTCCTCTTAATTAGAAACTATGATTTAAAATCTGCCATTAGGTATTAGGTGACTAAGCAGAACATGGTATCATTGTATAGAGTTGTGTAAATTTTAGGATATATTTGTTTTGAGGCATAACCGGTAAGTTGGTCTTGGCTAGGCTAGTTGATCTTGAGTGGTAGCACACTGTAGGCAGCAACATTCAGGTCTCAGTGGGTATTGGGGTCAATGAGTTGACTAGAAGCAGAAATTGGGGCTTGGTGTAGGAATGAAGCTGGGGCTGGGGAGCACAGCCCTGTGCCCGTAATTACCAGCATCACAGCGCATGAACCATATACTTAAGCAGACTGTGGCTTACAGGAATAGCACTACAAGTGCATTTTTATGAGTTAATAAGTGCTTTGGCTAAGATAGACGTCACAAGAAGCTTCCGACCAACTCAAGCAGGCCCCATCCCACCACACCCTATGGGCTCGAAAATAATCAGCTCTCAGCTTTAAGCAGGGACACGTTTGAGCATGTAAGAGAAAAAAAGAGCAGAAGAAGGCAGACTCTCACTTTCGGATAGAAAGTTGTTTCGAACTGCACCTGTGCTCTCTCAAAACACTGTTACCAAAAGAGTGACGATATAACAGACTTCCTCATGGTGGATATTGTTCCGTAGGAGACGCTTGCTGTTGTGAGATGCAATATTCTGCATGGAACTCAAATCAGTGGGAATCACTGTGCGGTTGGACAGCTTCCATGTGTTCCCACGCAAGTCCATCCGTTCTGCAATGTGCCAGCTTTGGGAACAGCTTAGCCAGAGCCCATCTGCACAGCTAATGGAGAAGATAGCCATATCCAAATGACATGGCCTGATTTTTTCCAGCTTGACAAACTCATTTATCAAAACCACTGGGTCCTCTATCAGTGGGCTGGTGGATGGGTTCTCCCTATGCGTCTAATTCTTTATTGCTTGGAGGGAATGTTCATCCGGAGGAGGGAGACATCAACAAGTGGGTTCTGATGAGCTACAGTTCTTGCACAGACGCCTGTTAGGAGATAGTGCATAAGAGAGCTGGGCTTCTTAGGTTTTATCAGAATTCTTTGTTTTTAACCTTTATAGATGCTACTATATTACATTGTATTTTGAAAGAGCATTGTTCTAACTTGAATGCTCAGGGTGAAAAAAAAAAACTTTGTGACCATGACACAATGACAAGTATCAAAAATTACTGAAATATACCAGATGCAAAAGAAAAGTCAACAACCATGGAGGGCTTCTCATAAAGACAACAACTTTCTTTGAAAAAGATAACTGGTGAGAACTCTCTCCCTCCATTTCATATAATTCTAATCTAGTGAAAGCTAAAACAAAGGGTTAGTAAGAAATTTGGATATCAAACACAAACCACAGTAAGGAATGTGTTTATGTTATCACAGACCAAAAAAAGTTGAATGAATGCTGTCAGTTTATTGTAACAAGACGTTTGAAGTGTTATGAGATCCTTCATTATTGCAAGTAAAGGAAATATTCAAACAGTGTTTATTAAGATATTAATAGTGAACATATTACATTTGCATCTTTCCCTATAAGTCCATATGGCTGGCAGTTTTATCTAAATCTAATTACAAATTGAGACATGATACCCAGTGAGCAGTTAAGGGTTCCCTTACTCAGGAACCCAAGAATAGCAGCTTGTTGTTGCTGGGATTTGAACTCACAACCTTCCAATCAAGAGCCTAAAGCTTTAAACGCTGAGTCACCACTTCCATTTTTTTGGATGTAATACTGATATTCTCTAACAACTTGTGTGTCAGCCTTTGCTTTTATAACTTTCATCAGCTTTTGAAGGATCCTCAGAACAGGTTTGGAATCCTCTTAGTTTCAATAATCTTCTTGATCACATTATTCTTGACTTATCTAATATAACTCTGCCAGATGTCTTACACTGCCTTCTTCAAATCAGACCTGGAGATTGAGAGAGTCATGATAAAATTTAATTATGTTTTAGATCATTGTCTTCTTGTAGGACACAACCCATCAATTTTTTTTATACCAAAAATGTCCTTTTTCCATTTAAATACCATGGGGGGTACAAACTTTTGCACTCGACTGGAACACAGACCTGCTGCTCATAGCTCATCTATAAGGACTTGGCTTTGGTTTTCCCTCACAAGCATATGAAGCACGAGCAGTAGCAGCAACTGCCCAACACTAACACACAATCAATCAGTGCTCAGTGTTCATGTGATTGATGCCTAGAGGTGTGTGTCTTGTGCGTGTGTCTTGGCAGGTGCCAGGATGAATGTCCTATTGGCAAGTATGGCGTGAACTGCCGCCAGACATGTCGCTGTGAAAATGGAGCCAAGTGTTACCACATTAGCGGTGCTTGTCTGTGCGAGCCGGGTTACACAGGCGAGATGTGTGAAACCCGCATCTGCCCAAAGGGCATCTATGGCCTCAAGTGTGACAAAAAGTGCCCATGCCATGCCCCAAACACCCAAAGGTAAGGCATATAAGGATGTGGTATGTGTCTAGCTAAATGTTTTTGCATAGTGTTTGTACATACGTGCGTGAAAGTCAGAAAAAGTGACAGAAAGAGAAAGCTGGCAGCACATGTAGACGTGTGGGGGTCAGTTTAGTGTTTTAATGACAGCGAGTGGGAGAAAGTCTGTCTGTTTATGTGTTTAAAGAAGCATACAGTTTCCCATTGTGTTTTATGGCCTACGGATGAGACAGCCTAGCACAGCTGAGTGGCTCCATGTGGTGTGTGTGTGGACAGCTGCCTCACTTTCACTCAATAGAGCGGCTGTTTCAGGTGCCACCAGCTGCCCCAACGAGCAGGTACAGGCCATGAGCACTAACCACAACAACAGCCTCCAACGCCAGTGTGGCAAATGTCTAACGACTCCTTCCCGCCTATCTGTTTAAAATGGTTTGCCCCACCCTCTAGAAAACTGTTGTTAGGACAAATTTTTATGACATCCTCCAGTTTTAAGTTCAATAACAGAAATGTATAGTGCTCCCTGAAGTATAGACATGAACTGAATAACTACCAACAGAATTACATTATGTTTGAATGACAGTATTAACATTGTACAGGCTTAGTGGAAGATATATACTGTAGATCAGTGGTTCTCAAAGTTATTTTATTTATTATTATATACAATCCAGACCTCACTAACTAAAAACAAGTAGACTATAAGTAATGTCAGCTTGGACCTAATGCGTTTTGTCAGTGGAACGTTCAGGAATAAAAAGCTCTATGGCGCCAATAAATAGACAAAAATATTATTGCACACATGAAAATAATATTCATGAAATAAATCTGTACCAAGTGGCTCAAGTGAAATTATTGTACAGTTGAAAGGCTCCCTGGATACAAAAAAATGTGACCCCCATAGTGAAGATGACTGGGGCAGCTGGTAGATGTCTCCTATCGGAGAAATTTTGTGATTACTGTCCTCACACTACACACTGCTGTTGAGTCCCTATGCAAGAAACTTAACCCATTCTTGGCACCCCTGATTGCAGCATGTATGGAGTTAAGATCAGATTGACCAGAACCTGAGCTTACATTTCTGATGCTTTAAAGAAAAACCTTGTTATTATTGATGCTTCTGAAGATGTTTAATGCAAGTTTTAGATATTCAGGTACATTAGGTCTAGATTTATTTGAAATTCAGGTTTAAAAAAAAATCAAATAGTAGAAAAAACAACAGGTTAAAAATCCAGCAATGCAGCAAGATCATTTTTCCTTTGTTCGTAATTAGAAAAGAATCTAGTTTGCTGAATCCTGTCTTGTTGTAACGTACATGGCTAACACACTATAAATGGAATTAAGGCTTTTGCGCTGTCTTTGTCTAGGCAGATGTTCTTATCACTGCATTACATGGCATGGCAATTCAGGTTAGAACCAGCAAAGCCTAACACTGGCTCTCATGTCTCTAAATTCACTGATTTTGCACATCCTGAGATATACCACACCAAAATCACATGAGTGATAAAACTGGAATTTACACTTTGTGTGAAGGTGGGAATTTACTTAATAAATTGGCTACACGGTTTATTATATAAAATGCTGAATTTTCTTCTTATTTTTTATTAAGTGATTTATTTTTCAAATCTGCATTTGATGTGGAATTGAGAAAAGTTGAATTCAGACATATTTTCCAGTATGTAAGATTTTAGGTGAAGAAATGAAATGACATCAAATTATGCTTTTTTTTTCTTTCGTGCATCATGAGGTCAGGTTCTGCTGAATCTAATAGGACACTATGTCATTGCCTATTTTGGTGTCACCTTTGTGTGCTTGTTTGTTTGTACGTTATGTAAAAAGTTAAGATGAACTGGTAGATGAGAAGTGTATTGTACCTCTCTCCAGCTGCCACCCTGTATCAGGTGAGTGCTTGTGCCAGCCTGGTTGGTCAGGTATCTACTGTAATGAGACGTGTGCACCAGGCTTCTACGGCGAGGAGTGTCAGCAGGTGTGTCAGTGCCAGAATGGTGCAGACTGCCACAGTGTGACAGGAGAGTGTATCTGCGCACCTGGCTTTCAGGTGAACACACATTTATCTCTGCAGTGTTTCTTTATACTATTTCATATTCGTGCAGTCATTTTCTTCAATGTTTTCCTCCTAGTGCTTATTGAATTCCTGAATCATTATGGTTCTTTTGTTGAAGGAGCAGCTTTTTTAAAGAATGTGTTACTAATTTGTTTACAAATTCCTTTTCAGGGTGCAGATTGCTCTATACGCTGTCCAGCAGGGATGTATGGAGTAAATTGCTCCTCTGCTTGTACCTGTAAGAATGGAGCCACGTGTTCACCTGTGGATGGATCCTGCACATGCAAAGCAGGTAATTCAACCTGATTTGAAAAAGATTCTATGAAGGACTTGTTGATGCACTATTAAAAAATTGTTTCAATGTGGCACAAGTCCCAAGTGGCACAACAGAAGCGAATACTGTTGTCAGGGGGTTGTGAGTTTGAATCAAGACAGCAATATTGGCCATGCTTTCTGAGTGGGAGGATTATTGTTATTCAGAGTGATGCTGCCCTCTGATGCAGCATGAGCAGCAGTTTGAAAAAGATGCGGAGGTTGGCGCCACATGCCTCGGAGGAAGCACTGTTTGCCCCAGCCTCCCTAGTTGGTAGCTGTCGTGGGGCAAGTAAGTTAGTGGACAGGAACTGGCAAGACCAAACTGAGGAGAAAACTGGAAATCAAATTTTTTTTCAATCTAGAATACTGAAGGATTATTTGTCCCTCCGGATGAATTCCTAAAGGTTCGTGTAAAACCATACAACTTAGTGTTTCCTTATCAGAGAGGGGTCCAAGTAGCATTCTTTACAATGTAAGTATTTACCAGCATGTTAAAAATTATTACCATAATTATTTACCAGAATTATTATATCACTAAAGCAACAGTGTGCTGCTGTTACATTCTGTTACAGAAAATGTGGTTTGCATAAGTACTCTTGAACTTCACATTTGTAATATTATAACATGGAACTGAAGTGGACTTAATTGGGCTTATACATTTGTTATGAATCTACACACCATAGCCCATAATATTGTGGGGGAAATCAGTATAGTTCACAGAATTATTTACAATTTAAAAAAAATAAAAATTGTTGTTGCATAAGTACTCACCCTTCTTGTGAAATCCCTAAATTAGTTCTGGGGTAACCAGAACACCATCCCCACAGTGAAGTATAGTGGTGGTAGCATCATGTTAGTAGTTGCCCTTGGTTGTTCCTCTGAACAAAGCCCTCCTTACCGCGGTGGATGGCCTTCTCTAGGCAAAGCTGTGGTCTGATTACCAGATAAGGTTTGAATGCCACATTCTTTCCATTTTTTAAATTGATTTAATAATGCCCTGTGGGATTATTAAATTTGGGATTTGTTTTTTTAACCAAACCCTGATTGATACTTTCTAGAACTTCCTCCCGAATTAGTTTTGATAGCTCCTTGGGCTTCATGATGCTGTTTGTTTAGGTATGTTCTCTGTTAAACTCTGGGGCATTAGAGGAACAGGTGTAATTATATCAATTAAATTCAACACCAGTGGACTTCATTCAACTAATTGTGATTTCTGTTATACTGGAAAAAATTTAGGGGATTTAGATGGGATGAATTATTTAAAGAGCAGTTTTTAGAACTATTTAGAATGATTTTCATCTTAATTTTTATCTACTATTCTTCACATGTGAAATTTTACATGCAATTAAAAAAGCTATTGATTCTACTGTAACTCTGAAGCAGGGCTGGAGCCACATTTAAAGAGGACTCACTAATTACTCTGTCTCTAAATCAACAGATTTTTCCTTTTCTGTATAGAATCCCTATAACAATTAGCTATGCATTACTTATGTTGAATGTTCAGTGTTTTATAATTATTGCTGTTACTTATTAAATTAGTTGGTAGATTTTTGGTGGGCTGTAAAATTCTGCATCGGCCAAATGGGCCAATGGTTTTTAGGTTTGCTCTGATGTGTTTATCATAAGCATAAGTAGTTACTGTGCGTGTACACACATCTAGATTTGTGGGTGTAGAGAACTTTCCTCATGTCCTTCTCTTTAACCCAGGCTGGCATGGAGTGCACTGCTCTATAAACTGCCCCAGTGGCACATGGGGACTTGGCTGTAACCTCACCTGCATGTGTGGGAATGGTGGAGCTTGTAATGCTCTAGATGGCCAGTGTACCTGCGCTCCAGGCTGGAGAGGTGAACGATGTGACGTGCACTGCCAGGTGAGTTTTCTAAGAAATTCACACACTTCTGTACTGTACCGACCACAATGACTTTTTTTGTTTACTGACATTTTCAAGCCATATATTGATCCTTGGGTAGTTTTAAATGTCAGCTGAATACATTTCAGGCATAACATCACATCACATAGACATCAACTTAGGCTTTTTTATGGTGTGCAAAGGTATGTACAGCATAAAGAGAAGCAATCACTGGCTCGGAATGAAGCAGAATAGTTTGAATGAAAGCCTTTCTTAATCACTTTATCCTAGAAGTCCGTTAGGAATTTATGTGGATAAAAGTGGATGAGTATTCTTTCAAAATCCAGGCATTGCAAAGTTAAACCAAAGGCTGTTGTAAAATGTGTAAAATGTGTTCAAAGAAGCAGTGTATTGCACAGTTTTTAGTGGACTAATCCTGATGTATAACAGATATAATAAAGGAAGTGCAATTAATGCAATAGTCGCTGAAAGAGCATAGTGCTTCTCCATATATCATATGCATCACACTGATCACATTACAAATAACTATAACATGTAATATGAATACAAAAGTATTTTATTTTTACCCAATAGAATCCAAAACTTCAGTTGTAAGCAGTATTGTGTGATGGTGTAAACTCTTTAGGATGGGACATATGGCATGGATTGTCTAGAGCGCTGTGACTGCAGTCATGCTGATGGCTGTCACCCTGCAACTGGACACTGCCGCTGTCTCGCAGGCTGGACAGGTGAGCTGTGTTTCTCTGTCTCGGCTCAGGATAAATATGCAGGCTATATCCTGATGTGCTCTAGTAATGACATGACTTAAATATGCTACTTCTACTGTAGTGTTTATTCTAGTCTATTTATTAGAGCATTGGCCAATTATTTCAGATCAGTGGGAAATAGAAACCTCTTCTCTCTCTTCTCTCTAGCTGTTTTCTTTCTTCCTCCTCTGTTCTCCTCCTCTTGTAAGTCAAACCTGATTGCTTTCATGTTTTGGACAAGTGTTGGCCTTGTGTGCTCCCTTGCTCTTGTTGATGTTCACTTTGCTGTGCTTCTCAGCTCTGTGTTGTTGCCACCTTTGCCTTAACTGTATGGCTCTGGATCGCCACGCTTCGTATGTGGCATGGTGGGGTTAGCCATCAGTAAGACTCTGACCAAAACTAGTCACTGATCCCAAATTGATCCCAGAGGACTCTTCTAATTATTCTGTTTTTTTTCTGTATTTTTAGCTGGCATTTTTGCTGATTGATTATCCCATCCATATTTCACATTTCATTGACAGATTATTAAGAAACAGCCAGTTTTCATGATTTTCACCTTCAGGTGTTTATGAGGTTTGCACTGATTTTTATATTACTGCATCACTGGATGCTGCTATGATGTAAAACAACTTTTTGAAAACTAGGCTTGCTTACTCTTGCTGTTTTTTTGTCTTTCTTTTATTATATTAAACTTTATTATTGTTACTATTCTTGTTCTCCTTAGACGTTATCTCCTCTCATTTCCGTTAATCTCATCTCTGTTCTTATGTTGTCTGTTTTTTCCTCATATATTTTAGTCTCAACTCATCTCATGTCCTTTATTCTCCTCTCATCTCTGTTCTCATATCCTGCTCTTTCTTGCTATCACCCCTTTGTTCTGTTCTCCTCTCTTCTCCTTTCTCCTCTACTGTTCTTGCCTCACCTCTCTCATTTTCTCCTCTAAGATTCGAGTAGCATACTGATGGTATTGTGTGTTGTCCTGGCCCTTTAAATACACGGGCATTTCTTCAGTGCTACTTCTCCAGAGTTTGTCGCCAGCTTTTCCCCATCACCTAGCAACACTCTCTGGTCCTCAAAGAGGCCTTTGTCCTGTGTCTTGGCCCAGCGCTCCTTTACAATGCTGCTTATCAAAACCCAGTCTGAGAGAGGAAAGCCTGGAACACACACAAACAGACAGAGATATGATAATTTATTTTCTTCCTTATATCTCAACTTGTTACATTTTTCATGGCTGCCAATTCTGAGAATACATGAGTTTAAAGAGTTGAGTAAGACGTGAGCACTTTCCTGTACTTCTATGGGCTGCACTAAAGTACACTTCAGGCATCAAGAACAAGATTTAATTCCCACTTTTCTTAACTTGCAGAGTGATCTTAATCATGTAAAGGAGGAATCTCTCTCTGCTGTCTCTCCTTTTATCATGCTTAGCGTCAGCAATTATTTCTTTCAAGTCAGTAATTATTATTATTATTATTCTGATCTAGGGGCTTTAACTTTTTAAGTGACATGATGCTTATGTTAGACACACTTAAACCTTGTAAGTGTAGAGTAAGAGACTTTTCTATGCACAGTATGTGTCCGTTGTCATCTAGTGCTTCATGTGTGCTCAGTTTATGGCAACAGGATGCTGATGTTAGGGTACACTGGGTTGCTGAGCTGTTCTTAAACGTCAGTGATATTAAGCTGTTTAAGTAAGGAATAAAATACAGCAGGGCATGCTGTTATAGGAAAATAATCATCTGTGGTGTGACGTGGTTACTTTCCAATTTAATTCCTCTTATACCAGATGTTATTTTTTATTTATTAAAGAATGAAATGCTGTACTTCTGTGTCTGTGAAAACTGTAAACAGTTGTAAACTGCCCTATCTTTTTTCTCCAGATTGATAAGTTATAAAACAAAAAAGCAGCTTGTTACATTACCAAGAAAAAGCAAAGTCTGCTGTCCTGCAGATTTTCTCATGTTGGAAAATGTAGAAGAATAGCTTTAACTCTGAGCGTTGACTCTGGAGACTCCTTCCAAAAATACAGTAAATGTCTTCTCATAGAAAATTTTGCCAAATCAACAATTGCACACATTTCTTATCTGATTACGTAGAGTGCCTGCCATACAAGTTATAATTTAGTACATAAGTTGGTATGAGAAAAATGACAATGCATTACAATAATTAATATGAACCTGTGATTTGCCTTGCAGCCAGAACTACTGTCTGAGCATGCTGTTATAAACTGTATGTAATCAATATCAAACAGAATCGAGAATTCAACAGTGCTGTGTTATTAAGGTGTTTAAAAAAAACCCAGCAGCGCATATATATATGGTCCACCACACTAATAATATCAGTTCAGCACTGGTCCTATGCTGGTCTCTTCTGACTGATGGATGGGGTAGAGCGGGTCTGACAGTTTGTGCATTGCAACAAGTGGTCTACATTCAGTAATTATGTCTACAAAAGTGCACCTTTATGGTAGGTGTTCCAGATAAATTGGCCACTGAGAGTGTATTTGGTTATACTTGGATAGAAACTATGGATCTGATTTCTGTATACTGTGTGTATACGCCTGCGTGGGAGATTGTCCATTTGAATCCAGCATGTATATTTGCTATGTTTTAGCATTTAGTGTGTGAAATATCTATTTATTTACATACTGCATATGTTTCAGCTACTACTTATAATGGCAAATTCTTACTTGCAGTCTGTGTGTCTAATGTGTGTGTATATGTTTCTCTTCTTATCAGGGATCCACTGTGACAGTGTGTGTGCTGAGGGTCGCTGGGGGCCAAACTGCTCGCTGCCCTGTAACTGTAAGAATGGAGCGTCTTGCTCACCTGATGAAGGCACGTGTGAATGTGCTCCTGGATTCAGAGGCACCACCTGCCAACGCAGTGAGTATTCTGTGTGTGTGTTTATAGCTGCCTACAGTAGTCCTCTTGTCTAATTTTCATTCACGAGGTACACACACCGTCCACTTTAATAGGAACACCTGTACACCTGCTCATTTAAGGCGTTATCCGATCAGCCAATCATGTGGCAGCAGCATGATGCATAAAATCAAGCAAAACAGTCAAGAGCTTCAGTTACTATTCACATCAAACATCAGAATGAAGAAAAAGTGAGTCATGGCATGGATATTGGTACCAGATGCACTGGTTTGAGAATTTCAGAAACTGCTGATCTCCTGGGATTTTTACACATAACAGTCTCTAAAGTTTACACAGAATTGTGTGAAAAACAAAAAAACATTGAGTGAGCGACAGTTCTGTGGGTGGAAATGCCTTGTTAATAAAAGAGGTCAGAGGAAAATGGCCAGATTGGTTTGAGCTGCTAGGAAGGATATAATAACTCATGTAATCACTCTTTACAGTCGTATTTATTTGAGTTACTATCGACTTCCTGTCAGCTCAGACCAGTCTGGTCATTCTTCTCTGATCTCTCTCATCAGCAAAGTGTTTCAGCCTGCAAACACTCCAGTCACAGGATGTTTTTTGTTTTTTGCACCATTCTGTATAAATTCTAGAGACTGTTGTGTGTGAAATTCCAAGGAGGTTTTGAAATACTCAAACCAGCCCATCTGGCACCAACCTCCATGCCATGGTTAAAGTCACATAGATCACATTTTATCCCCATTCTGATGTTTGAATTGAACATCAACTGAAGCCCTTGTCCCGTGTCTGCATTATTTTATGCATTGTGCTGCTGCCACATGATTGGCTGATTAGATAACTGCATTAATTCACATTAATTACTTGTAACAAAATGAGATGTTATTGAACAGAATTCAGTGTGGCAGTTTGTGCTGATGTAGTCTCCTGATGTTGTCCCGATATTCCTGCAGTCTGTTCTCCAGGTTACTTTGGGCACCGCTGCAGTCAGACATGTCCTCAGTGCGTGCACAGTAACGGCCCGTGTCATCATGTGACAGGCCAGTGTGACTGTCTCCCTGGATTTAAAGGAGCTCTTTGCAATGAAGGTGAGAAGGAAGTTGTCAAAGCAAATTTCTTATTGTCTGTATTTGTTTCCGTGAGCAAGTAGTAGTCTCAGCAGTCGAACGTTTGCCTCACACCTCCTGGGTTGGGGGTTCGAATCACCCCTCGGCTCTGTGCGCGCAGAGTTTGCATGTTGTCCCCGTGCTTCGGGGGTTGCCTCTGGGTACTCTGGTTTCCTCTCCCAAGATATGTGTTGTAGGCTGACTGACATTTCCAAATTGTCTGTAGTGTGTGTGATTGTGCCCTGTGATGGGTTGGCATCCCTTCCAGGGTGTTCTTGTGCCCTGAGTTCCCTGGGATTGACTCCACTGTGACCCTGTGTAGGATAAGCGGTACAGAAAATGGATAGGTGGTATTGCATGACAGAATTATGTGAGAAATTATGTGATTAATTATGTGAGAAAAACCAACTTAGCAAAAAAGCTGTTTATTCCTGAACATTACATATATTAATGGCACATTTCCTATTTTTATTAAAACTGCAGTAAAATTCAAGTTGGCATTATCTCTGCTTGTTATGAAGTTTTACCAAATAAAAACCAATAGGTTTTTATGAAATAGAACATGTAATTAACGGGTTATTACCACATAGAGTGTATAACCAACAAATTAATGGCAAATTGAATGTGTAACCAGAGCTGTTGTTTGTCCCTTTGTGTCTGCGCAGTGTGTCCCAGTGGCAAGTTTGGGAAGAATTGTGCCTGGACATGCACCTGCACCAACAATGGCACGTGTAACCCCATCGATGGCTCATGCCAGTGTTACCCGGGCTGGATCGGCAGTGACTGCTCGCAGCGTGAGTACTGCCTAGGAACTTGCACTTCCTCTTGAAAGGGAAACCCCATTTCCTAAAATAGGGACAGAGAATGTGATAGAGGCCCTAACATGCAACACGACATTGAAATTGTGAGGATTTACAAGCTGCATCTATTATGTCCTCATGAAAAAGCATAATGATATGGTGTCAGCCAATCACCTATAAATGCCAGATCCCTACTTTCCCTGTCTCCTAAAGCAATGTGTTCTCAGGTCCTAAAGCAAAGCATGGGTTTAGTGGTGTTTGCGCAGGTTAGTTGATTTATATCTTATTGACACAGAGTAAATTAAAATAACAAGACAGAAATAAACATAAGCATGGATCACGTTACTGATAGAGCCTTGACCCTGACACACATAGAGATGCTTTTAATTCACCTAATAATGTCTCATAATTTGAGCAAGAATTATTAAAATTTTCCTGATATGTTGATGTTTCCTAACTTCCACATGCCATTCTCTGTATTGAAAAGGAAGACTCTGGTGCCCCCTGCTGATTGTATGCTGAAAATCCATCCAAAGTGTTATTGCATTTATGAACCAGCATGCTTCTGTGGTGCTCTTTGAGGCTCAGTGATGCATTTTCCTTGTTACACTTAAAACAAGCTAAGCACATATACTTTCTGTTATTTAAGCTGAACTTATTATAAGTGTATACACTGTCAGTGATGTCAGTTTATGTGGTGTGTTTGGTGTTGTAGCTTGTCCACCTGGTTTCTGGGGCCCAAACTGCATCCACACATGTAACTGTCATAATGGAGCATACTGCAGCGCGTATGATGGAGAATGCAAGTGCACACCAGGATGGACAGGCCTTTACTGCACACAACGTGAGTCTCTCTCTCAGACTATCAGACACCACCAGTTAGTCATGCATTAATGTGCAGTGTAGCAAATCAGAATGTAATAACTGCCTAATATCCAATCCAACTATGCTAAAAACAATGTCATACAATCTACAATGCAGAACAGACAACAACACCTGGCTCATGCATAACACCCTGGAACTAATGCATGCATCAAACGTTTATTCTTGCTGCCACTGGTCATGGATTTCCTACAGCCATGTTCAAATTCCTTACAGTGCTACACTGCCTAGCAAAAGTGTGTGGAAACCTGCTCATTTTCTAAAATCTCCAAGTTATTTTTTATTTTAAACAATGTCATAGGAACCTCAAAATTTGGCAAGAGATGAAAAAGAGAGGCAGAAAGCAGAGCATCTCTGCGGAAAAACACCTGACATAGTTCTAGCTGCTAAAGAACATATAGTTTCATTGATAATCACAAATATTTACACACTATAGTTTTCCTCAAAATATACCTAGTTATTTGATTCTGAGCTTGGGTTACTGTCTGTGTGGAGTTACGCATGTTCTTCCTGAGGCTCTGTGAATCTCCTCCTCCTACCTCCTAAAATATGCAGACATGTGGATTGGCTGTGCTGCATTGGACCCTAGTTATTAATGAGTATGTGAATGTGTGTGCTTGATGCCATGTGATGCACTGGTGTCCAGTCCACAATGTATTCCAGCCTTAGCTTGGAGTTTGATTCAAGCTAAGGGCTAATATACTGATCCAGTTCTCAGTATCAGTCTGTGTGTCTTAAACCCTGCCACAATCATGCCTGTGATGTTTTACACAACTTGGAACCTACTGGAAAAACGGGATAGATGCATCACTGAAATCAGCGGATACAAGCTTATTCCTGTATCAACCTTTTTTTTTTTTTACTGCATACTATACCCTCACACCTATATTATTAAACCCTGCAACCGGTACCCTATAATCTATCAAAACTTACTGTTTAGGACTATATTTTATAATCAAGCAGAGAATTTGATTCTTTTATAAGCCAGGATTACATTGATTCCACTGAAAATGAAGAACTAATATTCAAGAATGACTCAGCATTCTAATCTTTGCTGCCACGTAAGTATAAAAGTATGAAGTCTTGATGTTTTGAATATCATTATAGCCTCGCTGTCCTTCACATGATCTTCCTCTCTCCCCTTCGCATGAAGCAGCTTAAACCATATCTGAACTCAGAAGAGCCTTGAGCATTTCCAATCCCCTAGTGCACACCAGTGTAAATGTGTGTGACAGGCATTTTAAGGACAAAATGTGTCATTTTGTAGATTTTCATCTGCAATTTGATTCTGGTCCCAAGCAAAGTACACAAGGGGGTCAGACCTGTCAGACCTGTCATAAGGGAAAATATGGTTTATTACAGTGTCATTTATTACAGTATGGCTATCCAGATGATGGGAATTTCGCACTAATTCAACTAACACGCCTCTGCATTTCTCTGAATAACACCACTACTGTAATGGAGACTGTTGTGATTTTTAGATGCCTTTTCCAGCACGATAGAAATGCTTTTATTTTTGTATCAGTTGAACCATTAAAAATTGGCTCATGTCATACTGGAACCTTGTGATTTTATCTTTCATCATTTACATTTTTAATATAATATAACGTACTGACATGTTATATAAATTATATAACTTACTACATGGACCTTTATTTATCTTGTATTTAGCATTTGCTCATTTTTAACAGTTTGTCATATAATGCACATTAGCTCCAGTTACTATCTTCTAAGCGGTTATTACACTACATTGCTGCACTTCTTCTGTTATTGTGGTTGTTGTTTGTTATATAGTCAATGAAAGTATTCATGTATGCAATGCCAACAAATGGATGTGTGCGCATTGCAGGCTGTCCATTAGGTTTCTATGGTAAAGACTGTTCCCAGAGCTGTCAGTGTCAGAATGGTGCAGACTGTGACCACATCTCTGGGCAGTGTACCTGCCGCAGAGGCTTCATGGGACGACACTGTGAACAAAGTGAGTAAGCAGGGTCTGGAATTACACGCTCAGTACAGCGAATAGAGCTAATCATGTTTGGTCTAGAATAGGGGTGTCCAAACTACAACCTACAGGTATCAGGAAAGAAGTTATTAAAACGAGACTGGATGTCACTAATACATAAAATCAAATCTAAAAACTGAACAGTTCCCATTTCCTCCCTCTTAAACACTCCAACGATGTTACTCTTATATGCCAACATTAGCAAACCATATCTAGTGTATGTATAATTACCATGTAGAAAGTTTTTGACTGAGAAAAAGAACAGAAAAGCTATTTATCTGAAAACTCACTTATAATGGAAGTCTAAGGGCAGTTGCTGAATGGCATCAATAAATATTTAAAATTTAATGCTAACAATTTCTGACCATATAATGTTAATTGAAAACAACACCCATTTTACAGTCTGGCAATAAAAATTTTAGGATTAGACAGACATAAGTACATGTCTTACACAGATTTTTATTATATTTTGGTCAACACACACACGCACACACACACACACACACACACACATGCACGCACGCATAAACACACACCGTGGCAATACAGTAAAAAAAACAATTTCCTAAAGTTCTTCTTCACTATTAAAAAAATGAGTCCTCTGAGTCTCTGAAATGACATTATGCAAGTTTAGGGATTTATTTACAAATACCTTTAACTGAAGAACTAATGAAAGTGTTTTACAAAATTGTTTCACATAATTGTTTCTTAACTGCACCAACAACTGCCCTTAAACTTCCATTATAAGTGAGGTTTTTAATCAACTTTTTTTGTTCTTTACTCAATACAAGGAAACATTGAATGTCATTGAATATCTACTGTGGTCCCACATATGCTACAGATGTGGTATATAGAGCCTAGACTGAAGAACACGAGTATTTCTTTAAGCTAGTCATGCCAATTATAATGCAGTTTGTTGGTGGCAATTAAGTGGACCTATTATTTATTTTTCATGTATATTAATGCAGATAGCCTCTGGCCTGTGCTTCCATATTTATTTCTCCATCCCTCCATAAAAATCGTTTGGACGCCCCTGGTTTGAAATGATTTTGGACGTCTTTTATACATGAGTACCGGAGATGTAGCACACTGTAATGTGAGGAAATGATGATGAGGTGACCTAATGCCTGTTTGTGCTGACAGGATGTCCGCCTGGGACGTACGGTTTTGGCTGCCGACAGGTCTGCGAATGCCTAAATAATTCCACCTGTGATCACATGACTGGGACGTGTTACTGCAACCCAGGCTGGAAGGGATCACGATGTGACCAAGGTAGGACAAGCCGTTTATACACTGTGAAATCGCACCACAGTGAGAAGACGTAGGATTTAGAAATAGTAGTTGTTCCTGTGTTGGCTGTTCAGGTGGCTTAACAACAGGAGGCACAGCACAGTGATCTGTCAGTTATGTTTAGTGCAACATGTTTATGTTTGATTTGAGATGCCACTACCTGTAATGTAGTGAGAGGCAGGACACAAATGTGCAGACTTGGTATGAACTTTATTGGGGCAAATACAAAAAAATTAGCAGGTATTTGTAGCAAAACACAGGCAGTAAATAGAGAAAATCCATAATCAGAACTAGCATCAAAACACTACACATGGATCCAGGAACTAGAAAACCATAGACTTATATAAATACTCAATAAGATTTCGCAACAATGCATTGAAACAACAGGGTATATATCGACAAATTAATCACAGACTAACACAGAACAGGTGAACACAATTGGGCAACAAACCAGTGACAGGACAGGGGCTGAAACAGGACTAGAACAAGCAAAACATGATACAGTCAAAACGTGTATATAAGCAATATACACAGAGTTGTAATGCAAAGGTGGAATCATTGGAGCAGTGGAAGACCCAAGCAAATGAGAGCCAAGGTACTTGAGTGCATTAAAAATGCTGAACATTGCTGGATTAATTTGAGCTATTTAAGAATGACAGACCCACTGAGCAAAAGTATTTAAACATCTCTTATTTTCTGTGTCCTATTTAATGTGTTGCAAACCCAAAACGTTTGCTCTGATTCTTTGTCCTGCTTTTAGTTGGTGTAATCATCGTAGGCAACCCTAACAGTCTGACCAGTGCAGCAGTTCCAGTTGATTCCTATCAGATTGGTGCTATTGCTGGAATTATTGTCCTGGTGCTGATGGTGCTCTTCCTCCTGCTCCTCTTTATCATTTACCGAAAAAAGCAGAAGGGAAAAGAGCCTACGATGCCTTCCGTCACTTACACGCCTGCCATGCGGGTTAACACAGACTACACCATTGCAGGTCAGTACTGAGGCTTAATGCCACAGCATTTTTGTGTCTAGTGACTGAAGTAAATTCATTAGCTAGCTCACTAAACAAGCTTGCCCAGTCCCATATTTTGGTTGCTGGGAAACTGACTAGGCTATAAAGTGGTTGCTAACGTAATGTAATAACGTATGGTGAGCTAGTTAGCCAGTTAAGTGCATTAATCAGACTAAGGGAAATTAACATGTATATGGACATTATTTTCACATCATGCCCTTGACAAAAAGCCAGCAAGGCGTGTTATGTCCTGTTATGTTATGCGTGTTATGTTATGTCTTACGTAAACATTATTATTCAAGCCTGTCCACCTTGTGCCTTGACCAATGTGTGTAGTGCAGCAGGTGGTGGGATTCTGAACACTTACGATGCACTATAGTTACAGCTTCAAGGTACATTACACCACAATGAAGAGCATTAGGCCTATGTATAAACATAGCCTACATACCAAATAACCTTTGTTTTGCAAAGATCAAGGAATAGTTTTTTTCTTTTTCTGCTAATTGAACCTACTTATCCAATGGGAACGTACAGGCTAGTGATTAATTGATCATGAAAAATTCAACCTGAGAATTAGACTGCCATCGGTGTTTCTTTGCATGGACAGGAACTAATTTCGCCATTAAGTCTATAAAAGCAGAAACATGCAGGGCATATTAATTCATTACAGAATTGAATGGAGTTGCTTTGTTTTCCTGGTTAGTTCTTTCTGATTGATTGTTTTGTACAATAAGCATCTTCTGAGACAAACTATATATTTTTTGTTTGTTTGACTTTCATTTATTTATTCTAGGATTTATTCCATGTGATAGTCTAAGCGTAATGACTTTTTAAATCTTTTTTTAGATGCAGTTCCACAGACAAATGAGGTTCCTTCCAACAGTAACTACTTCTCCAACCCCAGCTATCACACACTGGCCCAGTGCACCAGCCCACCTCACGTCAACAACCTCCCTTATGCAAAAGTGAGTTCTCCTGCTCTGAGGAAGGAATAGAACCTTCTGCCCAGCCAAAATGTGATGAAAATGAATTGTTTTAGCTAACAGACTTTACATGTAATGCCCAAATTACGTAGAACATGTAATGTACAAGTAATGTGCCCATTTTTCAATTAGATGACATTTATCTTTGGACTAATTCACTTTTTAATTATGTTTTTTCCTATATGCCAGGCAAAAAACAACCAGTTGTTTGTGAACTTGAAGAATGTGGAGCAGAGAAAGAGGCCTTCTCTGATGGAGCACACTGGAACATTGCCTGCTGACTGGAAGCAAGGCAGCTGCTTCAATGAGCTCGGTGAGCCAGGGAATTTTGAAAGGGAATACTTTTCTGAATACTTTTCTGATACTTTCCCTCATATAATGACTGTGACTGTAACACTTGGGAGCTGGAGGCAGCTGTATGCAACTGCTGAGTCACTTTTTCAAGGATTTACCAAGAGTCACAGCCAGAACAGAGCTGTCTTACACACAGCCAGTCAGGACCCAAGACAATTGTGTACTTATCTGCAGAAACAAGCAGAATGAAAGCAGAAACTGGAAAACACACGAAGTAGGGAAACACTGTGGCTTAGTAATTCAAAATACAACTAAAAAAAGACTCATAAGACTGACAAAACCATGTCTGAAATGTAACATTATAGTATAAGATGTATGCTGTTATGAGTTGCTTTGACAGTGATATGAGTGTCATGTTATTATTAAGGAATAAAACACCACAAAGTGTGCTGTTATAGGAAAATCATCAGCAACAGGGTGGTGTGATGTTGCCCAACATGAAGCGGAGTTACTCCTACCATCCCAAAATTAATTTTTTTCCAATAACAACATGGAGTGTTTTATTACTTTTATACCACAGCAATTTGCCAGTGCTAACAATTTATTCAACAGTTACATATTTTTAAAATCCATTAATATAGAAGTCCCTATGTGAGTTGTTACTATAGAAACATATTAGAAAACATAGTAGAACTAGCGCTAATATAAAGATGTCTATACCCACAGAACATATTGATATCAGATGGATGGGTATCCGTTATTTTTTTTAATATCAGGGCTCTTATAACATAGATTAAAAAATGTATATATAATGCATATAAATCAATGATCAATCAATCATCTATCACATGGCATGTAATAAACCTATGCTGAGTGCACTTAGCAAAAACTAACATGTGACAGCTTTCATGACATCAAACACTATGACATCAGACACCAATAATAATGACATGACATTGTTGTTTAACGAGAAATAAATTATGACAACTCATGAAAGCATATGAAAGGTTTATGACACGGTTCCCTTAGTCCTATAATGCAGAATGTGTATAAATGCATTAAACATCATTTCTTTTATCCATAGGTCATTAATTTTAAATTAATATGCCTAAATATTATATTTTTCAAGCCTGACTTCTGTTTACAGAGTATTATTTCTCTGTCTCTTGAGGGAAGAATAATGCTCTAACATGCAAAATGGTTATTCAGAAAATAAACCTGCATTACATTTCTAAGATGAGATGTTCAAGAAACATAATAAATCAGTAAAAATGCACATTAATCTCTGCGGCATATTTTTAATGATAGTACTTTTTAGCTGTTTCATAATTTTAAAAACTTCCTATACATAACTAACTTCACTAGTGCTAGTCAGCACTAGTCAGGAGACTCTATGCCAATTAAATGCAAATGAACTAACGTAATTATCCTTAGCAAATACATGACAATCACTGTGAAATCACTTGATCACTACAATTAAATATTCCATCTGACATGTTTTTTTTTGCAACAAAACCCTCCTCTACAGGCTGTATATGAATTATGTGTTATTCATTCCAGTATTCTGTTCCTCATATTACCGTTTTCACATTATGTTCCTGTAAACTTTTTAGCAGGAGTTGTTTGTGCCTTATATTTTTCTTTTTCTTTTGTGTGTTTGACTGTCTCTATCTCTCTCTCTCTCTCTCTCTCTGTCTCTCTCTCTTTGTCTCTCTTCTTCGGTTAGGAGCGTATGGAGTTGACAGACGTTACCTTGGGAAATCTCTTCGAGGTAATATTTCCTTTACACGCCGTTGAGTTAGACAACATGCCATCGTGAGTCGTCTTTGGCTGATTAATAAAACCGCTTATGACTGAAGAGACATTACAGGAGAACTCTCCTCCAGACCATGGCTGATTACTTTTCTAAAAATACAAATGCTCCGCATTCTTAATAACCAAGACGTACTACTGTGGAACTGTCTAATTCTTGGCTGTACTATTTTGACTTGTTTAGATCTGGTGAAAAGTGTGCCCTACCACACCAGCTCCTGCTCTCTAAACTCAGAGAACCCCTATGCCACAATTAAAGACCCTCCTCTCCTGGTGCCCAAGAACACAGAGTGCGGCTACGTGGAGATGAAGTCACCTACGCAGAGAGACTCTCCCTATGCAGAGATACACAACTCCAGTCCTACAAACAAAAATGTATATGAAGTTGGTAAGTGGCCAGATATCATAAGTATCACGTAAAATTTTTGTTATAAAAAAATGGCTTCTTTTCTTGATTTTTCCTATCAACTACAATGGCATCTGTATTTTTATAGAAAGTGAAATTTAAATTGTAACAACATTTAATATCATAGTAAGCTTCTATTATTTTTAATGATTTATAATATATATATATATATATATATATATATATATATTTATAATATAATATAATAGTGTCATGTAATGAAGGTGAAGGCGGACATAAGTGCAGATTTGAATTTAATGAAAACAAACAAAGGATCGAAATACTGTAGACTTAGATACATGAACTACGACCTCTAGGCAGAGAGAAACACAAGGACTAAGGAACACAACAAACCATATAACAGCAATGTAAGACAGAAGCTGGACAAACTGTGCAGCGCAAGATATGACTTAAATACCAGTGCTCATTCAACCAAAACATGAATCAGGTGTGAACAGTCATGTGACATGATAGTGAGGTACAGTGGCTGATGGGAATCGTAGTCCTGTTCGGCGTAACCATGACAAATATAATTTTGTTAGATATGAATTTTATTATCGTAGTGCTGGCTGTAATTGAAATAGTTCATACTACAGTGCTTGTTCTAAAACATTATTGTTTCTATGGTAACAACATTCACAGTGACTGATATGGTGGATGCTCCACAAAAATCTAAGCCTAATAATAAATGGAATTTAAAAAGCGTGTTTATTTAACAAAGACATATAACCATTGATGCAATGAAGCTCTCTGAAAGGAGACATTGTCAGGGCAATCAGTACATTTTCCGCCACGGATCTACAGGACAAAGGACTTTTTTCAGAGATGATGAACATGACAGGCTCATTTTTTTTGTTGTTTTTTTAAGTCTTATTAACTTTAATAGACAGAAAAAAACAGATGCTACGTGGGAAAGTCTGTTTATAGCTGCTATATTGTAAGTGATAACAGGAACAAACTTGTTGCATTAATGTAACTACTATAAATGGCAAAAGTAAGCATCATTTTTTGCTGGCAAATTGCTGTGGTATAAGGGGAATAAAACACTTTGGGATGTGCTATCATTACACCACCCAGTGTTGATTGTTTTCCTATAACAGCATGGCCCTGTTTGGAAGCTCGTTCAGTAAAGGCTTGTCCTGTGTGCAGAAAAGACATTGCGCTTGTGCTTGTTCATCACTACTTCTAGCATGAGTGTGAATCTCCTTCTCTGTCTTTTCAGAGCCAACAGTTAGTTCGGTCTACACATCTGCCAATAACAACAGCAACGGACCATTTGGTCAGGACCCGTACGACCTACCAAAGAACAGCCACATCCCCTGTCACTATGACCTGCTGCCCACGCGAGACAGCACGCCATCCCCCCACAAAGAGCTGGAAAATGAATGAGCTCTTAGAGACCTGACCAAAACACACCATTCCCACTGCGACAAACACACCTTCTGTGGTTCCTTCAGCCTCACTGGTGGCTTGTTATACTCTTTCTGCATATCTCCACATCAGTATACTACTTGTTTTTATTGTTGTCCTTCTTTTTTTTTTTCTTTTTTTTTTTTTTTACAGGCCTTTAGTTTCTTTTTTTTACTGTCGTGATAATCATTCTTAATCTTGTTCTTTTCTTATAATAAGAAGCATATTTAGATTTTTATTTCCTGAACATCTCACAGTTGAACACTTATAGCAAAACGCATATTGCAAATAAAATGGAAGGATTTACGTGAAGGAGGTGATGTTATATAGCAGATTTACACAGTAACTTTTCTCAAATGAATCATTCCACTGATGAAAACATATCATTTGGAAATACAGAGTGAACCTTGAATTTATTTTTGTAAAATAAATATAACTGTTTTGAGACTTATTCAGCATTTGATGTTGGAAAGGAGGCTGAATTGTGTTTGTTGCTTTCTGGTTTTTTTTTGTATTTAGAGGAGTTAATATTACCACCATCTGTGTTGCGAATTTGTGTTGTCTGTGCAACATTGCATTATCACTGCTGTTTTAGGAACTAGGGATGCACCAATCCGATACTGAGTATATTATCAGGGCTGACTTTGATCTGAACTGCTGGATTGGTATTGGATTTGACAGCCAATCATGTGGCATCGGTGCAATGCATAAAATCATGCAGATACAGGTCCGCTTCGGTTAATGTTCACATCAAATATCAGAATGGTGCCATACAGGCTGGCCATCGTCAAAGTGAGATCATTTTTTTCTGCATTTTGCTGTTTGATGTGAACAATAACTAAAGCTCTTGGCCTGCATCAGCATATGCATTGCTCAACTGCAACATAATTAGCTATCATTAGATAATTGCAGGAACGAACAGGGGTACATGTGTTCCTAGGAAAGTGGCCAATGAGTGTATTTTCTGATCCACTGAAATTTTATGGCATGAATGTTTCGATGTTGGCTGACACACAGATCGTGGCTCGGCTCGACATCAGTATCAGGTTAATATCAGGTATCATTATATTCTCAGACTCTGATATTGGCATCATAATGAAAATGCAAAACGTGGCATTCGGTGCATCCCTGTTAGCAGGTGTTGTTATCTCTTACCGTTTTATCCATACTAAATTTAACCAAAGGTCATAGGTGCCATAATTAATGCTTTGTTTCTTCATCTATATTGACTCTTTTGGTATTTATTAGACAACCATCCTTCAGTTCTGTTCTGCTTAGTCCTGGGTGTGCACTCCCCAAATCACTAATTCTGTAATCACACTTACAGTTGAGTTTTGATCCCAGTTACAGTAACACACCTCAGTAACACGCCAACAGTGTTTACATCAGGTGAATAAATTTTAGATACATTTAAATGTAAATAATTGATCATCACCTGACAGCATGATACAAACTTAATACAAGATTTGATATAAAATACTTAAAAAGGAGTTACAATGCTTAAGCTGGACTTTTGCAGTGAAGTTGAAATGTGTCGTTCACATCAATTCTGGGTCAATGGTTTTGTTTCATTTGGACACATAACCTTTTTAAAATATTTGGTATTTATACGTTATGTAAAAGTTTGCATTGAATGGAACACAGACAGCCGACAGTGTTAATCTACTCTGAGCCAGTTGTTAAATTTGTATAATATTGAGAATATACATTTGTATAATTGTATATAGCTGTTACTCATAGAAAAAAAAAAAAAGCCATAGGACATAGGACATTATGTTTGGGAAGTGTTTGAAAAATACACTCAATACCGTATCTCCAGGTTGTAATGTTAATTGGTATTTCATGGAAAACTCCGTTAGGTTCAGTCACAATTAAACAAATCCCGTTTAAGAAATGCTGCATGTCGTTTGGTACTGAAACATGCAGAATATTTCAGTTTCAATCATTACAATCCCTGTTAGTAAACCAAATTAGTGACTAGTACAGGTGCATTTGGCACTTTTTCCGTCTTATTTCAGTGGCCCCCATCTCCTGGGCTCTGATGCTCAGTTCTATTTGAAATGCAATGTCCTTTAACAGGACAAATGTTGTTTAGAGGAATATTACCGTTCAATATTATTATTACATTTCTATATTGATCTTTTTTTACATTCTTTTCTTCACAGTAATTAGAAGTTGATAGATTATGGGTCAGAAGGCCAGTGCAGACGTGTGTTAACAGAACTGGAAGGCTATATAAGTGTTATGTAAATATTTCTTTATTTTCCTTAATATTGTGTGTTTTATAAGAACGGAATGAAATTGCACAGCTGTCATCCTCTTCCCCAAAGAACCCCCATGACAATGGTATTTGCCTCCATATTCCCACTTTTCTTACATACATTGTTTTGTATTTTATTTTTCTGTAGTGTATATGTACTGTATGTGCAATTTGGCTTTACAATAAAATGACAAAATGTGTCACATCATTTACACATGATGTATGTGTTATATATTACACTTAAAAAAATCATGGCTCAATGTATTTAAATTAAGGGCAGAATTTCCACTTACAAAAAGTAAATAATGGCAGGTTTATGTTAAACCCATTAAATAAAAAAAAGTATATATATATATATATATATATATATATACAGTCAGGTCCATAAATATTGGGACATCGACACAATTCTAACATTTT
>CM075019.1:14226501-14243930 GCA_037576675.1 Pangasius sanitwongsei | reverse complement strand
AGATAGGGATAGGTGGAGAGTGATGATTCGCTGTGGCGACCCCTGAAGGGAAAAGCCGAAAGAAGAAGAAGAAGATCCATGAATAATTTCTTTCAGTGTATGATAATGGATAAACAGGATTCAACACAGTTAAAGTGATAATGATTAGAATATACCCTGGTATGTTTATATTGTCTTGACTACATGCAATACACCAACCTTAACATTAATGGTTTTAAGCATCACTAACAGAAATGCATGCACTAGGTGGTGGAGGAATTATCTGTGCAGTGAAATGAGATGCTGCATCTCCGCGTAACAAACAATAATTAGACTATACAGACAGTGTACAATGACTATAAGGGATAAGGTAAGGGGCAGTGCAAGACAACACATGCAAGAGCATTCAAATAATACACATATGAAAAGTATGTATCTATGCATCTATGTAAGTATGGACGTATGTATATAACTAAAGTGTCCAGTGCATGTGGAAATATGCCACATGTGACATGTATGAACTTTGTCCTGGTACTGTGTGTGTATGTGTGTGTGTGCATGTGTGTGTGCATTAGTGTTAGGAGATGGAGTAGTGATCAGGAGCTCAGGGTTCTGATGGCTTGGGGGAAGAAGCTTCTCCTTAGCTTCTTAGTCCTGGCCATGTGGTTGCGGAGGCGTTTTCCAGACTGCAGCCACCGGAACAGTGAGTTGTTGGGGTGTTTAGGATCCTTTAAGATCTTTCCTGCTCTGGACCTGCACCGCCTGCTGTATTTATCCTGCAGGCTGGGCCGTGCTGACCTGGTGATTTGTTCAGCAGACTTTATCACCCTCTGCAGTGCTTTGCAGTCCTCAGCACTACATTTCTCATACCAGATGGTGATGTTCCCAGTGAGGATGCTCTGTATAGTGGCAATATAAAAGGTCTTCTGGTTTGCTGAGGAGATATGGAACTTCCTTAGCTGTTGGAGGTGGTAAAGATGGTGGTAAAGGTGGTAAATATTAATATTGAAATGTGAAGAGTCAATGACAGGTCCTCACTGATGTGTACACCGAGGTAGCTGAAGCTGCTCACTCTCACCAGCAGGGTCACGTTGATGGATAGAGCTGTGTATGTCCTCCGCTGTTGCCTTCAGAAGTCCACAAGCAGTTCCTTTGTCTTGCTGACATTTAGGAACAGGGTGTTGGCCTGGCACCACTGGGACAGCCTTTCTGATGGTGGTAAGCCACAAAGCACTGCTGCTTATTATTCAGGCACAGACGGCAGCAGTAGTGTGGTATCTTTTTTATGCTGTTTTTGCAGTTGGACTGAGGCCATTTGAAAGTATTGCCATTTTTTCCTAACTTTTCTTGGGTCTATAAAACTGAAATAGTTTAGTTAAACCACTATCTGTCATAAACACTACTTTTTGATGAAGTTCAAATTAGTGATGCATTGTGCACGAACGGCTCTTTATAGGTGAACGATGAGAGCCAACTCTCATATGTGAGGTCTTTCTTTCTTTCTTTCTTTCTTTCTTAGATATCGGCAATGTCATTACGCTTTCATTCATTTTTTGTTAGTAACCACTTGGATGGGTCCATGGAAAACTCCTTTCAACATCTAAGCTGTTCATTTCTGTGAATGGACTGTGTGTTTGACTCTCTGCTGTGTGTACACTCCTGGGGAAAAATAAAAGGGCCAAACCCCAAATGGCAAATATTAAGCTTTTAATGGTCAGGAAATAGAGCAAGAATTAAACAAATGCACTCCTGAGAGCTCCTGTGCCACCATTTGCTGGTTTACTTTTGCTGCAGTGAACTGTTTGGGGAAAAGCTAGAAACAGAGAAATTCACTTATATAGTCTTCTTGGACACAAAGAAAAAACCATGATAATGATAAAAATGTTTGATGTAAAATTCAAACTAACACGTCTGACTGGGAGTCCAAACATTTCCAAAAATATCTTCTGGGATGTTTTTTTTTCCTTAAAATATTAGTCATTATTTGGTTATCTGCTACAATGATGCAGCCCATCAAGAGTCACAAGGCTTAAACATTTAAAGAAATCAAAGGGTAAAGCTTCCCATAATAAGTTCCTTTATCTATTTGCTTAATTCTTGCTAATTTCCTGACCAATGATTTGTAGTTAAGACCATTAAAAGCTTAATATTTTGCCATTTGGGGTTTGGCCCTTTTTTTTGTGCCCAGGAGTGTATGAGGCAAGTTTATTACTGAAGGTGATTAGTTATCAGGATAAATGGAAATAAATCTTCATAATGAAGCACAGATACAACTGGCACAATAGCAATGCATGAGTGCTTTTTGTGAAAGTCTTGCTGATTTAGGTTAAGAATTTTTAATTGTTTTATTAATTTCATTAAAAGTTAATGCTGTTGCTAGAAGATGGCAGTGAGCCGTGTGGGAGTCGGCTCTCATGATTACTTCACTCAGTATCTGACAAGGTGCATCCCAGCTGAAAGATTATTTTTATTTTTATTATGCGTTTTGTTTTATTTTTACTCAGCTGTGAAATTACAGAATGCCACCCGCTTGAGAGAACAGGCTTATCTGATTATTCATTACATTAATCAGTCAGTGATTCATTTCATTTCATGTGATTTGTGAATGAACTGTAATGAGTGCTTGTTTTTATTTTCTATATAAGTGAATATGGATGATAGCTCTGAAATCCAATCACATCACGCGCCTGCCCTGGAAGCCCCGCCCACTTCTACTTCAGACGTGGCAATTGCTGACGTCATTCTAACGCGGCCATTTTCGACAGGGTGAACCGACTCTGGCTTTCCTTCTGGAGTTGATTGGATGCAATTTCGCTTTTACCCAGACATATTGCCTAAGAAGACTAAAGTGTCAGGTAAGAGTTGGGTGTCATGTTGATTTTTTGTTTGAATAGAGTGTAGTCTTGTTAGCTAGCTAGCCTTACTAAGTAATGTAAACTGAGCTAACAGGCTAAGTAGCACCTCTGGTCATCCTCTTAGTTAGTTAGCTAGATAACTTACTGAACAGAATAACACCGTGCATAACGATAAACTAATCTTTTTTTTTTGTCTCTGGCAAAAAAAATGCTGTATTACTCACTTTGCAGATGAAATATGGTCTCCAGGGTCTAGTTAGCGGTTAGCTGTGCGCTGTGTTCCAAACGGCTCTCTAGTGGACATGTAGTTCACTATGTAGGATGTCTAAGGTGTTATCTCACGCTGCACGTGATGCCTCCTATGTAGTGATCAGGGAGGTATTTGAGACTCAGCCCGAGTCTTACAGTTTCTTTAGTGTTTATCTAGATTGTTTATTCAGTAGTCATCAGTAGTGCATTAGCTGAGTGTTGAAAATAATTTTATAAAGTACGATGGGAATGTCTTTATTAGAGCTTTAGAGCTTATTTTGCTGTTTTATCCCGTGTGAATCTTTGAATACGTGGCAACACCAAGGCTAATTGCATCTTAAACAAACAGCAGCTGATGACTGACTCACTGACTTCTGGAAAAATGTGAGCTAATAAAGAAAAAGAAGGTTAAATTGTGAAGCTGGTGCTGTTTCAGCTGTCAGGTCAGTGACACCATCTGCGCTTTCTGCCTGTTAACACTAGAAATAAGCCACCTTCATGAGTGTGTAGGCCATATGCCAGGGTTTGTGCGTGTGTTTGCCTTTCTAGAGAATTACATCCTGGATTCTTTGTTAGACCTGAAGCACGTCATGCCCTTGAATTGCAACTCATTCACCAAAAAGTCTCCACAAGAGGAAGATTTTTCTACACTTGGGGCTTTTTTTTAGATCTGATACTTTCTACAGTGTTGTCCTTAGATTAGAAATATACTTGGGTGGTGTTTAGAAGAGCAGAGAGTGGAGACTGAGGCGGTTGAGAGATATTTCGGGTCTGATAGATATGACGTGTTATAAATACCAAACACTAAGACTATTTAATTTACTGTCATACTGTGTGTCTTATCACCTACACTGGCTCAATTATTCTGGGGTCTATTACCTGACACAGACTCTCTGTCTCTCACCTTCACCTTAAGAAATGGTAGTAGCCAAAATGTATAACCTACAGTCTAACCTAATGCACTAATGAGTGTGAGAGTTGGGTGTTTGATTCACATGTTAAATGCTAGGGTTCGTACTAGCTTCGTTGACTGGTTAGTAAAATAATTTAACTGTGCTAAATGCATACACTCACCAGGGACACCAGTAATCGCTGTTACATCCTTCCAAGCTATATTTTTCTCCATAATGTCACTAAGAGGTTATATATAATATACACTCACAATGGATATAAAATGTCTACACACTCCTGTTAAAATGGCAGTGTTTGTGATGCAAAAAAAATGAAACCAAGATAAATCAGGTCAGAAATTTTTTCCACCCTCAGTGTGAAAGAGACATCTTAGGAGGAAAAAAAAGTTACAATAACCTGGATGCATAAGTGTGCACACACTTTTAGAATTGGGGATGTAGTTGTGTTCAGAATGAACCAATCACATTCAATCTCATGTGCAAAAGTAATTATAGTACATCTGTCATCAGTGAAATTATTCTGATTAAATTATTCTGATTAAGGAGCTGCAGGAATATCTGACAAGTACTGATTACTCTCTGCATGTGACAGTCTCTCATATTCTTCACATGACTGGGCTATGGAGTAGGATGGCTAGACGGAAGCCCTTTCTCACAAAAAAAAACAAAACATCCAGACTAAATCACCCCAAACCATGTGGCAATATGTGTTACGGTCTGATGAGACCAATTCCAGAAGGTATGTTTGGTGCGACAGAAAAGCACAAAACCTCAAAGAATGCCATAACTACGGTGAAGCATGGTGGTGGCAGCATCATGCTTTAGGGCTGCTGTTTTTCAGCTAGAACTGGGGCTTTTATCAAGGTGGAGAGAATCATGAATAGCTACAAATACCAACTGATTTTAGTGCAAAACATTCAGGGGTCTGCCAGTAAGCTGAAGATGAAAAAGAATTTCACCTTTCAGTATGACAATAACCCAAAGCATACATCCAAATCAATAAAGGAATGGCTTAACTAAAAGAAGATCGATATTTTTGAATGGCCCAGAGCCCAGACCTGAATCCAATTAAAAACCTGTGGGGTGACCTGAAGCGGGCTGTGCACAGGAGATGCCCTTACAATTTGGTGGATATGGAATGTTTTTGCAAGAAAGAGTGAGAAAATCTTGCTAAGTCAAGATGTGCCATGTGGATAGACTCTCACACAAAAAGACTGAGTGGTGTAAGAAAATCAAAAGGTGCTTCAACAAAGTGTTAGTTTTGGGGTGTGCATACTTATGCAACTAGGTTATTGTAAGTTTTTTTTATTTTCCTTTTTTTTTTTCCCCTAAAAAAAGTTTCTGATTGTTTTTCACTTTATTTGTATACTTTGCAATTTCACATTTAGGTGGGAAAAGATCTGACATGATTTATCTTAGTGTCATTCTTTTACTTCACAAAAACCTGCCATTTTAACAGGGTGTGTAGACTTTTTAGATCCACTGTACATATGAAAGGATGGGATAAGATGAAACCACAATTATGTTTTTTCTTACATTTATTTGTGTGTGAAACAGCAAATGCGAACTAATTGCAGGTAGGAATTAAATTTGTGAGTGGGGAACTGAGGAAACGTCAGACATGCCATAGGACTGGTGAGAGGAATGGTCTGGATTTATCACTTTAGCATGTCGTACCTAATTTGCATACAGTTGAGAATTTAAATTCAACTGTTGCTTTGTCGCTTGTTACTGTGAGCCTAGGCTGACTCATCTGGGTTGGATTCTTTTACCGGAAATACCACTTCAAATTAATATTTACTTTATAATTATTGGATATTTACTTTATAATTACTGGATATTTACTTTATAATTATTGGAGTTGCTGTTTACTTTTTTTTTTTTTTTTTTTTTAAATCTTTGTTTCATTTTTGTATTAAATAGCAATGGTTCAGGTTCATTGAAATTCAGATTTAGTGTTTCATACAACTCCTAAACATATAACTAATCCAAATTACTTGAGAGATTTGTCCGAAATAAACAGGCATTTCCTCTGATTGTGATTTAGTAAGGTTAATCTAGCACATTATCCACAGAGCAGAGGTAGAGCGAGCAGATATTATCCAGGTGAAAATCTAAATGTGTGTGTGTGGTGGTGTTGTCTGACCATTTATGGATGTCTTGGGTGTTGAAAATGGATTTCCATGGAACCATTTTGATGAAATTACATGGCATTGCCTACATCTGTTTATTTATTTAAAAAAAAAATGGGAAGAAGGTTTGAGCTGGCTGAAAGAGTGGGCAGAGCGTCACCACATATTACTGGCAACAAGTAACTGAAATCGATTTGAATTAGATTTGTCACTTGGTCACGGTTGCTACTTGAAAATGCATTGCGTAATTAAATTAAAATGTTTTTTTTTTCCCCCCAAGTGGTTGAACGGGGGGCAGGATATCTATGCGCTCAGTAAATACAGACTAGCAATGTCTAGCAACAGCAACAGCAACAGCCGGCAACTCTTATTTAACAAGTTCAGACATTGTTTATCATCAGTTCAGATGCTAAGTCCTCTTTACTGGCTGAAGCATTTAATGTGTGTTAATAGGCTGATGTGCTGTATTAACTAGCTCGGCTGTGTCCTTTCGCAGACGGCATGCAGCTTTACAGGTTGAACAGCCTCTCAGCCTATATTTATGTCACCTTTCTTCCTTCTGTGGAGAAAACTAATAGGAGGCTGCACAAGCAAAATCTGACACAGGCGCTCATAAATTGTGTGTGTATATAAAATACCATAATGATTGCTGAGTGACTGTTGCACTCAAATGCCTACAGCCAGGTTAGCTTCTCACACAGATATAGTGCTGTTAAAAAGGATAGGCTTCAATTATCTCATCTAGAAATATTCCGCTCAATAACTCCAGTAATCAGCGTGGACCTGCATACTTCAGTGTGCTTGTGGAGATGAGGATCCCCCAAAAAAAAAAACCCAGCACGGCGCTCTGTAAGAGTGGCGCTTCTCAACAGCGACGCTGTGTGTCATCGTAGGGTTGTTATTCATCAGACTGGGACAAAACTAGTTTCACCATATACTTAACATTTAACTCCACATTTTTACTGGAACAGTTTGGGCTGTGTATTTACGGAGTAAATACATACCTACCTGCACTCACGGACCACGTTAATAAGAACATCTGTACATCCGCACATTGATGCAATTATGCATTCAGGCAGTCATGTGGCATCAGTGCAACGCATAAAAACATGCAGGTACAGGTCAACAGCTTCAGTTCAAACACCGGGGGGGTTAAAAAGTAATCTTGGTGAATTTTCCCGTGGCATGGTTGTTGGTGCCAGAAGGGCTGGTTTGAGTATTTCAGAAACTGCTGATCTGGGATTTTCATACATACCAGTCTCTAGAGTTTACACATAATGGTGCGAAAAACAAAAAACACCCAGTGAGCAGCAGTTCTGTGCTTGGAAACGCCTTGTTGATGAGAGTTCAGAGGAAAATGGCCACAGTAACGCAAATAACCACTCTTCACAACCACGGTGACCAGAAAATTATAGTGGCCAGTGAGGGTATACTGTATTTGGTCTAAAGGTTATGTTGATATTTTCACTGGGTTATGTAACAGCATGTTTGAAATGACCTAGTATTGTTCTTGAAATAAAAAAATAAAAAAAATTAATTAAAAAGCCTGTTTAGAAGAATTGATCCCTTGTTGTTGATGTGAGCAAACACTTGAGCTCTAGTCTGCTTGTATGATCCGTTGTGACCGTGTAGGTGTGCAGCATGGTGCAAGCATGTGAACAAATTTTCTTTTTTTCTTCTCAAAGGACAGGCAAGATTAAGAAAAGATGATGGAAGAGAGTGGAATAGAGACCACGCCGCCCAGCACTCCTCCACCTCCCCGTGGCGTCGCTGTCGCCGTCAGCCCACCTCCTCTCACAACAGGTAAGACTCGAGCGGAGCTTTCATCACATGCAGTAAAATCAGACTTGAAGCTGTCCTTTTTAACAGCCTCTGTCCTTTTCGTCTTTTTTGTTTAATGATGGAGCATTCATGTTTAATCAGGGATGTTTTGTGGTTATGCTGCAGCAGGAATGTCTGCTGGTTGTACACTCATCACATATAAAGGCAGTAACTTTGATTGTTGAGGAAGGATGACCTTCAGGAAGTTATTGCTGTGGCCGGTGAACTCCATTAGGGCCAGATTTAATAAGCTGTTTGTACTCCTTTTCAAGCGCAATTAAGACGCATTCTGCGTGTTATGTGCAAAAGTGGCTTACAAGCTTAATTCTGCAGTTTAAGCTACATGCAAAATGCACTTCTCTCTCAAATTAAATTCATGAAAACTCATGAAAATTAGCATCATGAGTGTTGCTCAGAGCTGTGTGTAGGCAGTGTTGACAGGTGCAATGATTTTTTTTTTTCCCCCTAAAAATTGGGCTATTTTTAAACTTCCCAGCACTTCTTTTATGCATTCTCATAGGACTTGGTGCCAATTTTTCAAACATTTCAGGATGGCAGTCACCACAAGATAAATGGAATACAGTTTAATTTGCACACATTTATATGAAGCTTCTTCTATATACAGCAGTCTTTCATTAAAGCTAATTAGTAATGAAAATGGCATATTAGCTATATTAATGTTTACTGGTTCTGACATGAGTCTTTACTTAATAGGATCTTCATTTATTAACACATCACCTCGTTTACTGAACTTGCAATTTCTCATTAGTGCCGAGCTTTCCATCATTTCACAGCACCCACCCCCTTCCGATGGCTTTCTCTTGTTTCTGGTCCTTCAGGAAACTTAGAGTGCCCATGAAATGGCTTGAGAGTTGTTGATTTTATTGATTTATGTTTATGTATATTTCCCTTTTCTATAGTCGGCCTGGAAGGGAATGGGCTGGACTGATTTCCACAACAGCCATTAGCATCTGAGGCGAATCTTAAATAAGTAGCTGAGAGCTTGTTTTCAGACGTGCAGGAGTTCTCACTGCGAATTTACCCATTATGACTAATGCTGTGTTTCATATTTTAGATGAAAGCTATGAGACAGTGAGACATGAGAAAGTGAAGTAAAATGAGCTTTCTGGACAACTTATACATGCACATATGCCCAAACTCCAACCATACTTTCCACACTCAGGGTGGTTAGTAACAAGATTAGTAACATGCAGGAAACTACATGATCAGAACTACACAAACAGCCCACGTTTGATGCTAGCCTCTTATGTAGTGTGGTACACTGTATGGCCAAAAGTTTGTGGACAGCTGACCATCACACCCATATGTGCTTTTTCAACATTTTATTCCAGATTTAGTCTCTTCTTTGCTGTTATAATAACCTCCACTCCTCTGGGAAGGCTTTCCACTAGATTTTGGAACGTGGCTGTGGGGAATTATGCTTTCAGTTTTGTGGCAGCAGATTGGAGAAGGCTCACATACGTTTGCGATGGTCAGGTGTCCACAAACTTTCGGCCATATGGTGTATCAGCGTTTGTTTACAGGGATGGGGCAAATGCCTTCTGGAGAGCAAGTTAGAGCTGTGTGTCCAGACTAAAAACGTCTTGGACCACATATCCACAATCCACTATTCATATCCATATACAGTGCCACTTTACTTCCATTCAGTTTTCAGTTTTCACACTGTTTACAATATTTACACTGTTGATGATGTTTGCACTTCACTGCCACTCTTTAATTCCACTCGAGTCTGCTACTTGTATCTACAATGTACTACCACATCGCACTCTTACTGTGTATGTGTGTGTTAAATTAAATATATATTAATGCTAAATTACTTTTAGTATACTTGTAACTCTCTGTGCTGCTGTAATAGGTGAATTTCCCTCCGGGATGAATAAAGTGATCTGTCTATCTAATGGATGTCCAGCTGCTGCAGGAGTACTGGAGAGCAGCATATCACACTAATATAGGCAGTAGAGCTGCAGTGTCTGTCTGAAGGCTCATGCAGGAAATTAATCAGTTAACTAACTCTGAGGAGACCTTTATAGCTGCACATCCACTCAGGAGTAATTGTCGCTTTGGGCAAAATATTCTCAGCTGGTGTCACAGTCACAGGTTTGTGATTCACTCCTGCAGTGTCACAGTGTCAGTTCAGTGCCCATAATGCTCATCAGTGAGGCGTCTAATCATTTCACCAGTCTTCAGCAGCCTCGACAAAATTGGCACCAAATATCTTTTTACTAGTGGTGCTGTATTTTATTATTATTATTATTATTATTATTATTATTATTATCTTACACCCTCATCATGCGTATAAAGACCGTCATCACAAAACTGGATGTTTATTCATTATGCCTTCACCTAGATGATTGTTTTATATATTTTATGATGTTTCAATATCAGCAGTTTGATAAATACAAGAGAAATGGGGGAAAGGGAGGGACAGAAATGAAAGAAAATGAGTCCATGCTCCAGAAGAGGTTCAGTCTAATATCAGTCTGCTCCCCAACTCTGCACTCACTCATTTTTGCACATAGGAAACCTTAAAGCAAATATAAATACTAACTGTATGTCACATGTCACTGGACATGGACACGCCCACAATTGACCATATATGGTAGCTAGGCATCCTTTCAATAGGTAGCTAAAAAAGGATTCTCATATTAGGCTGTGCTGATTAATATTTCTCTGTGTTTGTCATTTTGAATAAATTTAATGTTAATGTTAAACATTTAACAGTTCCATATTGCAAGTCAGCTGTATGTTCACAGAATCAGAACCCTTGGGATTAGTTTAATTCAGCACTTTAACTGCGATCAGAATGCAGTCATGCTGTTGACATTGGGGAAACCAGTGATTGAGTGGAGGTTCAGTTTCACATGGTTCTACAGCGCATCGGTATGTGATGGTATTCCATAATGCTTGTACAGTCCTGCTCAATGGCGATTGGGAAATTCGTGCTTTATCCCCAGTTTCCTTCTGAAATGTGCCTGTGGCCGGAAGCACTAAGCTGAAAGCACAAGGACTGGTGCAGGTATTTTTACCCAACTTGGCCTTGTTTTCCTACCCAACATGGGGCACAACTTTTATAAGTCGTGGTTTTAGGAGTGGGTGGAGCCTATTTGCTGGTAAACCACTCAGCTTAAGCTGCAAAAGCTGTGAGTAAATATATGCAGAAATCTAAGCAAACACTTGTTTTATTAACTTTCACATTTGTGTGTATGAAGGTTGTGAAATATATGCACGTGTGTGTCTGTACCACTAATAAAATAGGAACCTGGTGGGTTTTTTTAAGCTATAGAATGGCAGCTAAACTAAAGACCAATGTCAATGTCCTACATCGCCTAGTACAGTGTACTCAAATGTAAGACAAATATATGTTGTGTACATCCACCAACGCAGATTTCTGTATTCCGTATTACTGCAGTTTAACATTTTTTTTGTTCTCTTTTTAGGTCTTTCTAGTCCGCTGAACCTTCCTAGCACCACAGGCATCTCCAACTTTGCCCCAGAGGGCTTCTCCACACCAGCACCCCCTATAGCAGTGACCTCCACCCTGCCACCCATTCAGTCCTCTCCTCCTCCTCCATTCTCCCTCAGCCCCATGAAGCCGCTCTCCACCGCCTCTCCGGTGCCTGCTCCTTCTCTGGGTGTGGGTGTGAATTTCAACAGTTCATATACCTCCCCTACTGCTCCACCTCCTCCAGGCCCGGTGCTGTCTGCTCCGCCAATGGGGCCGCCCACCACCGGTTTCTCTGCCCATGCAACATATGACATCACACGCGGACATGCCGGACGTACTCCACAGACTCCACTGATGCCCAGCTTCTCCAGTGCACCACCCATGCCAGGTAGGGATGTTACCTTAGTGGATTACTGAGTGACCTATTGACCTAGCACCATGCACACAACCAGGCTTATGCAATGCTTCATTGACACTGCTGTAATAGAATATGGTGTAATATTTTTGTCTACATGCACATGCAGGGAACTGAAAACCACTACAGAGATTTGTCATTTGTAATTAAATCGGAGGAAGGTGGTGTGCTCTTTAAAGCTGGGGCTCAGAAGCTGAATTAGAGGCTGTTGTCTGAGTTGGTGGGATATGAGCGGCTCAGTGGAATGAAGCCTGCGTATTTCGACCAAGTGTAGCATCGCATTCAAGTCACATTAATGACCACTGCCCTTGCTTTCTAACATTCACACTTTATGTATATGCTGGGTAAGGGGAGGAGGGAACTGTCAGATAACATAGTCATGGAGAGACAGCATAAGAAGAGCTGGCAGAGGTTTTGTGAAACTTTTCATTTACCAGGTCAAAAATGATTTTTTTGAAAAAGTTTTTTGCTTTTCTTTATACTGTTTGTATTTCATAAATATTTTTTTCTCTTCCTGTTTTTCACCAATGTCGTGACCTGTCTTTAGGTGTGGTTACAAACCCAATGATGCAACAGCCCGTGATGTCTGGTGGTTTAGACCTTGTTCCTCCGATTACTTTCCCAGAAGATCATGACGATCCCAGAGTTACACAAGACAACATGTCTGGAGGTGGAATATGGGGCTTCATCAAGGTAAGAGGCCATAAAAACAAACCCTGCTGTTAATAAACCTGCTCATCAAAATTCAGAGTATTTTCAACACCAGGACCATAACGATGGTACAATCATGGGGAAAAAGAAAGTACACCCTCCTTCACTTCTATGTTTTTCGTTATCAGGGCCTAAATAACAATTGTTTGGTCCTCACCAATTTCTATAAACAAACAAATAACCTCAGGTGACTACAAAAAAAACAGATTTCAATATGTAGTCATTTTTTCCCTAAAAAAGTAAACCAACATTCAGAAACCAGGTGGGGAAAAAATAAGTACATTCTATAAGTCAGTAAGATGTGGAACCTCCTTTAGCAACAATAACTTGAAGTAAACGTTTTCTAGAGGAGTTTATGTCTCTTACATTATTTTCAAGAAATTTTGGCCCACTCTACTTTACAAGATTGTGTCAATTTATTGAGCATTTGTTTATGCAGAGCTTTCTTAAGATCCTACCACAGCATCTCAAGTTTCCCAGGTAGTGCGGCTGCAAAACAAGGCCAGATTACCACCATCATGTTTGACAGTTGGCATGGGATGTTTTGGCAGTACACTGTGTTTGGTTTTCACCAAACATGGTCTCATCTGTCCAAAGGATATTGAATATACTGAATGTTCTGGTTTGTTCAGATGCACTTTTGCAAACCTAAGTCCTGCTTCATATTCTTTTTTGGAGAGGAGGGACTTTTTCCTATCCACCCTTCCCTGAAAGCCATACTTGGTCTTTCTGATTGTGCTCTCATGAACATAAACATTTGATGTCCCTACAGAGACATGTAGGTCACATAACTCTTGGGGTTTTCTTTATATCGCTGAGCTTTAAATGGTCTGATCTTGGACTTAATTTGCTGGGACGTGCACTCCTGGGAAGATTGGCAATTGTCTTGAAAGCTCCCCATTTGTAAACAGTCATTCTCATTGTGGAATGGTGAATTTCAATTTGTTTGGAGATGGCCTTATAACTCTTCTCAAATTGATGAGCAGCAACAGTTGCTTCTCCGAGGTCATGGTTGATGTCCTTTCTTCTCAGCATGATGTAGACACACACCTGAGTGCTCCAGAACACCAAACTGCCAAAACGTCTGCTTTTAGTAACTTGTTTGTTTGAAATCTGCTGGTTTTTTTTTTTGGTTTTTTTTTGTCACCTGAGGTTATTTGTTTGTTTATAGAAGTTGGTGAGGACAAAACAATTGTTTAGGTGTTGATAAATATAAACATGGACTCGAAGGAGGGTGTACTTTCTTTTTCCCAGGACTGTATATACCAAAATATTTTATGGTGAACACCAAAGACGTGCTGTGCCACAAACTAGCAACAGTGCAAAAAAAAAAAACTTGTGAATTCATTCATTAATTTTTTAAATCCTGTCAACACTCCAGTCATGTATTTTTTTTAGTCTGCTCTTAACCATTTTGTTTGTCATCTGGGGTTAAGAGACCCTCAGCTGCTTGATGGATCTCATCTGTGTGATTGTTTCAGGGTGTGGCCGGTAACCCCATGGTGAAGACGGTCCTGGACAAAACCAAGCACTCTGTGGAGTCTATGATCACCACATTAGACCCTGGAATGGCTCCATACATTAGTAAGTACAACTCTTTCCTAAAATCTCTCTTAAATTTCTCTCATGTTCTTGTAGAATAAAAGTCACACAGCTTATGATGAGAGAATCCACTTTTAAATGCTTAGTAACGCAAAATTCATTGATCTTTACTGCATGTGACAGAATCAGGCGGTGATCTGGACATTGTGGTGACCTCTGATAAGGAGGTGAAGGTAGGAGCAGTGCGGGATGCCTTCCAGGAGGTGTTTGGCATGGCCATGGTGACTGGAGAGGCAAGCCAATCCAACATTGCTCCTCAGCCAGTGGGCTATGCAGCAGGAGTCAAGGTGAGAAGCTCCCATATTTGTAGTTGCTCTGGTCTAATCTTAAGAGGCTTTACCTCCTTTCTGATCAGGCGTGTCATTTTCCTGGTTTAGAAACCCCAGTGTTTTGCTCAGTGATCTTTAACACAATGCAGATTTTAACCTGAAAAACAAATTAATTAAGCATAACAAAATTAAGTATACAAAATGATGACCATGAAATCTTTCTTTGCATTCCATTCATTTAGTACCAACCTTAATATGTTTAATATGACTTAATATTGCACTGACCTTTACTATGGGACATAATTCAGTAACAATATTTTTTTACAAAATCAATATTTTAATCCTGCAGTGGCATATATATTGTTAGCCAATAAACCTTACAAGGCACATTAATACTCGAAATATCAGAAAAATTGTGTGGAACATTTAAACAGCATTATTTTCAGGGGTGGACATATCACTAGCCCAGGTGCCTGGGACAAGTAGATTTTTTTTCATTAATTTATTTTTGTTTGTTTATTTTTATTTAGCAAACAAGTAGATTCAAGACCCAGAAAACAGGGGAGAAAGCCGTACTCCTTGTCAACTTTTGCAAAACAACAGCTTTCATTGGCATTTAGTTTAAACTTAGATGACGGTGATACGAAACCTCTCAATGCTGTAATTATAGCATGAATTTCGGAATCCCAAAGCCTGCTGCATGACGCACATCAGTCTAAGCTCAGGACAGAACACCACATCTCATAGGAGCTTGCAGACATTTTGTCGAGAGCACAAACAAAAGGCTACCTTAGAAACTTTGCTAGAAAAGGTCGTAGTCTGTATTAATACACTTAACTATCTAGCTCAACATATTTATTATTTTAGCCATCAGTTTTGGATGCTAGTCAAGTAGGTTTTCAGGTAGCAAAAACGAGACTGGGCAAACACACTGGAGTTTTTTTTTGCCCTTGGGTCTATCTAAAATAAATTCTATCAGTTCACACCTGTTGTACAATGGTTAAAGTACTGTATTCTCAAAAATGTGTGTTAATCCATCTTTGCAGGGGGCTCAGGAGCGTATTGACAGTCTACGCCGTACTGCCGTAATCCACGAGAAACAGCCTGTGGTCTCTGTGGAGAACTTCATAGCAGAGCTCTTTCCAGACAAGTGAGCAGAAAGCCACTTTCCCATCCTTTTCACACAGTGCATGATCAGAGTCGCCTTCTTTGTCTTTGTTCTCTACATCTGTCCTTTAGAGTGACTTTGGACCTCCCATTGCCATTGCAGCATGCACTGTAATTTCGTCCATTTACCCTGCGTGAAACAGTCTCTCAAGGTGACAGTTTATAAGCCAAATTAGCTGTCATCCTTGCCGAAAGCGTATTTATCACTGATGCTGCTTACAAAGACATTTATAAATTCAAAGGTGTCAAGTGTATAATTATTTAAAAAATAGCCCGTCTCAAAGCCTCGGTTTAAATGACACCGCTTGTATTGGGTCCAAGAATGTGATGGCGCGTTCAGCTGGTGAGCACAGCGGAAAGTTGTATTGAAAGTGCCTGCTGTCGTTCTGATGTGTCTGGAGAATACTAATGTCCAGACCAAGTCTGTGGGTGGCATTAAAAAAAAGATATGCAGTAAGCAAGGCCAAGAAGAACCACCCTGATCTGGCCTCTCTTTATCATCGTACAGCAGAAGCTGGCTACACAGGTTGAGCACGTGCCCATTATGGCAAGGCTGATTTATTTAAATCAGAGAACGCCTGGGAGACTGTTAACGTTTCTTGATGTCCAGGTATTGGTGCACTGTAATGGTGAATGATGAATGGCTAATTAAAGGAAGACAATAAATTAAAAAAAAAATCACCTTTGTCTTCTGTGTTACGATTGTAGTTTCTGTTTCAGATGATTCATTGCCTTTGTCCTTTGGCATTACCGCACTCGCTTGCCTTTGATTGTTACTGGTGCCCATTTTGATATAATTGTTCTTCCCTACTCTAGGTGGTTTGACATTGGCTGTCTGATTCTGGATGACCCTGGCAATGGTGTCCACATCGAAACTTTCACACAGACTACTCCTGTAGCTCTGGAACACGTACAACAGGTACACGGCAATACTTATGCAGCCAGCGTTCTTTGACTACAACACCCGCTGCCTCAAAGCTCTCTGATGCACTATACACATGTAGATGTAAATATGGCAGGCTAGTGATGCTGCCCCCAGCTGTGTTCCTGACAGCCCCAACCAAGCCTTAGTAATTGGAATTGTATCATTCATTTGAAGTGCTGTGTAACGTTGTCATGCATCTTGATAGAAAATCCACCTGTCACACTGTCCACTGGTGCAGCAATTAAAAAACACTCCATCGTCTCAAGCTCTCAGATCCCCTTCACAATAGTGGTAGTGAATCTTAATAGACTAAACAGAGCATAACACTACCAATGCTGACTACAAGCTATATGGTGTGTGTGTGTGTGTGTGTGTGTGTGTGTGTGTGTGTGTGTGTATACATACATATACACAGGTGTTCCTATTAAAGTGGACAGTGAGTGTATATATAGCTGCCTACAACAGACCTTTCTTCCTCCAAAGCTTTCTTCCTGCAAAGATGTTGGTTGAGATGTCAGATTAACAATATGGCGGTAGAAACAGTCAGTTGCCTAAAGATATTTAAAACTTTGCTGGCTAAATGTCAGTGTTTTGGCTTTGATCAGGTTGTTGGATAGCTACGGTCCTTAGCGAAATGGACATAATCCTAATCAATTTGTAATCAGCTAATGGCTGTAAAAATGTCCATGATGTTTCTGCAACACAGTTGAATTTAATCGTTAAATGCAGTTTTTCCCTTTTCTCATTTGGTGGTAATCAGACTTGTACTAGAAAACTGAGATGCATGCAAAGGAGATATTATATTATAAATTACTATAATATATATATATATATATATATATATATATATATATAATGTGTGTGTGTGTGTGTATATATGTGTGTATATATGTGTGTATATATGTGTGTATATATGTGTGTATATAT
>CM075019.1:14200955-14226401 GCA_037576675.1 Pangasius sanitwongsei | reverse complement strand
TATATATATATATATATATATATATATATATATATATATGTATATATATATATTCTTTAAGCCCACAGAATAAATTGTCCAATAAATACAAATGAAGGAAATAAGCTTCAGTTTTGTAAAAAACAATAAAGTCAAATTAAATGTAACTAAATTAAATGTAACTAAACTTAATTATATTAGGTACTTTGTTAGAGGTTACTCCTGTGGTTGTTTGCTCAGTGCAGTAGAGTGCATTCCCTATCACTAAATGAATAAACAATTTATCAGAGATGTTAAATAACTGACCTTTTGTTGTCTTTGTTCTTTCTTCTGCGTTCCATAGCGAGTAGCTCTATGGCGTTAAAGTGCTCTTATCGCCCTGTTCACTGTTCTCCTGCAGGCTCAGTCTCTCACCCCTCCGGATTACAGTCTGCGCTGGTCCGGCCTGCTCGTGACCGTAGGCGAGGTGCTAGAGAGGAACATGCCCAATGTTAGCCGCACAGACTGGCACCAGGCCTTCACTGGCATGTCCCGCAGGCAGATGATCTACAGTGCTGCCAAAGCTCTGGCTGGCACATACAAACTGCAGCTGCCCCCCAGGATGGTATAAGATCATCTACAAACACCCACTCTGCTCTCAGAACACGGACACTGCCTGTCAGAAAATGGTGTTTTTTTGAGTCACTGACTAATTTTTAACCCGAGACATCGAATGCAGCAAAGTTGCCCAAGAATTCTGAGCAGGATCGGTCTACCTTTTATGCACATGTGTAAAAGCAAGTTACCAATGTTACAGTGGTGGAATAAGACTTCTATATGTGTTAGAATTTATTATACCCTTACATGTGTCATGTGCAATTGGAGGTTATCCATGAGTTTATAGATATTTTGGAAAGGGAACATGGTGAGACCAAGCTGAGATCAACACTCGGGCACCAGGTACCAGGTACCGGTACCAGGTTATCGATACCTGAGCAAGTATGCCATGTACCATGACAGAAACATAACAGCACTATTGCTGATTATTGCTTTTGAAATATTCAGGAACAGATAAACTACTAATCGATTAAGGGCTGTGGGAATTGATCCTGATCTGGGTTCCACAGTAGACTGTAGCTTTTGTTAATACAGATTATCCCTCTATTCATTCGTTAGTAGAATATTCAACTACTAATCATTTCATGTATCATTTATTTTCAAATAAGTGGCCTGAAAAACTGATTTATTTGTAAAAGACGATCCTCGTAAAAGCATCAAATATCATTTCCCAGCAAAAATAACAAATAAAAAGGGCCATGGACTATGTTAAGCCCTGAGTCTGTTTTCTAATAGTTGTTTTCAGTCGACTAACATGTTTCTAACATCATGTTTCATACTTTGCTTTTATACATATGCCGATTCAGTCAAATGTACATGCATTCGTTTGCATTTTGCCAATAGATATACTTTATCGGCTGTTTCACCATGAGTAGAGTACTGGCTACTCTTATTAAATATCACTGATAACATTTGTAGATGTTTGTACCGAGTCTTTGTCATACAGTCCGTCCATTTTGAATTAACTGATTGAACTCAGGATTGTATTTAGCCCATTTTCAAGCACAAATTGTGCAGTGTATATAGAGTAAATATTCATTTTCTCTTACCAAAGGACAAGTAAACTGTTCAGTGCAGATGCTTTTAAAGAAAAATCGGTTTCACTTTTCTTAAAGACTCTGAACATTTGCCTGATTTGCTGCATACAGTAAGCTTGGATTTGTTCGTTACAATTTTGTAAAAGCCTAAATAGGAACACTTTATTCTAGCCTGAAGGGTGGATAATCTAAAGTTTGTGCAAATGTGTGTGCTCTGAATACTTACCTTTTAAAGTAGATATCATGTTGCCTTGAAAAGTATAAACTAAAATGAAACTTTAATGAAAATGGATGAACACTGTTGCTCAGTATCATGATGACACCTTTGGCATATGTGACATTGATGACGTTCATGTTTTATAGAAAAAAACAGCAACTGGGGCTTATTTTCGGCATGTTGGGATGTTTCATTTCTAGTCTCTGTACGGTGAAAAAAACAGAACCAAATTAGTTTTTAAATAATCTTTAACATGAAGCTTGTAAAAAATTTGTGAAGGTTGTCACTGTTCATTGATTTTCTGTTGAAGATAGTCCAAAACCACTCAGAGTGATACAGAAGCCTGTGAAAATCTAAACGACTCTGAGTATGACCTCTGAGAAGTTTGTCTTTTTTTTTTTATTTTTTTTTTTTAAATAAAGATGTGTAGTTGTGTACTGTTCACTATCAAGGCCAAAATCCCTGTCAGACATTGACTATACAATGTGTGATGTGAGAAACTGAATAGATCTGAGGGCATGTAATGAAGTGGAAAAATAGATACTGCCTTTAACATAATGTCATGTATTTTTTTTTTCTAAAATGCTTTTGGATGCTTATCTTTGGACCTCCATTAATTGTACTTCCTAAAGGTGCCTTCTGTCTGCAGAAGAGTAAAGACGTTTTCAGTAAACATGCCTTGTGTGGTTGCTTTATTGGATTTCGTAGCAGGAAAGGTTTCCTGTGCCAAATCACTGAAATGTGTTCAAGAGAAGCACAAGCATCAGTTCACTGTCAGCTGTGGATTAAAATCACTTTGCAATGTCTCTAATGTCTCTGCACAAATAACAGTTTGTAGGGTGAAATGTTGGAGCTGAGGTGAACAAATTTGAGTTTCAGAGGCAAAATTATGTCATATAGATGGCCCTTATCATTTACAATGTCTTGCCTAATTAAAAAAAAAAAAAGGCAGAAATTTGTTGGTTGCGAAAGTATTCACCCCCTGGGGTCAGTACTTTTGGCTGCACTTATAGCTGTAAGTCTTCTGGGATGGGCTTTGCACATCTCAATCTTGATATTTTTGGCAAAATTGGTCAAGCTCTTTCAGATTGGGTGGAGCCTGCTGAGTCTTACCACAGATTTCCATTCAGATTGAGTTCTGGGCATTGGCTGGGCCATTCTAACACATTCAAATTCATCATTTTGAACCACTCAGTGTAGCTTTAGCATACACTTGGGGTTGTTGTCCTGTTGGAAGCTGAACCTCCATCCTAGTCTCAAGTTTCTTGCAGACTGGAACTGGTTTTCTTCTACGATTGCCCTGTATTTGGCTCGATCTATCTCTGACCTGTTTCCCCACAAGCATCCCCACAACATGATGCTACCACCACCATGCTTCACTGTGGGCATGTGTTATCGTGGTGATAAGCAGCTTTGTGCCAATGCTAAAAATTTCTGTTTTGGTCTCATCAGGTCAGAGAAACCTCTTGTACATTTGCTGAGTCTCCAAACTCCAAACAGGATTTGTGGCTTTTTAATATAATGCCTTTCTTCTAACCACTTCCATAAAGCTCATCTTTGTGGAGTGTCCAGGTTATGGTTTCCTTTTGAACAGCTGCTCTCATCTCGTCAATTTTATGAGTTAATTTGTGTAGATGCATGACCTATAACCCCAATGATGCCAATTTCAGTTCTATATTGGAATGCTACAAAATATGGAAAAGTTCAAGGGGGGTGAATACTTGCACAAAGCACTGTATGCAGACCTACCAAACCACACAACACTGTTACATTTCCATGCCCTTTTTAAATCCACTTCACATTTAAAGCCCAATCTCAAGTGAACTGTAAAAGCCAGGAAGAATCAGGCCTGATGATTGGTTTCAGGTTGAAAAATATTCTGCTTGTACATGCCTACGTCTGGCAGGAACTAAGAGACCTTTCAGTGCTTCGGATTATTATTATTATTATTATTATTATTATTATTATTATGAGCCACTGCACCCTTATACTTATTTCTGACAGTTTTTCTGTCTTTAAAAAAGTCTTTAAATTCCCTTGTTTTCAACATAGTGATTTTTTTGCTTATCTGATGTCTTCCTCTGGGAGACTTTAATGTGGCTATGCCTCGCTTCACAAGGAATCTTTCAGACGTGCTACAGGCTGTGACTAAAATGGTCTGCAGTGCAATAAAAAAAATCTAAATTGGCGAGCTATTTTTATAAATTGTAGAGATATAATAGTCTCACTATATGAATTGAGAATTGCTCTGACGATACGTTCTAGAAAATCCAAATCACTTGGAGTCATTACGTGAGTGAAATTTCTAATCATAGATCTTGCTACTCTTAAAGCCTCTTGGGTAACGTAGATAATAAATGATGTTTAGTTCACTCCTCAAAACGCTTGCTCGATTTAGGTCAGTGTTCTAACTGGGACACTCCAGGAGAGGTTTTTTTGTTCCCTAGCCTCGGCTGTTTTTATGTGGTTTGGAGTCATTCCAACACTGAAATGCAAAGGTCACTTCAGCTTTCATGCAGATGAGCTACAGGTTTTTGTTTAGTTGTGTAATTTTTAACTAATTCTTCACTATAATACTGCCATTAGTTCGTGACAGTAGAAACATCCCACTGGACTCTTCCCAAGTAGGAGGTTTTTAATTTCATGGGGGTATGAGCAGGCAATCAGAAATTAAGCTCACAGTACAAACGGACCACATTGCATTTACAGCATACATTCATTCATTCATCCTTATTTTTAATTAGCTAATAGTTTATTTATTTTTTGGGACATAGAACTAACTAAATTCATTAGAAAATATTGCAGGCAGGTACAAGCAAAAATAACTACATAAGCTGGAAAAAAAAAACAGTCCTGTGCACATCTCTATTTCATGATCATTATTTAAATGTGTATATACACTCACTGCCCACTTTATTATGCACAATCATGCAGTTCAGTTCACCTACTCGATCAATCATGTGGCAGCAGTGTAATGCAAAAAAAAAAAAAAAAAAAAAAAAAAATTCAAACAGATACAGGTCAAGAGCTTCAGTTAATGTTCACATTAAACATCAGAATGAAGAGAAAGTGACTTTCTGTGACTGTGACCACAGCATGGATGTTGGTACCAGATGGGCTGGATTGAGTATTTCAGAAACTGCTGATCTCCTGGGAATTTCACACACAACAGTTTCTAGAGATTACATAGAATGGTGCGAAAAGTTCTGTGAGTTCTGTGGGCAGAAACGCCTTGAAAAAACTGAGGTCAGAGGAAAATGGCCAGATTGGTTCAAGCTGCCAGGAAGGATATAGTAACTCATATAATCTCTCTTTACAACTGTGGTAAGCAGAAAAGCATCTCAGCATGCACAAAACATCGATTGTTTGATGTGGATGAGCTACAAAAGCAGAAGACCACATGATAACCAATGAGACACACAACAGATATCTCACTGTTAAACCCTAAACTAAACCATGTCTATAGGTTTTTACGTACTGCATGGAATTTTATGAGTGTACGTTTAGTGCTGTCTTTGTACAGGCCAGTTTAATCTATAATCAGATCTGCACTTCCTTTAAACTTACTCATGGCTTTATAATAGTGTTTCTGGTCAGTATTCACCTTGATCCAATGTGGAACAAATGATTAATCCAGGACGAGGATGGCTGCATTTCCCTCACACTTTTTTAATGAGGGATTTGAAATAGCCAAGGCCTTTAAACCTTTTTTAAAATCTATCCAATTATTTACGCCTGTCCGTAAATCTGTCTCAGAGGACTTTGGAAAGTTAGCTGCTCAGAGGAGCTGAATAGTCTCCAATTTAGCTAACTCAGCTTTCACTTTTAATTGATTTTCCTTTAAATATGAATTTTTTTTTACTCGAAACAGTTTTATTTGGGGCTATTCTGCAGGTCCCATCTGGTTTTTATTAAGCTGGGGCCTTTTACAAGTTCAATTTACTGCCATACATCATTTTATAAATGTCTATAAGCAGCCATAAAAATGGAAGCAAATCAAGCATCAAAGCAAATTGACTGCTTTTCTTTTTCTTTCTTTTTTTTTTTTTTTGGAAATGTCAAAGAAAACAGAAGGTTATGTAGAAGGACAGAGCATTAAAGCATGAATATTTGCACACCTCCAACTCATGAAGTGACCAAAATTCAGTCAGGATATGGTACAACAGAATCCTACACAGAGGCAGGGTAATATGGTGAGTAGTAGCTACACCATTACCTTTTTAAACTAATGTAAGGAAAGCTTCACAGATGACCTTACCTTGTGGAAAAGGCTCTGGACATTAAGGAAGAAGCATGAAGGCATGAAGTGAGCAGAGATAGTAGTGCACTAGTGCACTGCAAAGGCAGCGTAGAAAAGCAAATAGATGAAGCTAAGGGTATCTGAAAATATATCGTTGTATAGATGTACGATGGTTGTTCTGTGGAAATAGAATAGGCCATTTTGACTTTTAATCACTTCCTGTCCCCATGAGAAGTCTCTGCTTTTTCCTCATTACATTTCTAAATAGATTCCTCTATTCCGTCTGTAATATTTTTGGAAATCATAAGGTGACTTTTTTGCAAGACTGCTTCAAGCAGTTGGAAATTCCTAACAAATCTAAACTGTAATAGATGTGACAAGGTGGGTGAATGATCCCTTGATGTATGTATTTATACATATATTTGAACATTTTATGTATTACTGGCTGCTTGTACACTTAAATACAAGTGCTATCGAACAAAAACATAATTTCGTCATGTACAAGAATTCTTGCTCAAATCTAAAAAAATAACAACAACAACAACAGCAAAAAAAAAAAAAAAAAAAAAAAAAACACTGAGGTAACTGCCCTAATAATTATCAGTACAAATATCTATCTGTCATTAGCTGCATCTTGTATTTATCTATTGTGTATCATGACAACTAGGAATGATCAATGTTAACATATTAAAATGAGCAGATTACTGTATTCTAAGAGGTATTATCGTGCTTGCTAATGTTTGAGAAATTAGCGCTTTAGCTGTTGTTAGCTAGTCTTAGTTGGTTTGCCCACAATCCTTGGTGAAATGCAACAGTCAGTAACCAAAATCAGTGTCATTTCTTTCTTGTTTGTGTTTCTTGCTTGTACTTTTAATTTCATATTTTAAGTACATTTAAAAGTTAAAATGTACTTTAACTTGAGTAAAGCATTTGAAGCTGTACTTTGCCTTGTACCAGAGTTTTTTAAGAGTATTTGCACTATAGGAAATCTCTGTACTCTGCCATGTCTGTGAATCACAGAATTCAAAGCCAAACACACAATGAGTCTATGAACATGGACTTACAACACAGCACAATTCAGAAATCAATTCTGATTGTGGTACATCACTCTTAAATGAATTTGGAGGATTTGGTCAAAGACTCTTGAACCCAATGTCCCTGAAACAAAAGAAATGGAGCACAGATACACCAAATGACTGAGCAACAATATTGCATTAATGGTAAGAGTACTCACCCAGAGGCTCAGTTTATGGATGTGCATCACTTCTATCACTATAAAAACTGAAGTATTAAAGAAAATAAAGCAGACATTAAATTAGGTGCTGAACAGAGTGGTAGGATTGGCAGGCAGGAAAGAAAGCTGTCCATTCCAAGGGCAAACTGCAGCATGTTAGGTCTGCAGAAAAAACAATAAATATAACATCCTTGGTTGGCTTGGTTGTACAGTGTGTAGGTTTGCCACATCACAGCTCCAAGGTCCATGGTTTCATCCTCAGCTCAGGTTACTCTCTGTGTGGAGTTTCGCATGTTCTCCCTGTGTTTGTATGGGTTTCCTCCAAGTTCTCTGATTTCCACTTACTGTCTAAAAACATGCCAGTAGGTGGATTGACTACACTAAACTGCCCCTATGTGTGAACGTGTATATGCATGGTGCTCTGCAATGGACTGGTGTCCCATCCAAGTTGTATTTCCAGGATCATTCACGGCCCTGAGCAGGATAAAGCACTTACTGAATGAGTGTAACATCCTCTCCATTGGATAATGATGTATATCAAACCCACCTACCCAGGACACCACCTGTTCCCAAGACTTTCCACAATAAGTGAAAAATGGACAGCATTTACAAATGATGTTTTTACCGAGCAGAAGAAATACATTAGAATCACATTTTACATGTACTAACATGCTGCCTAAAGGCTAAATTCTGAGTCTATTTCAGAGCCTGGCTTTGTCTCACTAGATTGTAGACAGGATTAAGTTTACCTGCAGGTCTAAAGATACAGCCACCCACTCTCAAATACGTGTCTTCTCTACTGCAGTAAATGAGACCTCAGGGGCATTATTGAAAGAGTTGTGGCTGGCAGATGGAGTTTGCCTCATATTCACCCGTCTGTCACTGAAATCCCTAAAGTGTGAGCTGTGTGAATCGACTGAATGAAAGAGAAGCCTGAGCTCCAGGTGAGACTTTGGGTCTCTAAAGGAACGAGCCACTTTCAGCCTCTTTCACTCAGCTCAGTGAAGGTCAAACTGAAAACTATCTCTGAAATTTCCTATAGCTATTTTATTTTGACATCTCATTTCCTTTCATGTCTTGATCACAGATAAGCAGTTCTTGCCACACAGGAATAGTGCTGGTGCTGGATAGAAACACAGATTTTTTAAAATTTATATCTAGTTCATTTTATGTGAATATTTCATAGTACAATTAATCTATACTTTGAATGCTAGAAATGTGACATGAAGAATAATATAGATTAGAAAATACATTAGTGCTAATGTTAGTAAATAGCTAATGTCAGGTATTTAAGCAACTCTACGCAAGTAAATTACACGAGTCAAGTGATGTGGTAAGTGAGTTAATATAGCAGTTAATATGTATTATTTAAATTATTAGACTAGGCTAGCTAATGCTTTGTCTAGATGTTTTATTTTCTTACAATTTTTTTTGCAGATGTCGAATAAATACGTGATTGAACTCCCAGGTTTTTTTTTTTTTAAACTGTCTTAGCAAGGCTACATACTGTAAAGGCAAAATCCTTCACATGGTTAAATTTGGACTGTAGACTATATAGTACTGAAAATACAGGCTATCTTAAAGTGAAATGTGTTTTCTCTTTTACATGTATCTCAATTCCAAGTATATTTCTAGCATTTTAAAGTCCCCTAAAAGTGAAAAGAGAGCAAAACCTGCATTTAAAGATTTCATTCTGACTGCAGTGCAGAAGCATTGAGGACGTTTTGACAGCTGGCAAACTGAATTGATTAGGGTCTGTCCATTTCAGAGACACATGAAACTACCCAAAAACTTGATCAAAGTGAGACATTCACTGTGTGAGGAAATCACACTCAGCTAGCAAAGTTTTAGGCATCTTTAGGCAGACTGACTCACTGGATGTTTTTTGTCAAGACTGTAGTGCTTGAAAATCCCAGGAGATCAGCAGTTTCTGAAATACTGAAACCAGTTAAAGTCTAATTCTGATGTTTGATGTGAACATTAACTGAAGTTCTTGATATGTGTCTGCATGAATTTATGCATTGCGCTGCTGCCACATGATTGGCAGACTGAATAGTTGTATGAATGCGCAGGCGTACAGATGTTCCCATTAAAGTGGCCAGTGAAGTGGCCAATAACATATTATGACCATCCACTGGAATGCACACATTATCCCACTGAATATTAACCTGTTTGACATGACTATTAATTTTAATTCTCTGTTCTGACCTGTTAACACTATAGGCAAATCTGTGTAGCTGTTGATGAAATATTAAGAATTCATTTTAGAGGAGGATCATTGACCAAGAGTTCTGCATAATGGACCTGTGCTTAACATTGCCATGGAAACAGGCTCAAGAGCTGTGCTGCTTACACACACACACACAGCTCTGCAGTGTCGTCAAGCAGTGGTTCCCTCAAACACATAAAAGAAATGGACAACCCGTGGCTATTCTTTTTTTGTGTATCTGTATGACACTTATGCGGCAAATTCTGTTTGATGTTCACACTATACAGTTATGGCTGCGACACTTTGATGCGGTTTTCTTGCTGTACTTATAATACTATAATTAATAAGAATAAGAATAGATTCCACTGTCAAACTGTATGCAGAAAATGACCCGTCACACAGCTCTCAGCTCACTCCTAAGCTCTTGAGTATGATCACTTACCCTGAAGATAAGTAGCTCTTATCTGGGGATGTCAGGAAGACTAAGTGTCTATGAAACTAAACGCATCAACTAAATCCATCCCTATACCCTCTTAACACGAAAGGGTGCCATGAAGATGCTGATATGTTTGTGTAGCTATCAGAGATAACTCAGAAACTCTACCTGGATCGATGTTTAAATCTGTATGCTGGATTATATCTTTTTTTGATGTTGTTTACTTATAGAAATACAATATATGGCTAAAAGTTTGTGGACACCTGACTATCACACCCATATTACGGTCTTCCCCAAACTGCCTCAAAGGTTGAAGCTCACAGTTGCCTAGAATGTTTTTTGTATGCTGCAGCATTAGGAATTTTCCTTAATCAAGGGAATTAAGGGGCCCAAACCTCTTCCAGCATGACAGTGCCACTGTGCTCAAAGCGAGCTCCACAGAGACATGGTTTGCAAAGGTTTGTGTGGAAGAACTTGAGTGTCCAGCACAGAGCCCTGACCTCAACCCCACTGAACACCTTTTAACTGGAACGTTGACTGCACACAAGGCCTTTTCGTCCAACATCAGTGCCCGACCTTTTTTGCTCTTTGCTGAATTATATGTCAGAACTTGTCATATATTTCTGGGAGTAGGGTGCAAAACAGTGCACTGTCTCAGTGGGGTATTGCTGCATTAATAAAAGTTTGGACTGAACTGGATGTAAATATGCGGTGTGATGAGTAGTGCATGATTGTTTTATTTGGGCTCAGCTTAGGACAGTATGCAAAGCTAGCTAGGGCTAGTATTTTGTGTTGCCTTATAAACTTTAAATGCACAGTGAGGATTTCAAGTCCATTTGCATTTTCATTTCTCTCCATGAATCTAAGCCTGAGTGTCTGAGACCAAAAGAATGCAGGCATTTGTATGTATCCTGATTGTTGGAGAATAGAGGATCAGAGGCTTTTTCCTGCCTTCCCTGTCTGAACAGCACACCTTGCTTCTGCTGATTTGAGAGAATAAACTGGCTTTAATCTCTTCCTGGCCTCACAGAATGCTAGACTGAAGCAGCGATATGTCGCTCTCTGAAAGGTAAACCTGCAGGATTCTCATCTCATAGAAAATTGTGTGTGTATGTGTTTGTGAGAGAGATTCTTACTAAAACATTGCATGCACTGCAGTTCCTTAGGAGCTTTTAGGAACAAATGGTGACTGTATAAGAAGATGCTTTCAATTACTGAACCCTAAAGAAAATCAGCTGCTAACTAGTTTCTAAATGTCCTCCTCTAAAGACTCACCCTATTACCAAGTCATTTTCTTTATCTGTGTATACTATGTTTCATCATATTACATTATTGCAAGTACAGTCATGAGCACAAGTCACTTCTTCTTTAAAATACTTGCCTATAGTTGTGAATTTGTAATGTTATATCTATCAGATGGTACTGCAGTAGGCTGGAACTTTGGAAGAGCAAAATTGAAAAGAGAAAAATAAATCTCCAATAAACTTTCTTCTGGCAAGATACTTCTTTCACCCTCTTTCCCTTCATATACAGCCCTTCATGTTTGCAGAGAACAGCTATTTGTATGGTGGGCTGAACCTATCAGTCTCACATAGAGATGAAGGAAGCAAACACCTTTTTCTGCCAGTATATTGCTGTGGTGTGCATTCCCAGTGGTGGTAATTTAGCTAGCAGCTACTTCTCCATGTTCTGAGTGTCAGATCCATCTGGCAGGCTGGAGGCTTCGACCCTAATGCAGGCGTCCTCAACAATTTCACCCTGTCAAATAAACCTCCCCAAGCACAGAGAGAGTGTGTATTTGGCTCTAATAATATTTTGACCTTTATCTATAAATGATTGTGAACTTGCAATCAGTTTAAAAATTCAGCGCTGTTTCTCATGGCTATAATGACTTTAACTGACAGTGAAACAAATGAAACCTAATTTTGTCATGGCAATGGGGAAAGGCAATGGTAGTAAATAGGCTAGTCTTGTATCCATTAGGTAATACAACTATAAAAATAATAACTAATCTTCTATCCAATATATAGACTGGTACCATATTGCTTAAAGGTGGGGTCAGTGAGTTTGAAGTCAGAACAGTTAGGGAAGTTCTTCCCCAGCTACCATCAGCTCAGAGAGAAAACCTACGTCTTTGTGCTGCCCTGAAAACAGTAGAAAAAACAAATAATGTGAATGAAGAACATCCAACCCTGTATCTATCTGACTGTCAGTTCTATCTGTCAATTCAGAAAGCTCTTTCTTGCACTAGCATTATGTGCTCCAGGCAAAGCAGCTTAAGGATTGAGGCTTTGGAGGGAACACTGAAATAAGGGGCTGTATTTGGTTGAATTTTGAGTTTTAGTGTAGTCTTGCAAGCCAGATTTCTTGCTATTGCTAGAGAGTCTGGTACTTTCAGTCACTAAACATGGTCAAGAACCCCCTACTTTCAAAGAAAAATGCCATTTGACTGACATTGCAAATGACCAACTACAAACCAATTTTCCTGTAGTCTGTCAGCAAACATGTAAGGTATCTCATTTACTTGCCAGGAACTGCTTCAAACTAAATTTTGGAATAACTTTTAAAGATGTGATGCAATAGAGGTTTTTCATTACTGTGACCATACCTTGCTCTTTCTCTGTCTCACAAGTTTTCCTGCTGGTAATGAGTGTACAAAGGTGTGTATACACATTAGTAAAATAGCCAGTGCGATATGTGTAGAGTAGGTGTTGGAGCGTCTGAGACTAAGCTTCAGTTAGCTTTCACCAAAATGGTATGTTGCCATATGGCAACAATGTGTAGTAGAGGGTTAAATAACTGTGGTACTAGAGAAAAATACCTATTAGAGAAAAATGCCTATTTTTCTCTAGTACCACAGCCACCTGAAGCTTAGCTGGGGCTGTTTGTACTACCTGTTGATCCCTTGTGTAGCGAGGCATTTCTATAGGCTATGATTATAATCTTTTTATCTTGCCCATTTTTTTTCTTGCCCATTTTTTTTCTTGCCCATTCAAAAATACTTAACACTCACTGCAAAAAATGACATCTCAGCAAGTGAAAATATCTTGAATATAGTCAAATTTATTTAGTATATCGTATTACAGGGTTACAACATACCAAATATAAGATTACTAAAACTTAGTTCTAGACAATTTTACTAATTTCAAGCTTGAAATAGTCTTGTTCTATGGGCAGATAATTTTGCTAATTTTAAGCATTTATTTCTAGGAAGAAGCAAAATTATCTGACCATAGAACAAGAAAATGTAAAGCTTGAAATGAGTAAAAGAACATCTAGAAATAGGTTTCATAAACTTATATTTGGTTAATTGCAAGTTTATAATAAGAAATACTAGATAAGTCTGACTATATTCAAGATATTTTCACTTACTAAGATGTCAGGTTTTGCATTGCTTTCTTTCTTTTTTGCCCTTTACTGATCTATAAAGAATGCATAAAGAGATGGAATATGACTCACCCTTACAGGGATCATTAAAGCAAGTAAATGTAATTAAATGCAGAAAATATTTTTTCAGAGACTGAATACTGCAGTGAAATCCACCATTTCCTACGCATTGCTTGCCTGTACTTTAGGAGATATGACTGTGTGTCCTAATCTATTTGAGCTTGTGTGCTTCCTTTAATGTGTTATAACTTTCTTTCACGCTTGCATGCTTTCTGTCTCGCTCTCTCTCTCTCTTGTGAGTGGACAGAGAGGATGAGCTGATGCTGATGCTGATCTTGGGGTGGTGTATGGGGCTTTGAACTTCTGTGGAGGAGACAGAAGGTCACAGCCCGTCTCTGCAGATAAGATTCTCCACTGGCAGCAGTGGGCGAGGAGGATATAGTCACATGACCTGATGCAGTGAGCTCCTGATGGACCCTGACACCTTAAAGCAAACATAGCTGCAAAAACACCACTGTTATCACAGGTCATAGCACATTATAACCAGAGCACATAGACTATCACCAGAAACTGTGTATATTTATTATATTCTGGGTGAATAAAATGAATAACATTTTTAAAATACAAAACTATTATTGTAATTATTCTATTATTCTAATAGTTTTTTGGTTTGGCTTCCCCCATCGTATGTGTAGCAGTCCGGGGAAACTCACTGGATGTTGCTGTGACCAAACAGCCAAAAAAATTGAAAAGCCATGAAAAATTGGGTTTTGACCCAGAAACCATAAATACAGTATATTTCACCAAAACAATGTGGAAATGTATTATTTACTTTTTAATCTCACCTTGGCTATCTGCCTGCAAAGAGCATGTTGAGGAAGGAGCCAGTTTAACAAACACAGTAGTAAAAACAGTAGTAAAATCAGTCTGCCTCAATATGTCTAAAGCCTTGCTAGCTAAGTTTGCTTACCTCACACAGTGAATATTACACTTTGGAGATGTTGGATAGCTGTGTGACATAGTGAACCAGAAATAAGCCTAATCAATGCAGCTATCAAAATGTTGATGCTCCAGTGCTGCAGTCAGAAATGGAATCTTTAAATGCGATTTTCTCCCTTTTCACTTTTGGAGGTAATCAGACTTTAAAATGATATAACTTTACTGCTGATTGACATACCTGCAAAAAGAGAAACACATTTCAGAAGTTCAGAAGAGTCTAGTTTTCAGAACTATGCATAGTAGAAAATACCAAGGTTTGACCATGTGAAAGGTTTTCCCAGGCCACCACACATTTAAAAAAATGTAATTTAAGACATAACAGTAAGAAAATTGAAGTGAAATAGAAATATTACAAATGTCCGATTTTTGTAATTATGAAACCCAATAGGATTTCCGCTCCTGTCACATTTCTTATCTTCTGTATACTGTAATTAATACATTTTTTATCTTTTGCTTTTGCTCACGGAGAGTAATACTTGTGATTTATTATTGTAAGTCTGACTTATTATTTCTGTCTTAAGGCTAGAAGGCTGTGTTGATAGTTTAGACCCCATTGCCTGGCCACAAATAAACCTTCTGCTCCTGTTATGTCTTCTTTTTTGGAGTTTGTTACATAAAACTTTCTCTCACAAACTCTACAACACACACACACACACACACACAAACACACACCTGCCATTAACAAGTGAATGAGTCCTGTCTTTCTATTGTTTTATTGTTTTCAAATAACTGATGATCTAATACATGAGATATTTTAGCATAAATGCTAGTATAGGGCCTGCGTGAATGGGACCTTCATTGATAATTATAATTATTATAATGAAGTAGCTTCATAGGCAGCATATGATTGCCTCTAGTCAAAAGATCACACAATTTGTTCATTTCAACACAATTTGATGACCTAATTTGTTTAAATTACTTTACCAGTGAATACTTATGCTAAATCTAATAGACAAACATACAGTACATTACAATACAAAGAGATCAACAATGGAAAAACTTTGATTTATTGGTTTCATAATTAACATCTCATGTGAATCATTTTACCCATTCGCTTGAAAATGATATTTATTCTAAGCACTGATCATCCTAACGCAACACAACACTCTCATTATAAATTAATGTTGGTTTGACCAAAAATGAATTTTGACGTTTTCGCCTACACCACTGGGAGATAATGTATTGTTTGCTAATATTGATCAGGAATGCAAAGAGATGCTCCAGCATTTCTAAGCCATTGAAATGAGTCCCAAATGCTGCAAAATGGACATGTTATGCATATTAATTATAGGAAGTCCCTGGTCATTTTCCCTGACCGTAGACCAAATTAATTCACTGCATACCTCCTGGTCCCTCTGCCGCAGAATATTAGAAATCAGTTTTGATAATAAGTCTTTAATATTTAATATTTTGCATACACAATCTACAGCAGGGGAGCATATGAAGTAATTCTTTGATGGGGGCTTTTCAATCATGACAGCTTATGTTTGAAGCAAGAAACAAGGCAGAGAGGTAAGAAAGAAGCATTTCTGAAGTCTATTCTTAGAACTTGCCAATTAAGGAGAGTGAAACAAGGACTTCCTTAGGTGACACATGAACGTGAAAAAGCACATGCTGAAAATTCCTGACAAACAAGAACATCACATTAAATGGCTGCATGTATTGCTATGGCATATGATCTATACCATTTCAGAGACACAGGACTAGCCTGCATGCAGAGCATTACAACAAGACAAAAGCCACCTCTCCACCAGAGGAAACACACAGAGTTCCTTTATCAATGATTCACATTGTGGCCTGGAGGTAAATGTGTGCAAGTATCCATCATGATTTCTCAGGCCATTACAGAGGACTTGTTTGTCCAAAGAGTCATCCAGGTGCACTTGCAAAAGTGCTGTTTCAACTTTGTTGGAGGATTTTAACAGCCAACATACAGTATATCTTACATAACATACGGTCTGTGGATTTCTGTCTCACTCAGAATCTGAGCATGTATCCATCTTTCTGTTCTAGCCTGTAGATGTAAACATAAACTTTGCAAAGCATTGAGTCGTGCTCCTGTAAACCATTTTTTTCCCTTTGGAAGCCTATTCAGGATTATTATCTTCTTGAAAGATCCATCTTTCAATCAAGCTGTAACCTTGTGGAAGATGCACTTAGTTAAATTCAGGATGCCATCAATCTTCACAAGAGTAGGCTCACAGGGCCAATTGCTGGCAAATTTTCTGCTGACTTTGATTTTTAAAATTTTTTTGTTGTGACATTTGTTGTAATTAATGGCATTTAAACTGATTGTGTACCATCATTAACCATATGTCTCATTTGTATCAAAATCCTTCAGTTTTTCCCTGGGTGGCTCAGTAGCACAGCAAGTAGCATTGCTGCATCACAGATCCAGTGTCCCAGGCTCAAACCTTGGCACAGCTTAGGTGCCAGTGTGGAAGTCGATTGGCTAAGACAAATTACCCCTATGTGTGAATGCGTGTGTACATGAAACTGGAGAACCTAGAGGAAACCCCTATGGACATGGGAAGAACATGTGAAACTCAGCACAGACAGTAACCAGGATCTATGCTCAGAATCGAACTGTGATTCAGCAATTCTGCTCCACCTGAGAAAATCTTTATGAAAAAGAAATTCTGAAAAAAAAAATGTTTTTTTGTTAGCAGAAAGTCATTATTTCATCAGCTGTTGGATTATAAAAAATTAACTCTTGGTATTTAATGTTTATTTTCCCATCATTTATGCTGTTTCTTGAGGAGTACCTTAAAGTTTCATATACTGGCTTCACTGCGCAAGTAATAGAATGTATTATTTTTAATATACAAAGACATTCCTATAAATTGGCATGATCAACTTGTTGCGTTGTTGGGAAGTAACCTAAACTCTATAATCCTAACTGACATGGAAGAACTTTGCTCTAAGCTGTAAGATAGCGTCCAAACTAATATTAATTTAAGTAAATGGCCAGGCGCTTGGCTGAGTCACACATAGGTCTATAAAAAGGAGATTTCACAGGCCAGTGGCTGCACATTTAAATTCCGTCACCATAATCACAAATCCAGCATGTGGCACTGAGACAGAATTCTGCCGAGGCTTTAGATGTACGGCATCCTGAACACAACAAAGAACTTTACTGAGAAGCACAAACAGCTCGGCAAGTGATGCAGACTTTGGTAGTAAAGATAATCTATAAGTAAATTGTATGGGGTTTCCTAGGGGCAATTTAGTGTAGCCAATTCATATGCATGTTTTGGGAAGTGTGAGGAAACCAGAGACCCAGCAGGAAACCCATGTGGACACCAAGAGAACATGAACAAAATCTCCACACACAGAGTAACCTGAGCTCACTGATCAAACTGGGGACCTTGGAGATGTGAGGCGGCAATGCTACCTGCTGCACCACTGTGCCACCCTGATGACATCTTATTAAACCTAAAAATAGAACAGCAAATCACGGAGGCTGACATGCCTGCTAGAGGGTTGTGCAAAACAGATGGTAAATAAGGTTTTGAGCCTGCCTACTGTTGCATGAAGGCCAAAACTCACGTTCTGTTACAAAGCTCACTGTCAGTCCACCAGACTGGCATGTTTGCTACAAAATCACTTGAGCTTTTGAGCTGCATCCTGCTGATTTTCCATCACCAGCCCCAAGTCTACTGCATAGAGGGGTGGAAATGAAATCATTGGCTCTACTGCATGGATGAGTACCACCTACTACCTTACACTGCATCTGATGACATTCTGTGGGAGAAGCACCAGGGAAACCAAAGCCTGACAAACTATACCTGACAACTACCAAGCTGAGCATTCAACGATCTCCCAGCAGTGGTCCAGTGCAGCAGCGGGACGAGCAGAGGGTACTGCCAGGGTAGAGCTCATTTCCAATACTAAGAATACATGATATTTATGAACAGTGCTGATATGATCACTGGTGTGGTGCAGATTACAGTCAACATAGGTCCAGTTTTTTTCCACTTTAAAGAGATACTCTAGTGGTTTTTCAACCTAATCTCTACATAACGGTGGTTACCACAGGCAATACTTTTAACCCACTTCCCTGTTCTGGGAACTTAAATACTGTTTAACTCAGTCACTCACAATAAATGTTTAAAATATGTGACTTTATGACACAGAACTATAATTGTTACAATCGACTATGAAGATGCGATGATGAGACCGACATGAGAGAATGTTCAGCCAAAGCTTTCTGAAATTGGAGCAATACAATAAAAAGCATCTTAAATTGTTATAATGATCATAATAACCATAATTATAAATTAGGATGTTTTCTCTAAAATTTCTGGTATGCATGTGTGAACAGACCCTGACAAATACCTAACGTATTAGAACAAATTCTTTCCTCTAAAAAAGTAGCCCCCTCTTGCAGTAACCTTGGGATTTATATTCTGAATTTACAAATATCACTGACTGAACAATTTATTAATGTATTTTACAAAAAAAAAAAAACATCTCACCATAATGTTTATTGACTGCACTAACAACTGCCCTTAGACTTACAGTGGAGTCCGAAAGTCTGAGAGCACTAGTGAAAATGCTTCGATTTTGCATCCTTTTCTAATTTAATACATCATTTTTCATTACAAATTATATTATTGACAACAACCTGAGTGAAAATTAGAATCTTTGAAATATTTACATGAATTTCAGAGTTTCTTAGTATTTCGTACGTTCCCTTTTTGCTTTAATGACACTGTGCACTCGAGCTGGCATGGACTCCACAAGTTTGTGCAAAATCTCATGATCCATTTTAGACCAAATCCATCGGAGTGTCGTCTGAACACATGCTTCAAAAGAAGAGATTAGACATGAGGAAAATCTGGCCTTTTGTACAAAGCAGTTAACGTGGTCAATATCACACGTTTGCTTACACTTAATTAGGGACCTAGAAATAGTGCAGAATCTTGAATATTAAATATTCAAGTTATTGAACATTGACTTTTTGCTTTAAATATTTCAAAATTCTAAAACCTTCTGTTTATTTCCCATTTTAAATGAAAAAAAAAATCCAGAAAAATCCCAGATTTTCAGTGTGGTCTCAGACTTTTGGACCCCACTGTATATTGTAAGTGAGTTTGAGTAAACAGGTTTTCCATATTTTCCTCAGTACAGGGAAATATGTTGAAAACCTTGTCCATTGTTATCACATGTACACTACAGATGTGATGGATGACGATTATATTAAAAAAAATGGAATGTTCTTTTTAATAGTGCTGTTTAATTTAAGAGGATTAATTGCAGTATAAGTAAATCTATGTCTCCACATAAATAAATAGGTATTTAATAGACCAGTTTTAGTTATTGGTGAACATGTCAAGGAGATTCATATTGGCCTGCATTTTGATTCAAAATGAATAAGCTGCTACTTTCCAGAAGAACCCTTATGCAAAAATTCTGTAACTGCTTTATCCTGGTCGAAGTCACAGTGAATCCGGAGCGAATCCCAGGAACACTGGGCACGAGGCAGGAGAATACATCCCAGATGGGACGCTAATGCATCACAGGGCACCATTCACACACACACATTGCACAACACTGCATGTTTTTGAGCAGTAGGAGGAAACCAGAAATCCCAGAGGAAAACCAACACAGACAAGGGAAGAAACTCCGCACAGACAGCAACTTAAGCTCAGGCTTGAACCAGGAACCTGGAGCTGTGAGGAATACTACCCACAGATGCTAAATTAACATGTGAAAATACGTTAATCAAGTAAAAAAAAAAAAAAAAAACACATCTGGAGAAAGAAAAACATGTTCCCCAAATGTGAAAAAAATTAACATGTTAAAATAAATGAATCATGTGAAACAATATCAAGTGGAGAAATGTGAAAAAACAAACAAACAAAAAAAATGCATGAAATATAACATCCAATGTGTCTAAAATTCATGAAATCATCTTCAGTAACTGCTTCAGCCTGGTCAGGGTCATGGTGGATCCACAGCTTATCCCAGGAACATTGAATGTGAGGTGGAAATACAACCTGGAGGGAATACCAGTCTATCCCAGGGCACCATGCACACACACACACACACACACACACACTTACACCTAGTGACAAATTAGTGCAGTAAATCCACTGGTGGCATGTTTTTGGGAGATAGAAGGAAACCACAGAACCTGGAAGGGGAGAACATGCATGTCTAAAAATTCACATGTGAAATTCATGTAATCTGTTTTTGTTTTGTTTTGTTTTGTTTTTTTTTAGGCGTCGGAATGATTTCCAGGGCCCAAAGAGACTAATATTTAAAAAAAAAATGTCCAGGAGAATGAAAATGCATGGCAGCCTGCTTCCCAGCATGCATTACAAATGTATCAGTTGTAGCCTGATGTATATAGGTTTAGTATCAGGGGGATCATTTTGGCTAAAAAAAAAAAAAACCTCAGGGACTCCCTTCTCTGGGCTGATTACTTATTCTTCAGCTCACAGGATGATAGTCTTTTATTCACCATCATATTTCAACAAGTAGTAGCTGACATTTATGAAATTTTCGTAAATGGGCTGCTGAAATCACGGCTAAATAAGCTCCTTGCCCTGGCAGTGCAGGTATAATGACGCGTAAGCGGGGACACCCGTTTTTTTTTTTGTTTTTTTTTTCTTCCAGTTGCAGAAAATCCCGCGCCGTCATTCGCGTCTTCATTCAGCAGCTCGCGCGCACGCGGCGGAGGCGCGACTGAGCGCGCGCGCTTCCTGCGGTCGTGTTTTAACACACAGCAAACCGAGAAGCTCGTGTGGTTTCTTCTTTATACGCCAGGATTTTTCGAGTGAAGCCGCGCGCTCGCTTCCGCTCCGGTCTCCTTCGCCTCGCTCGCTCTGCGTCTCCGTGCGGCGGAGCTGAAGGCGCGAGCTGACGGTAGAATGGGCGAACCCCTCCGGTTTCCACTGTAACTCTGGAAATGGAGCCCACATTCCCGCGGGGAGACAAAGGTACGAGCCCTGACGCTTTCTCTCGCTCTCTTTCTCTTCCTCTCACACCCTGTGTAGCATTTCAGGTCCTGAATATTACCGAGCGCGCGCTCCAGACAGCGCACGCGACAGCTCCGTCTCTGCCGCCTGACTCTCAGCTGCTATTTACACTTGTTGAGTGAACATGAGCATGATGCGCGTGAAGGCGCAAGGTTACTGCAGTAGGGGCACTGAAGGGGAATAAATGCTTTGGGATGCGTGCTACCTTTAATCGTTCCCTCGATAAAGATACCGGCTGCTGCTGCTGCTGCTGCAGGTTTGATTACGTTATAATATGTTGCCATGGCGACAGGAAAAAAGTATTAGCGCTAGGGCACGCACTCAATCTTACAAGCTGTACTGTTGGATTAGAATCGCACTTTCACTCTTGCACTAATGCAGCAGCCTGCATTAACTCAGCTCAGGTTATCTGACGATTAATCGACTGCATTACATCATGATCAGTGAAGATGCATCCTGGGATCCTGGATACATTCTGGACCAGTCTGACTCTTCCTGCAGTGAAGCTTTGCCTTCTTGTTCAGTCTGAAGGCGTGAACCTGCAGTTCAGTTCATGCATAATTATTTGTTTTTCAAACCCAGTGGGAAACTAACCCACAACTTATCCTCCAGAACCAGGTAGACCACATCTCTCAACTTTGGATGAATTTTTGGTACTTGGTTTATTTTCATTCATGCATATTGCTTATTGCCTGTGTCACAACTGAGCAAATCATCTCATGCAAAGTAATGTTTCCAGCCACTGCAGGTGATGCTATTTGTTGCATACACGTCTGTTTATGGATGCGCACACATTCAGCATTCAAAGCTTTTGCACGTAGAAAGAAGAGGTGGTGTATCTCATGTTACAGTGACTTCTACTGTTAGAAACACTATTTTGGAACTGTTATGAGTGAATATTTTATGAGTATGAGCCAATATTACTAACCAGTTTGATAAAAAAAAAAAAAAACTACAAATTGCACAGAATTGCATTTGACTGCAATGTATACATGAAGATCATGCAAAACTGTATGTCTTTATTTAACACCGTGATTTTGCTGAGCACATATATGACCTGATACTTAGGTTTTTGCAGTAACAGGATGATATCACGTAATTTGTATAGCACTGCAATGGCACTTTATTGCATGCAGTACTGCCGACAACACCCTTAATGTGCTTCATCTTCACTAAAAAATATACATTTGGACTATCAGATCATCTCCAAGAATTTTTGATTGATAGCATGGACTGTACTTGTACAGATAATGATTATAGAAACATTTTATATTCTGTTATCTGTTACATGTGCATGGAAAATATCAACCTTTCAGCTCCCTCAAGCAATGTAAGTGTTAAATAAACTATCACTATTTTTGATTTCTCTGATTTTAACCTTGACATTCTGCATTTTTCATGGATCCACTGTCCATACAGTGATATGACATTTTGAAATGTGGCCAATAGCAGATTCCTCTTTATCACCAATGCATTGAGTTTTAAAGGGTTGAAAGCTTGTGAATGTTCGTTTTCTACTCAGAAAGCTTATTGGGTGTCTCTCCTTAAATCGTCAGCGAGGAATAACTTTTATTGCAGCTCACTGTTTGATCATTATTAATGGTTCACTCTTATCAAGGCCGATTCTGAAATGAGGGTATTATCTGGAATGTGTGTAAAACATGTTCTGGAATTGCGTGCACATGGCAGCTCCCCTGTCTAAGTTTTGAGGTAAACAGAAGCCAGCATAATTATATTACCAATTTCTGACACGTCCAAGCTCACACTCATTTGCATAACGCTGGCAGTCAGAGCCACATGCACAATACAATGCCATTCCGTACAGTAATGAAGCATCAGAATTAAGCATGTCCCCTCACTCACTGCCCTGAATGCACTAAGCTGCTGGACAACTCATTTGTCTCCCTCTTTCTTTCATATCATGTGTGAGCACCCACGCAATGCAGCAAGCTCTGCACTCACTTACCAGTCCTGTGGAGGAAATTTTAATCCACTAAATATTGCTGTCTTCTTGTGGGTTTCTGATACACACAATAAATGATGATTGATTTTGCCAAAAATGCATCACATTTTGGCCTTTAATAACAAGATTTATTTCATGAGGGTCACAGTATACAGTATTTTAATGTACTTTGAATATTTTGAATACACAGACATACACAAAAATATACTGTTTGTGTGTATTATACAGTATGATATATTATTCTATTCTATTCTATACTTCCACCTAATTTGAACAGCAGCAATGCCCAGATTTTCTTTTCTTAAACAAGAATTTTTTTGAGTCGTGACAGTTCATAATCTTTTATGTGCTGGATACACTAAGCTGATTTTGCTCTCACGTAACATTAGCCAGTGATTTTGACAATGTCTCATACCAATAAAGACACTGCTATACTGCATATGAGCTGCAGTATACAGATAGATCTACATTATTTCTGCTGTTGTCTATTTCAGAACACCGTGACGTTGTAATAAAGACGGAACCTCAAGAATAAGAACAGCACAAATCGAGATCAGAATCACACACATTTTATGTGCCTTTGATGTGTATAACACTTGTCTTATTAAATTGCCAGCTGTCCTACATATTGCCTAGTACACTATCATAAGACTCCCAGCTGTCTTTATATTCATTAAAGCCTAAAATCCATGTCATACACATAAATAGCCTCGATACCGTGTTGTGTGCCAGTGTGTGCACTTTTTGTAGCAAATTCTTAGATTCAAGGTGACCATGAAAGGTATCTGCTGCTCCCACCTCGGTGGCCCATTCTTCAAGGGGGGTATCTGCATGGAACCGGGTATCTGTGGCGCGGCTCAGTGTGCATGCTGTGCAGCTTAAAACTAACTAGACAGATGGAGGTGACAAACGAAAGGCATGTTGAGAAACGGCCTCCGGATGACGGCTTCCCATTTTTAACAATAATGTTTTTGATTCTGCAATATTAGTCACAGACGTACTTTAAAGAATAAAAATGTTGATATTGAAAAAAAAGTTTTTTTCCCTCTTTTTTTTTTAAAATAGTAGTCAGATATCCACAACATCTTTGCCCTTCAACTGTTAGGAAGAAATAATGGATGGTTTTGTCAAGAGACGTGCTCTCATATACAACTTTGCACCTAGTTTCTGTGCTGAATTTGTAGGAGGCGGTCATTTATCATCACTATTGCCCATTACCTGGGGTTGACAATTGCACTGCAGCACCAAAGATTCACATTTACTGCTGAAATATTCAACAAAAATGCACACTGTAAAAAGTGAATTAGTGATCATTAAATGAATGATTTATCATTTTACACGTAGTGGCACAAAGAATAATAGTTAACATTAAACTATCAGTAATTAATGTTTCTGCAATGACAAAATAAGTACAGTATATGACACTGATACATGTATATAACACAGTTGTTCAAAATTGGATTAAGGAAACTTATTGTAAAGTGTAAAGAATTTCCATGAAACTCACTTGTAGCAAAAGTCTAAGGGCAGTTGCTGAATTCCATCAATAAATGTTTAAAAAGAATCTGACTATAACATGAATTCAAAGCTACAACTATTAGAGTCTAAGGTAGACTCCGGAGCAGTATTTGGGTTACTTACACTCTCCCGCAACCTTTGTCATATCTATGCACATTCATACCAAAAAAACACCACATAACAGCATATTCTTCTCTGAAAGGAAAAAATTATAGTCTGATTTAGAAAATTTCATTTACAATTTAAAATACCTTTGTCTGAAGAATTCATTAAAGCAGTGTCCAAATATACATTTATTGATATCTCCCACAATTGCACTTATATTTTCATTGAAAGCTCAGAGTAAATGGGTTTATATATTTTTTCTCCATACAGGAAAATACAGACGTGAAAAAATTAGGACACCCCATTAAATATTCAGTTCTTTATTAAGAAATGTCAACATGTCAATTTCTGATCTTGCTTTAATTTGTACCTGTAGAGGAAAGTGGTGTAATTGCATGTAAACAACAAAAAACCACTTTGTTTTCACTTATTAAACAAAAGAAATCAACAAAAATGAGTATTTAATAGCTAGTGTTTCCCCCTTTGGCTGAAATAACCTCAGTGAGATGTTTCTTGTAGCCATCTACCAGTTTCTGACA
>CM075019.1:14178393-14200855 GCA_037576675.1 Pangasius sanitwongsei | reverse complement strand
CTCTTTGGATCTCACCATGGTGATACCTCTCACTTCAACAATTAAGAGCAAACCAAACTAAATGTCTGAGGTTTAAAGGCAGGCCTCCTTCAAAATGCTCTGTAATGATGTTCTAATAACCTGATGTGATACACCTGTAGGTAATTCTAGCCATTTTAAGTACAAATAAATGTGGGGGGTATCCTTACTTTTTCCTCACAAGAAATTGGATTTTATAAATCACATTTTACAGATCATTTAAAGAAGACTTTTCTTTGTTTTTATTTGTTTAGTTATATTACTTGAATCTCCCAATATTGTTAAAATGAAGATCAAATGTCCATATGTTTAAAAAAAAACACAGGCTTTCATGGGGTGTCCTAATTTTTTCACATGACTGTATGTAAAAACTTCTTGTCTGTAGTAATTAAACATATGCAACAGATGCAGAGATTGTGTTGAACAACATTGAAAAATTCCTTTAAGCCATATATAAAGTAACTCTGACTCAAAAGGCAACCCATCCTTTTCTGGGTGGCACCAGATAGTGGTATTATAAATCACTACTCTTCTACAGCTGTATACAGCTCTTCTACAGCACATTGTAAATGAGTCCTGGGATGAGCACAGGACAGTCTTTATGATTACAACAGCAGTTCAAATCTAAGCAAGGATGAGTCGAATCTGTTTTGGGGATATGTAAATGTTTTGCAGCATCACTGTTGTTGTTGCTTGGAGTCATTGGCACAAAAGCCTTCCCTCGATGCTGTACCTTAATATTCATTAATATACCACACTACAATTTACAGGGCAACTGTTCTTGTTATTTGATTGCTATTCATTAATCATGCTTCACTGTATCTGTCCATCTGTCTCTCTTGATACAGATCAGGAACCAGAAGTTGCAAGGAACATGCAGTGAATACATTTATTTTGCTTATCTAGGATTCATTGTTGGTACGAATATGAGATCCATGATCAAACCTATGAAAAGGCTTTTTGTTCTGCACAAGACATGTATAAACATAAACTACTGTAGTCCTGCTGTATTTCTAATGAGAAACTGACCTGTTACAATATTTAAGAAGGTGAATTGGGTGTCGTTTTTCTTCCGCTGTCTAGTTTCGGTGAAACTCTGTCACTGTATTCTGTTCTTGGCTGACGGGCATGGAGCCCAATGTATCCTTCTGCTGTTGTAGCCTCATGGTTCGGCATATTGTGTGTTCTGTGATGCTTTTCTGCTCCCCTTGGTTGTAAAGAGTGATTATTGAGTTACTGTAGCTTTTCTTCTCTGACTTCTCTCTTTAATAAGGATCCACAGAACTGCCCCCTCATTAGATGTCGTTGTTTTTTTTGTTTTTTTCTCACCATTCTCTAAAATTTCTGAAATACGCAAACCTGTCTGTCGGGCACCAATAAACACAACAGTCAAAGTCACTGAGATCACGTTTTCTGATGTTTGATGTGAATTAACTGAAGCTCATGAGCTGTATCTGCATGATTTTATACATTGCACTTCTACCATATAATTGGCTGAATGGATAATCGCATGAATGAGCAGGTGTACAACGTGTTCCTATTAAAGTGGCCAGTGAGTATAAATTAATAAATAAACAAACAAATAAATAAATAGGTGTGTGTGTGTGTGTGCGTGTGTGTACTTACATACCACTGCCAAAAAGTCCAAACCTTCTAATTCCAAGGTCACAATAAATATAAAAGTTGTTTAAATCATGCCTTCAGGGTTAATATCTCATTTTGAAGTTGTCCCAAATTCCCTTGAATGGTATAATATTTTGGGTCAGTTGTGAAGCAACCTGTAGTGGATAAATGATATTTAAGGTTTCTTTTGCATTAGGGACTCCTATTCCTAGGCACCTTAATCATGATTGAGCTGTGTTGTTTGTATGATCTCCAGTCAAATTTAGTTTTTAGGTCAGGCTAAGAACTATGAAATATGAAATGATGAAATATGAAACCTGTGTTTATGTTTTTTAGCTTTGAATGTATGCAAAATGATTGTGAATTATGTCATTTATGCATAAAAGCAAATGAAGGAAAAGGAAATGAACATTTAATTCCTACCAGATTATTGCATAATGCCATTACTAAATCCTTTCCTTTTGTGTGATGTGCATTAACTAAACACAAGTTCTAATTCAGCCCTCCTAACCACCAGGGGCAGTAAATACCATCTGCATATCTTCTTGTGCATGTGCACACGTATGCCAAGAACTTCACAATATTCGCAAAGTAACTGTATGATTTGGTAACTGGTAATGCTGATAAAGCATCTAGCTAATATGAGCTAACTTAACAGGATTTTTGAGCGTTATATATAAATGTTCATAATACTAGCTAACATGAGCTAACCAGATGATTTTGAAGTCATATTCATAAATGTTTATAACCTTCACTGATATTTCACTGTATGTATAACATAAACAAACATAAACATTATAGAAAAGTGCTTTGAGTATAATTAAAAAAAATTTTTTTTTGAAATACACCCGTCTGCAGACAGACATTTCTTGTGACATCCTGCACAAAATATTTTTTTGCTTTGAGATAATTCGACAGGAGATCTTCAGATGTGCTCATAGCCCTTGCTATCCATGCTACCCTACACTACACACTGAAGTACCTGCTCAATCATTATTGCAGAAAATCTCTGGCATTCTGAATACAGACAGTTTGATTTTAGACTTCAATTGATAGACAGTGACATATTGATGACTTTAAAAGCACTAGCTACTGCCAGGACACAGCATTCTGTAATTAATCTTCATTAAATCAAGTGTGTCAGTCTCCTGACCTGAAGTCCCACAGCACTGCATAGTTTAGTATGTACGCAACACTAACACCCCCAAAAACACAAAGTCTCAGGAATAGGCTAATGAGTTGAATAAGGTGAAATAAATCAGGAGAAACACTAAACACTGCAGTGCTTTGACTCATCAGGACCAGCCAATAAATGAACAGGTTGTGAATGGGAGGATGAGTCACAGAGAACAAGCAGGTAAAGAGTGAGTGGTTACACCTGCATATGGTTAAGAGTAATGTGTATTTATAGGTTGTTTGCTGCAGTGAGTGCCTAACCCACAGCGCGAGAGAGAGCTGATGCTGGGAGAGCTGATGCTGGGAGAGCTGATAGAGTGATGAAGAGACCCATTACGATGAGTTTTTAGGAGTGATTTCAGTTTGCCAATTGAAGTGCTGAAAAGCATTCAGAAAAGGGGGAAAATAAGGTATTATTGGTAGGTTAGTTTGACTACATTAATACACACAGCAGTGGTATTAAGCCGTCTACAGTGGCATTTATATCAGTGGTTCAACAAATATTAATCTAAATAAAGTCCTCATTCACAACTCCACATATAAATTCTGTTGAAATTCTGATTACTTATTTCGAGTGACCAATGGAAAAATATTTTGACAGATATAAACAGATATTCCGTTGATTTGCTTACCCTTCTAGATGTTGTGCAATCATGGGCCAGTATGCTCATTTGGTTTCCATAATTATTAGTTGTCAAAAATGGGAACTGCACCAAGTGCTAATAGAAACCCATTGGGGCAGAAATCATGCTGCCCCATGCTAGGGGGAGGAGCAGTGGACAGAACAGTTAATGAGAGGGTTGTCAAACTGGTCTACTTTAAAAGTACAGACAGTGTGTCTATGATGTATGAAACCGTTTCTACTGTATGAAATATTGCAATGATTGAGAGAAGGAAAAGGGAAATTATGGAGTGGATAATGTCCATACATAAGAAATACGTGTGAAATAATTATTTCCAAATGCAAAAGCTGAGAAAAAATATCTAACTCTTCTGATGCTCAATCTTTCTGGACTAGTTTCAGGTCTTTTGCATGTTTTTCTGAGATGTAGCTGGGCTGGAACTTCTGCTGAAACCTGTAAACCCTGGTTAATGTTATAACTTTGAACATAGTTGAACAAAGGTATGTCTAATCCTGCTCAAAACAAGCTGCTAGTCTGATTCTGGATGACTGTAGTTGACTGCCTATTATGGAGTTACTCTAAAAATTCACTAGATAGTAGCCTATAACATAAATCAAGTGTGATAGCATCTTGACTTAATTTTGTTTGAGGCTATGTCATTATTAATGTCCTCCTGCCCCACCAAAATCTATGGTCACGAACAGCTGCTGAAACACAGTTACGCTGTGTGACTGCCAAGGATCATATTCTTGATCACAGACAAAGGCCCTAGATGAAACTGTTTTGCTCTGAATGAACAGTAATATCATGTTTCAAAAGTCCTGGCATCTTTTTGTAAGCATCATTTTGCATTCTTTTGCATCTCTTCCACCATGCACAATACACAAAGCCTGATCAATATGTGTAACATATTTCTGTGACTGAATTTCATAAAAAGTAATGGACTAGGACAGTAAATGATGAAGAATGTTTCACTGTGCTAGTTTGTACATTTACATACATGAATTTTGTACATGTACACACATGAACACACTATTGAGCATCTCGAGTAGAGCGCTGACTTTGCTCACTGTGCTGGAATGAATCTTAAATTCCTGTTTTGTTTTTTTTTGTTTTTTTTAGCATATTTTGCAGTGAAGTGTTGTCTCATCTCAGTGGATGTATCTTGTACTGCTAAATCGATGGAGTGTCAGTACAGCTGTCATGTTTTGTGATGAAAGCAGGACCCTGTCTGCTTCATGCCTCATGCAACAGACTGCAGGTTGTGGAAAAGTGCTGAAATATCACACCAAACCTCAGCCTGGATGATGCCTTTATTTAAAACTGAACGACTTGCACCAGCTAAAGCTATACAGTATGTGCTGTGCCTATGACACTTTGTTTGAGGATTGAAATATACTGTCACAGAAATGGTTTCTTCTTTAAAGGTAAAAAAAAAAAAAACTTTAGTCAAGGGGATAACCTGAAATTGGGTACCCAGATTGACTACAGAGTGTGACAGCTGCAGTACCAATTCCTGACCAGATTTGAATTACATGACACCCTGCTGTGTGTCTATTTTTATTTCCCGACCCTGTATTTGTGACACTATTTAGATGAGCCCAGGTGAGGGAGCTAATTATTATCACAGCGTTTATCACAGATACTGCTGTAGTGTCATTTCACACATCACACTTTTATTTATTTTTCTGTTTAATCCCTTTTTAGGGTCAAAGTGATCAATTATCCAGTGACTTGCATAAGTATTGAAATGGAATTGAAATGAATGTAATTGGGCCTGTTATGTTTTTACTTACATTATATGTCTAACATTTGTATGTGCAAAATATTTTTACTGTGATGCAAAGTTTAATTGGACAAAAAAAAATCATTTTCGGTTGCATAAGTATTCATTCCTGGTTCAATATTCAGGAAAAAACACCTTTGGCTTATAATTACAGTTGTAAGTCTTCTGGGATATGTCTCTATCCGCTTTGCACATCTGGATCCTGAGCTCTGTCTCTTACAGACTTGAACAGGTTTTCTTCTAGGATTGCCCTGTATTTGACTCCATCCATCTTGCCCTCAACTCTGACCAGTTTCCCAGTCCCTGCTGATAAAAAAGCATCCCCACAACATGCACTGTGTGGATGCTGTGTTGCACTGCATGGATGATTTGTAAATATGGAACATTGGAACATGGAACAAATGTGATGTTTTATATTTTAAATTACAATTCATTCTAATGTCACATTAGCCCCATCTCTTATTACACACACCTAACATCATCATGCATGTAGAGGGATATATCTGTTTCCTTGAATATTGTTTTACAATGACTAATTACTAACTATGTCAATAAGGACAAAATATAGTCAGTTTTAGGGCTGTGTGAAACAAAATATATATAAAATATCACAATACCTGAAGGCATTTTAAAGATACATATCTAAAATGGTATTTAGACTGATTTATGTTTGTAGAACTGTTTTGTCACATTAAAAGAAAAAAAAAACATTTTGCACACAAAAATAGCTTTTAACAGGTACATGAGGACATAGTAAATGTTCAGTAATTTGTTACACTAAGTACTACTGATGGTGGTGTGTGTTATAATGTCATGATTATAGTTGTGATAGTATGTTGTACGTGTATTCTGATTTAATCGATCAAAATATCCATATTTGCACAGTGGCACAGCCTCACAGCTCTAGCGTTCCTTGTTCGATCCTGAGCTCAGATTACTGCCTGTGTGAAGCTTATCATGTTTTCCTTGTGTTCACATGGGTTAACTCTGTGTTCTCCTAAAAACTACTACAGTGTGTGTGTGTGTGTGTGTGTGTATATGGACTTGCGTCTTATCCAGGGTATATTTCTTCCTCACAGCCAGTGTCTTCAGGATAGGCTCTGGATCTACTGCCCAGGATAAAGTGTCTACTGAAGATGAATCAATGAATGATGAATAAATGAGACTTGAAAAAAAAAGACAAGGCTTGTGCCCAGTCTTCCTGAGGCTCCTTTTCTAAAGGTTTTTTTCTAAAGGTTGAACCTATGGTGCTGCACCAATAAGCACTTTACTTAGATTAAAAGTGTGTATTCCTACTACAGTTGGAAAACCAACTTGGTTGGATGCACTAAATTGTGGATTTAATAACAAGCCTCTTCATAAATCATAGCATCAGAAAAAGAAGTGAAAAGATCGTTTCTGTCTTACTCTCTCTCTCTCTGTGTGTGTGTGTGTGTGTGTGTGTGTGTAGATGAGGTCCATGTGGAGAAGCCGGGCCGTATGCGTGCCGTGAGGATGCGTGGTGAGGGGCTACTGTGGGACGACCCTCTGCACTTCTCGTGGCTGATGGAGGCCGAGTCGTTCACATCGTCAGTGCAGGCAGGTGGCCCCATGCCCGGCACAGCCATGACACTCGAGCAGAAGACCACCTTCGCCTTTGTCATCTTCCTCTTTGTCTTCCTTTGCATGCTGATCGTGCGCTGCTTCCGTATCCTGCTGGACCCCTACCGCAGCATGCCCACCTCCACCTGGGCCGACGGCCTCGACGGCCTTGAGAAGGGCCAGTTTGATTACACACTAGCATAGGGGAGGAGCATGTGCACACACACACACACACACAAAGCACTGACAAGATACACCTAGTTAAATGAATCACAAACAACCTTAAAGTAAGTAATGATTACAGGCAAACATCATATGATACTGTATATTACACATGTAGCTAAAATACTATATACACACACTTTGGTAATGAACCTAAATGTGACATGATATGAAGTAAAAAAATAAAATAAAATAGGTGCATGGTTAGTAAAATGTCAAGCTTGACTAAAATAGAAAACGTTGAGTCTCACACACACACACACACACGTGCACACACAGGGTGTTTTCCGAAAGGAGCAGTCAGGGATTGTGAGTGCTGCCAGAGGCGGTTGTGGACCGGCGTGTGCCCCTCTGTGCTGCTGTGAGCCTGGTGACACTCATACAGGGTAACCCAAGCGCTGCTCCTTCAGCTTCCTGCAAACACCCAGCACTCGTTTCCTCTTCTCACCGACGCCATTGATATCTGCACTGTTGTATACTGCCAAGTAGACATCTTTAGATGATATGTCCTTTTGAAGACCCTTTATAAGCACTTCATAAATACTACATAGGTTAATGCTTTTGTCTATAAAATTAAGCCTTAAGGTATGCACTGTTATTATCAATGCAGCTTAGTTTTGTCAGAATTAGCGATTAGGATGTGTTTGTGCAGTGCTTATGGCTTCATAAAGGGCCACTTATTCGAATTATGCTAATTTTGACATAGGCAGGTTGTTGGCAAATATTTTACATAGATGCTATAGATGGCACCTGTGGGTTTGTTTGTAGCCCAGTGTGAACATTCAAAACAATTGGAATCTTGTATGTATCTAAAACACCAGTCGTTTAAAAATGATCGTACAGTCAGCATATACTGCCTCATTAGCACAAGAAACTGAATTTAGGTCAGTTCCATTTTAATAGCTGATCTGCCATGATTCGCTTCGTCAACCTTTCCATTTGAAGCCGTAGCCGCAGGAGCCATAATCGCTAATTTGCCTTGAGAAAATTCATCGCTAAGAGCCAATGATGAGGAAAGGCCACTTTTCAGAGGTGCCTCCTGAGTCATTCATGTGATGATAAAATGTCTGTGTCACATTTGTCCAGAATTTGGCTGAATTGCACTGGAGTCATTCTCCTTTTTAGAGCTTTTAGTCTCTTTACCCATCAGCCCGCCAAATGATGTTCCTTTGCACTTTTATGTTGTCTCACCACTGTGAATGAGTCAATGAGAAACTAAGAGCACTTAAGGAGTGAGTTGAACTGCCAGTGACTTTGATTACGACTGCCACTGTTTTGCATGCTCAAAGCCCCATATGAATGTGTAAGAGAAACCTAAAGCACTGAGTAGTGCAATGGGACTTGACAGTTTTCAACGCAGATGATACTATCAGTTAAAATGAGTTCACTGTGAGGATCTGCTTCACTTCTCTGTGAATAACCTTGTGTCTGAGCAGTATGTTTTATCACAAATGTTCAAATAAGGAAAAAAAATTAATAATTAAAAAAACAATAGAAACCCCCCCAATTTGGAAATTCCCAAAACTGTGAGGATATTTAAACCTAAATACTGTAAGAACAAAAAAGGAATAATTAAACTGTAAAAAAAAAAAGAGGTTATAGATTTTCAAAAGTGTATTACTTATGAAGCTGAATAGTGGAGATTCAGACACATGGTACACACAACCACACCTGTATTTGTCTTCTAGAGAGATGAAAATAAACTCCAAAATCGTTAACTGACTCTCTGTTTGATTCTTCTTATTTTCTGGTAACTTGGTTTGTTGTGTGTCTTTGTATTATTATGTTCATTTTCTATCTCACATGGTTAAGTGTCATCATATTATTTAGTGCCACGATTGTTTCTCCTTTCAGTCATTCATTTATTCCTGCTGTTGTGTTCCCTAAATTCCCATCACCACCGATACATTTTTGTATTGAACATGTTATTTTTTTTTTTCTAAGCCATATTTTGTCCAACATTAAGATGCAAACACGGAGGACAGTTAATGGCCCCAACACAAGAAATCAATAAGTACCAATCTTTAACCATTTAAGTTTACTATGACTTTCATTTTCCTTTCAGGATGATGAAACACACAAGCCTCCTCCTTGATTTTAATCAATAACCTAAATGAAAAAACTGGTCTCATGAGAGGTTTAGAGGTCTTTGCTTCTGTGGTGCATAAAGGACACAAGATGCCAATATGTCCTCCAGCAGAGACAAGTGTATAAATCAGGTCTTTCTTAGAAAACTGTATGGAATTCAGATTAATAACCTAGTCAACTACAATGGCATTTACTGTCTTATATGCTAGGAATAAATGAGCCAGCAAGACTAAGCTCTCCTGCCTTTCATGGATAAAAAAAATAACATCAACATGTTTCAAATGTTTTATTTTTGGCATCCAGATCAGATCAGTTGCTTTTTTAAGGTGGATTTTGGACTTTTGTGAGACCGAGCAACCACAAATGTTCGTGAGAAAAATACACAGAATGAAGGCATGAAGAAGTGAGGCTGTGGCTGATTTCTTTCTAGCCCAGGCTGCAGATTCATGTCATGTCAGGTGATTACCAAATTTACCATAAATTTGTTCTCCATTTGAGCTGATCATTTTCCATGACACTTCACTGACACATCCTTAACACATTTTCAACGATTATGAAAGCACACATGAAAGGAAAAGTAGATGGAGAAAGCACAAATTGCCCAATGTACAGACAAATAACACAAAAGGACAGACAATTTAGTTTTTTGCTTGTTTGAATGAAAAGGTTACAAAGTTCTGTTTCCCATATTTGGCATAGAGAAGACATGGCATGAACCTAGTACAGCATCACAGCCTTGAAAAACCTATAAACAAACAAACAAACAAACAAATGTTTTTATTTATTTTTATTTATTTAAATTTATTATATTTTTTTTTATTTATTTAAAAATCACGAATGTGTGTGTGTGTGTGTGTGTGTGTGTGGGTGGGTGGGTGAAACATACTTGCATATTTTGTACATCCATTTTTTGCACATTCCTGCACAAATATTTCTTATTTCTTATTATTTCATATTTCTTATTCATTTCTGATTTATAATTTAGTTATTTACTGTATATAACTGTATATGTGACAAATAAAAATCTTGAATATTGAAAAAAAAACCCTTGGATCAAATTCTAGGCATAACCTGCACTGGTTCTTATTGGCATTTAAACTGCTGCCTGTGCTGCTGTAGAGGAGTGCGAAATATTTGTTATAGGTAATAAACTTAATGAAACTATGGACTGATAAAAAAAAACCAAAATTAAACCACTGACTACCGGTTATAAAACGACCGATATAACAGTGCAGCGTGTGGAAGAATAAATTCATTCATGTGCCACTATGTAAACAGTTATAATGTAAACACTCATTTTGACCAGCAGGTGGCAGCAGAACACAACACTGCAGTGCAGCTCCTCAAAGGCTGTGTTCTAATATGTAAAATATCTCTTTTGCCATGCTCCCTTGCCATCTTAAGACCATTTTCCAGGATTATAAGGTCAGCATCACTGTAGACTTTATTAAATTAATAAATAAATATAGTTTTTTTATTATTAAAGCCAAATATTTGACTACTCAATCAATATAACAGCTGAAGTAAGACATGCTACATAATTACATTAGTATGCTAACTAGTTAACACACTGGGCAGGGGAATGTGTGTGAGAAAATCCAAGCGATTATTTCAGTCTGTGGGTTACAGACCTGCACATACAGACAGCTTCATTCCTCTGATTATTTAAATGACTAATTCTTCTGTTGGTTAGTGTAGCTAGTGATTGCTGGAAATGTGTGAGCAAATTATGTAAGGAATAAAACACTTTAGGGCATGCTACTATAGGAAAATAATCAACGACGGGATGGGGGTGATGCAGCCTGACACAAAGTTTTACAGAGTTACTGTTACCACTGTTACCAGGAAAGGAGTTCCTGTTATCACTTACGTTATAGAAGCTATTAACTGTTATTCCCTCATCAGCCTCTATTTTTTTCCTTCTTGAAGTTAATAAGGCAAAAAATGCAGCTTGTTATGTTACTGAGAAACCGCAAAGCATATAAACACTTCATATAAGCACCTCTGTCCTGAAGACGTGTGTAGCTTACTTACGGACTGTTATAAACCACTGACACATGACACTTCTTTCAAAAATGTTAAATGAAGGTATCCTTAGAGAAAGCTTCACCAAATCAATGATTATTCGTTTCCCTTTGCTAAATAACAACACATCTGTTTATTATTACACTCCTGGGCAAAAAAATAAAATAAAAAAAGCCCAATTGGTCAGAAAATTAGCAAGAATTAAACAAATGCACTCCTGAGAGCTCCTGTGCCATTTGCTGGTTTACTTTTGCTGCAGTGAACTGTGTGTTTGGGGAAAAGCTAGAAACAGGGAAATTCACTTATATAGTCTTCTTGTATGCAAAGGTAAAATCATGATAATGATTAAAATGTTTGATGTAAAACTCAAACGAACACATGTCTGGGTGTACAAATTTTTTCCAAAAAATATCTTCTGGGATGTTTTTTTTTTTCTTAAAGGTTTAGTCATTATTCAGTTATCTGCTACACCTGATGCAGCCCATCAAGGGCCACAAGGCTTCAAGAAATCAAAGAGTAAAGCTTCCCAAACTAAGTTCCTTTAATTCTTGCTAATTTTCCTGACCAATGATTTGTTGTTAAGATCATTAAAAGATTCATATTTTGCCATTTTGGGCTTGGCCCCCCTTTTTTTTTTTTTTGCCAAGGAGTGTAGATTATGTAGATTGTTCACCATACAAGTGAATTAGCTGTTACTATAGAAACTGCTGGCACTATTGTCAGAGCCTCTGAAAATTAATCAACTCCTTCTGACCAATCAGATTTGTGCATTCATCAGCTCTGTGGTGTAAGGGTAGGAGAGGTAGAGAGGGTAATTATAGTTTAGCCTTGCTAATATTTTCACCTGTGTTTTTAATTCACATATTTGGGGATTTGAATTTATTGCCACCTAGAGCTATTCAGCAGCAAGAGAGAAAAGCCTCCTTTTTTTTGTCCAGGCCTCAGTGTCATTGTCAGCCAAAGCCTTTGAGGAGAACTGCAGTGTCAGGAAAAAGGTGGGTTCAATGTAAAAAAAAAAAAATTTTAAAAACTTTCCAATTGACTATTATTAACTCCAATAACAATGACTAACAGTGAGGAAGTATCTATAGCACGGAGATTTTTAAAAGTGACTGTTTAAAACACTGAGTACACAAAGACTGCCAAGTAGTTCTGTGTTTCAGTTAGAACACAATGAGTTAGCGTTACATTAACCAGCTGATATTTGTGTTGGTTAGTGGTGATTTTGGAACTAATTTGATCTGCAGAGATACACTTCTAACATTATGTAGTTTGAGCTAGAACTACAACATTAGACCTTAATACAACCATAATGCTGTTAATGTTAGGCTACTGTGTAACTAAAATGTTAAAATGTTGGTAAGAATGGCGTAATGCTGAATGGTATGGCATGTAGGGGCAGAGCAATACCAGGCCAACTAGTTGCACTTGCTTGACAAGTAACGGTGCCTAATTATCAAAATGAGAACTTCATGTGTTTAACACTTCACATTTAACATCACAATACCTTTGCTGAAGTTAAAGAAAGCCCAACAGAGCCAAAGTGCAATCATTCGAAAACTAGGCTTGTGGTGGGCATATCAGGAGTGTCGCCTATAATATTGAAGATAGCTTAGGGTTGGATGTTTTTTGTTTGTTTGTTGATTTACTGACACTGCAGTTCTCAAAGGCTTTGGCTGACAATAACCTGAGGCATGGACAATTTTTTTCCCCCCCCTAGAATCATACACGGTGCTGAATTAGCTTTAGCTGGCAGGAACCAAGATAAGCTGCCAGGCGTCATTACGCCTTTAATGAGACCAAAGCTGACTGTTACAACAGCTAGTTAGTTGACATAGCAATAACATAGTAATTATTATTTATTATTATTACATAATTATACAACAGCGATAAATAAAGAATAAAAGAATTATAATAATGAACAAAAATGAATAATACAACATCTGAGTTGGAATTATTTTAATTTGAAGACCGGCTCTGAAATGGCAATGAAGTACCATTACAGATTTTTTTTTTTTTTTCAAGTTTTTTGAGCCATCTAATGGTGAATCAATCCTCAGGTGGTGCGTTTACACCAATGACAATGTCAAAAGATTTGACGCCTAATATTTTAGCATTTTTTGCTTAAATGGCTTCTTTTTAAATGCTTTAAAATGAGGTATAAGCAAATGAAGAAATGTTTATGATTAAATTTTTACTAAATTGAGAAAAGGGGCGGCATGGTTGTGCAGTGGGTAGCATCATGGTGATGCGGAGGGTAGCATTATGGTGGTGCCGCAGGTAGCATCATGATGGGGCAGAGGGCAGTGTTGCCACTTCTCAACTCCAGAGTCCCCACTTGGATCTTGAGCTTGGGTTAATGTCTGTGTTTCTGTGCATGTTCTCCCCTTATACATATAGGGTATCTTCCATGTTCTCCAGTTTCCTCCCATGTCCCAAAAACATGCCAGTTGCCCCTAGGTGTGAATGTGTGTGCATGGTCCATGGGATGGACTGGCATCCCATCCAGGGTGTATTCCTGCTTCACACCCAGTGTTCCCAGATCCACTGCAACCCTGACCAGGATAAAGTGGTTAATGAAATTTTACTGACCACATAATTACTGACCACAAATGCACTCATATGGAAGGTTAAGCTGACAAAAATGTCAAGGAGTGTAACTACAGTTGTATGCAAAAGTTTGGGCACCCTTGGGCAAATTACATATTTTACTGATTTCCAAAGTGAGAAACAGTAAACACAACTTCTGCAGATTTTTGCTGCAAATGTTAATTCTCAGTTACGTTGAACTTAAATATTAAAAAAAATAAAATAGTAATTGTGGCATGTGCAAATGTTCGGAAACCCTTCTAGTAAAGTTTTATAACTCAATTAACTCGTTAGACCTTAATTGACTCTTTGGACTTGTCAGGTCAAACATTGTCATTAGGAATAACTATTCTACTCTAACACTAAAGCTAATTTACCACAACATGGTTGAATTTCTGAATCTGATTGGTCAGAAGGTGTGGGTTAATTTTATATAACAGCATGGCTCAGACAGTAGTTCCAGCTGTTACATAAACGATAGGTTTATATTAATATTAATTGGGAGATGTGGCACGTAATCTAAGCTTAATAATAAACTGATTCTTAAAAATCGTGTTGTTGTTTAACAAAGAAAAATGTGTGAACATTAATGTGGTAACTTTCTGTTAGTAGACATTTATATAACATTTATGGAGGGAGTCGCTGCTTTGCATCAGTCAGTAACAGTAATTTGCTCAGTCACATGGCGAGCTGCTTTTTTTCATGTCTTATTAATTTCAAGAGAGAAAAAAAAAGAGAGGCTAGTGATGTAACAACTGTTTATTTTATATATATATATATATATATATATATATAAGCGATAACAGGAACTAGCTTGTGTCACAGACATTCCATAACATTAAATGTAACTACAAACAGTCAAAAAGCACAGGATGACAATTTGTATATATTCCAAATATTCAAAATACTGACTTAGTAGGGTGTCCAAACTTTTGCACATGCCACAATTACTATTTTATTTTTTCTGTATTTAAGTTCAAATATAAAGTTGCTGCAGATATTGTGTTTACTTCTTTTCACTTCAAAAATAAAAAAAAGAATATGTAATTTGGCCAGGGGTGCCTAAACTACTGCAAACAACTGTATAGGCTTAGACACATAATACAGTGGCAATTACGTATATGCAAATACATATACACCATAGATCTAGTGTAAGGCTTAAACCATAAAAAGGTCATTAATATTTGTTTCCATGGAAGTGTTAATACATGGGAAACATCATATCATATACCAGAAAAATCTCTGAGTTGAAGCTGTTGTGTTTAATGAAGTTAAACCTCTAGTGTACTCTGATATACAACATGGTAAATGTTTTGGCACAAAAAAATACCTATACCCTGATATGAATAGAAAGCATCTTGGGAATTTCATAAAGCCCTGATGTGTTTTAAAGGTTTAATGGCAGAAAATGTTTGAAAAATCCAAATTAGTCAGGGTTACCTCAGTTCATCCAGCAGAACTGTATGGATACATACTTAAATAAATAATAACTAAATGAGAATTAAATTAAACTCATGTCAATTCTACAGACCCATCATGTGCTACGTGTTAAAGTTAATAATGTACTAGATATTTTTTAAATGCTAGTAGCGTAAGTTACTAAGGTACTAGCCGCCTAGAACAGTTTACGTCACATGCAGTCAGGGGTTATAATTCACACCTGGAGGGGTTGTAGTGTTTAAACATTCCCTTTCCTCACACTGTGAGTTCACATAAAGGAAATGCTGATTACTACTCATTACATGTCACCCATCATACATACTGTATATGAAGAACCACTGAAAAAAGCAGATAAGCTCTCAAGTGTACATATACCTATCTTATTAACACACAAGACAGGACATGTCCTGTATCTAACCCCTTTCCGGAAGGATTGAGAAGAACTAATATTGCAGGTAGTTACGTATTGGAAGGCTTTTTCAGTAACCCATTTGAGAGGTCACCTCTCAACATTTCTCAAGGCTGTGCCATGCTCCTGTGGTTCTAATTGAATGCCATGATGGTGGTAATGACGTCTCAGATTGGACAAAATACATTCCATACTTGAAGGACAAACATTAACAAGTTAATTTTTTTTTTCCCTGGAACTTTAAAACTTCAGCATTCGACAGCTTGCCATTGAAACATTCGCAGCCTTGTTCAAAATAACAGCTTGCGATTAGATCTTGTAGCAATAAAGGAATATCTACTGCAGAGGTTTTATTACAGCTCCAAATGTTTATTTTAAGGGGCTTAACACACATACAGCACAGCTGATTACATACATGTCAAAGCTTCACTGCTATGATTCCTCCATTTTGAACTGCAGCAGACGTCAAATGAACACATCTTTTAGTTTGTTTTAATAACGTTTTATAACTGCCAGCTGCTATGGAGAGAAACAAGATTAACAGATTGAGATGAGCTAGCTAACGACACTCTGAAGATATCAGCCTGACAGCTCATGAAGTACTGGAGGTTTATTGCAGAAGGAGAAAAAAGAAGGGTAGATCTGATTTATAAAATAAGATATAATGTCACTTTTCCATATTGTTATCATGTTCTTTTAATCATTTTCAGTGGAACTAATATAAAGGTATTTTATTTCCTATGCCTATTAAAGATTATGCATTTAAACAATTAAATGATCAATTGTAAGTACCACCACTGCTTCTACAACCTGTTGGTATCCACATAAAAATACACGAGAGTGTTGCATTTATCAATTTAAAAAAAAAAAAAGGGCCAAGCCCAAAATGGCAAAATATTAAGCTTTTAATGGTCTTATCAACAAATCATTGGTCAGGAAATTAGCAAGAATTAAACAAATAGATAAAGGAACTTTGTTTGGGAAGCTTTTCCCTTTGATTTGTCTAAATGTTTAAGCCTTGTGACTCTTGATGGGCTGCATCAGGTGTAGCAGATAACCAAATAATGACTAAACCTTTAAGAAAAAAAACATCAAAACAAAAAAACAAGATATTTTTGGAAAATTGTGTACACCCAGTCAGACATGTGTTAGTTTGAATTTTACATCAAACATTTGAATCATCATGATTTTACCTTTGCGTACAAGAAGACTATATAAGTGAATTTCCTTGTTTGTAGATTTTCGCCAAACAGTTGCTAGTTTTCTGATCAATGATTTGTTGTTAAGACCATTAAAAGCTTAATATTTGCAATTTTGGGCTTGGTCAATTTTTTTGCCCAGAAGTATGTGGCCAAAGTTTTGTGGACACCTGACCCTCACACCCATAAGTGGTTCGTCCCCAAACTGTTGTCACAAATTAGGAAGCACACAATTGTATAAAATGTATTTGTATGCTGTAGCATTACAATTTCTCTTCACTGGAAATAAGAGGCCCAAACCTGTTCCAGCAGGACGATGCCCCTGTGCACAAAGCGAACTCCATAAAGACAGGGTTTGACAAAATCTGTGTGGAAGAACTGGAGTGTCCTGCACAGAGCTTTGATCTCAACCCCACTGAACACCTTTGGGATGAACTGGAGCACCGACTGCACTCCAGGCCTCCTCACCCAACATCAGCGCCTGACCTCACTAATGCTCTTGTGGCTGAATGAACACAAATCCCCACAGCCACGCTCCAAAATCTAGTGGAAAACCTTCCCAGAAGAGTGGAGGTTATTATAACAAAAAAGGGAGCACTAAATCTAGAATCAGATGTTCAAAAAACACATATGGGTGTGATAGTCAGGTGTCCACAAACATTTGGCCATAAAGTGTATTTCCCAGTCCCCCCTGAAAATAGTTTCTGGCTATGCCACTGATCAACTGTGTAGGTCCCTGTGATATTTGGTTTTCTGAAAGATGTGTACTTATGTTGGGAAAACAAGGGAAATGTTAACCAATCCAATTCAACCCTACTACTACTAAAATACTTGTATCTTTAGTCTTATAGACTACAAGAGCAGACAATGTGTCATCAATAAGGCCTTTTCAGCCCACGACATAAGGCAGCAAAGCTGAAACACCAGAGATCACTGAAATGAAGCAAATTGTGGCATTTAAAGAGTAGTTTGGGTGTATTCATGTGGAACAAATGGCTCCTGAATATTTTCTTGGCTGGAAAATAACAAATAGCTTGTATTTTTCAATGAGTAACTCTGAAGCATTCTGAATGCATTACAGTGTTTCCCCAGTGGTAAAAAGATCTAGTCAAAATACCAGTGTGTGCCAAGTGGCTATAAAGGAAGGTTTGTGACACATTTCACTCTGGTTTCTGTCACAGTCAGTGACAGTACAGGTGCTTAAAGGCATTTAAAACAGTGACGGAACTGTTTTCCAGTCCAAAACAACGCCCCTCTAAACTCCCCTCAAAACACCTTGCTATTAACTAAAATGTACTGATGTCAAAACGGAATGTGGAATTATCTGCATTAAAATGTGAAACCTACATTACTTCCCTGAAGAGAATTCTTGTTTCACCTACCAGCCTCTGTAGTTTCAGCTTCTCTTTAAGAATCTTAGGCTAATTATACCACAATGTGGTTGAATTTCTGAATCTGATTGGTCAGAAGGTGTGGGTTAATTTTATATAACAGCATGGCTCAGACAGTAGTTCCAGCTGTTACATAAACGATAGGTTTATATTAATATTAATTGGGAGATGTGGCACGTAATCTAAGCTTAATAATAAACTGATTCTTAAAAATCGTGTTGTTGTTTAACAAAGAAAAATGTGTGAACATTAATGTGGTAACTTTCTGTTAGTAGACATTTATATAACATTTATGGAGGGAGTCAGAGGTGTCAGTGCTTTGTAACAGTCAGTAAATTTTCGCTTTCCGGTGCTCAGTCACATGGCATGCTGCTTTTTTTTTCATGTCTTATTAATTTCAAGAGATTAAAAAAAAGAGAGGCTAGTGATGTAACAACTGTTTATAACTGCTATAAAATAATCGATAACAGGAACTAGACATTCCATAACATCAATGTAACTATAAACAATTTGTATATATTTCAAATATTCAAAAGGGGGAAAAATAATTTTGTGTTAAGGAAAAGTAAGTATTTTGTCCAGTTGTTTGAATGAAAGTTTGAATTACTGTGTGTAATGTTTATTTTATAAAAAAATTTTTGTTGTTCTTTTTAAGGGTGCCAATAATTCTGGAATGGACTTTTTCTTGGCAGCACACGATTTATATTTTCATTTTCATAAACCAGGTCTATAAACTAGGTTCAGTCTGGGGTCGAAAGTAATGACACCCATTACACATTTGACAGCATTAAACATGTGTAGACAATAAAAATATAATGTACGCATTGCATGATGTATAACGAGTTCCCGTTTACAAAATACATTTTAAGATATTATAGGAATCGTTAAGTCTGGTAGAAACACGGTGAGTGGAAGAACAGCTTTGGCCAGAATAATGATGTTTCTACATGGACATATTTGTAGCCACAGATCTCGTAATGCTTTAGCCCATGTTTACTACAGGCACTGTGGCTACAGGGTATTATTATAGCACCTAACTGAGCTGGCACTGTAGCTATTCTTAAATCAACAGCATCATTTGCTTGATGTGCACCAAACTGACTCTGAGCACTGCATCACTGTATCTGAAGGTTTGCTTAGGGATCAGCTTTTGTCCGTGTTGTTGTTCAGTGGTGATGACTGCTTTTATTGTATTGTCTCAATGCCTAAGCAAGTGAGCATGAGGCGTCACGCGTGCTGACAAACAAAACGTACATTTCGAACAGATGTAGACAACTTCATCAGGCAAATGTTCTGATCAAACACTTTATATCATTTACAGGTGACTGTGACGTTTAATCGGATTAATTACATGTAATTAGATTTTACAGTTATTTCCACCTCAGTGTCTGTTCTTGTCTATTGAGCACTAACAGTTACGGTCGATTTTTAGAAAGAGAACATTGGGGCATGTTTGTCTTCTTCACACTGTGTCAATTCATCTAAGAGCCTGACCTACAAATATGACACATAGTCCTCATTTTACACTGTCCCCTTAATTTAACATGTTCAGTTTGCCAAAGAGAAAGGGACACACTGTGAACCTTAATAATCTATCGTAAGCTGAAAGGGTAGGAGTTTTGTGGAATAAAACAGAACTAAGTTGCCAAAGAGTGAGAAGTGTCATTTTAAATAGATCCTTGGTGAGGTGTTTTTACCAAAAGAAGTACTGCTTATGGGATATTTTTGCTAGCACAAAGATGAGGATAGATAGATAGATAGATAGATAGATAGATAGATAGATAGATAGATAGATAGATAGATAGATAGATAGAAGAGACAAGGTGAGCTTTGAGTTCTAATTTAGAAGATCACATTACAGTGATTACAGAATGCTACTGACATTAACCAGACATGCAGTTGTAAGACAATAGTTCCTAAATTTAACCAAACTCTCTGTCTGGTGGATAAAACACAAAGTGATCCTTCTGTGTCTGCTTTGACCTCATTGGCTGGAACAACCATGTTTGATCCCAGAGAGCTTCATTTTCCACTGCTTGTGATTTCATACTATAATCTCCTCCACATGGCTGTCCAGACACAAATCTCCACCACTTTGTATTTATACACTTCCGAGACTACTCTTGATTAATTGTTCAGCCAGATTACATCATTCAGAAACATTTTAACCCGAGACAGCTTTGTCTATGCCAGAGTTCAGTGGAGTGGAGAAAGGTAGTTTTTAAAGAGCAGTTTGTGTGCATTCATGTGGCATAAGTGGCTATTGAGCCGTTCCTACATTAACCAAATGATTGTGCAAACGATATTCTGGCTGCATTTCAATGTCTACAGTGGTCGAAATGTCTAACAGACATTTTAGAAGCATCCATTAACCTTTAATAATAGTATTAAATATATATTAAGACTAGTTTACATGGAATAGTCAGTATACTATTGTTGTATTCCACAGGTTTCCAAACTTAATCTTGGAGTACCCGTCTGTCCTGCACATTTTAGTGTTTTCCCTGCTCTAACACACCTATTTCAACTGATGAAGGTCTATTAGTTAGCTGATTAGTTGAATCCGGTGTGGTAGAAGCAGGGAAAATACTAAAATACCCAGGACAAGGGGTTCTCCAAGACCAGGATTGGGAACATGTGTGATATGTTTTTAGCTTGATTAGCTTGGTTTTTAGCTTGATCTCTTTTTTTAGTATCACCTATGAGGAAGAAGTGGAAGTGAGCATGTGACAGTTCTGGGTCTGCAGCTGCGCTATACCAATGGATGACCCACATGACTCATGCATATCTGCTTTTACCAGCTGAAAAGTGTCTCACTTTAACTCATCCCTGAAAGGGCAAGAATAAGCAAACATGTTGTGGGAAGTTTTTGGGTGGCTCACGCAATATTTCTCGTATTTCCACATTCTTTTCATGCAAAAGTACAAATAACAAGGAAAAGAGCATGTACTAACAGAATAACAAAAAAAGGTGTTTAGGCTGCAAAACAATTTACTTTTCAGTCAATTGTTGGTGGTATCACTGGTCAAAACTCTTCGGGCAGAGCATAAAGAGATCATCTCAATTACACTGCTGGAAAGCTAGTAATTGTGGGAAAGAGTAAAGCCAGGAAATGACTTGTAAACTCACAGTGGTGAGGCTTTGTTAATGCGAACTCCTCTCTTTTTTGGCCCTCATCGACTCAGGTCAAAACACCTAGCTGGCCTCTCGCTTCCACAACTGCTCAAAGGAGCCTTTCAGTCCAAATGACGAGCTTAGCATGCTCCCTGCTTTGCTTTGTTTGCTGAAATCTAAAAACTCTGAGTAACTCCTCAGTCCACTTAGGCCACAAGCTGAAAGTTTATTATATGATGGGAGTAGGTATGATACAAGAACTGGAGAAAATCACACACGTAAGCTTTAGCCAGCTGTGAGGAAGCTACGTTTGGTTTTAAATAGTATGTGCTGTGGCATGTGACTGAAATGCAGGCAGATATGTGCTCAGGCTGTAGTGGAGACAAGCTGTGATTACTGACTGAAGGGTGAAAATGACTTTCTGAAAATGTGTTGGAAGTGAGAAGTGAGAATGGCAGCTTCAGCCAGCCGCACAGACTGGTCATTTTTCTTTTTGTCTGACTTCAGCCCACTGAATAGTTATTATACATTATTGTAAAGCTCGCAAATAATGGTCATTGGACCAGAGTCAAAGTACACTACCAGCCAAAAGTTTGGACACACCTGTAGAAAGGGGTTTTCTTAACTTTATCTAAACTAATTTCGACTATTTTAGAATAAGTATGAATTATTAACAGTATGAAATAACACATTTGCTGTGACAAAAGTGTTAAATTCTTAACAGTGCTCGTGCTGGAGCTTTGTTCAATCTTGAAATTTTCAGGCCCAGGCTTTTCTTAATGTTTCCAAATAGCACTTAGTTGAGAACTTGTTGCCCATTTCTCCTAAATTATAAATACTTGTTCAAGGAAACAATTAAATTTGAATTAAAACTACTTGTTTTATGTGAAGGCTACTTATTAAAAGTACATTTAGATTCAGAAATAAATTAATACATGTGCAATAACTTCACTGTTTTTGTCTTAGAAACAATATTCAACCATAAGCCTTTATCAAAATATCTGTAAGACACTGAAAATATATATCCAATCTATGTCCAAATTTTGGACTGGTAGTGTACCTATCTTCACATAATACACTGCCCGGCCAAAAAAAAAGTCACTGTTTAGATTTTAATAGGCAAATACATAAGAATCTATGAATGGATCATTATTAGAGTGATTATAATGTTTCTAGCA
>CM075019.1:14157444-14170825 GCA_037576675.1 Pangasius sanitwongsei | reverse complement strand
CTCATCTGGGTGCAACAGATAGTGCGATTAAATAAATCCCTTCTATTATTGTGCGCTATAAGGACAAGTAGTGCAATAGTGCTACCACTAGTTAATTACCACCTAGTCAGTTAGGTTTCCGACAACTAAAACACGGGACCTTTTACTTGGCTGGTGGGCTAGTTAGTAAATTTATAATTTGTCCACCCATGGAGAGCCATTCTAAAGAATGTAAAATGTACCCAGTAGAATAAGCAAATTACAGATTTACTGCTCAAATGTTCCCATTACTCTTATTACACAGGGCAAAATAAGCAAAACCAAGTACAAGTAAGAATGTTGTACGAAGTAACCATATCTCAGCTGTGGGTGAGATTAGTGTAAGATTTAAACGACCCACTGGGCTGTTGGACTCGACATGGGGTGAACTCCAAATATCAGTTGTAAAACTGAGTGTGCAAATGTCTTGTACCATGCTGTTAATGTGTGTTTATATTGTTCAGTAAAATTCCAGTAGAGCAGCGTGTTCCAGTAGATTACTCGTCCCCTGACTGCGTCATCGCTCAAAATAGGCCGGAAGTCTTCCCCAGCTCACAGTGTCCGCTTGTCTATGCCTGACTCCATGACTTTACTGGTTATACAGGATATTTAGCATTCCTGCTATTTTGTGTTGCTTGCTAATCGCCATACCTTTAGTAGTTTATCCTATTTTCTGTGTTCTTTTTGGTGTTGGATTCTCAGATGTCTGTGGTTTGTGGTGATAAGATGCACATGTTGTACACAGGAAATTTTTCCATCTTTTGAAGAATTGTGGAAAAGAAAAATCGCTTCACTGGAAAACATGTTGCTGTGTTCTGATATTGTCAGAAATTTGGCCCACATTTGGCCAAGCTGGACTCTGCGACTGAGTCACTTCAAAAGAAAATAGGCTGAATTTTGGCTGGCAGCATAAGTGCAAAACAATTTCAGAAATTAAAATGCAACAGCAAATTCAGAAACACCACAGGAAGGTGCAGCAGCAAAACTAAAAACCACAAGAGCAGCACCAGAAATGCAGCGGCAAATTCAGCAGCACGTCAAGATGGAAAGGATAGGTCCTTACTGAACATCACATGCTCGTTGCTGATCGGACTTCACCTGGGAAAATAACCGCACATTTTCCGGCGGTTTTTTTGTTAGCCTAGCAAAAACGATTTAATTTGTAGTTTTTTTTTTTAATACAGTTATTCTTTTTTTTTTTTTTTTTTTTTTTTTTCCCTCTCAACAACCCAGTTTCTTTAGCTTTTTGGCTTTTGAGTGCTTGCAAACTCCTATTATTTTAGTTATGCGTTCAACTTTGCACTGCACTGATATCATTTGAATGCCCTTGATTAAATATTAGCATGAATAAAAGATTCAGTAGATCCATTTACACTCATATTTTCTCTCACTGTAAACATCCTGCAGCTTTCCTTTTCCTGTAGTCTCCCAGACTGACGCATGCTGTAGCCAATCAGCAACAGGCGTCTGATGTTCAGTAAAGCCCCACCCTTTCCATTTTGAGTACATTTTGATGCTTTTGTAAATTTGTTATTGTGTTTTCTGATTTGCTAATCCATTTTGCACTTGCGTACCACCATTAAAAATCTGTGCAGTAGGTTTCTGGATGACTGAAACAGCTGATTGTTAGCGTTATGCCTTTTTCCTTTTCAACCTGGTTTTCAGGTTATGGTGCAGAGGTGATATCTGAGCTTCCCTGGATTTTACAGATGACTTCTTTCTATTGAAGAGAATGACATGATGTGAAACACGACTCTTCCACATGGCCACACACACATGCCCTACTGGGTCATACACTGTTGAATGGGGAAGGGATGAATGGACCATTCCTTCTTTCTCAGCCTATAATAGTTCAGTATTAAAAGGCACATGACACACAGCTGGTACTCGAGCCCGACTACCAGCTGTAAACTTCGTATTGTGTTGTGGAGGGTTCTCAGGAGTAGAACATTAGAGGACATGAGACAGGTTTTTGTACTTTTAAGCGATGTTATTTTAAGCAGTGCTATTTTATATGCATACATTTGTGCAAGCAAAGACTGTACAAAAGTTTGTTTTTGAGTTTATGAAGATATTAACTATCCAAAAGAAAAAAAGAAGGAGCACCATGAATGACTTTCTGAAATAGTGATTATCCTTTAAAGGTGCTGGCATTCAGTTAACTGAACAGGCTGTTCTAACCTTCATTTTAACTACATCTATTCAGTTATGAATAATTTGCTGATGATTACACTGCACAAAGCTCTGATAATGAAGCTCATCTTTCCTTCTTCTGGAGGAAGGGAAGACGGCTAACGTTACTAGCTACATGGTATGCTAAGTTTCGGAGGCATGATAGTGATGATGAAGATATCTGACTAGGAAAAAAAATGTGGCTTGCTAGCTACATTTATGCACCTAAGTGCAGTTTGATAACATGTCTAGTTCAGTTCAGTTTTAACTGTATAGGGAGTTTAACAATGAACACTGTCACAAAGCAGCTTTAGAGGAATCCAGATTGAGATCACTAATGAGCAACGTCTAATGCGGTGACAAAAAGGCAAAAAGTGGCCAGATCAATTCAAACAGTTCTAAAGTGCAGAAGCTTGAAGCAGAATTAGAGCATCAGGATAAATCGGGCAGATTTATGTGGCGAGAGGAGCTACAACCGTAGGCGTGTTGCACTGGCAGCCAGGCTGCACTGAGAGAGTATCTCATTCACTACATCTGGCAGATTTCACTTCTGCACTGTCGCTTTGGGGAGTACAGCTGATAGATTACTGACCAATCACTGCTCAGAGGTAGCCATGATCGTTTTCTACTTCACAAATCCCTATTTCCGCTGGGGGGTCAAAATATTTATATATATATATTGTTTTTGTTGGTGAATTAGTAGGCTGCATGGAATTGGCCTGAAGCCCTGAGAAATCTGAAAATTCATTCATTTAATTTTACAGTACTTAATTAACTAGGTGCAAATGGGTCCCTGGAGGACTAGTGGTTAGGCGACACACTCACCGCTGCGGCCCGGGTTCGATTCCCCGCCAGGGAACCGACCCCAGCAACTGGCGTGGCGTGCATCAGTGCGCTCTCAGTGCCTGTCCCAAGCCTGGAAGAAATGGGGAGGCTTGCACCAGGAAGGGCATCCGGCATAAAAATTGTGCCAAATCAAGTACACGGACCAATGATCCGCTGTGGCAAGCCTTAACAGGAGCAGCCGAAAGAAGAAGAACAAGTAGCTACTTGCAGCTGAAAACATGAAACAGAACAAGATGGTCACCAAAACCACATGGAAAACATCTAAAGTTTGGGAAAACTGTAACGTTCAGTTTAGTCGCAAAACTTATGATGGCGAAGACCTCTCGTGCGAGAAACAGAACAAGACTGATTAAAAATAGCTGTTTTTGAACATATGCTTGCATATATGCTAGAAATATAGCAATTCTACTTTTCTTTATGACCGCAAACTTATGCTGAAACCTTGAGTATCAACTGATGCCAATCCTGATGTACTGATCTTTAAATTATATGATGTTTAACTGAAGCATTTTAAATCCTAAGAGAAGTGCTTTAGTTATGAGTTAAATTTTTCTTTAATGTCTACTAAATTTAATGACTTAAAACAGAGAAACAGTGAAAAAATTATACATTCTAATATTTCTAATAAATTTTATTAATAAAATTAAAAAAAAATACATACAGATTCAGAACAAAATTTGAACATCAATTTGCAAGCTAATTTATCATGTCATCATGTTGCCCAGGCCTACACACGCATTATTTATTCTGCCATTGGTCATGATGATGTGTGTGTGTTTGTTTTTACCTCCTGTTGCTTAATTTGAAAGTGGTGTTGATTTTGAGAGGACTTGTTGTCTGAAAGCAGTTGATTCTCATTAAAAAGCCCTACACACCGACGGGTACAGAAATATTTCTTGCGACTGTTGCCGATTAATTTCATGACGACTGTTTGAACCGACGCGTAAGATTCTGTTTTGAAGAAAAGCCATTACTGTATTTGGATTAATAAGCAGATATTCTTCAGCTTCTCCTTTACCTTGGCTAAAGCTAGCCCACAGTTTGTGTTGCTCATGTCATTCAGATCACATAAATGTGTTCGTGTTTGCGTATGACCATTTTTATAGTGTGTACCCGATTATCCTTTGTGAATGATAGACAGATAAATATTTTATTGTATGATTTTTTTTTTTTCTCCTTTTCGTGAAAGTTTGAGTACACAGTATTATCGCTGGCGGTTGTTTGTCCATCCATCACTGACAGAGCTGTGTGTACCAGGTGTGCTGCTTTTAAAGAACAGACCAGACAGAAAGGTGGGAGGTTAAAAAAAAACAGGCTGTGGTTTCCTAGCACCCAGCGCTCCAGGTCTCCATAGCGATGCCAGTCTCTTGGGTAGATGAGAAGAAAGCGGTGTACAGTGGGCAGAACACAACAGTCTCCAGTGGCCAAGCCGAGTAAAGATCACGTGGCGTGACGACTCGCTGATCGTCGGAGATTTTGTCTGAAGATTTATCACGCGCACACACAGGTTTTGAAGTTAAATGTAGTGTAGCTGTATTTGGGGTACTCTGAATACTGAGTATACTTTTCAGTTGGAGAAATTTTAAAGCATGCATACAAGCAGCTGTGTGTTTTACTGCTGTACTCTCACCACTGCCATGAAACCGGTGGTGCATAGTGCTTTTGTGGAGCTTTGTTCGAGACTCTACCCCAAACAGTAGGATAACTCTTACTGAAAGCACAATGGAAAATTCAGCAATACAACCCCTGATGTCTGAACATCAACATCCAGACAGCTGGAGCTGGAATCTAATTTTAGGATATAATTTTAGGAACAGCAGGACAACTTTGAAAGCCTTGTAATCCTGTAACGATCAGAGATTAACACCAGATCCTAAATGATCTAATAATCAGAATCCAGAAGCCGATCATTAAATGTTGGCTTGTGGCACTGATGAGTTGTTCATGTGGCTGGATATGACGTGTGAAGCAGCTGATTATTGGCACTCGGGGCTTGCCGGATGACAGCTGTCTGTCTCTCTGTGTAGAGACGCACACAGTCTGCTGCCTGTCACTTTAGTTTTCTGAATGTGAGATGTGGAGCAACGGGCGCGATCGCGCCTCGTCTACTGAATTTGACCTCTGCTGTTAAAGAAAAAATTTGCTGAGCAACTTGAATGTTAATTTTTGTAATAAATGTGATTTATTTTGCAATGAAATTGACCTATTGCTCTGATTTCACTTTAACAGTTTCCTATATTACCCACACTGCCGTTTGACTACCTGCTGATAAAGAGCCAGTGGGATTTATGCTGCATTTGACTTACCTCGGAAGTGGGAATTCCGAACTCGGAATAGTTTTCAACCTCCATGCATTCAGGCTACAAAGTGAAGGGAAAAAGCCATGAACACCTCCATGTTCGTCGTTTGTTAGCAGCAAACTAGCCAGCTAACTGCAATGAGTGATGTATATTTGCCTCCTCAAATCAGCGAAATGTATAGTCAGTGTTATAAATTTAACAAGCGAATCTGTCTGTGTGTTTATTGCTCTAGAGCAAATACGAGCAAATTCAGCATAACTCATTAAAGGTAAGAAGTGCTACTTTGTTACTGTTGATGTTGAGCAGCCATGTTGATTTGATTTGATGGAGAAGACCATCCCAAGTTCCCGAGTAGGAATTTTTTTTTCCTAGTCAGAGGTCAGAAATAACGAGATACAACCTCTAGTTGAATGCAGCATTAGCCCTTGCTTCATCTCTGCCTAAACAGAGAGATGCAGCAGTGCTTTAATCCTTTAGTCTGCCCAGCTCTCTCAGCTCCTCATCTGTACACTCTGCTCAAACAGATCAGCTTCCGAAGCTTCAACTTTCCTCAATCAAAGCATCATTCGTCATCCTGTAAATTGCTAACTAACCGAGTCTAACTAGCTGAGTGACATCAGCACAGCTTACAACCACTAACTTGTCACAGGAATAGCGAAAAAGAAACAGCACCTACCAACCAATTAACACCAGAATCACTAAGCACATCACAAATATTTCAATATAAACATAATTTTTTTATTTTTCTTTGAGTGTGATATCCTCCACCCTGCATGTTTCATGTTAATGAAACAATAATAGGCTTACATTGTTGGCTCCATGGCATTTGAATTATTATTATTATTTTTTAATCTGTTTACTGCATTTCATGAATATTTTGTTAAGATTGTGGCTCTATTCACGGTAGGTTGTTGTTGTGTTGCCGCAGGAGTAGTGAAGTCTTTGTGAGGTGAAAAAAGTCACACGGGTGCATGGGTTATCATAAAAGGAAGCAGGACCGTAATCAGTATAGGCTTGTAAGCTTTTATCTCTTTAATGCTAATGTTTCCTGAGTAAATACTGACTGCAGCAGAATGGTTAGTGTGTAAGCCATTGAGCTTAAGCAACTCAGAAAAGGGCCTGTAATCGAAGCTGATCATGGCTCCACTCCACATGCTTCAGTGTTTATCTTTCTCCCTCCCCCCCAGGCCCATCTTGCCATTACGAGACTGTGTGCAAACTGCCGTCAGAAGCAGGAAGGCAGCAGGCCACAGGCCTCCTCTCACGCCTGCCGTGTTTGAGCGAGATTGAGATTTCACTGCCATCTGAAGCTGGTATAACGTAAACACTTCGGTGTTATAAAGGCTACTTTGAAGACGGTTTCTTTTCCTAATTCCTCAAGGTTTAAGATTTTTGTCATATGCACAAGCTTTCTTGTACAGTGAAATTATTAGTTCGCACACTCACAGATTTTGCAGTAGGAAAAAAAAGATAAATATTAAAAAAAGAAAGTATGACAACAGGCCCCATTTATCAATCTTTTCGTAAACCTGTTAATGTTTTTGTATGGCAAAGCGACCTATAAATTCCTGTCAGATTTATAAAAGTTTCCGTAACACTGATTTTCTTCGTACTCGCATGTGTATGTTGATAAATGTCAGTCACCCGTAAATTACCGGGTGTGTTCACGGGACAGCTGATTTCCGTGTAGTAACACGCACAAGACTCCATAAAAGAAAAGGCAAAAATGATGACTAAAGGGTGAAAGGATGCCTCCTAAGCACAGTGTGCTAAACCTTCCAGTAATGCAGCTCAGCCACTGCAGCGCTTCCACAGACTTCCACAGACGCACCCTTACTTTTATAGGACGCCATTTCTTTTGTCCTAATTTAAGGGTTAGTCTTATTTGTCTTGATTTTATAGATTTGTTGGAGTGCTATCTTTCAAGTCATTAATGTAAAACAAAAAACAAATTGTTCACTAAATTGAAATAAATAAGTGATTTTTAGCCACTTCAGTCAAGGGTCTCCTTTTATGTAATTTTACAAAAACGCATGAGCTCTTGTTGGATACAAACATTTTTCCAATCTAACTGCATTTATGAACAATTAGAAACACATTTCTTGTGTAAATGCCCCTACAGTGCTCATTCCTAATGATTTAGGAATACAGTTGTTTGTATCTAGCTTGATAAATAAGGCCCAAAGTTAAGAACACTGGGGGGGAAAAAAAACATTAGAAGGTTGTCATGGAAATATTTTACATAATCCTACACTGAGACTGTATAGAAATGTGAAATACAGAATACGCAATGCAACATTGGAACAAGATAACAATATGGCGTAAAAATAATAAATATGAAAACTATAAATGAGACATAAAGAACAGTGATGGGGGGAAAGAAGCAGAGTGAAAGTAGTCATAGTCATTTTTCGGTCAGGTGTTTACATTACTCGAGACTACTTTTGCTGTTTTTTTTTTTTAATCCTCACTCTTATGTCTGAACCATAGTTTGATTTATTTCCTTATGTAAAAAAAAAAAAAATTAAAAAAATTAGCAGTTCTACTTTTCTGAATGTTTCAGTATCTGTCTGCTTCAACAGTGTCACTTATCATATCTGTGGAAAGTCCTATCGGCTGCTTTAAAATCTTAGGGAGGTAATACCTTGAAACTCGAGGCACGTACAAACCAAGTTGAGCACAAAAACAGTCTGTGACCTTGACGAAAGCTCAGTTGCTGTTGATTGGTGCTGGCTGTGGTCATACGTTTGATTAGGAGTTCTCTCAGATAATAATGCTTTTCTCCATGTTTCTTACTAGAAGAAAAGAAAGTAGCATGTGCAGCTCCTTCTTCAAGAACTTCTGCCAGTTCTTTTAAAACCGTCTGAAGCTGACCGAGCGCTTGGTAGAGACGGTGTCTGCTGAAAGGCAGCACTTTATCAATTCCCCCCCTCATTCAGCTCGTGGAAAGGAACTCGTCTGAGCTCTTCAGTTTGAGCCCAGATCTCCAGCCTCATGTTACCTCCTGTTTTATTTTGGCTTTTGAATCGTTTTGAGTTCGGGGTTTGATCATGGATCTGTAGCCAGTGATGAGTGAACTCGCAGTAACAATGAGCGGCTTTGTTGCTTAGAGAGGAAGCCTGATTATCTGTGAGAGACATGAGCTCGGATTGCGTGATGTTATTTTACTTGCACAGTGTTGTGGTTTTTTTTTTTGGCAGTTTTTCCACATGGTATTTCTGTTCTTTCGTGCATTTTGAATCATACTAGGTATATGCTTTTATATTATTATCATCCTGAATAAAAATGGTATATATTCCAAATATTAATCCAATTGTTCATACTTAGGTGTTTAAACGAAGCTGTTTAAGTAAATTCTTACGTTTTAGAATTTAAAGTGCAGCTTAAAGCTAGACGTATTATATACTGTGACAGAATTGTCCAGAGGTGTCCAGAGTTGTCACCGTTTTAATACAGAAAGACTCGCCCACTGCCTTTTACAATGCTATAGACATTCACAGCACATCAGGTGATTGTTGTTAACAATGATTCTTTGAAAACATAAACACACTTTCCACAAACTGTCTGGTCGCGAGCACGAGTGTGTGTTTACATGTGTGTGTCTGCTGCCCTTTTGTTTGCTGTGACCTCACTGACTGGTCTGTCTTAATTCAGTCACGCTGGATTGTGCTAGCAGCCGTGGGCGAGGCCTGAGAGGTTAGACAGAGGTTTCAGGGCTGTGTGTGTGTGTGTGTGTGTGTGTGTTTCTACATGTGGGAGCAGTTTATCTGTGGCCAGCTGGTTTAACGCTTTGGACTTGTGGTTCCGGCTTGTCACAGACTATGATATTCTTGTGGGCTGAACCACATTTGCTGAGTTCAGTATCTATGAGAATAGTGTTATACAGGTTTTGGTATTCTTTTTAGTTTTGCTTGTTTAGTGTCAGGTATTTTACCTGTTCATCATGTAGTAGATATAATTGTACTAGGGATGCACAAACGATATATTTATTAGCTAGCTCTCTGCGTAAACATGCCAGCGTTCTGCCCAGTCCCATGTTTTGGCTGCCCAGAGACCTAATTGTAATATAATAACATACTGCCAGCCAATTAATTAGTTAAGTGCATTAATACAGGTGAACTGAATACCTGGAGAGATGACAACTTTGTGTAACTATTCTACTAATAAAGTTTCTAATGCAGCACGTTTGGAGATTTTGACAAAAAAAAGTCAGCAAGTCATAGGTCTTTTAGTATAGCACTAAGCAGTGACTAAGCAGTGAGTTATATGACGGCGTTTCACTGCAGTTTATTTTGCTCGGTTTCGCCAGTGTTTCCACATACCTGCGTGTTCCTGGTTCATATGTCATCCTGGCACACTGATTAATCTGCCTAGAGGGGAAAAAAAACGACCTAGCATCAAACCTCGGCCGACGTGTGTAGTGCAGCAGGTGGTGGAATTCAAAACGAGTAGTGTGTACTATAGTTACAGCATGGAGGTGTGTTGCACCACTGTGAAGCTCATTAAATTTAACTACACATCCCAAATGAAACGTTTTAGCATTTTTTTTTTTTTTTTTTTTCTGGTTGTTGAAATCTGTTTAGTCCAGGCACTCGGGCTAGTGATTAGTTCACCCGTGATCATATCAAGGAAGGCTGAACTCTTGTTTTCTGAGTTTGGAGTAAACGTGCATATCTGAGAATGCTAATTATATGCAGAAGCAGTGTTTTGGTAAATGCAGTAACTGTGACTGGCTATAATTACCTAGGATCATGCTTGTTTAGGATGCTGTCCACATTCATCACGAGTGCGGGCGATTGCGCAGACCGATACGGCTTGTGCATTAGGACTGGGAATGGAACCTGATTGCTGTATGAAAATACAGGCATAAACACTTCAAACCTTTGCATAAACCTTGCATAAAAACTGTTTGTAATAACGTTTTATTAGATCGAACAGCCCATATTCAGCCCATCTAGAGCGTTTTTATTTGGGAATATTCCACGAACAGGTCGTTAACAGATGTGTGAAATCTTGTGGCCTTTTTTTTTTTTTCTTTTTTCTTTTTTCTCTTTCTTTCAGAGGCGCGTGGTGTGTGTTAATAAACATGTGCAGGAAGAAGGTTCGTTTCCCGGAGTAAATCGGAGTAAATCGGCACCACAGATGTCTTCCACAGATGGAACAAGGAAAATTACTGTGATCTAAGTGATACGGTGTACAGCTCCACCGTGTACATGCACAGTCCTGGAGAGAATCGTGCCATTTCATTAATGTGTCCTGATGAAACCCAATCAGAGAGCTGAGGACAGAAGCAGCTGACTTCCAAGAGCATTCCTGTATCAGGTTATCACGAACAAAGTGCACTTCAGGAGGTACTGGCTGCTTGTGCAATGCTCAATCCAAATTGCATTTTCCAAACAAAAGCCTCTTTGAGTTTTGAGGGAGGGACCGATCTCCACCTCTACCTCACTTCAAGGTGAACTATTCATGTAAGATTGTATGTTTATGAAAATGCGCAGAGGGGCTTCTCTTAGTGGCTGCTGATGGAGTTTGAGAGAGTGCTCTTTTCCTGTTTAGAAACGAGTCTGGCCGTCACTCCGTTACAGTCAGAAATAAAACTCAACCTGGCAGAGCAGCTTCTACAGACAGCCAAACAGGAATGCACTATATTTTTCCATAGTGGTGTTTGGAATCACATGGGGAAAGATGTTGGGATAAATTGGGTCCTTGCTCTTGGATCATAAGTGTTGTCTCAGTTCCTGCTGAGAAGCATGATGAAACATTTCAGAGCAACAAAATCAAACATAGTTGTCTGGAAGAGGCATGATTATTATTGGACATCTAGTTTTTTGCTGAAACATAAAATACAATTTGAGATTTTTGAGGCTTATGTTATATTGATTTTTATTTATTTTTTTTCCCCTGCTTCTGATTTACCACTTAAAGAAACTGGAATTAATTCTCCAGAACTGATAGCCTATATAAAGTCACAAAAACAAGCAGGTTTAAGGAGAATACAGGAGGCCATAATATTACCAGTTGTGCAGTCGGGAACTGCTTGCTGGCAGTGGCAATTGCTGGATGGAGGATATTTAGGGGATTCTACAGTAATGTGCAGTAAACTGTTTTTAAAAAAAAAAAAAAAAAAAAAAAAGTACTGATTTTTTTGTTTTAGATGTACTCCTTTTACAAATCAATTGTCTGATGTCCACATGGTTGACATTTCCACTGTTGATCTGCTGCTCCAATTGTTTCAGTGTGTCTGAGCACTGACGGATGCAGGAGAGGAAAAAAAAGAAAGAAAAATATATGAAAGTGCTGTTTTTTTTTTTTTTTACAATGTTTTATTAAATATGGTTAACTGATATTATATACACTAATTCATGTTTTCATACTAATTTGCTAAGCTTACTTTGGATTGGATTGGATAATCATAAATCTGTGGTCCTCATCAAGAACTCCTCTTCAGCATCCACAGCACTGTTCCGTTTGGTCTCAATTTAGAAGTGTTGTCCCGCTGTACTGGATTTATGATCCTCGCTGATGTATTAGAGTACTTGCAAGCCAATCATGGTCAGGCGGTCGTATACACACATTTCTTCCTGCTCACAAGGCTTTCAAATAACAAATGTTAAACTTGCCAAATTGATGCTATTGATGTTTAAAATAACTTTTCTGTTGGCTCTTGTAGCTGAAGCTAAAGCAAATCTCGGTCAAGATGGGCGTCATATGTTTTAACAAATGGTCATTAGGCAGACCTTATTACAACATGTTTACAGGCAGAAATATCTTTTAGCACCCAGCACATTCAGTACTTATCTGACATTTCCTTGGAGTCTAAACAGCAAGAAATGACCTCTAACCAGATACTTCTGTTCTGGTTTGAACCACTGTCAATATACTGATACGTACCGTCTCTAAATACACACATCAATACAGAAGGCTTATCAAACTTTAAATCTTCGCATGATAATGAGCAGTTACACTATTATCTAGGATAACTGACTTTTTTTGTATCTTCTTAACTCAGGTACCTGGTTGGATTTTGTGTGTGTGTGATTCATCTGTATTAATTACTTAAAAGACAAAATTCTTCTTCAGCCCTATTCAGATGGGATTAGTTTCACATGGGGAGGTGAGGTAATGTAATTATTACCAGAGTAACCCTGGGATTTTAGTCCTGTCCAAATCCGTCATGTCCGTATTCTTTTTACGGACTGCGCATACACAGGTCTGGAAAGATAACACGGCGTATTTTACCTTCTATAAAATGAATAGTTCTACGAACCACGAGGTAAAATATATCCCGTCCAAACTGACATACTGGTGAAATTAAATTATATCTTGTGGGGGCAGAGGTTTTGTGCTTACTTTCCTTACGTTTACAGACACTCCAGGAAGCGCTAGTTCTTTTCTCTCGTCTCCAGCTGAAACCAAAACAAATCCGTGTAATGGTCGAGTTTAACGGTATTTCTGAGTGAAACAGAATATTTAGACAGGAATCTGACCAGTCCTTTTAATCGGGGTCTATGTTTTATTGTTCTGCGCTTAAAATGAGCTTGTTGGAGTTTAATCGTCCTGAGTGCTTTGACCAAAATCTGCCTGGAATTTTTTTTTTTTATCAAATATGCTTGCTTCATTAATCTAACATGTACTTTTATGTTAAAAGAAACTAAAACAAAACAAAACAAAAGCAAACAAACAAAAACAGTTACGTAGCAATGTTTTTGTCTAGTCTATGCATAGTGTTTAGGCTGATAAAAATAAAAGTTTAGTCTATAATCAAATATATCTTGATAAAGTATATATTATATAAGACTTTCAGGTCTACTTATAAGCCGCATGAACAGTAATAGATGACCACATTATACACAGATCCTGAAAACACACGTCTCTAAAAGGCAATAATTCTGTCAGAGATGTAGCAGACGCAGAAGGTCTCAGCTAAACGCACATTACTGTCAACACAGATTGTGATTGTGGAGTAAAGGTTTTTTTTTTTTTTTTTTTTTTTTTTTTTTTTTTTTTTTTTTTTTTTTTTTTTTTTTTTTTTTTTTTTTTTTTTT
>CM075019.1:14133467-14153467 GCA_037576675.1 Pangasius sanitwongsei | reverse complement strand
TGGTGCACATGCAAAATGGTTGGCATGTAGCGTAGTTTCCTGATTTTGTCAAAACAGCTGGGTTGTGGTGGGCCATATGACAAAAAATATCATATGATTACTTAGACATTTCTACAATACACATTATGTATCATGATATATAGGTTTGCTGAACAACTTCTAGCAAAATAGCAAAAAAAAAAAACATTTATAATTGCTATTTTTTTTAAAATGTTGTCATGATATCCAAGAAAAGTGTATTGTGACATACTTTATCACGGTATCGATATTATATTGTCACATTGCTCAGCCTTACTGGGTTGTGCTGATCACAGAGCCAGATTTTATCATCAGATTTTGTTTGGAGCATGTTTCACTGGTAATTTTAAGGATGTTAAATGCATTTAGGATGAAGTGTTTTTAAAAAGCTACCCCTCATTACCTGATGAGATAAATGAGGTGTATAATATGAGAGCGAACACAGGCATGGTTGCAGCTTGACTTGTAAGTTCTGTGTTCATCGATAATTCACAGCATTCATTTAGAAGTGGATGTAGCCTTCATTATGTTTGTAAGGCAAAGCGTAATGGAACAAGTACAGATCAGCTGTCCTGCTGAACACCTTCAAATTATTATTATAATGCACTCATTATGTAAGAGCAGAATTGACTGCTTGGCATGAAGGCCACACTTATTTTTCCCTCTCTGTCTCTTTTCCCAGCTGATGCACTGCAGATTACTGTGATCTCCCAAGGCACTGCCAGTCAATGCCTCATGAAGCATGAATCTGTTCTATTTCAGGCCTCGGGCATTGTGTAGTCTCTGCTGTAGTCTGTGAGAGTCTCGGTAATGCTTGTGCTTATGCTTGTTAACACTTGGTGTGAATGCTGAAATGCTTGGCCGGTAGTTGTAATGGTGGCAGTTGCTGGTAGAATATGCTGGCCTGGAGTTGTGTACTATGTGGAAAAACTGTGTGTACACTGTGATTTACACTATGGTGCATTCTTGCATTTGTAGAGTATAGTGAATCTGCTGCACCCTGGTGAGATTTGGACCATTTCCTCACTCCAAGAGCCACTAAAATGCACAGGAGACACAAGACACAGACGGAGGGGACTTTATAGGCTTATGTCTGGACCATGCTACAAGATTTCTCAGGGGCAGCTGGTATAAATGACCTAGTGGGGCTAAGCCTGCTGTCTTTGAAAGATAAAAAAGACCTCATTATTAAGTTTCGTATTTGGCATCCACATCAGATTATTTGCTCTTAAATATTTGTCTTAATGCAGATTAAATTTTTTTTGGAAGCAAAAGCAAAAGCACCACCAAAGGTTGTAAGAAAAATACACAATGGGATGGAGAAGTGAGGCTGGAGCTGATTTCTTTCCAGCGCAGGCTGTAGATTCACGCAGCCTAATCAGTGACCGAGATAAACAAGCCCTAGATTTGATTTTCAGTCATGTGTGCAATGAACGGGAATGAGGTAGATTATTTACTCTGTCCTTTTCCCCCAAAAATGCCTTTGGAGGCAAAACTAAAAGTAGATAAACTAAGCACACATTGTCTGAAGTACAAGTGACACAAAATGGCAGAACTGTACGTTTAGTGGTGTTTTTGTTTGTTTGTTTGAACAAAAACAGCTTTTCTGTTTACCATACTGGATATGTGAATGAAACGTGCCAAACGAAATAATTAGAAATCATGAATGACGCTGCTTATCTGCCTTAGGTGCGTGTGCATGTGCACGTGTGCATGTGTACGTGTGTGTGTGTGTGTGTGTGTGTGTGTGTGTGTGTGTGTGTGTTTGCCCTACATCATTCTTATTATGCAATCATTGAGACCTCATGATCTAATGCACTGCTCAACCCTAATAGTTTTATTGTTGAGCTATTACTAGATATTAGATTATACCCCTCACAACCTCTAATATCACAACCAGCCATTACAGAGATTTTTACAGTCTTTACTGATGTGGAAAATGTGAGACCCCAGATATAATGGCAGTTTGTACACATGTTTTTGTCCTTGATCATGCTCCAGGCATCAACACCCACACTAAAAAAAAATTCACCCAGAATAAACTATCACACAATTTTTGCATATCATATGATATACCCCACTCAACAGAATAAGGAATGATATTAGTTACTACTAATTGGGACAACTTTTCAGGTTGCCTCAAAATCAACCTGTGAATATCCTCTACATTTATTTATTTATTTATTTATTTTACATTTGGCAGACACCCTTATCCAGAGCGACTTACATTTATCTCATTTATATAACTGAGCAGTTGAGGGTTAAGGGCCCTGCTCAAGGGCCCAGCAGTGGCAGCTTGGTGGTGCTGGGGATTGAACTCATGACCTTCCGATCAGTAGCCCAACTTCTTAACCACTGAGCTACCACTGCCCTGTCCGCTAGTGTGGCTCAGGCATTGCACAAGAGGTTCAAGTGTTCACAAAGGCACACTTGTGTTTTTCCCCACTTCTTTTCGTGCATACATAAATGTTATTCCCAATGTGAGAGGTCTCGCCTTCTCTAATTAACTGTTACTTAACTCTTGGAAGATTGGAACCAAAGCCCCGTAGTCTGCTTATTTTAACTAGACATTTTGTAATTGGTTACAACCTTCAGTTGTCACCCTCAGGTCTTGCCAAGCCTTATACCCATGCTCTACGCCGCTGCTTTCCCCTCCTCACCTGGCGTCATGGCATAGTGTTGAGAAGCTCCAAAGCCATAACAAAGCAGCCCTTTCTTCCTGCTTCCCTCCCTCTTAATAGCCTAGTGTCCCTGGTGTAAGGGGAGCTTGGCGGGGCTGTTAATGACGTTATGCATGCAGGTACAGAGCTCATGTAGACAGATGGCTCAGGTGATGATGCGCCCCAGTGCCCCAGACACATGCTGGCGCACATGCCAAAGACGCCATGTTTTATAATTCATACGGCTTTTGTTTCCACAACACACCTTAATCTACAGACCTGTTCACAGCCTGCTCCCTGTGATGGAAAACAATAATCATTCTGGTGATTATTTGGTTAGAATAATCTACAAAAATCGTTGCTCTGCTGCTACGTTTCGTATCTACTTAAAATACACAGCATACAGTTTACACTGAATGTGAGCACAGGCTCACCTGAACTGGACAGATGAACATTGGTAAAACATCGCATGGTCCTTATCCAGTCTTCATCTGTCCGGGTTTGATGAGCCTGTGCCCACTGTAGCCTCAGATTGCTGCTGTTTGCTGACAGAAGTGGAACCTGATGTGGTCTTCTGCTGTTGTAGTCCATCTGCCTTATTGTTCAATATGTTGTTCATTCTGACATGCTTTTCTGCTCACCACAGTTGTAGAGAGCGATTATTTGAGTTACTGTGACTTTCTTGTCAGTTTGAACCAGTCTGGCCGTTCTCCTCTGACCTCTTTTTATCAATAAGTTGTTTCTACCTGCAGAATTCTGCTCAGTGAATGTTTTTTTGTTTGTTTGTTTTTCCTCACAATTCAGTGTAACTCTCTAGACTGTTGTGTGTGAAAATCCCAGGAGATGAGAAGTTTCTGAAATAATCAAACCAGCCCATCTAGCATCAACAACCATGCCACAATCAAAGGCATGAGATCATGCAGTGAATCAAGTTTCTAATTCTGATTTGTAGCCAAAGCCAGAAAATATGATTTTAAGATCCCGATTAGTTTGATGAATTTGGACCAGCATTTTGAAGGAAGGCTATAATTTTTATTTTTTCAACCAAGCCAGGGAAAAAAAGATAATCAGATGTGAGCAGTATATCAGTCACCAAGAGTGGAAGTGAAGGTTTTCTAGTTGTTTTGTCTACCTAAACCCACATGTGGTGTATTATATAGCTCAGCTAGCCGTGTTTGTCCTGCTGACTTTTCGCAAGTATGAACACCGATCTTTTGAGCTTCATCACAAAAGATTAATACTTTTGTTTACAGGATATAAAATGAAAAGGGCAATTGGATTAACGAAAAGCAAAAGCCAGGTTGATCTTTTTGGTTGTGTATGGTCAGTTGGATTGAACATGTTCAGAGTGAGAGCAGTATTAGAAAATAAAATTGTTAGTTCAATGATGTCTCGTTGTGCAGCTGGTTAATCTTACATGCAGTGACCACTGCAGCAGCTTGGGCAGGATATAAATTCCCCAAAAGATGAAGCTGAGGTTTTTGGGAACTGTAGCATCCTGCATATAGAAAAGAAATACTGTATGCCTGATTTATATCATAAATCACTGAAGAGACTGTCAAAATGGCTAGTGTAACAAGTTTTTCTCAACAGCCAAAACCCAGTAAGTGCATGTCTTTACCAAGGTCATCCATATCTGCAGTAAACAGCAGGTGTCCTCACTGTAATGCTGGTCTGGGAGTCTGATGAGAATTACTGCCAATTGCCTTGCCATCTTCCTTTAAATGAATCAGTGTGGAGGCAAAAGAGCTGTTCTTGTGACGGTATACTTTTGGAGCAGTGGTTATGTTGCACACTCGTTTGTCCTTTACACCACACACTGGTATTGAACCATGGGAACAAATGCCAATACAGCCTCAAGGCCGCTGTGGCACGTTTACATCATCCACTAATCAGTAGTGATGTTTCCATCCACCTCTTTTAATGCAAATTTAAAAATATTGATTGACTTAAGACAAATTGCTGAATGGACATTCATGGAAACAATATAATGATGAATTTCCTTTTGATTGCTTGCTTGTCAGAAGTAGCTGTGTGTGCTGGTGGGCCTTGTAAGTCAGCGCCTATCACATGAGAAGCTTTGGTGAGTTCAGCGTGCCTTGTTTTGGCTTATTGTTCAAGGTTTTTATGAGACTGAGAGACCGACTCAATTTTACAGGGTGTGATTGTAAAAGAGGCGTCCCCTTCTGTGTGGTTGCCACGAGATAGTTTTATGAGGAGTACAGGGCCATCATCACTTGCATAGAGTAGTGCTCCCAGAGGGACTGGACACTCAGCTGCCGACGTCAGAGCATTGTCCCTACACAGGAGGGATCCTTCCTGTGTTTGACCTTCCGCAGATCCAAGGACCGATAACCTTGCTCTGTGTGCGGGTGACCCTGACAAAGAAAGAAGGACGGAAGTGGCAGCGGGTGGAAGGAATGAGACTGAGGAAGCTGTGAGAGAATGAGAAGAATCCGAGTTATTTTGAGAATTACTTTGACAGCAGTGCTTTTATTAAGGGCCATATTTAAACACAAACTAAGCCTGATTTTTGGTGTGAGCTGAATTCCTGTGTCAGTGGGGATCCTCCGTTAAAATACCTTTTAGTCTAAGAGTAGGCTTAATCTGATCTGGAAAATACGCTGAATATGAATATGGTTCTGTCTGCTGTGTTTGTGCTTCATCTTTTTTTTTTTTTTTTTTTTAAATAGATAATTTTACTCACTCATTTGGCAAATGAGGGCTTTTACATGGGGTTCTGTGAGCACAACCTCATTCAGATTTAAAACCATGCAATTAATTGGTCATTTCCTCTTACACTTTCAACAACAACAACAACAACAACAACAACAAAAAAATACTGACTGTAGCATTCCTTATCGCTGGTTGCTTTTTTACCTTTAGTATATAGTTTGTCTTTTACCTAGGAAGGTGCATGTAGTGTACCATTAAAACTTTAAGAACTAATAATAGGTACACAAGTGGTACTTAAGGTCCAATTACATACCTTAAATAAATCATTGTAAGTATACATTACATACATTCATGATTTAAGTTGAAAAGTATATGTTAAGGGTACAAAATATCTACCCCCGGGGGTAGAGGTGTGCGCAGGACTATTATTGTTTTTGTTGTTATGATGTGCCTGTAATGTTTTCTGATGACCATAGTCGATGCTGTTTGTCAAAATATAAACCACTGTGACCCTCACGAGGATAAAGCAGTTCATGAAGATGAATGAATGTCAGCAGTAAATGCATCACAAGCACCACATACACTTTCACATTAATAAACGTGGTCTTTCTTTCCTGCAACTGTTTGGTTGGGTCCTGCAGGTCCCAGTCCTGATGCACAGCAAACTGTACTTGAGCATGCCACCTTTTACTACTTTGAATTCATCTTGCTACTCAAGTCACCTCTATCACCAATGTTGTAATTACATATTCCATGCCATGTTAATAATAGAACCCCTACCTCATTACAGGAGCCGTTTGAGGATGGATTTGCCAACGGCGAGGAGCTGACTCCTGCTGAAGAGGCTGCAGCCAAAGAGGCAGCCGAGCCCAAGGGGGTTGTGAAGTTTGGATGGGTCAAAGGAGTGCTGGTAAATATCTCTCTATCAACTTAGCTTCCAAGAGTGTCTGTGATAAGAGAAAGGAATAGAAACTCAAGAGCTGAAAAAAGCTTTGATGTTTTAATAGCCTTTTTTTGTGTGATCTGTGTTTTGTAGTCCTATCAGTATATTTCACACTCATGATAAAAGCATCCTTGATCTTGTGTAGGTGCTTTGCAAAGCTCTCACTCTTGCTCGTTTCAATGCAGGAGATATGAATGAGTGCGAGTCGCACTCCACTCAGGATTTTTGGCCCCTGGTGGGAATTACACTGCTCATTAGTCCTACTTGTTCCATCTTGCCTAGAGCTGATGCTAGAGGTTTGTGTTATTGTTATTTTCGACTTGCTAATCGTTCAGCAAGGTGGTGCTATTGGGAATCTCTACACATACCATATGCAGTGTTTGGTCTGGTACGTTCGGCTGTGGACCAAAACGATTGGTCTGAGACCATCTGAGCAAGGTGATGACAGTCCGCTTCCAAGTGAACTCCAGTGTGGTTTGATTACAGAGAGAATGAGATTTGACCCTGAATTGTCCCAACTGCAGTAAGAGAACCTAACATGCTGTGTATTTTGGGTTGTAGTCAGAATTTTTATATGTGTATGTATGTATATGTGTGTGTGTGTGTATATATATATATATATATATATATATTATGCGAGCTGCAGAATTGAGCCAAAGGACAGAGCTGTAGAGCTGCACAAATGCCTTGTTTTCTGGATATTTGGACCAACAAACAAAAAAGAGCAAATGAACGTGGTGCGATACACAGAACGTTTTTAAACTAGTTATTTGTATAGTTTTGTAATCGGTTATTTAGTGCCATCTTTATGCCTTTTTGTGTTCTTGGCAAATGTTTGTTTATAATTTTCCATTGCTGTATTTTTGCCCAATGAATAAAAATTTTTAAAAACAAATTTTCACCCCCCCCCCCCCCACACCCAAATTTTTTTTTTTTTTTTTTTTTTTTTTTTTTTTTCCTCCTCCCCTTTTTGGTTTGTTTAATTATGGCCACTGGGAAACTAAAGCAAACCAAACAGCAAAGGAACAAAAAATATAAATTTAACTTGGAAAACCGACTAATAGATTTGACAGGAGCTTAAGAAGCTCTGCTTTAAAAACTCCTCTGTTTATGACAGAGACAGAGAGAGAAAGAGAGGGAGAGAAGAGTATGCTTTCAGCTAAAGCTCGACTTGTTAAGTGCAAGCATAATCTCTGGGTTTTGTCACTCTTTTTTTTTTTTATTTTGACATGTGCAGGCCATGCTTCCTCTTGTTAACAACGTCATCCTCATTTCCACCTACTCACTCAAACCAGATACCAGATCAAGACGATGGAAAAAATCAAGACATGTTTTAAAGTATTTGGTGCATCAGACAGTGTTCATGTCATATCTGATGTCACACATCATTCCATTCCAAGCGCAGCACCTCATTGTGGAGTGTAGATTTTTTTTTGTGTACATTTTCAGGTTTGGGAAAAGGGCTTTGCTTGGTTGTCTGCATTAAAACCTAACCGCCATCCTTCCTCTGCGCAGGTCCGCTGCATGTTGAACATTTGGGGTGTGATGCTCTTCATCCGCATGACATGGATCGTGGGCCAGGCTGGAATTGGTAGGTTTCGCTGTCTCTGTGCAGCTCATGTGAATTAGCGTCTTAATTCACACAACCTCCATGGCCTTCCATCACCCTGTCGCCGTTCAGCATTCCCACGCTAAATGTTGCTGCAAGGTGGCACCTGCAGCTAAATGTCAAACACAAAGCCATTTTCCAGAAACCATTCCAAGTCCTGACACCGCAGCTCAGAAAGGTGTGAATCATTGGAAGCTGTACAAGTGTGAGGCGGAATGAAACACACTAAAACTGGCTTTTTTTTTTCCCCCGAAGATATTTATCATGATTTGTGGTTGACAAAACATAAAGGTTATACCTGTCTTAGTCTGTTTTTTATATATGTATACTTCAGTAAAAGACATTAGATGTAGTTAGAAAAATCTATGTTCCATTACTTGCCAATTGATAACCCCTGGCAGATCCTTTAAAATTCCTGAACGTGCTTGGAAAGGACTTTTCCCTGCATGCTTTAACATGCTAGTATGACTGTTACATATTTTTCCCCCCTACAGTGTGCTCCTGCATCATCATCACCATGGCGACCGTCGTGACCTCCATCACGGGCTGCTCCACCTCAGCCATAGCGACCAATGGTTTTGTACGAGGAGGTATCTAAGCTCACGGTGCAATATCACACCACGTTTGACATGACGTACAGAGCTGGAGCACGAGCAGCAGGCTGTTGTTTCACTTTATCTCTCACTATAAAATCTTGCACTAAACGAGACATATAAAGATGGTCAAGGTCATCTAAACTACCCTCAGTAAGGCTCTATAAAAAGTCGTGCTGCTCTGTGCTTTTGAGTGATGGCTCAGTGTTCAGCTCCATTATGTTCTTATACTGTAGTGCATCATGTTCAAGGATCATATCCAAGCAGATCCATTGTGTTTGATCATGCACTCAGTTTATTAGTTTACTCTGTGTGTGTATGTGTGTGTATGTGTGTGTATGTGTGTGTATGTGTGTGTATGTGTGTGTGTCAGTCATTCTCCTTGTATTTGTATACATAAATGCTAATATTTCCCCTGGTTCGCTGTCCTCCTCGGTTGTTTTCACTTGGCCCCACAAGCTGAGACCTGGTTTGTGCAGGCTGCAGATAAATGACCAAAAAAGCACTTGATGTCTCTCTGTACTTTACTGAAAAGTTAAACTTTTTCACTGCTCTGCTATGAGAGCTCACGCTGGCAGCATCACTTTTTCCGCTGCAGGATTTCATGTAAAACATATGCTGACTCTTATGGAAAAATAAATGCTTGAAAGTGTAAAAGCAGCCTAGGAAACATACTCTATTTATATGTGAAAATTAGTTCCTAGTTTTCTGGCCTGTAAGACACTATCCAACTCTAGTGGATACTATTTATGGTATTTTTTGCAGCCGTTATTATAGAAATATTGTTATATGGGAAGTTAAACTACAACCAGTAGAATTTTCTGAAGAGCAATTTTAGAAGTAGCACAAATATTTTGTAAAATTAAAACATCTGCTACATTAATGTGACACTTAGACCTTTAGACAAAGTAAGTACATGGATTGTGTTTTTCTGAGCAGATGTATTTTGTACAACAGAGTGACCTATTTTTCGGAATATAGAAAAAAAAAACACTAATGCCCCATCTTAATAATCCAGTAAATTTAATTATCATACCTGAAATCCAGTACATTTATCCTGTAAACCAGCATGTCATCACGTCCTCCAGGTAGGTCAGGATATTGCGTAAGCGCCAGCGTGGATGTCTACAGTCATGTACAGAATTAATAAGACGCTGCCTTTGTAGCTGATGTGTCCTTCATACATCATACACACCAGGTCATACTGCTCCAAATTACACTGCCGCTGTGCTGACGGACAAAACCGGGGTAAAGTGTACATTTACTTTGTGGCATGTGATAAGGATATTTTCATAAGGCAACGAATCAATTGAGGAAGTGTTTAGGCTTCGGGAGGAGGAGAAAATGTACTGGGCAGGCAGCACAGAGTGAAATATGAGAGAGGAGCGGGTCACGGCTGAGGCTGGCTAACATTGCGCTAATGGGGAGATCATGAGAAGGGCACGGTGACCTCTGATTATACCTGACCACACCGTATCCCATTCGTAACAGAGATACACTTAACATGGCTGCTTCTGAGGTACTATTTATATAGAATAAGATTTCTGAATATACAGTATGTCTTGTAAATAGTGTTGCCAGAGGATTTCGATTGATTCGCATGAGATAAGTGGTCTTTATATAAATCACAGAGATGGGAGTCTTCACGATGTATGCATGGTCATCATACTCAAACATGACCATTACATCTGTGAGGGCTTTACCTGGCTGTGATAGGAACTCATCTTACCAAAAACCTTCAGAAGCGTCACTCTCATCTGACGCATCATCTAGTTTTTATTGTGCTATGTTCTTAATTCAGCCGAAACTTTTTCGTTCATCATTTTGGTTTTGACCGGAGGAGATAGAAAAGCGTGCTTCCCGATTTACTTTATACTATAGAAAAAGTGCAAAAACCACAGGTTACGATGAAATCTTTACCACCATGTCAGATCGGACAGCATATATATAAAACCTAGGGTTATTCCTATTACTCGTTTTCCCAGAAAATGCTCCCTTAGACGTAGTCCAATCTGAATAGAGGTTTTAAAGAAGGAAAGCTGTATATCCGTGTATTTACAACCAGTGATGGCATATTTCTCTTCTGCACAATGACCAGTGTTTCATTCGTTATGGCCGGAACTTCAGTTCACTTGCCTGGACACCGTTGTCCTCTCAAGATTTGGCATTTGATTGAGTTTACCGATTTCTATAACTACTACTGGTATCGGGCATAAATCTGTTGTCTAGCTGCAATCTGCTGCCGTTTCGTCTTTCTGCATACTCAGCATAACTATAATTATTTACACCATGACCCTTGTCTCATGCCCAAGCCTGTGACTTGCTCACTATGACTTGCCTGGAGGAAAAGGAAGCACATGGATTTTAGTTTGTGGGAAAATTCATTTGGACGTTGCCAAACTTCTTCTGTTGCAGAACTCTGAAACAGATACCAGTCACTCCCTGACGTTTTTTTGTTTTTATTAAACGTTTGCTTTCAGCATGGAAGCGGAATCATATCGTAGTCGGGAATATTTATATTTTCTAAGATTACTGTGTGATCCGTTAAAGCATCAGATCAGGTTTTGTATGCACAGGACCAGTTTCTGTTTCAAGTCGGGACAGAAACTTAACCGGTCCTGTTAGTGTTTTGTCTAGAAACTTTCACTGTGCAAGATGTTCAAACCCTCAGCAAAGTTGAAGGACAATAACAGAGTTAAGGCCTAATCAAATTTAACAGTCACTCTAATCACACATTATGCAGCCTGATAGCTGATGGTGTTTACAGAGGAGATATTTTCTCAAACTGCACCACAAAATAACAGTTTGACTGAGGGAAGTGTTGATCATATGGCGTATAATAATCCAATCACTGCTGTAGTTATCAATCCAGCAAAACCTACTCTTCTTTTTTTTTTTTTATTTTTTTTTAATTAGTCCAGAAATTTCCCCATGTCTTTCTATTGGACTTTGTCTTGATGTATGTGCCAAGCCATTATGTTTTTAATTTAGAAATATAATTCTCACAAAATATTTCAAGGACAGACAGAACTCAATAAAGTGTTGGATAAAAATTGTTTTTACCTTTTTTTTCTTTTTTTTTTAATCTTTGTCTGCAGGAGGGGCATATTATTTGATATCTCGAAGTTTAGGCCCTGAGTTTGGTGGCTCTATTGGCCTCATCTTCGCTTTTGCCAACGCCGTGGCAGTGGCTATGTACGTCGTGGGCTTTGCCGAGACTGTCGTGGAGCTTCTTCATGTAAGAAGCTGATGTTTCGTTATTATTCTGTACTGTTTTCACTGTCATGTTTATATTTAGCTGTACAAATGTAAAGTAGTAAAGGATGGGTAAGGGATTGACTTATCTGTAATTAATTAATCTAATCTTGTCATAGGCTGCTAATCTCATCATGCTCGATCAGATTAATGACATCCGAATTGTAGGAATCATCACTGTCATTATCCTCCTTGGGATCTCTGTGGCAGGCATGGAGTGGGAGGCCAAGGTGAGACATTTTATTGCGATTTGTATTTTTGGTCCTCTGATTACCCAAAAACAGCACAAAGGGCACAAATGAGAAAACAAACGCCTAACGTTATGCTTTTTCGCTCGCAGGCGCAGATCTTCCTGCTGGTCATCTTAATCATTGCCATCTTCAACTACTTTATTGGCACATTCATCCCCATTGAATCAAAGAAAGAGCAAGGATTCTTCAGCTATGATTGTAGGACCATATTTTTATACAAATGCAGCTCTAAATAATTATCACAGAGGCTTTCTCTTGACACATGTTGATGTTATTTTACTGTCCTCTTCAGCTGGCATCCTGCTGGAAAATTTATTACCGGACTTCCGAGGAGAAACCTTCTTCTCCGTCTTCGCCATCTTCTTCCCTGCAGCTACTGGCATTCTGGCTGGTGCCAACATCTCAGGAGATCTTGCAGTGAGTCTGAAAAATGACCATAGACTAAATAAGAGAGCTGCTGCCAAAGACATGGCCAAGTATTTGCATTATTTATGTTTGTTTTTTCCTTTTAGGATCCACAAATGGCAATCCCAAGGGGAACCCTCTTAGCCATTGTTATCACAGGCATCGTCTACGTAGGTGTTGCTGTAAGTGCAGGTAAATGACATTGAGTAGAGCTCGTGTTATACTGTTTCTGTGTATAAATAGATGTGTAAAATTAAAATTCATATCCGGATTTCTATAAAGCTGCTTTGTGACCATTGTCCTATGTCCATTGTTAAAAGAGCTATACGAATTGAATTCTTTGGAACTACAGAAATTGGCATTTTGGCATTGGCATTTTGATATCATCTTCAAACTATATTTCTTTTCTTTTCTTTAAAAGGAGCCTGCATTGTGAGGGATGCCACAGGTTTCAAGATGAACGACACTTCAGGGCAAAACTGCACTGGTCCTGAATGCAGGTTTGGTTTTGACTTCTCCTCCTGCAAGCCTGTTAACACAACTGAGTCCACTTGTAAGTATGGACTCCACAATAACTTTCAGGTAAGATTATGCCAAGTATATTGGTGCAAAGAATACAAAAGCTGTTTAAAGGAGATGAAAGTAAATACTCCTGTCTTTTTTTCCCCCAAAAGATTATGAGTGTGGTGTCAGGTTTCGGCCCCCTCATCACAGCCGGGATTTTCTCTGCAACCCTCTCCTCTGCCTTGGCCTCTCTAGTCAGCGCCCCCAAAGTGTTCCAGGTGGGCGTCTATCTTCCCTGCTGCTATACTCACATACTGTCAAAGTCTTTTTATTCTTGAGCTATATAAATACAGTGCCATGGAAATGAAATTCTTCCGGTTTATGGTGTGTTAAAGTAATCATCTTGCTTAAGTAAACTCGGCTGTTAGTGTTCATTGGTGAATAGTCCGATATCTGCTTAGTATAATTTGCCTTACAGCTGACACAAAATTGGCAAAATACTAGTGATAAAATTCAGCCTGCTACAGAAGCAGCAAGACGGTGACGGAAATGTCCATTTTGGAAACGCTGTGTTGCATCACATCCTGACAGACCTGCCATCAACACAGGAAGCAACTGCTCAGTATCAGAGTTTAACATGATGACAATGTAAAGTTTGTGCTCCCGTGACCTGAAGCAGACACAAGGTTGCATCATCAGTTAATAATCCAAAGCAAGTCCATATCAGAATTTTTCAAGAAGAAAACTACATTTTGGGAATGGAAATATGTGGCGATCTGTGAAAACCCATCGGTGTGGCTAGGATTCTGGCAAAACAGCCAAAAAAAAATTGGCTTTAGCCAAAATTGAGTTTTTCTCCTAGTAATATAGTTTGACAGTGCAACTTTAATACAACGCAAATATATTTTTACTGGAAACAGAAATGTTTTTGGTTAACAGCGAATGTTAGGATTTGAAGTTGTTGGTCAGCTATGTGCTGGAGTGAAATGGCCATAAGCCTAATCAAACCAGATACCAGAAAAACATCGTGTCATAAAGGAACCTTTAAATGCAAAATGAAAACTGTACTTGTGGTTGAGGTACATGCAAAAGGGAAACATATTTCTATTCAGCAAAACTTTATATATTAGAAGACGTCAGAGTTTAATATTGTGATGGGTTTTCCCAGGCTGCCACACATACCTGCTTGTAAGCATTGTTTGATCCGAGTCATGATGGACATTTTAGCAGCCAAAAGTTTTTGAACCTTTATTGAAAAGGCTTAATTATCTTTCACAGAATGTCTCTGGGTATTGCGTTACTTTGTGCGTTACTTTGTGCGTTACTTTGTGAACTTCTTTATTAAGAGAAAATAGCCGTATTTCAAGGCACTGTATAATAAGTAAAAAAATAAATAAATCATCGCCATTCATCTGTTTGCTCAAAAGCTTTCTTAGAGCTTATATCTCTGTTTGTTTGTTTGTCTCAGAGATTGGTTTTTATATCACAAATTGATGCTCTTGTTTCTTCAGGCTTTATGCAAAGACAACATTTACCCTGGCATAGCTGGTTTTGGGAAAGGCTACGGCAAGAACAACGAACCCCTGCGTGGCTACTTCCTCACGTTTGGCATCGCCATGGCCTTCATCCTTATTGGTAAGCAGATAGTTTCAAAGACTGGGTTGCCAATTTAAGCCTCCTATTTAAAAATATCTTCTAAAAGTGTGTGTCTTTTTTTTTTTTTTTTCTCCAGCTGAACTGAACGTCATCGCACCAATCATTTCTAACTTCTTCCTGGCCTCCTACGCCCTGATCAATTTCTCAGTGTTCCACGCCTCTTTGGCAAACTCTCCCGGTAAGGCTTATTTGTGACAACCATACTTTTATCCAAGCACACAAATTATTTCTTTCTTTCTTTTTTTTTGGATTGGAGTGGCACTGAAAAGTGGCTCTGTCTTAGAATTTCATCAACTTATTGTTAAGACAAATGAAAATCTTAAGTTGCTATTACTGATTACATGAGGTTTTATTTATTTGTTTATTTATTTATTTATTTATTTATTTATGGGCAAACATGTAAGGGATTAAACATGACTGGACCACACCAAAGTTGATTATTTTCCAATAACAGCATGTCCTAAAGGATTTTATTGTGAATTCCTTAATGCGAACAATTTTTATTTGTGAAAGAATAATGCATCATAATTTTTTATCCATTTATAGTTATGATTAATGTTGCAAAACAAGCTAGTTCCTGTTATTGCTTACATTATAATAATTATAAACAGTCGTCGTTCCCTCACCGTTAGTAAGTAAGACAAAAAAAAGCAGCTTATCCTGTTAGAGAAACTTTCCCATGTTGGAAAGCTTAAAGTTTTACCTCTGACTGTGGAATCTCCTTCCCAAAATTCTAAACAAACATCTCCTTATAGAAAACTTTAGTTTGCTTACTTAGAGTGTCAAGTCCCTGTAAATTAGTTTGTACAATAGAAACTATAGCCTACTGTATTAGAAAGTGTGCATTAATTTAAATAAATACTATAAAGTGTCTTTAGACCCAAAGCGAGTGGTCAGTGTGATTTGGTCAGTGTGATTTGGTCAGTGTGGTCTCAGAAATAGCTGGAGAGTGTGCTTTAGTTCTCAGGTATTCGTTACTTTGAATACGTGAGGGCCCCATTTATGAAGTATGTGTTAACATTTTTATAAAGGTCTCAGTAACTCCTGTTACCGTAATTTAGGATATTGTTGTACACTGGAGAGAAAATAAAATACAGTCTTTTTATTTACAGTAATATAGTCACCGTTATTAAATATTAATTGTTCTTGAATGATATCCTCTGAATAGTGGAAAAATACATTCAGTTCAATTTCTATCATTTAATAGTTTAGTGTCCAACATTGTGCAATGAAGAATATACAGTATGTAATATAAGTTGTTTAAGTGCATCACTGTATTCCTTAAGGATAGCTCATATAAAGAAAGATTGGGTTATATAAAATGTGTGGTCTCTAAAGTTCACACGTAATATCGATGCCTTATATCGGTGCTCTAGCCATTTTCTACCATTTAAGTAAACTTTTCAGGTATTGTGCATAGCAAAAGAAAGTGCACCTGATAAAATAACAGTGAGTGCAATTTCATTATATGCTGTCTCATATATGTATATTTCTATAGTATAGTATTATGTATTACAATACTATTATTTTTACAAAAAAAAAACACGTTTTCACCAGTTACATCAACCGATATTTATACTTTCATCATAAAACAAAACTGTCGGCCCAATGTCCATGCTTTATCAATGAATATATTGTAATATTGATAGTTTTTACTAGGTAGCTTAAATATGCTTGATGTTAATGTTAGCATAGGCGAGGTTTTCCACAGTATCATAATATAATGGTTGTCAAAAATATTGTATTTGTCTTTCAAGCATATTTTAAGTACACATTTATTCCTTGTGTAAAGAGGTTTGTTCTTCCTCCAATACCAAAGCTCTAGAAGACCACCAGGTATATATCTTCATTCTAACTCTGATATTTATATGTCCACAGTTTCATGCACGTAAAGGGTACATTTTTTTTTTGATACAGCATTTATTGGAGAACAGTAGCTCTGTCTCTCATTAAGCTTCGTTTTTTTGTTGTTGTTTTTTTGACCAACCACATGTACCCTTTATGTCATGTATCCTTTGTAGCATTACTGTGTAACAGTTCAGCTGTGTAATTGCTTGACCTTACTAAAAATCCCATTAGCCTAGTACTAGCTCCTTGTCAAAGAAATCCATTTATTTATTGTAACCTCTCTCATATGTATCCTAACTGATGCTAACTCATTTTAATCCAAATCTGTATTCATGCTTATGTAAATTGTGGCACTGATACATTAAACAGTCTCAGTCTGATGAAACATTTGTTACATTTGTTGGAAAAGATAATGAAATATAATATTATACCATCTGAATCTATTCTTATAAGGGTCAGTCTGCTAGAAGGAAAGTAAAGTAGCGTTTTAGGACAGGAGGTCATTAAGTCTGGCTTAAATTTCTTCTTCAGATTTATAGCTGTATATTATGTGCAATGTTAGGTTGCAATGATTAATCAGTGTCCTCAATAATGGAAAAAAAACAAATGTGAATGTGTTTGTTGATTAGTCAGCAATCATTTCAGTGAGAGAGAAAAAACATTTGAAGAGAAAGACATTTGAAAGCGGTTCAAAAAGTGGTACAAGATGGAAGCCGTCATGAAGTACATGAGTAGTTTATTTCAAGCGATTTAGGAAGACAGCTGAACATGTTCATCACCGTAGCAAAACAATGGTGCACTGACATCCCGAAGAGCATCTGAACCACCAAACAGTATATAAGGATTATTTATGCCGTTCTTTTCTTACAGCGAAATCTATAGAAAGAAACAGCAGGCTATATAACTGTAAATAGTTTTTTGTAAATAGCCTTTCTGCAGTTAATTATATAGTTGTACACTTATACATTCGTACAATTGTACAGTTATAGTTTTATACAGTTGTGCAGTTATGCATTTTTAGTTATACTGTTATCTAGTTATACATGTGTACAGTTATACAGTTAATTATACAGCTTTATGTATACATTATTACAGTTAGTTATGCAGTTATATATTTATACATTTATATATTTGTACAGTTATAGTTACTTAGTTATGGTTATACAGTCATATAGTTCTAAATTTATAGTTATACATTTGTACATTTTATATAGTTATAGTTATGCAGTTATAAAATTATAGTTATAAATACATTTATATATTTGCACAGTTATACAGATAATTAGTTATAGTTATGCAGTTAGTTATACAGGTACAGTTACATGGTTTGTTACACAGTTACAGTTATGTAGTTATAGTTATAGCCTTACAGATGTATAGTTATACATTTATACAGTTATAGATACACCTCTATATATATATATATATATATATATATATATATATATATATATATGTATATATAGTTACATACAGTTATGCTAGTATACATTTCTACAGTTATATTTATATAATTGTGTGTACTGCACAAAGCCAGTAATATAAATCATTTATTTAATTTGTGAGAGGTGGCTTAGTAATCTAGTAAAACTTATACAGGATGAACGATCCCCTGGCACATTCAGAACAGGCTAGGCATTAGTATTTCTAACACTGTACAGAAGAGTACACTGTAGTAGTTCATTATGAGGAAGCCAGATGCATTTCTGAGTCTCTAAATGTTGCTTGGTGCATGTGTTGGGCAGGATGGAGGCCCAGCTTTAAGTACTACAACATGTGGGTGTCTCTGGCTGGAGCTGTGCTGTGCTGTGTAGTTATGTTCGTCATCAACTGGTGGGCTGCACTCCTGACCAACGTTATCGTCTTATCCCTCTACATCTACGTCAACTACAAGAAGCCAGGTCGGTCTAACTAGTTTCTCCACATGCTTAAAAATCAGCAGGATAATGAAGCCATATTCCTGTGGATTATTTATCCATATTTCCCATTGTTCAATCCAGAGTCTGTGCTGCTGCTAAACTGGGTCAGCTGTAGTATGATATGCATACGTGAGATTTTATAAACAGATGCTGGTCAATTCTGTCCTTCAGATATTATTTAAATGGGCAGTTTTAGAGCTTTAGCACAGGCTTTTTTGAGACAAACTGCATATCGATACATCAGGCTGTTTTTTTTTTTTTTTTTTTTTTTTTTTTTTTTTTTTTTTTTTTTTTTTCTCTTCTTTCCCCCCTCCGGCTGATACGGGTGTCATTGTGATCTGCTGCATCTAAATGCAGCACCATGGCACTTTCTCACACACACTGCAGTGGAGTTGATGGAGCTATTTTTGGTTGTAGATGCAGCCAGGGGAAGGACAGAAACAGCTCATCTAGTATAGACTCTTTCTAGGCATAGCATTTTATGTAATCTTATTCAGAATGTATAAATAAATGAATGAAAGAAAAATAAAGAAGCTAAGAGAAATAAAATGAATGAAAAAGAATAAGAAAGAATGAATGAATATAATATATATATATATATATATATAAAATAAGTGACAACGTTCCAGGTGTTTCTATGGTGAAGGAACAGTCTGGGCTGCTGTTGTAACACTTCTTGTGTGTGAGAGATGCCCACGCTTGCAGAGGTGCTGCGCTCTGCCTGGCGCAGGCTGTCACTGGAGCAAGGGCAGGAGTTTGGCACACAGCCTATACCACCTGCTGTGGCAGTCTGAGGGTAATCAGCCCTCCGGGTCACCAGCATGCTGAGGCCGCAGATGCTGAGAAGTCCCATGTGGTGCACGCGTGTGTGCACACGTGTGGATGCAGAGTGTCTACGTGTGTGTACGTGTGGTCTTAAGCAGTGGAAAGGTCATTTATGTGAAAGTCCCCAAGCACACTCACAGCTATATAAATGTCACTATAAGAAAATGGGGGAACAGGTGTCTTGGTTTCTAACAGAGTCAACATTAAATGTGTTCCATTTGCAGATGTGAACTGGGGCTCCTCCACCCAGGCGCTGACCTACCACCAGGCCCTCACACACAGCCTGCAGCTCTGTGGCGTTGCTGACCACGTGAAAACCTTCAGGTACAAACAATGCCAATTTCACAATTTAGAGATTCTTAGAAAATGTAATTGAAAAGCCAAAAAAAAAAGATGTCATTTTCTACCTGATTTAAATCACCATTGCAGGAGTTTGTGACGGCCCATTTCCTTCCTTGTTGCCCGATTAGTTTTTAACGATTGCAGGTTGCTTGCACATGTGCAGAGCTTTTCAGGGTTTGCAGGCGTATAGTCAGGCTGTGGTTGCTTTGTAGTTGGTTGATTCTGGGTTCGCTACATTTTATCAAAGTCCATAGCCACCCTGGCTACTCTGTGTGTTTGTCACTGATAATAGGTTTTACTTTTGAATGACTTCCAGTGATCAGTTTAATACTGGTGCTACTGGTGTTGGAACATCCTTCATAAAAACCTCTTTTTTTTTTTTTTTTTTTTTTTTTTTTTTTTTTGGGTAATGGCAAAAATGGGCCCGGGTTTTGGCAAAAAAAAAAGTTTTGAAAAAAAAAAAAAACCAAAAAAAAAGTTGAAAATAGGGAAAAAA
>CM075019.1:14120330-14133457 GCA_037576675.1 Pangasius sanitwongsei | reverse complement strand
TCTTTTTTAATTATTTCATTTTTTATTTTAAATCTTGTTGCTACGGTTTTTGCAAACCCCTCAATAAAAACCATTTTTTTTTTTTTTTTTTTTTTTTTTTTTTTTTGCTTGAAAGGCCACATAGTGCCCTGTGTTCTGCATTACAGACAGTTTGCTACATTCATACATGCACAAAAACACTGTGAATCTAGGCTAAAGATCATTCTAACAGCATCACATCCTCATGAGAGAGTTAAATAAGAGAGACCTCTTGGGCCAGGCTTCATCTATAATACTCAGTGGTGATCAGTGGACTTGTCTGAAATCTTGAGGACTAGATACATTAGAGGCCTAATATGCAGATTTACTATAGTACTAGTTGTGTGTATTAGGGTTAATCTGATTAAAGAATTGTTTGTGCTCAACTCTTGTCTGAGTGTTGGTTGTCGAAGATTTATTCCTAGACATGTGGTGAGCATCTGTATGCGAGACTTAATTCTCTGTCTCATTTCTAACTTTATTAAACCATACAACCACGCAGGCAAGGTATATATCCACTTGTTATGTATACAGATGGGCAACAGATTGACAGAAAATCCATCATGGAGAGCGTTGTGTATTACGTTAGTCTTCAATAAGTGTTCAGTTGGGTTGAGATCTCATTTTCATACTCACCAAAACCATTCAGTGAGCCCATGTGCCCTGTGGGTGGGGGCAGGGTCATCCTGTAAGAGAGGCTGCTCCCATCAGGATAGAAATGTTTCATTATAGGATAAAAGGTAATCAGTAAGATGTTTGTATTTATTTGCACTGACATCTTTCCTGCAGGTTTCATCTGCAACCGAAATCTAACACACCTGTTTTAGCTGATCAAGAACTTCTTAAGGCAATGATTAGATGGTCAGGTGGGCATGATTATGGTTGGAGCTAAAGTCTTCAGGAAGGTAGATCTTCAGGAACAGCATTGGTGACCACTGCTCTAAGGGAACAAGTGGACACAAACCAAGCCAGAAAAATGCCTTCCACAGCATAAACCCCCTCAATTTGTCACCAGTCTGTATGTTTTTTTTTATACGTATTAATCTGTTTTGTTGAATTAAACTTCCTAGCCAAGACCACAGAGAGAGAGACTGTGTTCAGTGTAAGGCAGGGGTCTCTGATTTTATCCAAAAAATCCAGAGTAGCTGTAAGTTTTCATTCTATCCAATTCAACCAGGAGCCTGATTCTTGATTCCTCCAGTTTAATTAGTTGATCTTGGTTTTTCAGTTGATTGATCAGGTGTTCCTCCTGCTTGGTTGGATAAAATAGAGACCCCTGGTGTAAAGCCATATTTGTGGCTGCTGCCTTTAGTTCTTCTGTAGATGAATAGTTATGCTGGATGGACAGTTTAGGTCAAGTATCATAGGACTCACATTTATAATGTGGAGCAATAATAATAATAATAAAGCACATTTTGGTGGATTAATGCAGAATGACTGTAACCTCAGTAAGATTAAGCCAATGTTCAGCTATCAGGCACTGTAGGAGCTGAAATGGAGGAAACTTTAACCAGCATGTGGCCTGTTAGTGTTCCCATGGCAATAAGTCTGTGGAGGATTAGGGACTGTCTGATAATGCCACGATAATCAAACAAGTTACTCTTAGCCTTTGCTTAGCCATAATCCCTTCTTCCTACAGTATGTGCTTTGAAGTACATTCATCTGAATTTCCCACATTCTATTCCTGACCAAAGAGTTGATCTTCCAATGTCATGTGAAGGTAAAACTGTCTAATTGGTCCAAGGTAAACACATAGTGCTGGAACTTTATTGTAATGGTGTGTTGTCAGATTATTAATATTCCACCATGGGAGTGTGTAGCAGCCCATAGAATTGCATGTTTTTTTTGTTTTTTTTTTATATAATTTGGCCCACTGATAGGGCATTTTCCAACACATAGTTTGCCCAGTTTTGTGGTTTGCCCCTCAATCTGTCTGGCACCACCATCAGGCCAATCATAATCAAATCTGAGTCACAGCTGGGCCTGATGAACATTATCCACTGGTTTTTTGTATTCTGCCGAATTTGTCAGTAATGCATTAAATCAAATCTACAACAAATTCGCTGTCAAAAATCAATAGTTTTATTTGTAAAATTGTTTTTATGAAGCAGTTTGTTAGCAGTAGTACCTAAGAACAGTGGAGAATGCAGCATCTCCTGGTTATTCTGTTTCTGTGGAGCTTGGTACCTGTCTTGGGTCCCAAGGCATATGGGTATCCAAGACATTTCCTGTACTAATACTACAAGGAGGAACAAGCAGGAAATAAAGATATATCTCAGGAATGCTTTTATGTATTTGTACCAAACTTTGTGCCTATCTTGGACATCATGGCCATCTTGAGCATCATGCCCTAAAAGAAGTTACTGTTGGGGGATATTAAAAGGAACAGGAAGTGAGACTATATCAAATCTGCCTTTGTTTATTGACTCCAACCTTTCCGTCTTAGGCACCATGTCAAAAACATTTCATACCATATCCATCAAATGTTTCTGTGTATTTATGCCAAACTTGGTATGTGTCTTTTCCTTCACTCTAACAGGCTGCCCAAGAACTTTATTTTCTGTCACTCTATAATGAGGCCATACTTAATATTTGTTTACTAACACCAATCACAGTGCTTGGTATGTGGTGCCATGCTGTAAGGGTAACTAAGACATTTCGTGTCCAATTACAAAAAAAAAAAAAAACTTAATTTGACATATAGCTATTTTAATTTCATTAGCCAAATTCATCAGCAAAATTTTCAGTGCCTCTTGATGAAAGTGTTCAGCGACTGGAAGGCATGGATCAATGGCGGGTGCTATTTAGGAACCAGTTTACAAAGTAGTGCTTGGACCCGAAAGGCTGGCGCTTGTGGCTATAATTTTATTATTTGTTTTGACATTTGTAGCACCACTGTATCAAAGGTGAGGAAGTTGTGTTTACTGTACAGAAGCTTTAAGATAAAGTGCCTTTTAAGGAATACAGTGAGAAATAATTTTTTAAAGCTTTCAAACAGGCAGGGGCTCATCAACGTTAATTTATTTTGATTTCACAGGCCACAGTGTTTGGTGATGACCGGTGCCCCCAACTCTCGGCCTGCTCTGCTCCATCTGGTCCATGCCTTCACCAAGAATGTTGGCCTGCTGGTGTGTGGCCATGTGCGAACTGTAAGTTCCTGAACTTCCCATACAAAGAACAGATATTTTCAGTATTTTGTACTCCTTTGCTGCTGTTTCAGCTACACCAGCAAAGATTTGTTTTAGCGTCTATAAAATTGCAGGTACATTTTACTTTTTCAGATTATAAATGTTTAGTAATTTATGTAGATTTTTAAATATGAAATGTTCCACACAGTAGTTTGTTGTTTGTACATCGTAATAGTCCTACACGGATCAATAAAGTTTCCATTATGCCAACGCTGGGAACAGCAGTGATGTAAGAGTTAGACGTGAAAAGCACTTTACAGCCATTCTCATGCCAAACCCTGCAGACCACAGTAATCAAAAACACACAGTTTGCCCACAACTGGACCCAAAAGTACAAAGCACCCTTCCACTGGCTCGCACCACTCCATCTTCCATTACCAAACCAAACACTAGGCTAACTGTCCATTTTCCTGGCACTTACTAGAGACAAACAGGACTCAATCAGTCATAAATGTACCACTGCATTTATTATTCTGCCCATTTCATGTCATGGGACCCCTTATAAAAATGACTCCTTGTTAGTCTTTGGTGATTAATGCTGCTGAAAGCCTTGTGGTATGTGGATCAATCAGCAGAACAGAATAAGCAGTGATGGTTTCATTTGAATGAGCCTTTTTATGTCTTTGTCATCAGAGCTCTCGGAGGCCCAACTTGAAGGAGTTGAACAATGACATGCTGCGCTACCAGCGCTGGCTTCTCAACAACTCCAAAGCTTTTTACACCCCTGTCATTGCAGAGGACCTCCGTGTGGGGACCCAATACCTTCTGCAGGTGCGTGTTTGACCATGAGAGACAGTTATTTGATAAAATTGGGGGTTTTGCAGCTGAAAAGGTTTTGTGTTTAAAGCTGTTTTTTTCAGTTCCTTTACAGTTAATGTTACTAATCTGTGTGTGTTAGTCTGTGTGTTGTGGCTCCATGGTGTTCTAGCTCTGGGCTTACATGACTCTGTGTGTTAGGCTGCTGGACTTGGGAGACTGAGACCCAACACACTGGTGCTCGGCTTCAAGAATGACTGGAAGAACGTAGATATGAAAGATACAGAGACCTACGTCAATATTATACAGTGAGTCTAGTCCCTTTATACACACAGAATTTAGAAGTTAAAAACTACTAGTGGCATTGTACAATTTGCACATCTCAAGTCAAGTCAAGTGGCTTTTATTGTCATTTCAACCATATACAGCTAGCTAGCACACAGTGAAAGGAAACAACGTTCCTCCAGGACCATGGTGCTACATAAAACAACACAGAACTACAAGAGACTACACATTTCTACATAAAGTGCCCATGCAAACATGTGAAAACAGCACAAGACAGTACAGTAACTACCAAAACAGGACAATAGGCACAGTAAGAGATTGTTCTTAGACAGTAGACAGTTCTAGTATCAGCTATATTGGTTACTGTATACAGTATGCTCTATATACATACTGTATGCTACATATACATATAGAGTATATTATACTAGGCTAAGGATAATAATAAAATTGTCATTCTTTAATTAATAAAATAGTCAAATTGGTGGCAAATTGCTGTGGTGTGAGGGGGATAGAACTCTCCAGGATGTGCTGTTATTGGACAGTGATCAGTGTCGGGGTGGAAACTGTAATTAATTTTTTCTTTTCTTATAACAGCACCACTGTCTTGTTTTATTACTGTCATGTCTTACTTAACAACTGTGCTGTAAGTTTTGGTGTTTCTCTTCAGTTGTAATGTTTGTGATATGAAGCTCTTAATGCCATTTCTGAAGGGCTACAGTACATTATAAGCCACTTCTAAATGGATAATGACTATAAGAAGATAATAAATACTCAAAAATCATCCAAGTGAGGAATCATGTGCTCAAGGCTGCACTCTACATTTTACAGAAACCTAAAGCAAAGATTAATTTACTTGCTTAATGCATAATACACACATGTGCACACACTTTTTTTTTTTTTTTTTTTAAATACAAAGTACATGATTCATCAAATGCATGTTGTGCCCTGTCCTTCACCGTAACATGTGCTCATGCTTGTTTGTTTGTGAGTGCAGCTGTAGTATTTACGCTAATTGTTCCGACCTGGTGAAAAAGTACAGTTCTAACGTAAATGTGTGGTGGAGCGATCTGGTTGATGTCCGACATCCTCCCATGAGACACTAACAATCGTTATTTGTGTGTTTTAGTGATGCTTTTGACTTCCAGTACGGTGTCGTCATTCTCAGACTGAGAGAAGGGCTTGATATTTCCCATATTCAAGGCCAAGGTAGAGTGCAGCACTTATTTTCTATTGTAATGCTTAGTGCTAGAGGTAAATAAAAACCTTTCCAATTATAGTGTAAATCTGCATGCAGTTTTCCAGCTCATTTCTTCTTATTGATTCTTACTGAAAACGTTATTTATCCATTTACCGTTATTATTATTATTTTTTTTAAGTTTGCCTGCTTTCATAACTAAGAGCACACATGTTCTGCTCAAAAGACACAATTATAAAGCCATATGTGCTGTGTAAATTTAAAGTGGTGCGAATTGAATTTGACGCTTTAAAGACAGCCGGCTTTTGTTTAGGTGAAAGAAAGTGAGCTTGTAATGAGGTGGTTTACCATTTACAGACCGTTTACCGTTTACGCTAAATTCCTTTTGTAATTGTTTTGACCTCGATGTCATGCACAGGAATGTAAAACATGATTCACTAATACTTAAATAATGCTTTTGTGCCTAAAGACGATACCTCAGGCATGAAGGATGTAGTGGTGTCTATCGACATGAGCAAAGACTCGGACGGCGACTCGTCCAAGCTCTCATCCAAGACCACAAGCGTTCAGAACAGTCCAGCTGTCCAGAAAGGTTAGCACTTTTTTTTTTTTTTTTTTTTAAATGAAGTAAACAAGTGAATTTGTTTGAGACCGAGCAAAGATTTTCCACATGAAATTCCCTGTTACTGATGGATTATGAAGCTTATTTCTTATGAATTCTTTAGACTTAAGATGGCTGTTTATATATATTTCTTAAAAAATAATAACATCTTTTTTTCCCTCAAAGGCTCTCTCAAGTTGATAACACTTTTAGTACACCACATCTTAGGCTCTTTACAGAGGAAGTGGTGTGTCCCAGACCCCTGTCCCAACTGGGACCATGTGTTCCAGTCACCAACACACACACACACACACACACACACACACACACACACACACACTCGTACACAAACATACACATCCCCCACAGCTTGGTGACAAACAAACTGGTACCTCATTCCCACAAACGGGAAGCAGCGAGGATGGGAAAACAGTTGAACCGCAGTATTTTCATGAGATGTCACGATAAGCCTTTGTGTCAAGTAAGCTGAGAAACACTATAAAGGGCTAGATTTCCTCTTAGCTGTATGGGATGACCCCAAGCAAGGGTCAAGAGGAAGGAGGGGGGCAGGCAGTTCTCACAAGTCAAGTGAGTGATTTAATGAGCGCCATGTGAAAATGTGGCTGCCTGATTACGTCCTTGACATTTTGGTCTCTCAGGGCTTTAGGGACGAGTCAGAGTCACGTTATACTTATTAAACAGACAGATGGAGAGTCAGGTGTCTGCTCCGTTAGTCTGTCTGTGCATCCAGCTACTGCGAGAGAAACAGCAGCTAGAGTTAACTACAGGAGCAGGAATGTGATGCTGAGAGCGCTAAAAGCAGAAACAGCAGAGTAAAGCAGTACAACAGCTGCGTGTTTGAATTCCCGCTGGCGTCTGGTGATGTCACTACGGACTTTACAGCCAACCAATCAGCAGCTCTGATTTACACACACACACACACACAGTGCAGGTACACACTGTAGGACCCGCTCTCTCCCCCACACACTGTCTCCTCTTCACTTCTGATGATTTCACGTTATTTATCTTTTTTTTCCTTTTTTCCTCACCTTGTATTTCTTGCTGCATTTCTCAGTTTTTTTATTCTTATCATCTCCCTTATTCTCTTTCCACATTTCTCAAATTCTCTTCATCCCACCCTTTTCCTTTTTTTTTCTTGATACAGATGGATTTCTTCCTTTCTTTGTTTCACAATATTCCTTTTTTCCCCACTTTGTTTCTTTTTTCTTACTTTTCTTTTTGCTTTCATCAAATTCTCGTTTTCTCTTCCTTCTTTCCTTTCACTTCTTGCATTCACAGAATATTTCCTGCCTAAAATGCAAATCTCGTTGTATTTATAGTACATTTGCCCCTGTGACAGTTATGACTGTAGCTTCTGCGTTTGTTAGTGTTTTGACTGAGCCAGTTGCACTGTGTTATTACAGGTGTTACATAATGTTATTATAAAGCATATGCAGGCACAGGCAGGGCTGGTGAATGGTAAGCTGACCAGATGAGTCAGCTTTATGATAGAAATGATATTAATCTATAATAATAAAGCATGAATGACACTGAGTCATGAACATGCCTACAATAATAAAACATGTATGATACAGGAGTTCCAGATGGCATGGCTTAATCACAGCTCCCATCTCACACACCAAGTGTTTTTGGACATTCTGAATTTGTCAGATTCACCTAAAACCTCTTTACTGTAACTGAAATCCCATCGCTATGCGCGTCTCCTCACCATCACTGAATCAGTTTACGTTTTCGGACGTTATTCTTAAACAGCCCAGAGATCAAGGGTAGATATTTGGTCATGTTTAAACCAGTCTTTGTTTTGTATTTGTATCCTGAGAATTTCGTCTGCAAAAGGAAGAATTTGAAATATGATTATCAGATCGCTTTGTGTGTGTGTGTGTGTGTGTGTGTGTGTGTGTGTGTGTGTGTTTTCATGGCAGACCTGTTGGTTGTGTGTGTAAAAATGATGTGCATTGTGTTAATCTGCTTTATATATTTTTTCATCTTTCCCCTTACAGAGAGCAGTCCGGTTTCATCTGGAACCATTTCTAATGTGATGTTAATAGAACAGATGTCTCATTGTACCTCACTGTTGACGCACGTGTTTCCCATCATGACAGCAGCGAACATTAAACCTCTTCTGTTTTCTCCACCTCTCTCCCCCTTTTTTTTTTTTTTTTTTTTGCACTTTATCCAGAAGATGATGAGGATGGCAAAGCTCCTACACAGCCCCTGTTAAAAAAAGGCAGGCAGTCCACCTTGGGTTTTGTTCACTCTCTCTCTCTCACTCTCTCTTTCTCTCTCTCTTTATAGCTATTAGTATCTCCTCTGCCTAGTTGACTGTCAGTTAAGAATAACCCTTCTCTTTCTTCAGTCTTCATGTTGTTTTTCCCCCCTCCTCTGCTCGCTTCTATTCCTGTACAGCACCATGTGCTCCATCATAGTTGGGAAATCTGTCTCTCTCCATGTGTGTGTGTGTGTGTGTGTGTGTGTGTGTGTGTGTGTTAATAAAGCTTCTTTCTTTCTCTCCTGGATTCCTTCTGCTGCTAAATCTGCTTCCAGTAAAAATCAATTAAAATATTAAATTCTTTGTAAACACTAGTGCTGTAATGCGATGTGCTATGACTGACAATAACTGCGTAATGGCAGTATGCACTTTTCTAGTGGAGATCAGTGTAGTGTTTGCTTGGAGGTGTGTACTGTAACTGGGCTCAAAGCTCTGTTCAGCTACTTCATTATTCTGTGACTCTGGTGCCTCAAGATAAAACCTCTGCATTTTCCTCTCTTCCTCTTTTCTACTTTGATATGCATCAGCATGCAGTCAGATTTAATATGGAAGAACAGTTTTTTTTGTGTTGCTTCTTCACTGCTCAAGTGCCTCCCTGAAGTATGTGTGTGGTGGTGTGCATTTTTAGATAAAGCAAGTCCAACTACGCCCCTGAATGTGGCTGATCAGAAGCTGCTGGAGGCCAGTCAGCAGTTTCAGAAGAAGCAGGGAAAAGGAACGGTGGATGTCTGGTGGCTGTTTGACGATGGTGGTGCGTTACAGCTTCCTAAAACAATCCTTTGATAACTTGCACCTAGTCTTACGCTGATTCAAATGAAAAAAGGATTAAAGTTTCATATTGTCTTTTGCAGTCAGTTAAGCTGTGCTCTTTGCTTTTGCAGGTCTGACGCTGCTCATTCCGTACTTGCTCACCAATAAGAAGAAATGGAAGGATTGTAAGATACGTGTGTTTATCGGGGGCAAGATCAACAGGATCGACCATGACCGCAGATCGTTAGTATCTTATTGCCTTTGGGTTTTTAAAAAAAATTAATTTATTTGAATCATTTTAGAGCTCCACATGTGATCAAATTTAATTTTCTTTGTTAGTAAGACTCTTTCTGCAAAATTTTCTGGTTTAACAGCCTTATTATAGTATTATGTGCTCTCTATAAGAGGTAGTTTAACTGTAGCATTTGCGCTTTTTTGACCATGCGTTACAGTGATAACTTTCCTGCTTCTTTAGCTAAAGCAATAGTGAAACCAAACACAAATAAAAATTCACCCAGCTGAAAAGCTAATTTATTGAAGGGGAAATGGTATGAGATGGTAGTGATTACTTTCACTTCCTGTTGACTTTTTCTAAGTGAACAAGCCTCAGTCTTGTAAGCCAGCAGTGGTGGGTGGGACTGCGGCCCCGTTGGTTGGTTAATAAAAAGGTGGAGCTACTCATTATTAAATAATAACACTCAAAAGTACACAAAAAGGGCATCTTCCTCTATCTCAACACCCCACCCCAAAAAAAAAAACAGCAGATAGGTCAGTCATCAAATGAATCTGGAATGACTGACCATCTCATAGGTGTTTTGAACTCTCTTAAATTAACTGACATTAAACCCCACCCCCTTCCTCCCTTCTAACATTAGAAATCTCTTTCTTGTCTGAAATTTCCTGGTTGAACGATGCGCTCTCACTTTCTGCCAAGATAAATGGGGAATGTTACGAGTTCATTAAAGTGAATTAATAATCCATCAGTGCCGGTTTGACTTGGATAACATTTTAGACAAGTGTACAGTGAAAATCAGTTAGTTATTTATTAGCATATAAAGAAAGATCTTGGCTGAAATTTTTAGGTTAAATGGTCGAAAACAACAATTTTTCAAAGAAAAAAAAACGATTAAATAGTGTCAAATGTGAAGTGTCAACTAACAGTTTACAAATACTTTTAATGGTAAAAGCACAAACACATTCAAACAGTGTAATTGAGCTCATCACAGTTTAACGTTGATTGTGCATATATACAGGGTTTTATGGTAATCACCAGGCACTTGCAAAGAGACACCAATAGTCTTTTAGTTAAGATGTAGACACTAGGAAGGTTTACATGCACAATTTCTGATTAATTGCTGTACAGAGCATCTTTTTTCTAGAATAGTAAGAAAGAAAGTAAATGTTGCTACTGTTTCATTTCCTCCATTCTTGCATGTAAACATTTCTAGTGTCTGCATCCTAACTAAAACAGACTAGCTGGTGATTACCGTATATCTGTATATATACGCACACAACAGTTTCATCATTTGACATTGATTTGTAAAAAGACTATAACCACACATTATTCCTCATTGGGGTTGGCAGGTGATGTTTATCCTACCCACCAACATACACTAGGGCTTTTGTGGTAAAATTCTGGGGTTTTTTTTTTGGGGGTTTTTTCCCCCTCAGCCTGCTAGGATTAGTTTTGTTAGCTATGTTGCCAACTTGCTCGGGGCAGACTAATGATCCTCCAGACTGAGCCTGAACCAAGGCACGTTAAAATGCTATGCTTCTCTTTGGATAAAAAAACATTTACACACAGTGCTTCTGCACTGTGATTCTCGCTATCGCTCCCTTTCTGTGTGTGTATATGTCTGTTGAAGTGTACTCTGAACCCACGTGGCGACTTTGTCCAACACAAATGTTTTCCATTGTCCTCTGCAGCTGCTTGCCGCTCCTTTGTTTGCTAAATTTAGAGATGTGCCGGCGTTTGCTCCTTTCATAGCGTGCTGGGGGAAGCGTGGAGGCTGCTCGCTTCCAATGAACTGCGTGCTGTATATAAAACTGTAATTGTCTGCCTCTGTTTGTTGTTTTTATTGTACATTAAGTGGCTGATCAAATGCACCCGAATGGGGTGATGATTTTATTTGTTCCTTCAAAGACACTGGTGAATGGTTAATTCTTCATAGTGAATTGGTGGACATCATGGGTTAGACTGATGGACAATGAGTTGGAAAGCATCACTCAGTGGATTTCTGGCATCACATGAGAACGCAGCTTAGTGCTTTTCATTTTATAAATGTCCATTTCAGTTTATGTTTTCAACAACTTATCCTAATTTGCATAACATTTATTGCCTTAGGATGGACTGAGATCAGTTTTTGTTTGAGAAATCAGTCATCATTTATTCTGAAAATTACACCTGCTATGATATCTCTGTCGGGCGTTACTTTGAGATTCTAATCATCAGGAAAATATCAAGGCCTCCAGCTTTGTTGAATGCTTGACACTGAAGTTCCATCATGTTACTTTATCCAGCTGTTTTTTTTTTTTCCTTTGAAGTTCTTTCGTTTTTTTCAAGTCCTGAGGAAATTGCTCTCCAGGGAGAGTCCTGCAGCTGATCTCTCCCAAAGCTACAGATTTTTAACTAATTCAGATTTTTAAGTCCACAGCAAGCCATCACATTCTTTATTTTGAAGCTCATGTTCTAGCAGTCTATTGCATCAGAATGCCTTTCTAGGTGTTTAGTAACCAGCTTTTGTGTTTTTACTTTGTTCAGGATGGCCACGCTGCTCAGCAAGTTCAGGATAGATTTCTCTGATATCACAGTCCTCGGAGACATCAACACAAAACCCAAGACAGAGAGGTAGGACCACAGCTTCCTTTTCCGTTTGTCACACTGCCCTCTCATTTGTGATTATGCACAAATATGCTGAGATTCTCATGACTCAACCATGAATGGCTTTACCATTTGGAGGGGGGAAAAAAACAATAGCCTTTTTTAAAAATATTTTTGCTCTTCACAGACTCTCTGTTACTCTGTTTATCTTGGGTATCACTGAATTAATATGTATTTTATTTGTATTCAAAATAAGCACTAAAAAAATGAAAAGTTTGTCCTTACCCCACCTTTCTGGCACATTTACACAAGCTTTAAACACAAAAATTAGTCACATATGCCACTTCTTTCCATGTTTATGCCTCTCCTCGCCTTAATAAGGATGCTGCCAGTGTGTGTTGAAACCGTTCCTGTCAATTAGCCCACTCTTCCTCTGACTGGCAGCAGTTCAACTAGAGTTCATAAGGAACTACCTTAGTGTTTCACCTGCTGTTCCAAATAATGCCACAAGTTTTCTATGGGATTGTGCCCCATCGGCCTTGTTGAATAAATCGCACACATTTGGCCCCATGTACTCTATATCCTGGAACATGGGAATGTCAGTGTTGTGTTCTGACTGGACATGAAGCACAAAGGGCAAACACACTGTACAATAAGTTGCTGCTGTTAGTGGATGTGACTTCTTTTTTTGCCTAGGGTATTTAATTCACTAACCTTACGTTACATAAAACCCAACCTCAAGGTAAAAACGCAGCAGACTTTGGATGACCTATTGTAAATTAGCTTTGAAATGAGGCCAAAAAGGCCTTGTCTTGGGTGCATATCTGATCTTTACACATCCAGTCTGAAATGTCTTTTGATATTTCAAAGCAAAGCATTTTAATTCTTTTTACACAAGTTGTTTTTTTCTCCAAATGCTATTAGAATGCTATACCCTGCTGTATTAATTGTTTATTAGTTTCATGAAACACTGAATACTTGTTTAGATATCATTAAATTTATTAGCTGTGTTGAAAGGATCAGGATGATGTGTATATAAACTAAGGGGTTTACTGAGAGTATAATGAGGAAGAACATGATAATTTTCTTTTTAGTAATATGAAAAAGAAGCAGGTTGCTGATGTATTGAATGGTGACCTGAAAAATCAATATACACTATATTACCAAAAGTATTCGGTCACCTGCCTTGACTCACATATGAACTTAAGTGCCATCCCATTCCT
>CM075019.1:14109990-14120230 GCA_037576675.1 Pangasius sanitwongsei | reverse complement strand
GGCCAAGTGATTAGGACACCTGATTCTGATCATTTGGATGGGTGACCGAATACTTTTGGTAATATAGTGTATAATCTAGCTATGGGTACATGAATTATTGTGTCCTTGGCATTTTTGGGACTCTTGAGTCAGCAATGAAATTGCCATTTCTCATTATATTATTAACAGTAACCACTTTTTTTTCCACATTTTTGCTTGTGGCCCTTTTTGAAGTATGTGGCCAACAAGGTTTGCATATGAGATGATTAACAAAATGCATTACATATTTGCATACAATACACAGACTGTTTGTGTATTTTGCAGGGTGGAAGAATTTTCCCAGATGATTGAGCCCTATAAGCTGAGAGAAGATGACATGGAGCAGGAGGCAGCGGAGAAGCTGAAGGCCGATGAGCCCTGGAGAATCACGGATAATGAGCTGGAGCTTTACAAGGCTAAGGTTGAGACCACAACTTCCGTGCAACACACACACACACACACACACACACACATTTGTCTTACTTATGATTACACCTAAATCTAACCTTAACCTCAGTAACCCTTTTGTATTTTTGGGGAACAAAAAATCATTTTCCTCATGGTGAACCGCCAACTCCGTCAGATATTCCTATCCTTGTGGGGACATCTGGTCCTCACCAAAATATATATAAAAAAAAACTTTCCTCTGTCTTATACTCTTAAGTCTCCATAAAACCTCATACGCTCTATATCTGAGAGATTAGTAAATGGGCTTCCATTACAGAAAGTGTGGCTGCGTTTCATTAACTATAGTTTGTTTTGTCATCTGAGAGGCCTATCAGCTTTCCCAGCTAGAAAAAGAGACGTCTTTGTTGTACATAGGGACGTTATGCTAGTTTGAGTAAGAGGAGCCTGTATTTATTACATAAAAGATTGCAGGTAAAATAAGGGCATCTGTAGTCAACATAACACCAGTGTTTCATACTAACCCCCATGTGTGTTTGTGTGCGTTTGCTTTGCAGAGTAATCGTCAAGTCAGACTGAATGAGCTGTTGAAGGAGCACTCAAGCACAGCCAACCTCATTGTCATGTAAGTACAGCTGGCTCCGTCAACAAGAATCAATCAACAGTTGTGTTTGCTACTTGTATTTTTTTTTTTTTTTTTTTTTTTTTAAATAACCTGTAAGAGTGTGTATAGGGCAGGTCTACCTCATTAAGAGCCTTAAGTGAACAAGTAGTGTTGCACTGTAACCTGAGATAGTAATCATAATAGTAATAGTACTCTGCAGCCAAACATAATACCCTCAGGGCTTGAAATTTTCACCCTGTGATGATTTACTTTTTAAGGTGAGAAAATGTCCTGCTCTAAATCAGTAATATTTTTTTTAATTGACAACATCCATGTGAGCAGATTTAACTCACAGGATGAGGCAAAAACAGCATTTTAATATTGTCTCACTGTTCCCATCAGCTTCATTTCACTCTTGTAGTATTCACATGACCTTTAAACACATTACTCAGTGATGAATGAAAATGAAACTTATCCACTTTTCTGTGATAAGGAATTGGTCACAGTCATTCTGAGTGGTGAGCACTGCACTTAAGGTCATCAGTACGCCGTTACGTCCAGCGAGAAAACCTGTAACACTAGGCAGGAGTGTAAAACACTGAAAACTTAGACCATACTAACATCGGCCGTTCCTTTTTTTTTTTTTTTTTTTCCCCCTCCCCCCTCCACTGACCACTAATCCGTAACAGCATTGTGATTTCAGTTCTGTTTTACTGAACACCTCTTATGTCTCCACGTCCCACCACAGAAGTGTCGATCGTCTGATTGTGTGTAAAATGCATGATTACGTAAATCAAGTCACTTAGTGGTTGGCAGTTGTGGGTTAAGGCTCTGGCTACAGATCAGAAGGTTGAGAATTTATATCCCAGCACTGGCAAACTGCCACTCTTGGGCCTTTAACCATCAAGTGTTTTTTTATTATTATTATTATTATTATTATTATTATTATTATTATTATTATTATTATCATCATTATGAAATGGTGGTCTCAAATCTGAGTGCCTGGTTGATTTCAACCCACTATTTTTTAAATTTTTATTTATTTATTTTTATTTATTAAGTTCCAGCTCCTAACCTTCTCTGTATAAGACACCATGTAAAAGATATTCCTGTTGATCATTTTCCTTTTGGTGGTAATCTTTTCAAGATCAGTCATGACTTTAAATGAAATAAATCAGGCCATTAATACTTGAAAAAATCAAATAAAACACAGTTTAAAAATTTATTTGGGTTAGTAATGCCATGTCAATGTTAGCTTTGTAAAGTTAAAGAAGGAAAAGTAATTACACGTGAATAAGAAAAATGCATTACGCAATTCAAGCTGCTTTCAGTTTGCATGATGTCACCTTTGGGTGATTGTATAACTTGACTAACACCGAATGCCCTCGCTCTTTGTCTAACAGGAGTATGCCCTTGGCCAGAAAAGGGGCAGTGTCCAGTGCCCTGTACATGTCCTGGTTGGATACTCTTTCCAAGGATCTCCCTCCTATTCTCTTGGTGCGTGGCAACCACCAGAGTGTCCTCACGTTCTACTCTTAAACGATTTGATTATCACTGATCCTGTAAAGCACACCTTGATGATATGCCGACACTTAACACAAATGTGCACACACCAACACAATAAAGGTAGATTACCTGGGACTGTCAGGTAATGAGTGTGATGGACAAGTGGACAATACAGAGACTGAGAGCATCTTCTTTGGCAAGGTCTTCATTTTTGTAGCTCAGTGATGTCTGCCACTGAGAAATTATGTGGAGACTGAAAATGAGAATTTCAGAAATGCTTCATCCAGGCATCGGAAAACAAGATGCGAACCTGTTCAATTATTTAAAGTCACGGTTTCTTTGGCTCACAGGCATCTGAGCATGAAGTACATATTGTTCTGATCACCATTAGCATCATTAGAATCATCACAATAAATTGTGGATATAGAAGGTTTTTTTTTTTGCTTTTTGAAGCAGCAATAATCACCCTGGGTTCCTTTTTCCTTGCTTGGGAGAAAATCATGCAGAATGTTTTGCAACACCTTTTATAGCCTTATAGATGTGCCTTCCAGTTCAATCAAATTAGATTATTAAACTTTGCCCTAATATATGCTCAAGTAAATGTAGATATATTATAGTACCGTTCAAATTGGGTATTTAAAATGATTTCATTTCAAAGATTATTTTTTTAAATGCTAGTGGACTGGAATTGGCATTGGTTTCCACTCCTTAGCATAAAAAAAGGTTCTTGTTTCTTTTCTGGGTAAGGTTTATTTTTCCCCAGTTGCCTTTTATCCTTCGTTTCTATCTTTTTCATATTTCAGGTCTTCCTTTAAACTGTGAACGGGTTTTAGTGTTCCTAGTGTAGTACCCTCCACTAATCCTGGATGTGAATTCAAATGTACGGTTGAAGGGCACTCTAAACAGAACACTGTAGAACTTGATCCTTCAAGGGCAGACGAACATCCTATGGCTTTAAGATGACAGGTTCTTGTCTGAAAGGAAGTTGTCCCAAACAGCGGGACATCAAAGCTGCTATAAAGTGATGGACACACAAAGAACAATCAACCAAATATGTGATGTAACCTCTTGAACATGCATTTACCTAATTTCACAAATCTGCAGGTTCTGCTGTAGAGGATGACTTTGCCTTAAAAGCAGAAGTAATGATTGTTAACTTCTATCTTATAAGCCATACTGGCTGGTTGATTGATTATCAGGTAAATGCAGATGTAGACAGATCAATAGATGCATGAAAACAGAATGTGTACTGTCAGTTGTCTTTTTTCCCCCTTAATCTGTGTTAGTTTTGTCTTAAATTTCTCCCATAGAGTGGGCCATGTTTTTCATACAGTCCAGAGTTGTAGCTACAGAGTAAGGCTTTTCAGTGAACCACATCAAACCTTGTCATATCCTGGACATAAACTAACTCTCCCGTTCATGTTAGTGTAAAGTAATGGACTGTTACAGCATCCTATTGTTACATTAGCATAAATTTAGGGGCTTCCCGGTACAGTACAGTGTAGTTGTCGAGGCCTGTTTGAAGCCATTCTACAGTTTCCAGAGTGTATTGAAAAGTTGACTGAGGTAATGACAATTCTGTCCACGTGTCTGTGGTGGTGTTGCATGAGATGCAGAAGTACCTCTATGCAGGTGAACTGAGATGAGTGCTACGTGTTTCCCAGTCATCTCTAATGACACTGATGGTAATAAAAAAGTGACTCATCCAAACTCAAGATTGGATTTCCCCCCACCTGCAGTGCATTTACAATTTATTGTTCATTGTCGGTTACCATTTACTTCATTCTTTGTCAACGGGACCAGACGAGACCAAGATGGACGATACGGATGCGAATCCTGTGACCACAGTTCTAGACAGTGGGGCATTTTAAAATAAAAGAAATAGCCTTACAGTGACATTCTACAACAAACTAATGGTTAGTTACACAAATATCTTTGCCTCCTTCCTGCACTTACTGTAGTCTTCATAAAATGTGATGAGTTGCTTTAAATGTCATTTGAATGTAAACACTAATGCTGAAAAACAAGCAGTTGTTTTCTGTCCACATGTTTTAGCAGAGTATTTTTTCCAGCTTTTCTCTACAGAGCCACAAGACACGCTTAATGGTGTGATGTGCTTTGTTGGGCGCTTTGTTGGGCACTTTGTACTATAAATACCTACACGACTGCATCTCGACAATGTGTGTTCATCACCCATCGCCATGTGAGAAATATGCCATGCACAATTGAATGAATATACTCATTTATAACTCTTTCTCTATATATACTCTAGTGTGTAAACAGAATTTGTATTTAGTACGTGTGACACGTGTACAATGTACCAATCACCTACTGTGTTTGTACATAAGTGTGATAAATGTATAGCTACATGTAGCTGTAGCAGTAGAGGTTACTGTACCATGGGATAACGGGGCACTTCATATGTGCCTTTCACAGCTGTTGTGCGCTAGACCTTCCAAGATCAACTGTGTGTGTGTGTGTGTTTTTCCCAAGTTGCTGCATTTCTATCAGCCTACTGGTCCTTGTGTAGCCAAAGCCCAGTTCCTCTCACTCCATCAGAGCTGGGAGCAATGACGAATGATGAAAAACAGAAGTCAGCATCGTAGCTCCCAAGTCTAATTCACACTGTATTTCTTGACTAACTTGTAAATACATTCTAGCCTAACCAGATAAATTAAGGGAGTGGAGTAATAATGGCAAAATTAATATGGAGAAATGAATATTTATTTTAGATTAGATTTCTCCTTTTTGTTTTAAATTAATTGCATGTTGATTTTGTTTCTTTTTGATTATTTTTAAAACTTTGTTCTTCCTTTTTTGTGTCTATATTTCTATCTTTTATATGCCTTTTAAAGAAGTGCTTTGGCAAGTGGTTGAGTTTTTGCTCAAGCAGAAAGGGTGGATCTAATGGATCTTAGTTGGAAGAGTAATGTTTTGATATACTGTACTGTTAATTGTCACAAATGATTTTTCTAACATTTTAACATTTAAGGTTACCGATACTTTGTACATCTTTATTGCAATAAATAAAAAAAATCAAATGTAAACTCAATGTAACAAATGTCTGTATTTTATAATTCAATGAATCACTATCGTATATAACAGGTCCGTTGTGAGTATTTTTGTTGGTGGAACAACACTGCCATCATGTGTTAGAGAGTGACACAAACATCTGTTTCAGCCTCATGCAGGAACATTGGGTCAGCCACAGAGGGTGCATGGAGACTAAATGAGAGAGCGCTCGTCCTGTGGTTCTAGTCTAAGAGACGCTAGACTCAGCACATTTTTCTGTTCAGCAAATATGAGCTGGTTTATGAGCTGGGTTAATGACCGAATAAAATTTCACAGACAATGCTATAGAATGGAGGATAAATGTAACAATAAAAAGAAAATTCAAAATTTTATTTATAAAAGTACAAAATGTTAGTTCATTTTTGATTTTCTATCAATAGTGATAAATTCATGTGATTGAGTGTATTAGGAAAGGGGGGTATTAGGAGAAAATAGAGTGCGTGAATTCCAATTATAACTTTATTTTTTATAGCCAAATAGCCAAAATAGCAAATTTTGCGGATTTTCTCACTACCAGTCAAATCCTTTTATCCTGTTATGAGTGTTTTTTTTTGTTTTTTTTTACAGCATAAATATTACACTCAAGCTATAATTCTCATTCAAGCTTTTTAAGGATAATATCTGCACAGCATTTTTGTTGGCTCCTTTATTGTGATCTAAAAATGTTTGAACATAAACCCATGCAAATTAAATTAAATATATTGCTATTTTTCAAATTAAATCTAATTAAGAACATCTGTGTTCCACAATAGTTCCACAATAGGTTTGTGGTTAATTAGCTTAATCTCACTTTGAAAAGGTGAGAACCAGACAGGTTGGTTTGAGTATTTCAGAAGATGCTGACCTTCTATTATTTTGACGCACAACAGTGGGCACAGACTCACCAAAACTGGACAATTGAAGATTGCTAAAAGACCAAGTGATGTTCTGAGATGCTTTGCTGCTCAACATTTTAGTTACCAGGCCTTTCTGTCACCTTGAAAGAGTCTGGCCATTCTCCGCTGACCTCGTGCATCAACAAGGCGTTTTTGCCTTCAGAAATGCCACACGCTGACTGTTTTGTTTTTTTGCACTATTCTGTGTAATCTCTAGAATTCCCAGGAGAGCAGTAATTCCTGATGCCTCTAAACCAGCCCATCTGGCACCAACAGCCATGCCATGCCATTGTCAAAGTCACTGTGATCACATTATTTCCTCTTTCTAATTCTGGATCTGACTGTTCATAGCAGAGGAGGTATTTAAAATGCAGCTACAATTGCTTTCAAGTGACTGAATGCAAAAAGGACTGAATATAAACACACACAATTTGGAGGAAATAAAGGTTCTGTTCCCCCATTCTGTTGCTGTTCTTTATATTATACTAGAAAGTGGAAAAATATGAACTTCTCCCTTAACATAGCAGTGTATAAACAGAACACTCTAGATTTTCTTGGTTTTATGTTTTTTTAAAAAATAAATTTGGTACTAATTTTGCATTCCTCTCATACTTTTGTTAGCCAATATCAAAAAAAAAAAAAAAAATATATATATATATATATATATATATATATATATATATATATTTTTTTTTTTTAAAAATAGTAATAAATATAAAACCAGTTCCATAAAAAAGCTACCTATAATATATATATATATATATATATATACATCAATTAATTTACACTTCGAATAGGACTGTTTAACTGTCAAACACATATAACTATGATTTTGGCAAGTCAAGACTCATTTTTATGGATTATATAACCTTAATAACCATTATATATTCATAACTGTCACAATTTCAAAAAGAATACAGCCATTTTAAAGAAGTACCTTCAACTGATGTTAAGAGATGATCTGAAGCTGCACAAGAATGATTTAATTGGATGAGACCATATTCACAGATTTAGCTTTGGCTCCTTCTTTAGGGAAGATGTGACCCGTAAATAGAGCTCACTTATATTTTAGAAAAGCACCATGAAATACCATCATATGTATACTGCAGGCACTTGTGTAAAACAAAAATATCTTATTGCCCTCCAACTGCCCTCCAGCTGCGGGTTTTTGGCATGCGAGTGACGCACAATACTGCTTTACTGTAGTGTAATGTGCAGCTTCATATGCAGGTTCTGTCCTAGCTCACCTGAGAGGTAGTCTCTTTCCCTGTTGTTCTGTAACTGCAGCAGCTCTGTGTGATCATACAGTGGAGAACTGCTGATCATCAAAATATAAAACCCTGGAAAAGCTTTCTCAGGCATGCAGTGCAGGTAGCTGAGCTCCTCACGCTGCCGGAGGTGGAATATTTCATCCTGATTGCCCTCTGTGATGTTGTAAGTGACATGATGAATGAGAGGCCTGAGGGCAGGCACCAGCTCCAGGATGTGCTCTTTGTGGGTGCATTGGGATATGCCGACTACCAGTAGCAGGGGCTGCTCCACGTCCACACTGTCCAGGCTGACTGGAACTTCCTGCATAGAGTAACATGGGTCACTCACGAGATCTCAATTAAAGGTTACTTAGCCTTAAGGACTAAACCAGGGGTGTGAAACTCATTTTAGGTGATAGACCACATTGCACATGTCAGTATGAAGTTGGCTGGACCAAAAAATTAGTTTAGTAGACCAAGCAGGTCAAATACAGGTCAAGAGCTTCAGTTAATACTACAACAAACATCAGAATTGTGGAAATTTTGATCTCAGTGACTGTGACTACGGCGGTTGACAGAAGATACAAAAAAAGATGGTACCAGGTGATGTTTTTCCAATCTGCACCTGTGCAATGTCAGTGAACCTGTACCCACTGTAGCCTCAGATTCTCGTTCTTGGCTGACAGGAGTGGAACTCCATGTGGTCTTCTGCTGTTGTAGCCCATCTGCTTGAAGGTACAATGTGTCATGCATTCTGTGATGCTTTTCTGCTCACCATGGATGAAAAAAGTGGTTATTTGAGTTACTGTAGCCTTCCTGTCACCTCAACCCAGTCTGGCCATTCTCCTCTAATATCAACAAGGCATTATTGCCAACAGAAGGATTCCATAGGATATTTATTGTTTTTCAATCTGTTCTGCATAAACTCTAGAGACTGTTGTGCAGGAAAATCCCAGGAGATGAGCAATTTCTGAAATACTCAAACCAGCCCATCTGGCACCAACATTCATGCCACGGTTAAGTCAAAGAGTTCACACTATTTCCCCGTTCTGCTGTTTGATGCGAACATTAACCAAAGCTCTTGACCTGTATCTGCATGATTTTACACATTGTGCTGCTGCCACATGATTGGCTGAGTGGATAACTGTATAAATGATCAGGTGTATAAGTGTTCCTAATAAAGTGGACAGTGAGAGTATATTCATATTTATATCCATTCATTCACATTAATTCATATTCATTCATTCATTCTTATTCTTTTTCATTCATTTCTGAAATATTCCAGCCAGCCCACCTGGCACCAATTACCATGCCATAATGCCAAAAGTCACTGAGATCACATTTTACCCATTCTGATGGTGGTTGGCTGATTGGATAATTGCATGAATGAGCAAGTGTACAGCCATCCCTATTAAAGTGGCCAGGGTATTTCTCTATGTTGCCTCCTAGAGGAACAACAGATTACCTCTTGTTTAGAATACCTACAGTCCATAGGACGATTTTAATTTAAAACACTGATTCTAAATTAATTTGGTGTGCCGGCTTAGAACCTTTATGGGGCCATGTGTTTAACACCCCTGGACTAAACCTTCAACAAAACATCAGTGAAGAAATTAAGACATGAGATATCTATATTATATATCTGCTGTCTATTCTAATTTCCTTTACCTCCTCTGGCTCTGTTTGGTGGATGGTGTGTCTCTTCCGGATTCCTCTCTTATGTGGACTGTTGACATTGCAATCATAGCAGCCTTCAGGAGAGAGGCTGTTATCCTCTGCTGTTCCAACTGCACTGACAGATGCCAGCTGACCCTTCCCAAAGCCCAGACCTGACACACAGTGCCTGTACACACACGCAAACATCCTCAAAATTCATTTTCAGACTACAGTGTAATGGTATTACAAGAACACTGACAATTAAACATCAATATCATTACTCAGTACAGCATGCCACATAGTAAAGTAAAGCTACTCTTATGCATGGTGAAAACTTGGCTGTTTTAAAAGTGCTTAAAAACTGTAAATTATACAACCGATAATCAAATAATAGTCAAAGTCAGTGTAGTGGTGTTTTAAAATGAGGAGGCAGTGTATATATATATATATATATATATATATATATATATATATATATAAACATTGTGTAAAAAAGAGAGAACAAATATAATTCTATTTTGTATTTTATTCTTTTTTTATTTAATATTTTTTATGTTAATTATACATTTCATAGTGTTTTTTATTCCAAAATAATAACTAAAGTAACAATTATTGCAGTAACAATTTGAACAATATTTTGGAAACACTTTACAGTAAGGTTTCATTAGTTAACATTAGTTAACTACTTTAGTTAACATGAACTAAGAATGAACAATACTCCTACAGCATTTATTAATCTTATTTAATATTATTTTCAACATTATTCATTCATTATTTAAATCAAACGTGTTTGTTAACATTAGTTAATGCACTGTGAACTAACATGAACTAACAATGAACAACTGTATTTTTAT
>CM075019.1:14073389-14109890 GCA_037576675.1 Pangasius sanitwongsei | reverse complement strand
AATTGTGTCGATGTCCCAATATTTATGGACCTGACTGTATATATATATATATATATATATATATATATATATATATTATAAATAGGTCAGATATTGGCCTTGTAATAACATTGAGGAATGTCCTCTTTTATGAGAGAGAAGGCCAAACTTGGGACAGTGGTTACTGTGATGATGACTGCTCTGTCATCACACTGCAATAAAAGCTAATCATATCTCAACTGTTTAATGTTGCCAGTTAGGATGCTATTTTCCAGTTACTAAGGTGAAGGACAGACAGGATAGTCTGCTATGACATTATGACTGCCACACCTTTCACTATAGGAAACTTCCATTACTAAAATATTAGAAAACATTTCGCGAGAAGCTCACCTTTACATGTTCTCCCATCCTCTTGCAAGATATAGCCACGTGGACAGGAGCACATATAGCTGCCCTCTGTGTTCTTGCAGATAAAGTTGCATGGCTTTGGGGACATTATGCACTCATCCAAGTCTTAAAATATCAAAGATAAATAATTGATAAGGCAGTTTAAGACAGTACTTACATTTCTGAGGATAAAGGAAGAAGGAAGATAATATTTTAGTGCTTTAGTATGCATTTGGTGTTTGTGTAAATGGAAGTCTTACCAACACAAGCTGTGCCTGTAATGGTGGCTGTGTAGCCTGGACTACAGTGACATTTAAATGAACCCATAGTGTTGATACACTGGCCATTCTTACATGTGTCTGCTATGACCTTACACTCATCTATATCTGTGGATGTAAAAGTGTACCATTAGCATCTGAGATGTTCAGAGGTTATGTTTAGTAAGATTAGCTGTATGAAGTCATTCTAGGGGAAAACTTTAGGGATGATAAGATCAAACATACTCCACATCTGACCCACACATTTGAATTGAAGGACGCAGATGACAAACATCTATTCATGTCAAGTGAAGTGGGTGACAAAGGAAACAAGTTTGTATACATAGCTGATTATTAACATATGTAAATAAACAAACCTATAAATTATACATTTAGTAAATGCCCTGGAGTGTATTGGTACAGATAACAAAGCATAATTCAGATTAGCCATAAAGGAGAAATTAAGAAAAATTCATCATCATCGCTAAGGAACTGTACTGGGTATAATGAAATGAAGAGAATGTCTGGGGCAGACAGACCTGTGCCATCTGTGGCATAGCCGGGCCCGTGTGGACACAGTTTCTTGTACTTGACAGTGCCTGGCAGTGGACAGAGCTCGCACTGGTTCCCCCAGCCACGCCCACCATCGCAGCAGCACTGGGATTTGGTGCTGGGTATTCTGCTGCTAGAGGACATCTGACACATGGTCTGCAGGACCTCAGTGAAACAGAAGCCTTGTCTATAGTCTAGGAAAAGTCATGGTAAGATATGACGATGTGAGTTTAATGTGTGATTATATGTTTTGGACCTTTGGTAGTTCATTGTGAAAGGTTTAATAGTTTTAGAAGTGCTTTTATGAGTGCATAAACAATGAAGGCAATCGATGAGCCTATATATTACCAGTCAAAGGTTTGTTTAGGTATACGGTATGTACATATCTATATAGTGAAGGTAGTTTACCTTCACTATAAAAGCTTACCAAGGCACTGAGTGCGTGTAGAGTCAGGCTGGAAGCCTTCTCCACATTCACACATGTAACTGCCTATAGTGTTCACACAGCGGCCATTCTCACAAATACCTGGCTTAGTGAGGCATTCGTTCTCATCTAGTGGGAGAGAGGCAAAAAGTAAGTGGTCAAATTACATGCGTGAGTACTTAAGTATACAGTATATCCACTTATTATTATGTAAATAGTATTACTGTCACTTAACAGATGAGAAACAAGAGTTCTGACCATGACACACTTCGTCATCCATCTTGCGCACCATTCCAGGAGGACACATGCACATGAAGGATCCGATGAGGTTCTTACAGTTCATACCCCTGGTGTCACAGTCATGTAAACCCTCTGCACACTCATCCAAGTCTGCAGTGTGAAAGAGAGAAAAGTGTGTCAAAGCAGCAAGGACTAACGTATTAGTGTCAGAAGAGTTAGAAGACAGCTTCTAAATGCACATTTAAAATGATATTAAAATTAAATATTGCTAAAATTCAGAACTGCAAAACACTTTACATAGGGGTCCATTTTGACTCCGTATGACCCTAGGTTTGAGCTGCTGTCTCACCCTGACACATTCTCCCATCATTTCGCAGTGTGTAGCCAGATGGACAGGAGCACTCATATCCCCCAAATGTATTGATGCAGCGGAACGCGCAGAGCAAAGGGTTCTGCGCACATTCATTTATATCTGTACCACAAATAAAAACAGTCAGACTCACACGTGCATGTAGCAGCACAAAACTCAGCAGTATTATGGAAAAATACATATTAATCACTTTCAAACATATAAATAAAAAGATTTTCACCTTCACATGTCATCATGGGCCCTGGCTCAAAACCTTCCTCACAGGTGCACTCAAAGCTTCCCATCACATTAGTGCAAGTACCGTTTCCACATGGATTCCCCACCGCACACTCATCAACATCTGCATGAACAGAATGAATTTGTAAAGGCATCCAAATGGAATCCAAATGCTAGTTCCTGTTGTGTGTAGTAAGTTTGACACTAGAAATTTTTTTTTGCAAAATAGTCTGCTTTCAATTTCTTATTAGAATTTGAACAGTACTAATTTTTAACACAACAAAATCCAAAGACATGGAAAAGCAAAGTAAAATGTGCCCCAAATCACATGTCTGTCACATGTCATATGTCAAATCACATAAAATAATCATCTGACTATAGTTATATATTGGAGACATGGACAGGTGCTGTTAAATGGTATTTAAATGTATTAGTCACAGTTTTCCCATTTGTGCAACTGTTTCCATGGTAATAAATGCCATGTGCTCATGTTTTGGTTTCTGTTCTAGTCAGAACTGGTCTGTGTCCACTGCTGTCCTGTCACTGGTCTGTTACCCGATTGTGTTCAGCTGTATTGTGTTAGCCCTTGATTAGTCAATGTTATGTCAGTGGTTCCCTTGTCTCATTTTTGATGATAAATTTCCCTGTATTAAGCCTGCCTGCCTGAGTTCTGATGTTCACTATGGCTACGAACTCTTTGATCCTTGACAATCTACTCATCACATGTTACAGTAGTCTTATTGCAGTAAATACTGAGCTTAGAGAAAATGCAGACAAATGCTTCCTCACCAACACAATGTATTCCAGTATAATTGAGTGTGTAGCCTGTAGAACACTCGCAGCGGAAGGAGCCATCAGTGTTGATGCAGTGGCCGTTGTGACAAATGCCTGGGTTCTCCACACATTCATTCAGATCTGGCATTATCCAGTGGACACAGGGACAAAAAGAGAAACAGTTTCAGTTCCAAGTTTTGAAAAGTAATGTACTATCATGTGATATGCTTGCTATGCATTTCTACCTACATTGAACACTGGTACACTTGAAGTCTTCAACACCCCAGAACCATTATACTATAAATCTGAAGCTTTGAATCTGAAGATCCAATATTGATATTGTCTAGAAATAACTGAAATAATTTTTTTTTTCTGATTTTAGTTGTGAAGGCCAATTTAACATAGTTAAAAATCACAATGTTACAAGGCTTCCAGAAGTACATAAACTAAATATTTTCAGCTTAATATTTAATGTAATGGGTTTTCATTTAAAAATAGAACAACAGTTGCGACCTACTTAAGCTGTCTTGAGTGGAGTAGGTGGTTAGGAAAAGATGAGAGTATAATATAAAATAGTATAACATTCTGCTAGCATTTATGCACATATTTGTCATATGTCTTTTATTTTATGTCATTCTGACAGTCTTTACTCTACTCCTGTGTATGTGGTTTCTTCTTTAAATTCTGTATGTGGTCTGGACTCTTTAACACCTAGACATCAGGCTAAAATAGGAAAAAATGTTGATTCCTGAGAAATATTAATATTAATTATTTAATAAATAATTAAAGTCTGTGTCTAAAGTGAAGCAAATCTGTGCTGCTACATCCTGACGCTCACAGCGAGGAGCCATGCAAACACAAATAGCAACCTGTGACGAGGAGGAGGGAGGGAGACGCCGAGGGGGGAGAGAGAGAGACGCACTCGTCTCCAGACGCTCCTTTATCCCTCTCTCCCACTGATTAGTCAAATCAGTGCCAGGCACGCGTCCTCACAGCCTGGCCCCTCCCTCCTCCTTGTCACACTACCCCATTAGTGTTGTCATGGAAGCTGAAGCGCTGAATGATTTAATCTAATGCAAGAGAGAAGAAACAGAATTCAAATACCTAAGTAATGTTAAAACTATAAATCACTTCAGAGTGATATGTTTTTTCTCCAATAGTCTCCAAACTGGAATTGCCATGACTGTTTAGAGAGTAAAAGAGAGGAACCTCACAAATGGGAAGAAGGCACTAGTGATGACTGAGTTAGTACAGAAAAGTCTGGAGTGTGGCTGTGGGGATTTGCCCATTTAGCCACAAGGGCATTAGTGAGATCAGGCACTGGGACACAGCTGGAATTCTAGTTCATCCCAAAGGTGTTCAGTGTGGTTGAGGTTAATGCTCTGTGTAGGCCACTCAAGTTCTTCTACTCCAACCTTGGCAAACCATGTCTTTATGGACATTGCTTTGTGCACAGGGGCATTGTTATGTTGGAATATGTTTGGGCCATTACTTAGTGCCAGTGGAGGGAAATTGTAAAGCTACAGCATACAAAGACATCCTATACAGTGCTTAAAACTTTGTGGCAACAGTCTGGGGAAGAACCACATATGGATGTGACAGTCAGGTGTCCGCAAACATTTGAAATGAAATTAATAATATCTGCATAAAAACACCCATTATTTACAAGCCACCATGTAAAGTGTGGGAGTTTCTTAACCAGTTCTGATGTGGTCTGATGGTTTTGTTCATCATGTAAGGACAGCTCTGACATTGTTGCAAAGACTGACAAAAATGGTCTAAGCTGGTCTAAGCTTTTCAGCTGCACACAAAAAAAAAAAAACATTAAGTCTATAAGATGATACACCGGTATATGTACAGTTGACTCTAACCCAGCAACTATATGAATGGGCAGTTTAGACTAAAAAACACAAAGCCAATCTCTGTAAGTTGTACAAGTAAAGCAGAACAATAATAAAGAACAGTAAGAACCATCAAAGAAAACAAAAAGAGAGCATTTTGTAGACTTTACACAATTCACTAAGCCAATGGAAAACTGTCATCACTCGATTATAAATCAGAAAATAGGCTTATTCCATACTTTCATCAAAACTTTTGAAAATATTTGTAAATCACAGAGTCAGAGCTCCAATTCTGTCCAGACTTAAGCTCTATAGGGCTATTTTAGAAAAGGTCAGTTCCTTACCAATGATTGTGTCCCCAATCCCTGGAATGATTCCATAACCAAAAGGACACAGGTCCTGAAATCCAGCTATAACAGAGAAAGAAAAGATATGAGTGGATGCTACAGGTAAGCTTGTGAAATTAATACAAAACAGACATGTGGAAAAAAGAAAAGGCACCATCATGGTCTTTGGGGCAGAGCTCACAGGGGTAGCCCCATCCTTCATTGGACATGGTGCTACAGCAGCACTTGTCTTTGGTGGTGTTGAATGCCTGAGGGTTGGAGCATTTTCCATTCTCAAAGCGGGTGAAGCAAAAGCTCTCTCTTGTGTCTAAAAAAGTAGAAATCGCAAAAATGATGGGAATGTGATTTTTAAATTCTGGCTAATCACTCTGAACTGGCTGCTTAAAATTGGTTTAACATCAGTGATTAATTATGTGATTTCAGAATTTCAAATTCAGAATTTCAAGTGTCATTTATGGAGGCCAAAGAGTTGCTCAGTGGGAATAGAAAAATCAAACTGCTGGAAAGCACTGCTGATATATTTTTTTAATCATTCAATTAACAATAACTTTTTACAATTTATATATGTTGTATGCTTTACATACCTGAGCCACCAGTGAGATTATTCTTAAAACCAATTGTCTTGTCTATCCAGGTATTTAAATATAAAGCCTAATATAGCTCAATTAATCTTGTATGTATTGTATATGTTGTGCAGTATATTCATACAGTAAACAGTAGATAAATATATGTGTGTTTGAAAAGTCTTATGTTATGTTTAAGCATGAGTTTACCATTCTGATAAAACACTGTCATGCTGACATCGTTTGTTTAAATCAAAGTATTTTACCATAACAGCGACGTCCACTTTCTGAGAGAACAAAGCCTGGTCTGCACACACACTCGAAGCTGCCTGGATTATTGTAGCAGGAGCCAAACAGACAGATGTTGGGGTCCTCCTCACACTCATTCTCATCTGGCACGGTTAGAAGTTAGAGCAGATAGTCATCACAATCAAAAAGAGAGCTATTTGGATTATTGTCATAGAAAAAAGCTCTCCTCCCTTCTCTGTGTAAACAGAGAAAGTGAAAAACAGAAGGGTTTACATAAGTTAAATGACCTAAGAGAGTCAAGAGATTATAAACTGTTGGCATAGGTTGTATACAATAGAACCAGTTTGGATTATAGAACACTGAATAATGTTCACTGAAACACATACAAAAAAACATTTTTAAGAAGAATTAAAGAATGGCCAGTACTGTATAAAAATAAACAAAAATTAACACAACAAAGATTCATTTTCACTGAACAATGTTAACCATTGAGTTGCAGCAAAAACGCTGTGTTAAAAGGAGGGCACATACCTACACAGTGATTGTTCTGTACAACGTAACCACGTGGACAGATACAGCGAAAAGAGCCGTCCAAGTTCTGGCATGTTCCAGGAACACATATTCCAGGTAGCATTACACACTCATTCACATCTGGAGTCATTGCCGGTGAGAGGAGAAAAATTATTTTAGGATATCCCAATGCTAATGAAAAGTTCTGTAAATTTTATAATGCTGGGAAAGTTTAGTGTAAAAAAAAAAAAAAAAACATACCAGCACAGTTCTTCCCATCCTGGGTGAGATCATAGCCATCCTCACATAGGCACTGGAAGGAGCCAATACTATTAATGCAATGGCCATTTCTGCACAGCTGACCATATGCTGCTGAGCATTCATCGACATCTAACAAAAGATAACACAACAGACAAACACAGAACATTCATATTTTGATACTGTATTTAGTAACGTCACTATTTACCTAGGTAAATATCTGGCAACACAACAACCATGACACTCGTGCGTTCTCAGATTTTCAACACAGCCAAACAATGTGGCTTAAAGAAGCAATAATTGTAAAGTACTTTGGTCAAGATTTCTGCCTATAAAAAGAGCAAAAGCAGATCCAAAAGAACAAAAGGTGCTCTATAAGCAAATATCGACATCTTGTTAGATCCACTTAGTGTTAGGATCAATGGTACAAATTCCCATTTTGTTCTGCCTATACATGACCCATGAGAACCAACAAACCAACAAACAGCAAAATCAAGATGCTTTAGAAGGAATATATTTAGACAGGTACCTTAGGCACTTACCTGTGCAGTGGTTATTTAGAGTGAGCTCAAAGCCAGGGTGGCAGAGGCAGTTGTAGGATCCCACAGTATTCTTACACGTGCCATTCCTACAGGGCTGATGCACACACTCATCAACGTCTGCAGAAGGAGACAAATAGTTTGGTTTTTGAAGATCCCCATTAGAGACAGCAGAAAAGGTTTGAATATTACAAGAAATAGCACAGAAAATTCAATGCAAAAACAAAATCTGAACACAAATCTTTTTTTGGATTATTACATTTAAACATTAACATGTAATAGTGTTAACAAATGGGGAGATAACCTGAGATCTCAATAAAATCTTACTTAAGCTCCCAAAACTCTGGACCCTGCTAAAAGTGCCAGATAACTACTTTATCATACAAAGGCTAATGCAGTGACTTCAATTTTGGTCAAAATAAATTTTAGAAATAAAACTTCTGGACATCTGTTTTATCTATGTTCAAACTATAAAGCATTTGGGTGCACACTTTATTATTCTCAGTTTCAACATTAGCATAGTTACCGTGGTTAGCATAGTTACTGCGGTAGTATACTATAAATGTATGTCTTGAAGCTGTGGATTTGCCTTACCCATGCACATCTTGCCATTGGGGGTGGCCATGAAGCCAGCATGGCATGTACACATATAGCCACCTTGGATGTCCACACACTTGCCATGACTGCAAAGGTTGGGGGTTTCCAAACACTCATTTCGGTCTGCCATCCGTATTTGTATGCACATGTGTAAAAGAAGACACAGTAAGACAAACGTTAACAAAGAACACATTGGGAAAATAAGCTGATGCCATGACAGCAGTGGCAGTTTGGAGAAAAGACTAACAATGGTCTACTCTCACGACCTTCCCCATACTTTAGTTCATGGTGTTTAGTTTGAACACAACAACATGCTTTATTTGAGTAAATATAAGTAAATCCAAAATGAAAAGTTCTATTAACATAATTTTTTAGGATACAACAGCCCAAGTTCACAAGAACTAGAGCGTCCCTGAAATTCCATATGCCTCAAATAAATACAGTAGATAAGGTGTACATTTTAATGAGCATGTGAAATTAATACAGCCTCTAGTACCACTACATGTTATCCATTTTATAACTTTATGGCTGAGTAATATCTATAAAAAAAAAAAAATCATTTGCATTCTGACCATTAGATATTAAGTCATCTCACCTATACAGGCTCCAACAGGTGAGAGCTTGAAGCCGTCTGAGCACTCACAGCGATAGCTGCCAGGGCTGTTAATACAGTCTGCATTTCTCTGGCACAAGATCTCTGAACCACTACACTCATCATTGTCTGTGGTACACACACACACACACACACACACACACACACACACATACACACACACACACACACACACAGTGGTGACTGGCAAAAAAATGGACTACCAATTCAACATTTCCCATTATCAGCAGTGTTACTGCACCAAGGAATTACACTGTTGGTATGTTTGCCATGCTTGTCATTATTAAGATTTCCTGACGGTTGTTTTCATAGTTCAGGCTGGAGTCAGCTCATTTCCTACTAAAGAGTGGTAACTGGTTGGCTTCATGTTGGGCACACAAGCTCCCCTTTTAAGGTTTAACCCATGGCTGCTGCATGCAGCTTGGAGACACTTAAAAGAGGAAATTGGTCGCATTCCGCCATACAAGGGCCAACATCACTGTGAGATCTGCGAGAGGACTGGAGAGGAAAGGATATTGGGTTGAGGATCTGTAAGCTAAAGTTAAATACTGACTGGAGTTGGATGTGGAGCTGACCCAGTCAGGGGACTGGCTCAGATCCAAACAGACTGTGAGCTAATATTTGGAAAAGGGGTGAAAGAAGTAGTGGCCAGTGTACCAGCTACATTAAACAAGGGAAAGAAAGAAAGAAAGAAAGAAACTAACTAAACATGCACTGCAAAGAGCAGTTGTAGGTCTCTCAAATTTATGCAACAAGCAATACAAAGACAAAGAGCCTGGAAAAATGTACATCACTGGTCATGTTCGATATTGACCAGAATAACAATCTGTAAGGTCTGCCAAAGCAGTTTGTGGCATAGCACCAGCTGATTGTTAGGAATTTTATGTGGTTTGTTTAATTGAAGTTTCATTGTAATTTGTGTGCATGTGTGTGTGTATATGTGAGTGATATCTTTTTGAACTTGCGATCTCTGGACGATAGGGCAAATACTTTTCTGTTGTGCCACTCAATGGCTGTCCTACCACAGACTGTGAGGCTAATTTTTTTTATATAGTTTATCAAGTTTATAAAGGGCATGTACAAAATACCCACATTCCTGTGAGTATAGATACATATATTTGATAAATATCAAGCAGCAAAATGAATGCTGTGACAAATGTAAGGCATGTAAAAGTGTTCTAAAAACAGATCCAGTCTTGGCTTAGAACAAAAAAACATAGCAAGATATTTATATATGTTCTGATTTTAGGTGTTTAAACAGATGTTAAGGGGTTACAAACCTTCACATATAAGTAGCAAATCATTGTAGCTGAACCCTCTTGGACATTCACAGTGAAAACTTCCAATATGGTTGATGCATACACCGTTAGCACAGATCCCAGGAATCTCCTGACACTCATCAATATCTGAAGAACGAACAATCAGTCACAACCAAGCAGTCGGTTCCTACAAATTCCTGCAAACCAAAAACACTGCTCTGATATAAAATACAATTAAAAAAAATGGAAAGCCTTACCCACTGGTTTTCCAGTTTCAATGTTAATTTCAAACCCTGGTGCAATATTTCCACAAAGAGTGTGAAAGCCCTCTAAAGGAAAAAACAGAGATGAGTTTCAATCTTGTGCATGCATCTTTTTAAGACGTCTGCCACTCTTAGTGTGCATTCAGCAGACTGACCAGTGCCTGGTATGGGACATGCCTGACAGGGTTTGTGCCAGGCTTTGCCCATATTGTAGCCACAACAGCAGATGCGGTGTGTTATGTTGAAGGCCAGCTCGTTCTCACAAGTGGTGCCATTGTAGTTGCGAAAGCAAAGACTTTTCCTCATGTCTAGAAAACATAAGATAAATTTAGTCTCATGTAGTTGTGACTAGAATAGAGGATGGAGAATTTGAATAAGAGCAAAACAAAAAAGGAAACAAATGGTGCAGTGAAGTCAGTTAAATAACAGGTAAGTTCTGCTATTTCAAATGACAATAGAAATGTCAATTTTTCTACATACCCATGCATTTATTGCCTCCATTGACCTGCATGTAATCCTGAGGACACACACAAGTGTAGTTGCCTAGTGTGTTATAGCATGTGCCTGGACCACAGATCCCAGGATTCACAAAACACTCATCAATATCTGCAGATATATAATAAATGTATTCCTTGTATTAATCCATCACAGCTTCTTTAGATTAATATTACCTCTACAGTGAGCTTTATTGTGCCTCTTTGTATAAACTCAAAGTTGTTTATCATCTATTCACGAGTTTATAGATTTAGGCCTTATGTATTGCTAGCATGAACACTCACAGAAAACATATAGAAACTTTGAGCAAAACAAGAGCTCACAGTTGCAAATTTAATTGAATGCACATATAAGGACATCTTAAAATGATCAGTGTTAAGGTAGGTTAGGTTCTATTAGTATTGTGTAACTAGCTCTGCCTTAGACAGTAGCATGGAGTCAACACAGACCTATTGCTACACTTGAAAACCCATTCATTTTCATTCTTCAGTAACCACTTTTCATCAGAGAATTGATTGTTCGCAGAATAATCTGTATCCTTCTTGGTGAAATTTCATTAAAGAAAAACTATAAGTAATATACTCACAGCATACTCACCCTCACAAATACGGCTGTCTGCATTGAGGTAATAGCCATATGGACAGTCACATTGGAAGCTGCCAAAGGTGTTCATACAGTTTCCACCCTGGCACAGACCAGGAAGCTCCTGACACTCATCTATGTCTGAATAGAAACCAATCAACACTCTTAAGTCCTCATAAACATGACATCAAAAGAACACCTTAGGCCTGTTTGAATACTTCAATGGTAAATGCCTATGGTATGGTACAACTCATGTTAATAATGTATTATTATTATTATTATTATTATTATTAATAGTAGTAGTAGTACTATGCATAGCATACCAAGCATAATTCTAAAATGACAATTATCTATTAAAGTAACAAATCCAACAAATATGAAACATCAATGTAACAAGAATGCAAGAAGAATTTTACTGAAGCCATAGCAGATCAAGCTCATATTTAAACAGGTGATGTGTTATCTAAAACTAATTATTTGGTATTTTTATTGAAAAATTATATAACCAGGCAATATGGCATATAACTTGACATAAAACAAAGTATATGTTGTGGTAGTTTAGTGTTAAAAAAGTTACCCTCCAGTATAATAGTAATTAGGTTGGGCCTGAATCCCTCTCCTCCTGGACACAGTGTGTTATAATCCGCTAAAAATACAGGACACAGTGGTTAAGGCAGGTGTCATTTTTCATTAACCCATATTAATTTATTTCTAATACAGCATATTACAGAAGATAATAAACTTAATATAATAATATAAGAGTGCTCACAAGAGTTGACAGGAGGGCAGAATTCACAGGGGTTTCCCCAGGCTCGTCCCAGGGAGCAGCAGCAGGATGAGCGACTGACCCCAACACCCACCTCCACACTACAGGCCAGGCCAGCACGCCCACGGTTCACCACCTCCAGGAAACAGGTCCCTACACGTGGGTCTAACAATGGAAGAAAATAAGAAAGAAGATATTAATGCTAAAACACAAGATGGTGCATTAGCATTCAGTTAACAAATTTCTACATAATCTAAATAGTTGATCTTTGGTAATGATAACAACAGCAATAGACATACACACCAACACAACCGACTCCAGTGGGGTTAAGTTCATAGTCTGTAGGGCAGTTACATTCATAAGAGCCTGGTGTGTTCACACAGTGTCCATTCACACAGTTTATAGGGTCCAAGCATTCATCTACATCTGTTCAGAAACACAAAGTTAGAGATCACATGGCAAATCTTCCACTAGACTGAAAGAGAAGGCATTTAATGATTCATGAAACCTGTGTGTTGAAGTAACATGTACCTGTGCAGTTACCCCCAGATCGGTCTAACTCGTAGCCTTCTTCACAGATGCAGCGAAACATGCCAGGGAGGTTTTTACATGTACCGAACACACAGAGTTGCTGAAAGGAGCACTCATCGATATCTGCAAAACACGACATACTATCTCCATCTACATATGTTCTAATGCTCTTAGGAGTTGTAGTTTATTCAAACATTGCTTTCATTTTGTTTTAGAAGTATTTTTGAAAGTGTTATGTACGTTTCTCTGTGCTTGCAACACTTCTAGCGCCAATTCTACCTGCTCGTTCATCATTTTGAATTAATTTGTGCAAGGTTTTAAAGTGTTTTGAGCAGAGACATATTTTAGCCTAGTTAAACACTGAGCAGAATGTGAAGTCAGATATACCTACATACTAGAATGGAGACAGTAAACAACAGAATAAAGTCCTAATTCTGGCAGGTGTGTGTAGTATGCACAACCTTGGCAAGCTCCACTGTCAGGGGTTGGAGTGAAGCCCATCTCACAGTCACAGCGATAGCCTCCTGGGATGTTTAGACACTGGCCGTTCTCACATAGCTCAGCATTCTCAGTGCACTCATCTATGTCTGCATAAAGTTACAGAAAAAAAAACAGATAGTGGTATGAGTTCATGCCTGACAGTGTATTTATACTACAACTTAATTATCTTAATTATAACCACACAGATTGTACAAACCACAAATTTACTTTAGATTAAATAGTAATTGTTAGTATCTGTTATGTTAACACATTTTTTAAGATCTACACCTTTCCTTAACACTCTGTGTAGTCTTCTTCTTTACCTCTTACCTAGGCATGTTAAGCCGTCTCCTTTAAAACCCTCTGAGCAGACACAGCGGTAAGAGCCGGGTGTGTTCATACACTTAGCACTAGGACTGCAACTGTGGGTCTGATTGGTGCATTCATCCACATCTGAAATGAGCCAAACATATTAAACAAGGCAGATTACATGCCTGCAGGTAAAAAGCCATCTTACAGCTACATGAGTTTTCTTGTGGAAATATCACTGTAAACCGTATCCTCTGTAACGGTTATTTTTAATATTTCACTATGATCCAATTTTGTGAATTTAAATATTTTGTGAATATTTTTTTGAATATAAAGTTGCCAAAAATGTATTTGCTAAACATTGTTGAGTAACAAGATTCTCCCGCTCTCTGGGAGAGAGAGGTGATGGGCATGATACTATACTTACCAACACATTTTACTCCATTGCCTACCCATCCCTCTTTGCATGAGCACTGGAAGCTTCCAGGGGTGTTGACACAGGTGGCATGTATGGCACAGTTGTGGGCATTGATCTTACACTCATCAACATCTATTAAAAGAATACATTGTTTTCAGTGTTTTCTATTTCATTTACCAGTGACACTATTGAATCTGACATGCATGCTAATACCAGGTCTGATCATCTCCTAAAACAAAAGAGAATTGTGACCTAGTACACACACAGATAATAAACATTATTATTTTTAAACAGAGCCTTCTCACCTGTGCAGCCTGAGGAGCCCTTCTTCACAGAGTAGCCGACCTCACAATGGCAGATGAATGAGCCCTTGGTGTTCTCGCACTCTCCAAACATGCAGATGTTGGCATTGAGCTCACACTCGTTCACATCTGGAGAGAACACACAAGCATGCAGTGATCCTCCTCCAAGCCCCACGTCAAGACACTCAGCAGAAAAAATGAAGCCCTGGCTAAATATGGCTGACAGATGGTAAAAAGACCCACTACTCAACTTCCAGATTATTGTAGTCAGATGAATGTGTTGACACTATGTAATGCAGGAATGAACAGTAAATTCATTCATTCATTTGCATTAGAAAGCAAAGTTCAAAAACGTTTTGAGCATGCAAAAATGTAATGTAACAGCTAGAGTCATATTCTAGATGGTAGTCAGGTCACAAGTAAAAGTACTGGGAATAAACGGATTGCCATATTAAGGAAATACCAAAACTGCTGCATTTCTGTCGTTCTTTCTACATTACGTTTGCATGTTTAATAGATGTTGTCAGTACATTTCTATTAAAAAATGAATATACTTCAAACACTATATTCATCATTCATTTATTCATTCACTGAATAAACATGTCTACACATCTACATACCTATACAAGTTTTTGTGATCATGGAAGACATGTATCCATCATAACAATCACAGTGGTACTCTCCAGGAACATTAGCACACTGACCACCTTCACATATATCAGGCTCTTCTTCGCATTCATCCACATCTGGAGGAAGACATAAACAGAGAGCAACAGCTGGTAAGCGGCTCTTTACCTTTCCACTAGTACTGTGTGTGTGTGTTTCAACTGACCATATTCATGAATGCACCTATTTCGACCTTTGCATTCCCCTGTTATGACTCATGCTTTGAAACCTGCCAGTTACTGCCCCCATATTTCACGCTGACTTACTCAAAAAGCAGACACAGTGGATAGGGGACTACAGGAAAACAGCCCTACTGGTTGTGATTCGAGTGTGGTTCCTAATTATGCACGTGTGTTTTCCCTGCTCTAGTACATCAGATTCAGCTCTTGAACAGTTCTGATTTTTTTTTTTTTTACAGCATATCAGGACTAGGATAACAACTGGCCTGTGTCACAGGCTCCTCCATGTGATTCTCTCCTTACCTGTACAGGTTCTCTGATCTGGCATTAGGGCATATCCCTGACCACAGCTGCAGGTGTAGCTGCCCTCCGAGTTAGTGCAGTGGAAGTCACAGCCTCCATTCTCAATGGTGCACTCGTCTATATCTGCAACACAATGCAGATAACAGGGAGTAAAAACAGTCACATATGGCACAAGCAGTGGAACTGCAAATCATTCATTGGTGGATGGGTTCATATCTGATCAGGTTGATAGGACAAAAATGAATATGTAAAATATTGAAGATACAATTGAAGATAAAGCTAAAACAGCTTTATGACTTTGACTAAATAATTATTTTGTGCAGTATTGAATTTATGATTATTCACAATTTTACATAGACCTAAATTATTTAGCCAATTTAGGCAACAAAATAGATTATATTATAAACCTATATTTCTAACATGGAGATACAATACTATGCAAAAGTCTTAGGCAACCTAATTTATTTAACACAAATTTTAGATGTTTATTTAATGACTCCTGCACTATAGAGTCAGTAAAGATATTTTAGATTTCCATACATTACTTTTCAAATGTTGTATGTCAGCAAAGAATGTAGCATATTACATAATATACCACTTTTTAGTCAAGAAACATAATAAACGCTGTCAGGGATTACCTGTGAAAGATTCTAAACGATGCTCAGAAAAACTTACCAGTCACTTTCCTTATAAAACTGCACCAAGTGTACCTGAATCTACTGCTGATTTTTAAAAAGCAAAAGATTGTCACACCAAATGTTCACTTTAGACTTTAGTTTATTACTGTTTACTGCTCTTCATAGTATATTTTTATGCAGAAATGTTTAATTTCATTATTTCTGAAGGCATCTTTGCTTTACAGCATGTCTTGTATGTGCCTAAGATTTTTGCACAGTGCTGTATGTTTAAATTAGAATAGGCTGCTCAGTGTTGCTAAATAGAAAGAATCTGCCAAATGCTATAAATGTAAATGTAAATGTAATAGCTTAGAATAGCTAATAGCTTAGAACTTTATTAGTAATGTCTATAAATATTATACAAAGTAAAGAATTACATACTGTATGTATATGTAATCTTACAATTTAACATCAAGCCATTACTTCCTCCCACACATCAGAATGTTAATACTTCGGTAGATTTTAAGTCTGCTTCAGTGTAGAACCTTTACCTGTGCACCCTTTTCTGTCCGGGACTGACTGGTATCCAGAAAAACAAGAGCAGTGGTAAGTGCCCGCCACATTCACACACTCCCCATTGGGGCACAGAGTGGCACTTAGTTCACACTCGTTAACATCTGGAACATACGTGCACCACACACAGACATATATGCATATCACATACAGAAATTTGAGTATGAAACTCTTAAAGAATTATGAGCATGTTTCAGTTTATATATATATATATATATATATATATCCTAAAAACAAACTCTCTACCCCTATGATTTGGGAGTTTCACAAAGGAAGACACTTTTTTTTAATGGTCTTTCTATTTTATTCATAGATCAGATCAAAGTGCATGACACATTCAAGAACCATTGAACTGCAGCTCACTTGCGTTTCTAATATATTCAAACAGATAAATCACGGGCTTACAAATTTTCTGATTAGTGTGTGTATGTGTTTGTTGTGTTCTCACCTTCACAAGCCTCCCCATCCTCAGATAACTGATGGCCAGGTGGACATACACATTGGTAGCTACCTTCGGTGTTCTCACAGGAGCCTCCGCGACACAGTGCAGGATTCTGTTCACACTCATCAATATCTGTTACACACGCAAATGCACACATCGGTGCACACACATGCACCCATAGCAGGACTAATTTTTTTACTTGTCATACAGTGCAATACAATAACCACTGTTAACTGTTGACCACAGCCTACTGTGAAATAGTAATTCACACATGGAAGCCGTTTACTTATTCAGTGAATGTAACGACAGGTGTGGTGCTCACCCATGCAGTTCTTCATCATCATGAAGCCACTCTCATAACCTGGCAAGCAGTCACATTCAAAACTGCCTGGCGTGTTCACACATGTCCCGTGTCCACACAGGTCAGGGGAGATCTGACACTCCTCAATGTCTACTCTCACACACACAGAACACATGCACACACACACACACACACACACATTGGCCAACCATGGAAACAGTCAAAGTGCTTAATTACGTGCTTAGACTTTAACAACATAATTATCAGTAGTAACAGTAAACACATTTACAGTCATCTGCAGAATTACTGGCATCCTTTCTCCTAAAAGGCAAAAGATATTGCCATCCTTGGAGGTATAAATATAAGATTTTACTTGTAAAATCCTTTTCATCCATTTCATCCATCAACAGTTATTTTCATCCAGTACTGTTATTTTCTCCAGGAGAGATTTTACCAAATACGTAATTTAGAGAGATGCCAATAATTTTCATAAAAAATGCTTTTTATGTTTGGAAAAATACTGTTTAGATAAAACTATTTAGTGTCCCTTTGTGTTCATGCTGAAAATATCATTAAGTATCTATCTATATGAACCTATCTGTTCATGCTCAAGCTGTTATAGCATTTATTGCATTTATTGTCTTATAGGTTCATTTTTGCTCATAAAGGGTGTCAAGTATGGAATCTGTACTTCACTCCCAGCACGTACCTGTGCAGTTACGTCCATCCATATCCAGAGTAAACCCACTATTACAGCGACATCTGAAGCTTCCGATCGTGTTCCGGCATATTCCGTGTGTACAAATACTGGGGAACACTTTACATTCATTAATGTCTGCCAAAGATGAAATTATGAACAAAATATAACAAAAGAATAGGCACAATAAAAATGAATTTAATTCTCACTATAGCAACAGAGTGTTTTGAATAACACTATACACACATTACTGTGTCTACACTGCTATTACACATAGAGATACTCCTGGGTCACCTGTGCTGCTGCTCATTTTAACACTACATTACAAAAATTTGAGCTTTGAAGGTGAGCAATGGAAGGTGCCTGCTGTGCAGAGATAATGCTTTGGGAATGACTTTTACCTTTATACATAGGTCCGCCTGTAAGCATGTCCCCACGGTTGGCAAAGCCAGGTCCTCTGGGACACAGCATTTCATACTCGCGTGTGCCAGGCTCAGGGCACGCCTCACACTCCTTCCCCCAGGCAGCTCCAACTGTGCAGCAGCATACATCCATCCTGAATCTTCCAGGCACTGGCTGACCACACATGTCCTCATCATAGGTCAGGTAGCAAAGCTCTGAGCGAATGTCTATGTAGAAAAGAAATGGAACTCTCTCCTTTAACGCATACATTTTGTCATCTTAATTAAGAAATACAAATACAAATCAACATACAGTATGCATGGTGGCCTGGGAAAACTTTTCATATAGTGGAATTTTGACATTTGCTCGTCTATATAGTTCTGAAAATATGAAACAGAAATGTTTTTACATCTTGACATCCAGTAACTGATTACAGACTGCATTAATTAGGATTATGTCCATTTCACTACTCTGCCTATCTGTTCAGCAATTTGATCAATGACAGTGACTGAGGAAATCACACTCAGCTAGCAAGGGTTTAGGCATATTTAGGCAGACTGACTACATTTATCACAGCATTGATACTGGCTCCTTACACAACTTGATCTATGCAGGACGAGAGCCATATCAAATCTGCTACTCAAATTGGATCTCACTTCATAGTTCATCTCTGCATTGGTTTAATGTAATGTGCCCTTAGAAGAAGAAAAAAATAATCACCATCTCAATGAGTAGGGGTGGAGTTGACTCACCAATACAGAGGCGTCCAGTGCCATCCAGTGTCAGGCCTTCAGGACACTGGCACTTAAAGGAGCCTTGTGTGTTCACACACCGTCCATTCAGACACACACCAGGAAACACCTCACATTCATTAACATCTAAGGGAGAGAAATGGATTTTTTGTCTGAATTATACAACAGTCCACATTAATCATAGTTACTTAAGAATAAAATGGAAGTTTTGACCCCCAACCCTATAAACATTCTGCTTGTTTAACTCTAGTTACTGAATAATGAATAGTTATTAGTAGTTAGTGAATAAGATTATTTAAAATGTTTAAAAGTTTAAGAGGTATTTTTAATAGAAACCCAAGAGCTAATGCTATCTGACAGAACATATGGAATTTTGTGCTTTTACCTTCACAAATGGTCCCTCTCGGTCGTGTGAAGCCTCTTTGACAGACAAGATCTGGCAATGTAGATTATTAGAAAGACATCATTAAAGTAAGGAAACTTTACACAACTAGCTGCAGTGATGTTCTATTCCACAAGCAGGCTAATACCAGTTTCAAGTCTTATGATTTTATATTAAGAAAAAAACTGTAATCATTATGTTTGGATTGCACAGATGTGCTTATGGGCACAGATTGGAAATGTCCTGATAGCAACTGCACTGGTGATTTCACTGCTCTGGCCGAAGTGTCAGGAATGTGTAGTGGAGGGGGATGCAAGTGCAGAGCTTTATTAAATAAAGTGCAAACAAATAACCAAAAACAGCGAAAACAAGAACCATAAACCTGAACAAGAGCTACAAGGCAAAACATGCGGATTATAAACAAGACTATGGTACACACGGCAACACACATCCACGACAACACAAAAGCTTGACAATGAGGTACTAGAACTTTTGAGAAACTAGAACTTATATAGAGGTGCTAATCAGGGTCAAACAAGACACAGGTATTAGTGGTTAGGACATGTGACGCACTGGGGCTGATGGGATGTGTAGTTCAGCACCCCTTTCGCGCTATCATGACACGAGGTGGTAATTCAGGTAAGTTTAAGCATCTCTGTGCTGTCATTACTGACAAAATGTTAAAGCAACAGAAAGGCTATAGGATGAAGTAAATTCAAAAGAGGTAATGAATCACTGAAGCAGGAAAACACACTTATAGGTTTAGAAAAACTGGAACAATATCAGGCCACACAAGCAGGAAAAATGAAATCCAAATTATTCACAACAACAGTCAGTGATGGCATCCAACATTTCCCACTAAACAGGCCAAGGACCTGTCAGTTTCTATTCTTGCTGGTTCACTGGATGACATAATAGGTTTTCTTTCAGCTATATAAATCTCAGAACCACAGGGAATTAATTTGAAAAATATCTTTCTACTGTGGTTGAGTTGAGACTATTAAAACACCCGTTGGGGGATAACAAACATTCATCTATAAGGAAGATAATACATGATATTTAAAACACATCAAGACAGTGTGAACCAAGGATGGATTGCAGATATTTTAAGTGATGTTTTTGCCACAGTGGTTGACGTACCCCTCTCGCAGGGCTCACATGGACTTCCCCATGCAGCTCCCAGTGTGGCACAGCACTCAGATCTCAAAGTGGCGCCATTTATATTCACCTCACATCGGCCTTTTTGGATGTTCATCCAGCATGTTGCCTTCAGAGAGTCTGTAAAACCCACTCACAGGTTTGCTCACAATACACATAAATAATTCACAAAAACAAAACTTTTCATTTGCTAATTTATTTATTACATATTTTAATAAATTCAATTATTCAGTTTAAATAAAGCATTAGTATTAACCAGGTAAATTTCCAGGACCTTTTGGCAGATCTTTATACTTGTGACTTTCCATTTAGTTCCAGTGTAGTTACTGAATAATTCATAGTAGTTACTGAATGAGATGAAGAACTGAATAATAAGCAAGGATTTTAAATGGTTAGACAACATGAGAATTGAATCTCAAAATCATGAATAGAAAAATTTCTACATACAACAACTATAACTGTCTGGTGAAAAAATACCAACACGTTGTGTTTTCTGTGTGTATGCACATCTGTAAACAATTACCGATGCAAATTAGGCCAGTCCGATCAAGTACGCTGCCAGGAGAGCATACACATGAGAAAGAGCCTGCATTGTTCTTACACACTCCATTAATACATGGACTGCTCTCGCATTCATTCAGGTCTGAAACAAAAATGAGAGAGGTACACAGACATTAGCAGAGAGCCCTTTAGCTCAGCTCTATTATTCATGAGGCAAAAAGCAGCAGTATGTTTACTTGATATTTTTATTTAAATATAAACAGATTTCTTTTTAATGTTAAATAGTATTATGGAGTTATACACTCACCAAGATCTTTATTAGGAACACCTGTACACCTACACATTCATGCAATTATCAGCCAATCAGGTGGCAGTAGTGCAATGCATAAAATCATGCTGATACGGGCCAGCAGCTTCGGGTAATGTCCCAGAAACGTCTTGTTGATGAGAGAAGTCAACTGAGAATGGCCAGACTGGTTTGAGCTGACAGAAAGGCTACAGTAACTCGGATAACTACTCTGTACAATAGTGGTGAGTAGAAAAGCATCTCAGAATGCACAACATGTCAAACTGTGAGGTGGATGGGCTACTACAGCAGAAGACCATGTCATATCAAGTTCGCCAGCAAGAATGATGAGTCAGCATACAGAGAGGAGATGCAGCGGCTAATGGACTGGTGCAGAGCCAACAACCTGTCTCTGAACATGAACAAAAGAGGTGGTTATTGACTTCAGGAGAGCACGGCGCAACCACTCTCCACTGAACATTGACGGCTCCTCCGTGAAGATTGTCAAGAGCACCAAATTCCTTGGGATTCACCTGGCAGAGAACCTCACCTGGTCCCTCAACACCAGCTCCATAGCCAAGAAAGCCCAGCAGCGTCTCTACCTTCTGCAAAGTCTGAGAAAAGCCCATCTCCCACCTCCCATCCTCACCATATTCTACAGAGGGACTATCACGAGCATCCTGAGCAGCTGCATCACTGCCTGCTTTGGAAATTGCATCGTCTCGGATCACAAGATCCTGCAGTAGATAGTGAGGACAGCTGAGATCATCGGGGTCTCTCTTCCCCCCTTCACAGACATTTACATCACACACTGCATCCGCAAATTTACCAGCATTTTGGTTGACGACACGCACCCCTCACACAAACTCTTCACTCTCCTGCCCTCTGACAAAAGGTACCGAGGCATTCAGGCCCTAACGGCCAGACTGTGTAACAGTTTCTTCCCCCAAGCCATCAGACTCCTCAATACCCAGAGACTGGTCTAACACTCCCCACCATTCCCGCCATTCCCCCACGCACGCACACTCATACTCAACCCAGAGAAAAGCCCAATCTGCACCCATTGCAATTTCTGCACATTTCTTTCTTTCTTAAATTGCTGATAAAACACCATAGATAAAACACTGCATTGACTACCTGCATTTTTGCTGCTAACAGTACATTTAGAAAAATATTGTATTATTTGTTTTTTGTCAATTCTATACTTTCTATCTGGCTGCTACCCCAATAACTGCTATGTCCACATATGGTATAAGCTTATCTGCTGAATACTATGTCATAGTATGTTATGTTCACATTCGCAGCATTTTTTTTATTACTATATTGTTATATCTTTTTGCAGAGGGTCCCTAGAGGACTAGTGGTTAGGCCACGGCACTCTCACCACTGTGGCCTGAGTTCAATTTCTGCCCAGGGAACCAACCCCACCCACTGGGGTTGCACACGACAGTGCACTCCTAGTGCCCGTCCCAAGCCCAGATAAAATTGGGGAGGGTTGCATCAGGAAGGGCATCTGGTGTAAAAACTGTGCCAAATCAAATATGCAATGATCCCTTGTGGCGACCCCTACTGAGAGCAGCCGAAAGAAGAAGATATTGTTGTATCTTTTTGCACTACCTGTTACATCTGACACTTATCCACACTAGAACTGTATACTGGTCGGCGCTGCACTGTCTCTTACTGTGCCTTACATGTCCTCTTTTAGTAAATATTTACTGTCTTGTGCTGTTTGCACACGTTTGCACATGTGCACTTTATGTAGTCCTGTGTAGGTCTTATTTAGTTCTGTTTAGTCTCATGCAGTCCTGTGTTGTTTTATGTAGCACCATGGTCCTGGAGGAACATTGTTTTGTTTCACTGTGTACTGTACCAGCTGTACATGGTTGAAATGACAACAAAGTCACTTGACTTGACTTGACCTTTAGGATGTGGTAGAACAGGAGATTTGCAAGGGGCACCTGCAATAATGTCAACATGAACCAGAATCTCAAAGGAATGTTTCCAACATCTTGTGGAATCCATGCCATGAAGAATTGAGGCTGTTCTGCGAGCAAAGGGAGGCCTTACCCAGTATTAGTGTTCCTAATAAAGTGCTCAGTGAGTGTAGTTTACAGTTTCTACACAGAAAGTATAAACAGTAGGACAGACATTAAAACCAATTACAATGCCTCACTAAAAAAAACTCTTGGAAAGATTGTGTCACTCCATTCCAGAAAGAAACAGTCAGCGTCATTATCTGGAGAATGTCACAACATTTTTATCTGTTGTTATTTTATTCTCTCTCTCTCTCTCTCTCTCGCTCTCTCTCGCTCTCTGACAGTACAAAGAAAATGAGCACAGCACATAGTACACAAACAATGTGGAAATTCCAGAGTTTGGATTAGACTGGTGTGTACCGTGTACCATGGTGAAGTAGCGTGGTGAGGTAGCGGTGATACATAGATGAATCATATATAGTGACTCAAATGCATATGACTCAAAAAAATGTTTTTGTGGTTCCACTTGTAGCTGGATGATAATAATTATCTCCTGTGCGTGAACAGCTGCTGAGTGAAACATTGTGAGAGATAAAGACAGAAGGGGAGCAAGATAGACATTTACAAAAGAGTGACAGAGAAACAAGGAGAGAGAATTAATGTGTTTTCATTGGCAAATAAAGAGAATGTTAATGTAAAATTTAAAGTGGATCTGTGCTGTGAGTGTTTCGGGAGAAATGCTTAATCTATAACAGCCACCAGAACTATTCATGGCTGCATATTTGCGTAGCTACCAAGCACTTACTCATCTCATCCTAAACTCTATGCAGCTGTTCTGCCTGTGGCTCCAGTATACCTGCCAAAACCTACTCTTGCTGCCACTACACAGGCATCCGGTTGCCTCCAGCTGGTGATAGTTAGACAAAGCCTGAGCTCCAATGGGTCTACTAGCCAGCAACATAAAGTTCCCAAACTAATTTATTAGTCAATAAAACACCAGAATGTAGTGGACAGTGCCAGGGATGTTACTCCATGCTACTCCCCTATTGCAAAACACCAATAAAGTGTAAGAATAAACCTTAAATGCTTTTATTAGTGTCAGGGTTTTATTAGTGTCAGGGTTTCACAAAAGTAGCATACTGCTACACACTGATTGTGAAGTGGCTTTCAATAAACTGGAAAACCTGTGATGGTCAGACTTAAAGACCAGTCTGTATAATTAGACCTCTGTCATAGCCAGGGTGCTCACAGAACACATTACAAACAATTGTGGTTTGTAAGAGTGCTTATCTGAATATAGTGGGTTTCTATGATACATGTCATTGCTGCATAGACCAACATACATCTACTGCTGTGACTCCTCTTGCGGTCACTACTGGCTTGCTTCATCCTAATGCTCACCTTCTGCTGCTCCTGATGGTCCCACATGGATACCATAAAACAGTTTATGCCAAAGCCTCACACTTCCTTCAAAGGATAATCTGACTGATATAATGTAGATTTGTACCTATCACATCCCACACTGCACCACACTCCCTCCGATGGTCCCACCATCTCTCAGGGTACAAGGAAGGCATGCATCAAGGCTATTCTCTGTTCTAGCACTTAGGTGGTGGAATGAACTTCCCCTAAATGTCCAAACAGCTGAGTCACTGGCAGTCTTCAAATGACATCTAAAGACTTATCTCTTAAAGTACTAAAGTCCTAAAGTACTTAAATTAGCACTTAAAAAAAGAGTTTTTGGACTGATGGTATTCTTAGTCTGTGACCTAGCGAACCAGTATCAGAATGTATTTATTGATAGAGACTTCAAAGCACTTCTGTAAGTCGCACTGGATAAGGGCGTCTGCCAAATGCCATAAATGTAAATGTACCTAAGAACTGCTCTTGTAATCATAAAAACTCTGTGTTCATCCAAGGACTTCTATTCACAATTCTACAACTCTACAATTACACTCTGTAATGATTTGTAATGATCTATCTGGTGTCACCTAGAAGAGAATGGGTTCCATTTTGAGTCTGGCTCCTTTCAGGTTTCTTCCTCACGTCATCTCAGAGAGTTTTTCCTTCCTACTTGCTCATTAGGAGTCTAATTCTACATCTGCATTTCTGAAAAGCTGCTTTATGACAGTGTCTATTATTAAAAGTGCTATACAAATAAAATTGAATTTATCTGAATTGATAGTAACTGCAAAAAAGGTATACAGTACAGTCCTAATAAGTGCTACCATAAGAGCTCTGACAGAGAGGCTGGTTAAGCTAAATGCAACTGTTTGCAGCCAATAAACATATGTTATGGCAAAGACATTTTAAGACTCTGACTGGGATGCTTGATAAAAGCAAGCTGAACATAGAAGTAATAGGGCAAACTCTTGTCGAACATTGCTGTCGTGAAACCTGTCACAGGAAGATTTCTCATAAACATCAATTTCAGACCGGTCAATTTTTACTCTATATATCTCATTTAAAACACAGTAGAATTTTAAGATGATTTCCTCTGATAGGAAACATCCTTTAATGTTTCTAGGGTTAGAAACTGCCCAACTCTGTGTGTCATCTTAAGCTTACCTTCGCATGTATCTGTGTCCTGTCTGAAGACATAACCCAGGGGACATGTACAGGTGTAGCTACCTGGAACGTTTCTGCACAACCCATTATCACAGAGCAGTCTGTTCACCAGGCATTCATCAACATCTGCAAAGAGAAATTATAAATGACAACACTCCACTTAGACATCATACTAAAGGCTGGACACTACATTATAGAGGTTCAGTGAAGTGCCACCTAATAGGCAATAAACAATGATTCATTTTTGAGAAAGACGGAGAACTAGACAAATCAACTATTTTTGGATGTATGATCTAAATATACTGAACTGAAATCATAGTCTGTAAATGAATTTTTTGAAACCATAAAAGAGAGAACAAAAGTAGCAGATCCATTGCTTCAGTACTGAAAAAATATGTCCTGCCATTAGCCCTTGTGTTGTCTTAGGGGTCAAAAATGACCCGCCACTATGTTTACCAGCCGAGAAAAAGAGTGGTGTCCACTGCTTAAGTGCAGTCTTTCTGCACTGTGAAGAGGGAAAACCCAGATATTCACAAAGTTTCTGACGAATGACAGATTGTTTCTTCATGAAAATTAGATTTGGGGTTTAAAATTCAATGAGGCTGCTTTATTTTAAGGGGTTAGTGAAGGTGGGTTATTTTTTACCCTTAGGACAAAGGGAGTAGACATAATGTTAACACCACACAACGGTTAAGGAGTCTGAGAGAAAAGCTTTGGTTTTGGCCAAAGATACAAGCATGAGGAAAGTAGAAATGTTGATAAGCAGATGCACATTATTTCATCAGTCTACAAAAAGGACATTTACTACATTGCTGTATTAAAATAATCATGATGTTATTATTTTAGCAAAAAATTGACAGCCTATATATATATAAAACTTAGTCATTCCTGGCTATTGTCACAAAAATGTAAATACAAAATCTAAATACAAATTTTAAATCATATGAGATACTTAAAATTTTACCAAGCTCAAGCTAACAGGCAGAGCGTTGGATGAACCAGGAATAAATCTGCAAAAGGCAATACTGTGGGATGATCAGTAAACAGTAAACATCCATCTTATTCCTCATGAGGTGTACTTTCACAACAGATTTGTTTAAAAACATTTACAAAACAGATTTCTTGGCTTTTAGTAGTCAAACAACAGTTTGAGAACAGCCTTCCTGAAATCCACACACTGCGGTGGATGTTTATAGTTTATATTTCTATATGTTTATAGAAAGCTAGATTGCATTAAGATTGCAAAGCTAGATTGCATTGCATTAATAAATTAATGCAATATGATGAAATAATATTCCTAATTTTTGGACTGATATGCCTGCTCACCAAGACAGGCCCGGCCGCTCTGGTCAGTCTCGTAGCCTGTGTTGCAGATACAGCGGTAGCCTCCTCTCAGATTCTCACATACTCCATTTGAGCAGATATCAGCATCCAGTGCACACTCATTAATGTCTGTAGGTGAAACAACAGCTTCAAAATCACTTTTACAGACTTTCATAATCTGTGCAGGTGAACTGGCAGGACCAAGCCAATCTATACTGTACAATTCTATAAATTACAGCAGTGAGGATTACCTGTTCCATCAACTGAAAATCCAATCCCGCTTTGACACAAGGCATTGAATTCCGCTAGAAAACAGAGAAAGAAAATGTTATTTGATCCTCAGTGAACTGAATTTATTGTGATCAGGAAATAGGACCCTGACTACTCCTGAGTTGAATGTTAGCAAATAGCAATGGATGCGCTATAATTAGGAGTTGCCAGTATAAATAAAATTATCTGCTATCTAAGCTGAAGACTTGGATAATGACCAGTGAAGAGCTCCAAGACACAAGGATTGAGTGTTAGGCTACAGTCAGATTTCATTCATTCATTCTTTTTCACTAACCACTTATTGTGATCAGGATTGCAGTGGATCCAAAGCTTATCTGGAAATACACCATGGATGGGACACTAGTTCACCATTCACATACACAGTCACACCCTGGCACAATTTTAGCACAGCTAATCCACCTACTAGCAGGTGGGGTAAAAACAGAAAACCCACAGAAACACAGGGAGAACATGCAAAACTCTACACAGACAGAAACCTGATGTTAGGACTAAACCAGTCAGATTACAGTGCTGTTGAAAGGTTAATGATAGCAACAGATAGAAAAATTATGTATGGGATCGATCTCTAGATCAGACTCTACCTTTAATCCATATCGGTCACAAATATATTTTGTCATTTTAAATTACAAACTAAGGCCAGAAAGATTACAGGACAGGAAAAAAAATCTGCTCTAGATGGGGCCTGTAAAGCGACACAATAATTGGAGAAAGTGATTCCACCTCTGAACCAACCAGCTATACTCAACTGGAAACACACGCATACACTCTTACACACAGAAAGCACAAATAGCGTGATATATACTACTCATAGTTTCTACATAGATTAGACATAGTCATATTCAGTAAAATGATAAACTGCTAAACTTAGCAGTAAATCCTGGATTCCACAAAAATAGCCATTAGTAGCATGTTTTAAATTCAAGGCATTGGGTTAAGACGTTTCAGCTAAAAAAGAGAAATCCCAACAAGCCTAGAGTCCATTCCAAGAGGAAAAGAGTCTTGTGGGTGAGAGCTGAGGGGTTGGTGCTGAAAGTTCTACAAGCTGCTGTTCTGTCAAAATAATGCATATGCTCATAAAGTGATGTGTAAAGCAAGACAGGAAGATGTAAAGCTCAAACTGAATATATGAATAACACAGCATGCATGCAATTTCATTTCAAGTTACATACAAAATTGACAAAACAGGATTTTCAATCTACCCACAGCACAATTTCTATTTTATTATGTAGAAGATGAACATAATGAATGAGCTACACAAGGTTCCCCTCATCATTTCAGGCTCACACATGAACAGCTGCCCATCTGGAGAGCAGCAGAAAGAGATAAAAATGAAGAAAATTCCAAAGATATGTAGTTGAAGTTAACTGGAGTTTACACATTTTTGCCTGCAAATTCTCTAATAATATGTGTAGCGAGAATTAACAGCAAAACAGGTCAGACATGTGAATATCTCAAAGTGTAATAAAAGGTGAGTTTAACCTGTTTCCTAAGGAGAGAACAACAGAACTGCGAGTGGATGTACACCAGACATTCATACAAACTTTCACTAACATATTTAGACTACTGTACGACTTTGTGTGATCTGGTTTCCCAGCTTCATTGAGCTATATACATATCAGCACTGGAGAGATCTCCAGATGACTTGAGCTCAGCTAAAATGTTAATTACGGCCACTTTTTCCAATCAGGATAATCTCGCTAAATAGCAAACAGACCAATAGCATTACTTGCTCAGGAAGAATGTCAATAATAAACTGTATGTGTTTTGGGATTTTCAGGGTGTTTTGGGTAATTTAGAAAAGATGTACCTGAATTCAGGGCAGGGCATGGTTGGCAGGGAGCCCCAAAGCTGTAGTCTGTGCTAGCACAGCAGCACACTGATTTGGTGACTGCTCCATGGAAAGGGTGAACACACACACCCTTTTTAATAGCGCCATAGCAGGTGCTGCGCATATGTGTGTCTGGTAATGAAAAATGGGAAGAAATTAGGCGATACAGCAGAAAATGATCAATACGGAAAGTCTGATTAAGAAAACATTTTAAAAATAGTGAAATCTATAGAAGTTTCAGTGCAGGTAATATGTGATTATTTTAGTGTGTATAAAGTGCCTTACTGAGTGCAATGAGGGATTGTGTTTTAGAGAGCGTAGTTAGCTCAGTGAAACACTGCACAATTCCACACTGCAATTCCCATTATACAATATATATACACAAATAAAACGACAACACATTGCATACACATTACCCAACCGAAAATGTAACATGGTACACACAAATACACCAAACAATACACTTATTAATCCACTGTCACACACACATTAAAACAATGGTTAACACGGTTAAAACACTAATAATGGTTTGAACCTATTATGCCCATCTAATGAGCTTAATGAATTAATTAATCTGTTAATAGGGTAATTGTAGTAAGACATTTCCTTGATTGTCTTTGCTGAGAATCAGGATCCTAAGAATGTCATCATATTAGGGGGGAGAGAGAGAGAGAGAGAGAGAGAGAGAGAGAACATGTGAGTCATACAGTAAAAGGCTACACAGGCAAGTAGACAATAAAAAGCCTTGGCTTAGTTTTTAGCCTAAATTTCAAACAGGTTGTTGACATCCCACCATTTGTTGAGAGTGAAAAAATGGGTTTATGTAAGCGACAGTGAGTTAGTGTGGGCATGTGTCTTAAGTGTGTTAATAGCATCAGCCTCTTTGTAGCAAACAGCACCTGCGTAATGGTGAGTTTGAACAAATCTCTTGTCCAGGTTGTATCTAATGTTAAACTGGATGAATCAGATGAATCAGTATTTTCATGTCATACACTTACATCTTCTATGCACAAAACCCACAGAAGCATAAACTAATTCATTCAACAAGCATTGTGACAGGCATAGAGGCTTAATAACATAACTCTGTTGTTCACGTTTATATGAGTGTGTGTATAAGTGTGTTTTTACTTGTCCTTACCCACACATGAGCGTCCGTCAGGCCCAACAGCCAGTCCTGCCAAGCACTCACACCTGTACGAGCCCTCTGTGTTTATACACCGCCCATTTATGCAGATACCAGGGGTCAAGCACTCATCAATATCTATGAGAATGAACACACATATTAGAACATACATACACTCTGAAAAACAAACTAACACAACTAACACATCCAACAACTAATTTTGATGCTAGAACCTCTGCACCCTGATTATCAGTAATTTACACCCGATATGAGTTAAAAGATAAGAAAGTGTGTCACAGACATATAACTGACAACAATACACACCTGTGCAGTAGCGACCGCTAGAGGCAAGTGTGAAACCAGGTTTGCAAACACATTTAAAGCTGCCATCTTCATTGATGCACATGCCATTCAAACACATGTTTGTTATGGAACACTCATCATGGTCTGTAGGGAAAAAGACATCAAAAATGTTGCATGGTGTTCTACGTTTTTTTAAGTAGATGAGGAATGTTAACCAACTTCTGAGACCTATACGGTAAATGATGACGAGTGGTAGATAATAGAGTCATAGTAGATAATACAGTCATAGGCCTGCGGTGATATTGGTATGACAGAATCAGTAGTGATACAAAAAAAAAAATCAGAATGTATGACTGGTTTTATTCCACTCTTTAACACACTGCAGAAGTGTGGACACACTGTGGAGTTCAGGTCTTACCCATACAATTCCTGCCATCCGGTGTTAGCTGGAAGCCTGCATTGCAGATGCACCGGAAGCTACCTGCCATGTTCAGACAGCGGCCATTCTGACAAAGCATGCCGTTATGGAGGCATTCATCAGTGTCTGTCAGGGAGCACACAGCACCACAGCTTCAGCAAGACATGCATGGCTACCAAAGCACTAAGAGGATGGGTATAAAACACTTTTGCATTTTTGAGGGTTTTTTAAAAAGTTGATAGTTGAAGTTGATATTCATTTTTATAATTATAAGCAGATAAACAATAGATCTGTCTTCATTGCAGTTCATTTGAGTGCATAATGAAAAAAAAAACCTTAGGTCTATCATATACTTAGCCAAAGTTGGCTCCCTGTGAAGTAACCTGTAGTTAAGGATTTTTGTTTTCAGATGTGGAATATTTAAACCCTTTATATAAAAAGGCCTTAATCTATCCCAATTTAATCTAGCAGGTGTGCTGCATAATTTAAGACTCACCAAAGCAGGCCTGCTTGCCTGGAGGCCTGTGAAAGCCTGTATGACACTTGCAGTAGTAAGAGCCAGCAGTGTTCACACAGTCTCCATTTGCGCACGGGTCAGAAGCACATTCATCTATATCTATAAAACACACACAAAGCGTATGACAGATGGAATGAAATATTTTGTTAATCCACAAATGTAGCTGTGCAGTGATCAACTTGGTTTGAATTTTTTTTTTTCTGTTGTTTTTTAATTTCCATAGCTTATTGCAAGAGGTTAGGATCTTTTTGCACATTTAACCACAACCTTTGGGACAGGAGAAGAGGTGCATGTTGCAAATAAATGTATGAGAACAAATGTTATTAAATGTAAGTAATGCCAGTCTAAGGAATTATTATTGATAAGTGACTAAAAACCTAACAAACAAAATGTTCTCCAATTTTGGACAGTACTGTTCAAATCCATTACATTTATTTACTGTTTATTTAAATGGAAAATCTACTCTTGCAACAATGTAAAAAAAAAAAAAACCTCCAACATCTTAACCGAGTTACGAGTTACGGAATTACCTGAGCACTCCGTTTGACTGTCCACTTGGTAACCAGTGTTACACTCACAGCGGTGACCAAACCCCACTGGGATACAGCGGCCATTAAGACACAAGTTAGGTATCAGTAGGCATTTGTTTGTCGTCTGATTTAAACTAACTGGAAAATAAACACACAGCCTGTTAGTGCATACTCATGTGAAGCCTATACTTGTACGCAAAAATGTTTTAATATACAGATTTTTGACCTCAATACAAATCAGTAAAGTTTATGTACAACATATGTTTACATTATCATGAAAAAATATTCCAAAGTTCTTAAATCACACTTTTGTTTTTTGTAATCTTTGGCTCACCAACAGGTCCTTGTGGTCTTTGTCCATTGCCATTGCCATGTCCATTAATGGGAATATGTGGGATTTGAGGGATTTGAGGGATTTGTGGGATGTGAGGAATCTGCGGAAGCTCTGGATATGTAGGACCATTCCCATCCATTGGATAAAGTGGTTGTCCATCATGTCCATAGGGTTGCTGAGGAACTCTGTCCCCTCTAATGCCAGGATCGACATCTGGATATCCTTCCTCTAAACACATCCTGTGGAATTCATCTGACAGGTACAAAAAGATCCAGTTCCTATGACCAACTGTAGCACAAACACTGGAATGTACTTGTCATACTTCTAAATCACTTCTTTTTTCTGTATCACATATTCCTTATCTAGCTTCTGTTCATGATAACTGTCTTTTTATAGTGATTGTAAAATAAAATTTAAAAAAAACAAAACAGGAAGGTACTCTATCTGCAGGTCCATAGACTGTGTATTACAAGGCATGAGCATTATCATCCATCCAGCACATTCAGCACATTTAATGACCCATGACCATGAGAATGCAAAAATTCCTATTCCCCTTCAAACAATCAAGATATTGAAAGGAGGAAAGAGATTACCAGATCTGCGTCTAGGACATATCTCTGGCACTGTCCCTCGGGCCCAGCAGCGGCCTCTGTTACAACAACACTGTGCTTTAGTGTGGCGCCCAGACATCTCCTGAGCACAGCGCCCATTCAGCACAGCTGCAAAACAAGAACCTGTGTGCTGGCCTTAAACACACACACACACAAACACACACACACACCTTTGACCACTCAAGGTTTGTTTAAATGCACAGTATAATGTAATTGATAACAGGAACAAACTTGTTTTGTGGACATTCCACTACATTAAATGTAACTATAAACAAATAAAAAGTACAATATGTCATTCTGTAATAAATGAAAAATTGTTAGTATTGGCAAAAATTGTTAGGATTTCAGCAGTACAAGAGGAATAAAACACATCGAAACACACTGTTTGTCACAACTTTGACAAGGGCGAAAGTGTGATGGCTAGACGATCTCCAAAATGGCAGGTCTTGTGGGGTGTTCCCTGTATACAGTATTTAGTACCTATCAAAAGTGGTCCATGGAAGGACAACCGGTGAACCGGCGTCAGGGTCATGGGTGCCCAAAGCTCACTGATGCATGTGGGGAGTGAAGGCTAGCCCATCTGATCCGATCCCACAGCTACTATAGCACACATTGCTGTAAAGGTTAATGCTGGCTATGATAAAAAAGTGTCAGAACACACAGTGCATTGCAGCTTTCTGCATATGGGGCTGCGTAGCTACAGACTGGTCAGAGTGAGCATGCTGACTCCTGTCCACCAAAGAAAGCACCTACAATGGGCATGTAAGCATCAGAACTGGACCACGGGGCAGTTACCTGGGGAAGAGATGGCACCAGGATGCACTATGAGAAGAAGGCAAGCCAGTGGAGGCAGTGTGATGCTCTGGGCAATGTTCTGCTGGGAAACCTTGGGTCCTGGCATTCATGTGGATGTTGCTTTGACACGTACAACCTACCTAAACATTGTTGCAGACCAAGTACACCCCTTCATGGCATCGGTATTTCCCAATGACAGTGGCCTCTTTCAGCAGGATACGGCGCTCTGCCACACTGCAAAAATTGTTCAAGAATGGTTTGAGGAACAAGAGTTCAAGGTGTTGACTTGGCCTCCAAATTCCCCGAGCATCTGTGGGATGTGCTTGATAAACAATTCAGATTCATGGAGGCCCCACCATGCAACTTACAGGACTTAAAGCATCTACTGCTAACATCTTGGTACCAGATACCTCAGCACACCTTCAGAGATCTCGTGGAGCCTCTACAGGTCAGAGCTGTTTTGGCAGCAAAAGGGGGACCTACAAAATATTAGGCAGGTGGTTTTAATGTTACAACTAATCTGTGTATGTGACTCCTACATTCAGCTGGTACTTTTATAGTGCTCCTTCTCTCTGTTTATCTGATTTTGCTCTTCATCACAGCACACATCCATATTTTATTAGGCGCTGAGGTGCAGGGCCCACTCTAATAGACACAGTGAGGAAGATAGCTGCACTTCCTGCAGTATTTAGGTCAGTCAGCCCTTGCACATGTGCCTCATGGCCTTCTGAAAGACAAGTTCTTTAGTGTCATTCATACAGACATCAAAAAAATTACTGTCTGTGTTCAATTCCACCCATTTTCAATTCATTACACATATAAACATATTTGCAAGGAGTGTACTTGGTTATTTCATAGAATGATAATGGAATTGTATTACTGGATTAATATAACAGAAATAAGTCAAATTTAAAAATATCCAACATGCATAGGTAATGCAAAGGTTTTGTAAATATACTAAAATGTGCAGCACCAACTGCTGGGAAGACAAAACAATTAGTACTTTAGATTTGAAAATACATTAGGTCTCTACCACCAATTTTTCAAAAGGACAGTGAGTGAGTTTGTACTAATATATGGAGTGCAAATCATATATGTACAGTATACAAGCACAGATCTTTTTAAACTACTATATATGCAAAATCATCAAGCTCCAGATGCTTTGACCGCTGGTTTTTGTCCATATGCCTTTGGGCAGCTGGAACATCTTGTTTTAGACAAAATTCCTTGAATAGATGAGCTCTTCAGAAGCTGCACGCTTTCTAAAAACATGTTGCATGTTGGTTAAAAATAGAAAAAATTCACAAAACCCATGATACTTTGAACCCTGGAAATGACTCATCTTGCGATCCTTTCAAGCCCCACAGTACACTCCCACCAATATATACACCGAGAATTAGTCTCAGGCAGGCTGTCCTGCCTGCCCTTATCTAATAGTTAGCCTACTTTAGAGAGCGAACTACGCTTACCAAGAGAGCACATAGTTTAGCTTTGTATTTTACACCTACAGCTGCTTAGAATTAAAGTGTGAATTTTCAGTGGAAAAGTGTACTAATTAGTGTACTAATTACTAATATGGTTTGAGTTCACGTACACTAATTCACGCCTGATGGTATGATGATAGTGAGTTCTCTTATGTCTGTCTTTCAGGCTGGAATGTAGAGATGTTGGGAGCTGTAATTGCAGGTTGAGGTCCAGTCACTGACATTGTATGATTTTCTTCATTGCATTCTATCAAAGCTGAGTATTCTCTTACTTGCCTCAACAAGTACCACATGAAAATATAAAACAAACACATAGACATCTAGTGGAATGTTTAGAGAAATAAGAGGTCCATTTGACCCACTCTTACACATATACTGTATGTTCCTAGTGGTGATCATACAGTATAAATCTGTGAATAAATCAATGTTCTGATCTGTGAATAAATCAATTTAGAGAAATTAGACTTAAGATGAGATGTCAATAAGATGTCTGAGGTTTAGATTTGGTGACCCTACAGGTGGGCCTTCACAGATGACTCTCACATTGCATGCCACTTGTCTAGTCAGTCCTAGACAGTCCTAGTCACCTTGTACTTCTGAAATTGGCAGGGTATGAGAGTGTTCACATGAAAACACTACATTTTATTTGGAGAGAGTTAGGGTGGTGGGTAGGGTTCATTCATAGCAAACTTCCACCACTAGGCCACACTCACCAAAACATCGAGTCTTGTCTGGAGACAGCACATATCCAGATGGACACACACAGGAGAAACTGCCGACTGAGTTGGTGCACTGTCCTCCTTCACACACATGTGGAATGGTGGAGCATTCATCCACATCTGGAAAGAATTGGAGAGGAGAGATTCCTGAATTGTGATAAGGGCTGTACAATTCTTGATAAAATTGGAATCTGTGTGTATATATATACTCCTGAACAAAATCCTAAGACCAGGGAAAATATTACAAGTATTCACACTTCGCACTGGTGGATTGTAACCAGGTTGTAAGTACTTCTTCAAA
>CM075019.1:14042626-14067387 GCA_037576675.1 Pangasius sanitwongsei | reverse complement strand
TTTTTTTTCCCCCAGTCTATATATTTTTTTCGTGTGTGTGTATATATATATATATATATATATATATATATATATATATATATATATATATATAATTCTTACATTGGTACCATGAGAGCTGCATTTTCTTAGCAGATTTTTGACAGTGACAGCTCTTCTGCATTTTGAATGACTAAATTACTGGAACATTTGTACTGTAATAGCCTAAATTCTGAGAAAAATATAAAATAATTAAACAATGAAATATTATTTGTATTCAAGTACCAAGAGCACAGTGTGTCCACCCAAAGTTAAAAGGAAACCAGCTTTTAAATAATTAGTCATTGTTTAAAGCAACTGTTAACACCAAATAAATTATATTATATGGGGAAGCGAACAACCATTACCCAATGAACCCTTTTTCCTGAGTGTAAACATTTACAAGGCTTTATTTTCATTTTCATTGTTGTGTCATTTGTGTGGGATTGATGAGCGTGTTTATGTCAGATAAACCAGCACAAAGAAGTATTTTGATAGCGTGAGAATAAAATATACCTGTTGCTTGTTGGGACAAGAGTTTGGGAATTGGCACGCATAGCAGACTGGCAGTGGAGCAAAGTGAATGAACTGTGGTCTCAGCACTGAACTGTTAGCTGAATAAAGTACAACTAAGCAGCACTCACATGCAGCATTTCCCAAAAGAAGAACACTTCCCAGAAAGTAAAGCATCTAACCACACTGAGCTAAAACAGTTTTGCCTGGAGTTGTTACGTGCAACTTGTAGGGTCCATTTGGAATTTTTTAAGTTCCAAACGTGTTATGGGTATTATGAGGGTATTATGCCACCACAATATTTAAGAAATATTTTCTTTTTATAATGAATACAAAGCAATCCAAACTTAATTTCACTCAGCCCACTTGTGGTGAAACTCTTATTACTACTGAATATGAGTTTCACCACACCAATTTTCACTGAGTGAAATTAAGTTTGGATTCTACCAAATCATAAATAGAATTGTTTATGGAGCCAGGAAGGGGAATATGACACTATGCAATAATTACTTACTGTACGAAAGGGCATATTATTGGTTCTCGGTATGAAAAATTGTAAAAAATATCTCAGCAGCAAATCTTTTTAGGTTACTGTGACTTGTGTTTTAACAGGCAAACAAATTGTTTCTATTTCTTTAATGAAAGAAACTAACATCCATACCATGCTTATACAGACATGTTTATGTTACCTGAACTGATCCTAATAGTAATCAACATAATGCCCCCAATTTAAACAAGATGTCATGGCTGCGCCAAAGACAGCACAGAACTATGATACCCATCAGCCCCTGGCAACAACATTCACCATGTCACGTGACTGTTCGCACCTGATCCACATTTATGTTTAAAGAGCACCTGCATATAAGTCCTGTCTTGTGTAGCACGCTTTGTCTAGCTTTTGTCATTGTCGTTGTCAATGTCGCTGTCTCCTACTCATGTTATGTTTAAGCAGTTACTTTGCCTCACTATTCCTTGTTTTCGTTTCATGGTCTTTGTGTTTAGTGTGTTTCACTGTAAATAAACTAAATCTGCACTTGCATCCATCTCCAACTCTGCTCCCTGACACAGGAAACCCACTGGAAAACCCATATTTGCTTACCCTCACACTTATTTGTGCCATCATTTAGGCGATGCCCAGCAGGACACTTGCAATTAAATGAGCCCACTGTGTTGATGCAGTTTCCTCCTTGGCACAGACCTGGCACAGCCTGGCATTCATCAACATCTGTTCAAAAAATTATGGTCAAACAGTGTAAAAGCCCCGATCCATAGTTTCACAATTAAAATCATACAATAATATGAAAGTCATGTACAGAACTATAGTGGAAATTAAAGTGAAACTGTTTTAGCAATCATGGCATAATAATTGTCTAAATTAATAAACTAATTTCTTAGTTTGCATGTATTACAAGTCAAGTGCAACATGCTATTAAGTTTCTGTTGACATGTTAAATGGCATTTAATCTTATATGTAGTGTTCACCTGCACACTTTTTGAAGTTTGATGCATTTAATCACCTGGGGTCCAGTTTGTCTTTATTAATAAGAGATTGACATTTTCAGTGCAAACTATTCACAATACGAGCTGTCAAGAGACAATGTTTTGTGAGACAATAGCACTGTTCATGTCCCACCAATATCCGCCTGTAGCCTACACCCTTTAAATAAGAGTCCCTTGTACAGGAACGTGGGTAGACAGACTGCAGAGAAACTGCCAGCTGCATAGCAGCTGATGAGAATGTCAAGGAGTAGCTTAGTTTTAAATTGTCTACAAAAAAAATGTAGACACCCACAGAGACCTATTGTCAAGCAAAAAAGTTATACTCTATTCACCAGAAACAGGAGAGACATGAAGTCACTGGAAAAAATCACAGGAAGGATGACCGAAGGATTCTGCGAGGGCTGTATTACTGAAATTTATTTCAAAATTCACTTTGTATAGTCTGGCTCCTTAACTTCACTGAGAGTTACAGTGTCCAGAAATGTGTTGTCCAGACATACTACACAGATAAATTAAAAGTTCAAGTCAGTCAGTTTCTCAGAGCGAAATAACCAGATTGGCATGATGTAGCGGGATCTACAGATTATTCAGACATATTCTGAGCTGCAATGATGAAGCTCACAAATCAGATTCACTCACTGAAGTTACTACATCCAGGTGCTTTTGAAGGATTCAACAGAGATGGAATATAAGGTGATTTAAGTAAGTTAAATTGACTCAGTATGTAGCATATATAATAGATTAAACACGAAGGTATAAACTGAGTCTGAAACTCCTTTGCTGTTTGTATCTTGTTTTTTAACCCTTTTGAATGTGATGCAGGTCATACAAAGTTATTCCAGATGGGCCTGTGGTGCCAGTGTTGGTGTTGAGACTTGGCAAAGGAAAAAAGCATCTCAGTGGATGCAGTAGAGCATACGCTAAATTGTTACAGTATGCAGAGCATCCACTTTGAAACCCAAGCCAAGATGTATATGGGGGGCATCAAAGGTCCAGGCTTTTCATTGGAGGCAATCACTAAAAGCTTGACAGACACAGGTGCAAAACTCACAATGTCTAAAAGTTTGTTTCCTTCTGGTCCCTGCAGGAAGGCAGACACTTTGAAGGCAGATATTAAACAAATCAAGCGATTGTTCTGTATCAGGTGCTGTGTGTGGGGTGACTGCAGTGAATACTCCCTCTTCATTCCAGCACAACAGAGGATCTGCCTCCTCCAGTTGTGCACAATCACCGGGGTGTCACAAAGCCTGGCCTGTGCTTCTGCTTCGGGTCCAGGCGACCACACAGGAATTCCACTTCTCTCAAGTGAAGATTTAGAGTTTGACAGGAATATTCTAGGCCCATGTATATATTACACCAGTTCACTGTAAGACAGTTTGCATCAGAATGCATAAAGAATGTTGCCCATACTGTATATGTTAAGGATACATGTTTTCACTGTATCCATAAAAATGAGATATGCTAACTGTTCTCTCTATCCTCAGTTTATCTTGTTTCTAAAATGATAAACTATAGTAAACTATTATGCTTCCTGTTCTAAAAAAAAAAACTTCTCTGTTTGGGGAGGATGGTGTTGCAGGAGGTAGTGGTGCTGCCTCACAGCTCCAGGGTCCTGGATCTGATCCTTTACTGTCTGTGTGAAGTTTTGCATGTTCTCACGTGTTCACATGGATTTTCTTCTCTTATCTTCCAAGTAAAACATTTTGGCTGGCAACTCTAAATTGCGCCTAGGTGCAAATGAACGTGCAAATGTGTGTGTGTGTGTGTGTGTATACGTGATGCCCTGCAATGGACTGGGATGTATCCCCGCCTTGCACCGAGTGTTCCCAGGATAGACTCAAACCTGACAAGGATAAAGTACCTACTGAAGATGCATGAATGAATGGATAGATGGATGGATGGATGGATGATTGAATCTTCTTTGCCATGATTGATTTCTCACATTCTATCACCATGAAATCAGATTATTATTATTGGTCAGCATGAGAACAGTAATTCTTGTAATTATTCTTGTAATTTTTCAGCTAAGTTGCAGTAGGATACTATAACTATATGTAAACTTCTGAGATGAAGTGTGCAATACAGCACCACCCACATTTAAGTGTGTAGATTAGACTATAACAGCTGAATGGTAATTGATAACTGTGAGATAAGTGCTGACCTTGGCAGGCTCCGGTGCGGATGTTGGGGATGAAGCCTCTGCGGCAGGGTTGTGGTTGAGCAGGGCACTCCTCACACGGGTGACCCCAGGCTCGGCCAACTGTGGCACAGCACAGTGTCTTAGTGCACACAATGCCACTCACCTGGCTCTGGCACATCTTGTTGACAACCTGGGAGAAGCATGGACCTGTTCGATAATCTGTGAAGAAGAGTGGATTGGTTTTTAGAAGTATCAAGCTAATCTGGAGATATAAATCAAAACAAAACATAGGAATTTTTACTAAATTGTTTCCCCCAAGCAATTAGTTGTCATTCAGAACTTAGGAGAAGAAGCCAACAAGTGCTGAGCCTACTTGCAAACTTTATGTAAAGCCTCCTGGATGAAACTCCCTCATCATGGTTGAGAAAATACCTAGAGGGTGCAAAGCTCCATCAGGAACACTGATAGAACACTGATGGATATAAAAAAGTTTTGATTTGTTTAACACTTTTCTTGGTCAATGCATAATTTGCAGACTGCAGACTATGTGTCCATAGTGTTAATGTCTTCAGTATTATTCTAAAATAATAGAAAATAGTGAAAATGAAGAAAGTGTGTAGTTTAAATAAGATGGCATACTGTAGTTTCCAAAGTGAAAACATAGTGAAAACTGTGTTAGAAAGGTTTTTCCCTGGCATGACAAACAGTATAACAGTAAGTAAATGTGACCAGAGTGTTTTGGTTGCAGTGTTTCCTTTACATCCATCACTGTTACTCTCTAGGTTCCATCTCCAAGAGCTGGCATAAACATACAGCATCTCAAAGCTCTTTCTCATCTGCATGTATTCACATTTACAGATGACAAGTAAGGGGACATACAGCTGCGCTGGGATAACTCAGCAGTCCAGGGATAATTCAACAGTCCAGCCACTGCCACTATGAGACCACTTTTAAACTGTTTTATAAACATTTACAGAAAATCTTGGAAACCAAGACAGGAAGTCACTCATAAAGAGCCACAGCTGCCTGAAAGACTGTTTTGCGGACATGCAGTTTGCGCATTAGGTTGCATGAGGTTCAGTATTAATGGAAATAAACTATAGATATACACAAACATTTTCTTGTTTTTTGAATTGATAACATATTAAATGTTACAAGCTTAGCCTTTAGACTTGTCCTAGAGCTCGTCAATCCAGTTCCAGTTGATAGCTCCTTTTTCTGCCTCTGCCTTTTTTTTTATCTTCCCTCAGGAATTTTTCAAAGGGGGCCCACTTCACTCTCTTTGAATTATCTACTTAAGTTTGAACTTACCATTATTAACTGAACAACCTTGAACCAAATCCAAATGTGTCAATGACTAGAAATCAGGTAAGAGCAGAAATGCATTGCTGTACCTTTATACATGCGACAATCCTAAAGCAATTTTTGTACAAGCTGCTGAGTTTATTCTTTGCTGTAGCATTATCAGGCATGAAACAGAGGCATGGTAAGTAGCATATGATCTACATTAGAGAAGAGTTTTACCAGAAACTTCACCCACTTTGCCAATTTCATGCACCTGAATGCAAGTCTGCACCTCATGGTGCACTCTTTAAGAGTTTTAACACATCCTAAGAGCTTCTGTCTTTCCTTTTCTGTTAAGCATTTTCTTTTTTTGTAATATGTGAAATCAGTATTATTTAAAATATTTTTCCTTTAAAAATGTTGAGGCTCACATATTGGTTTTCACATTATTTGACCTCTTAAAACTGTCATCCAAAGTTACATAAAATAACTCTTAATCCACTCAGTAAAGTAATCTGAACAAATGTCAAAATTCTGTGTCACAGTAAGCCCTAGTTTTAAGTCACTGAAATCAATGCACACCCTCAGTTTAAATGCAAGTTTTAGCAAAATATATTCTCAAAATATAACATAATTTTTTTTGGTATTTTATCAATATAATATTTTATAAAGGTCTCTAGTACAACCTGTGTTTTAAATTCTGAAATCTGTATTTCTGCATTTCATTTGTGTTAGACAATAATCTTTAATTCCAGGGAAAAAATGAAAACTGTTTAATGACATGTTCAGTAATCAAGGAAAAAATTATTTTAACCTCTTTCAAATTTTCTCACCTTCACACAGACAGTTTCTCTTTTTTTCTCTCACAAACTTTCTAACACTCACACACACTGAATGTGTGAATGTGGTCTACAGGAAGGAAAAAAAACACCAGTGATTGTAGCCTGGTGTTCAAATCAGCAAGTGACTTGAAAAGCATTCCTGCTTCTTTGATTACAGGGGCTTTGATGACAGACACTGGAAGTGGTCAGAAGCCCTGTGCAACTATTCTATTCCCTTTCCTCTGAAACCTGCCAGCCAAAGACACTTATTATCTAACCCCAAAAACAGACATCCTCTACATATGGGGTAATATACAGTACGTGCCTGGACAGGATTGACATAGTCAGTTATTAATACTGTAGCAGGATGCTTTACAATGTTTTACCTGTCAGATAGAGCACTGCAAAGCCCTGAAAAGAACCAGGATTCTGGTTTTCCCACCATCACCCTGAACTGTAAAATTCAACACTGCTTAGTTCACCAACATCTGCTCTCACTCACCATGCACTTCTGATGTCTTTCCCAGACATACACACTCACACACAGAGAGAACTGACAAACATAAATATCATTTTCACAAGTAGACCTGGTACACTTGTGCTGAGGAAGGGACAACACCTGTGAATCATCCAACTCAACATATAACTAAGTCATTAAAAAAACATAAATCAGTGACATTGTTTTTCAATAGGTATTAAACTACACATTTATTCCTAGAGGAAATACAGTCCCCTCTGAAAATATTGTAACAGCAAGGCCAATTATTTTGTTTTTGCTATCCACTGAAACATTTGGGTTTGAGATCAAAAGATGAATATGAGATGATAGATCAGGATTTCAGCTTTACATTTATGGCATTTGGCAGACACCCTTATCCAGACCGATTTGTATTTATCTCACTGAGCATTCGAGGGTTAAGGGCCTTGCTCAAGGGCCCAGCAGTGGCAGCTTGATTGTGCTGGGATTTGAACTCATGACCTTCTGATCAAAAGGTCATGAGCTCAAACCCCAGCACCACCAAGCTTTCATTTCCTGATATTTACATCTAGATGGATTAAGCAACTTAGAACATGCCACCTTTTGTTTGAATCCAAAAATTCAAAATATTAGATTAGATTGCCCTGTTATTAGCCCTGTTAGATTGATTGTTTAAACAATTAATAGCTCTGAATGTCTACTCTTGGTTTGAGCCCTGGGTTTTGCCTGTGAAGACTGCATTTGTTCTTAAAAAGGATAAACCAACAAGTAAACCAGAGTGCTGTTTATGGGAGAAAAGCAAGCCATTTTGAAGCTGAGAAAAGAGGGAAGACTGATCAGAACCATTGCACAAGCACTGGGCATAGCCAATACAACAATTTGGAATGTCCTGAAGAAGAAAGAAACCACTGGCATACTAACAAACAGACGTCAAACAGGTCTGCCATGGAAAACAACAGCAGTTGGTAACAGAAACACTGTGGGAGCTGTGAAGAAAAACCCAAAAACAACAGGCATTTACATCACCAACAACCTCCACAGGGCAGGGGTGAAAGTATCACAATCCACCAACTTCGAGAGCAGAAATATAGAGGCCATACCACAAGCTACCGCAAACCACTCATCAGCAGTAAAAATTGGAAGGACAGATTGGAATTTGGAAAGAAATACAGAGAATAGCCACAACAGCTCTGGAACCAAGAATAACCTCTACAAAGTGTAGAGAAAGAAAGGATCTGTTCATGATCCAAAACATATGAGCTCATTGGTCAAGCATGGTGGAGGTAGTGTCATGGCTTGGGCTTGCATGGCATCTGGAATGATGGTAGCAGAATGAATTCAGAAGTCTACAGAAACATTATGTCTGCCAGTTTACAGAGAAATGCATCCAAACGAATTGGGAGGAACTTCATGACCCAAAACGCACTGCAAACACAACAAAAGACTTCATCAGGTGGAAAAAGTGGAAGGTTTTAGACTGAGCAAGACAATCACCAGACCTAAACCCAATTAAGCATGCATTTCACCTCCTGAAGAGGAGACTGAGAAGAGAGAAACCCCCCAAAACAAACAACAACTGAAAAAAAGCTAAGGTACAAGCCTGGAAAAGCATCACAATAGAAGAATGCAACAGTTTGGTGATGTCAGAGGGTCACCGGCCTGATGCAGTTATTGCAAGCAAGGAATAAGTGTCATTTACTTTAATTTAGTTTCAGACTGACATTTGCTCACCTAAAAATTGATTGGTCTGCCGCCAACGGTGCCATGTTCTAAGTTGTTTAACACGTCTATATTTAAATATCAGGAAATGAAAGCTGAAATTCTGATCTATCTTTTGCTTTCAAACCCAAATGTCTTCTATGTATAGCAAAAACACGTTGAAAATTCACCTTGCTGTTCCAATACTTTCAGAAGGGACTGTATAGTCTCTAGAACATTAAAACCATTTGTTTGTTTATATTCCTAGCAATTACCTAGCCCTACCTACAGCAGTATCTACATTTTTAACATTTAATAATCATCATAAAGCCAATATTATTGACAAAAAGTAGCTCACTATCAAAATATGTATGGTGAAAGAGAATATATACTTGGGGAAAGAGGGCAAAGAACATGGATGTTGTGTAGTTCACCTAGGTAACCATTCCCTCTCCCCATTAGTCACGGGCAGCATATTGCACACAGTACAAAAGAGTGTAGTAGACAAGATGAGTGGGAAAAAGAGCAGAATAAATATGAGAAAAATGTTTTTTTGTGTTCACCTCTTTCACACTGTGGACCTGTGAACCCATACACACATGCGCACCGGTTGGGCCCAATGCAACGCCCTCCATTCTGGCACTTCTTTTCACATACAGCTGAAACACAACCACAAAGGCAATATCATAAGTGCATGATATACGGTTAAATAACTCCTTCTATCGGGTTAACACAGGAATGTTATAGCAGCTGGTCAAGGGCATGTTAACAACAGCTGCAGTCAATATTCTGTTTATTTATAACATTTACTGGTCTTGTAACTGTAAAGCAGTGTGTGTGTGTGTGTGTGTGTGTGTGTGTGTGTGTGTGTGTGTGTGTGTGGAAACCCTTCACACAGTGACATTTTCTACTTTATACTGTTCTGGAAACTAGAGGCTTTCCTGAACTGAAATATGTTTCTCTTTAAAGATTCCATTCGAAGTCAAGTGAAAAGCACAAACACGCTATCTGAAAGCAGCTATTATTTACTGAATCCATTGGCATTCAATTTAATATGTAAAAAATAAGAATGACTATGAAAACTAAGTCTATATTTATACCCTTATTCATAGCCTACAGATACACAGGCTATTCAGACGTCCAACCCGTCTGGTAGTCACTGCATGTTTGATACCAATATCATTTGTTTCATATAAAAAGGGAATTTTGAATTTGTTACAAGGAAAGTGCTATATATCATCCTTCCCATGCAGTGGATACAAATGGCAGTTTTACTTATCTTCTTGAAGTGTCTTTGTGCACTTTACATCAGGCCAATTTGTTTAACCTTTAAAAATCCCCCAAAACCACTTCATAAGCAAAATTCCATAAGGATCCAATTTAGTGGTTTAAGGATATTAACGGATTAAGAAGTGCAGAACTTTAACCTCTCCTCAATGTTTTTCCAGTGAAATTGGACCTGATGGATTTCAGGGTGATTTACACCAGTTACAGTTTTGTTTTTTTTTTCACCTTCAGAGAAATACACGTAACATAATGCGTGCCCTGAATGTCTGCTACTAAACACATTCACAGCTCGCAGGCTATTCATAAATCCAACCCATCCACTGATCATCTCTTGTTTCATAACAATATCATTTATCTTATATAAAAAGGAAATTTGTTAAGAAAGAAGCACCATATATCATCCTTCCATCCCAAAGGCCATAAATGGCTGTGGTATTTCTAACTAAATGGCAGTTTTGCTAGTTCTCTTCCACATTAACTGCTTTATTTCACTTTATATAAGGTCAAATCATTTAACCTTTAAAAATCACAGAGAGCCACTTCATAAACAAAATTCCATAAAAAATCTAATTTAATGCTTTAAAGAGATTAAGAGATTAGAACATGCAGACCCTTAACCTCTCCTCAATTTTTCCCTAATGAAATTAGACCTGATCATTTTCAGGGTGATTTATACCAGTTAAAACTCTGATTTTTTTTACCTTCAGTGAAATACAGGTGATACTGAGTGTGCCCTGAATGTCTGCTAGTAAACACCTGAAGACTCTTTTGAGAACTGTGATTCATGATGCTGCAAGACCAGAAAAGACCCAGCAACTATTTTATGCATGATCCTAGCTGGTTTGGAGGAAGTAAACTATAACCGGTGTTAATTACTACAGCACAGCAGATGTAAATGTACACTATATGGCCAAAGGTTTGCAGTCACCAGACCATCACACCATGTGTGTTTTTAAACATCCCATTCCAGATTTAGTCCCCCTTTGCTGTTATAATGACCTCCACTCTTCTGGGAAGTCTTTCCACTTGATTTTGGAGCGTGGCTGTGGGGATTTATGCTCATTCAGCCATAAGAGCATTAGTGAGGTCAGGCGCTGATGTTGGGTGAGGAGGCCTGGGGTGCAGTTGGTGCTCCAGTTCATCCCAAAGGTGTTCAGTGGGGTTGAGGTCAGGGCTCTGTGCAGGCCACTCCAGTTCTTCCACACCAACCTTGGAATCTCAAACCATGTTTTCATGGACCTCGCTTTGTGCACAGGGGCATCGTCATGCTGGAACATGTTTGTGTCCCTTAGCTCCAGTGTAGGGAAATCCTAATGCAACAGCTTACAGACATCCTATTCATCTGTGTGCTTCAAACTTTGTGGCAATCCACCAATGAGTGTGATGATCAGATGTTCACAAACTTTTGGCCATATAGTGTATGACAGAGAAATTTATGTAAATCTATTTATGATGGGCAAGTGGCAAAAAAACACCAAGATGTATGCCTCCTTAAACCTACTCACGTTGTCCACAGTAGTTTCCTGTGTAACCCTTCTGGCACTGGCAGTGATCCCCCTCACACACACCTCCATTCATACATCTGATGCTACATTGCTGGGCTGCAGCACAGAAAGAAAAAGAAACACTGTAAACTCAGGACAATCCATGCTGATGAAGTTGTATACAAATCTGTCTGCACCCTCTTAAAACTCCATGATAGTTTATGATCCCAAAGGGACATGGTTACATTAAGCAAACGTTGTTGCTGCCAAGATTATAAAGCTTGCTAAAACTTTCCATCCCAGACCTAAAGCTAAAGTCATGTATTTACTCAAGATAAAAAACTGATTTAGTAAGATTTACATGATTTGGCAGCACAAGAAGGAGCAATTTGACCACTGGGGCATGTGCACATGTTGGGCCTGGAACAGTAGCCTTCACCACAGCTGTTACGGCATATGGCTGTAGTGGAAATAGGAAGAGGCAATGTTAGTACAGTAACCATCCACTCACTGAAATAGTAAAAACAGTATCACAATATACAAACAGGTAAATCAATCACAGCAGTTCAAACATGACATGAAAGATTATTTTCCATATGAAATTTTACATTGTGAATCTACACAGGACAGTTGATTAGTTGTGATCAGTCATATCTTTCTATTCATAACTAATTATTGAGCATATGCAAACTCATCATGGAAAGATGTTTCTAAGGCTTCTTTAACTCAAATAGACATGTACCTATACAAATCACTGTTTGCAGCCTATATTTTTTGCTGTGGTTTTTGGTTTTGTTTTATGTAAAATACCCAAAGGAAATAAATACTGGTGCATCAAATGACAAAAAAGCTCATTTATGAGTCCATTTAGATTTGTGTATGAAGAACTTAGCAATGTGAATAACCGTGTTGATGAGCAAATTAATATTTCTGTCATTTAGACAATCATAAAAAATGTTCATGTCCTCAAATTGAAATTTAGGTATTTTGATAAACACTGTAGAAATGCCTTTATGAGTCTCTGCCCAAAAGGTTTTGGGGAAAAAAAGAAGAAGATCTCTTTATTGTTCTTTAGCCTACCTGACTAGTGTAATTTGCTCTTCTTGTTTAACTTTAAATGTAATTTAGAAATCTGCTTTGCTACTCTTTCGCTCTTTCTCTCTTTCGCTTTTAAACAGCTAGTAGCCTGTAAGTGAAAATCTGTGTTTTTGTCCTACTGACCAACTGAGAGACAGTTTACTGTGTGTAACATCTGGTGCATTACTTACGCACGATACACTGGTTGCCCCCGGGCAAAGTCTTCCAGCCTGGACAGCAGTAGGAGTGCAAACGAGATCCACACACATTTGGCCTGTAGAAAAATGTTAATACCTTGCCTCATTATCACGGTTAGGAGTCCCGTGTTAGTCCACTTAAAAAAGTGCATTTCACTTAAATTTGTAAAAGTTAGGATGATGTGTCAAAGTGTTAAAAACCCATTATTTAATACCTGATATTTCTCATATACCTATTAGGCTTGTCTGAGTCATATATCCTTTTAAAACAAACTTCTGTGCACATTATGTTGGATGATTGCTTAATCAGGACCAAGGATAACCATGAACAAATAAACCATTTAAAAATCCCCTATTTTACACTCACTCAGTTAGTACAAGTAGTAAAAATAACTGCACGTCAGTATCAGGTTGGTGAATATCTAGAAGTCAAACAGCCATATTGCTATAATTAGCTCTGCAACGTCTCATTATCTACTGCCGAAACCCAGAGAGTATTTAGTCACCTACCATGCTAAAAAACCCATTAATGAATGTGAAATTACTTCAAGATGAAATAAGAAAACAGGCATCCATAAGGACCAGTGTTTACTTCTGTGTGCACACAGCTGCTGCAACAAATAAGGCAAAGTGAATCCAAATGTGTTAGAGCACTAATCAGGGTAATAGCGTGCCTGCTCTCAAATTCAAGTCAGATTTCTTCTCTTCACTGCCACTCCTTTTCCACAGGATGAAGAAGCAGTGATGCATCACTGACACATACTGTTGAATCTCTTGAATCTGATTGGTCAGAAGATGTTGATTAATTTTCTATAAAAGCAGCTCAGACAGTAGTGCCGGCTGTAATTCAAATGATAGTTTATCCTTAAATTAAATTAATTTATCATTAAATTAATTTTTATTAGCAAAAAAAAAGTTATGTACAAAAAAAAAAACATTATTTAACAAAGGCGTGTAATCGTTCATACAGTGAAGCTTTCTCTAATGAGACGTTTGTTTAACGTTTATGAAGGGAGGTTGCGGTGTCAGTGCTTTGTAAAGGTCAGTGAGTTTCTGCCACAGTAGAGTCTTCAGGGCAGAGGACATTCCTCTTTCTCAGGAAGATGAATTTGTGTCTTGTGATACTGAACTTGTCTCAGAGATGCTCCACAACATTAAATGCAACTACAAAGAGTTAAAAAGCATGACGTGTCATTTATTAATAAATACAAAATTGCATCTGTTCACAAATCGCTGCTGTATAACACTTTGGGACTCGATGCTGTAGGAAAATAATGGGCCTTATCACACCACCCGTCGTTGATTATTTTCCTATAACAACACATTCTGTCATGTTTCATCGTTACTTAAATCCCAAAAAGATGACATTGTTTAAAAAAAAAAACCCTTGGAGCATTAGTAAACTGGGAAGGGGTCATTCAGTACAGGAATTATATTAAACAGAAATTAAAAGTGGGTATATAATCAGGCTAATCTTCATTTTAAACTAGGAAATTTGAGGTTCTCTAAACAGACAGCACTATACTACACTGGACTTTTGGGAATGCAGTTTAAGAAAGACAGCTCCGTCCTAAAGCAAACTAAATCACTGTGTAGCTCAGTGGCTGAGAACACTGTCAGAAAAAGGGCGCTTTACATGTTCCCCGTGTTGCAGAATATTTCAGTTACTGATACTTTCAAATGTAGCTCATGCGCACCAAGAGATAACTTAAAAGTTACATTTAAGTCCTTTGACCGAAGCTTAAAAAAGAAAAAGAAAAGACTCTAGAGAGAGGAGTACTTTTCTGAGCGCATACTATAATACTATAATAATAGTACCACCACCTGGCGTTACTATGGTAACAGCGCAGCGCTCATTTAGGTCGCTTGTTGCGGTTTGGGACGCGGCCACTTACTTTAACGGACGTTATGAAGCCACTCACCCTCTGAGGGACTCCTGCTTGCCGCGTCTCCTCACTCGGCTCTCGGCGGCTTGTGAGCTGCGCTCCACCTGAAACTGGCTTCTCCCGGGCATCTCTCCGGCTAAATTCCCCAGCAGAGCACCCAGCAGAGCCAGACACCCAGCCAAACACCTCAAATTCCTCTTAGCCCACATCCTGAAAATCCTGATAGAGCTCTCGCGCGCACCTTCGCTGAGACAAACCAAATAATCCCCCCTCAAACCAAACGAGACAGTAGCTAGGCTTTAGTCATGGCAGCTACAAGAAGTTCACGCTCCTCTTCACAAGTTCTTTAGAAGTAATCTCGAACAAACATCCCATATATGAAGATACATAGGCTATTTTTAATATTGGAGAATGTTAAAGTCGGAAGGTATTTAGGCTGTTTGTTCCAGCCATTAGCATCGAGCTCCTCAGCACGCTGCGGCTGTCTCGCGCTCCTCTGGGGATTCTGGCGCGAGTGTGGTGTCCGCGTGCAGCCCACAGGTCGGCGCGAGCAGGTAGAGAGAGAGAGAGAGAGAGAGAGATGAACATTGTAACCTCAAAAAATAGTAAAAACAAATTAATCAGAATAAAAAATATCCTTATAAAACTAATTAATCAGACTTCATCTGCCCTGTGATTATAAACTTCTGTGTGCATTATGTTAGATGATTGCTTAAATAGTATGAGAGGACCAATGATAACCAGGAACAAATAAACCAATAAAAATAACTGCATGTCAGGAGCAGGTTGGTGAATATCTAGAAGAGTTGAATAAAAACCTTTATTACATAAATTCAAAAAAGATGCCATTAATCACAACATTGCAATCTCAAATGAAGTAAAAAAAAAAAAAAAAAGCAGGTAGAAAGAGAGAGAGAGAGAGAGAGAGAGAGAGAGAGAGAGAGTTGAACTGCATAAAAATCTTTATTACATAAATTAAAAAAAAAGATGCCATTAATCACAACATTGGAACCTCAAAAAAAGTAAAAACAAAAAAAAGAAGAAAAAAGGCAGGTAGACAGAGAGAGAGGGAGAGAATTGAATTGAATAAAAATCTTTATTACATAAATTTAGAAAAGATGCCATTGATCACAACATTGAAATCTCAAAAAAATAGTTAAAGAAAAAGGTCGGCACAAGCAGGTATAGAGAGAGAGAGAGAGAGAGAAAACCATGTTTACCGCAGAACTGTGAACACCCCAATGTGACCTGGAACTGTGACCTACCTTCAGGACATCTTCTAAAGAATTTGGTTGCATCTGTTTAGTCACAAGCAACTAATTCTATCCAAATTTTTTTTTCTTTACAGTTGAAATCAATTTACTCATTAAATCACAGGTTTCTCTGCTATTCACCCTCAAATCACTTCAGTGAAAAAACACCATAATACACCCAGAAAAAATAGTGCTAAACTGTACCTTTTCTTGACATCCTTTATACCTTTAATCTTTAAAAATCGTTCACATGGAAAAGTGGACTGTAATTAGATTTTAGCATAAAGCTTTAAAGGTACGCTACATGCGGGTTTCTATGGAACGAGATACATACTACAAATGCAAAAGTTATACCTTTAAGGGTAACACCCCAGTGACAATGAAAGGTACAGTTTAGTTCCCTTTTTCCCCAGTAGTGCAGGACCAAATTTAGTTTTGTGGTGGATCATTCTCAGCATAGCTGCCACACCTCGCACATTCATAGCACCACAACGCACAACACAGCACCTTTATTACACAGAAACATGGATATAAATAGAGTACCTTTGCAAATTATTTAAGGTACATAATTAGACTGTAATTAATTATTAGATTAAAGCTTTAAAGAGACACTACAGGCATGTTTACCTAGTAAAGGTACACTCTAGTGACAAGAAAGGTACAGTTTAGTACCCCATTTTTCTGAGACTGCAGGACCAGATGTTATTTGCGTGGTTCTCAGCACATGGTAGCTGCCACACGTGATACACTCATAGCACCACAATACACACCACCTTTACTATCTTTCACATGGAATCGTGGATATAGTGTACCTATAAAAAATTATTTAAGGTACATAAATGGACCATAATTATTTTTAGAGTAAAAGGGCACACTATGTGCAGCTTTCTAGGTATACTAAAGGTACAAAACGTGTACCCTTGTGGGTACCACCCCACTGACAAGGAAATGAACAGTTTAGTACCCATTTTTCTGAAATGTAGGGCCAGAACTTATTTGTGTGGTGGACTATTCTCATCACAGCCGGCAAAGCTGAAACACTCATAATAGTGCAAGACAAACTACTATGCCACTATCAGTCAATTAATATTTGGTCAGGGATGTTCCTGTGGTGGTCCCTTTCCCTTGATAGATGGCTTAGACGTAGGCTGACAAAAAACATAACTTTCATACCCATCATGGCTCCGTCACAGTGTACATCTGGAGCTCTTATACTGGCGTTGTATATTATTGTCTCTGTTCTACAGAAAATAAATGTACACACGGCTCTTGTGTACATTCGGCTGCCATAAATGTAAGACAGAATAGGAGGTATGTACATTGTGTTTTATGTGGCAGAGGCTAATCTGTAATTTCCTCATCTGTCATTGCGCACTCTCTGATGCCCTGTAGCATTGTGCTGATAACAGTTAAGCTGCATCCTGTTTGTCAAGACAGTGATGTGTGTGTTTACAGGCCAGAGTACAATTAAACCAACACATTCCATAGTGTGGAATTCCAGCATGGCTGTCTGACAAGATGTTTCACATAGAAATCAGTGTACATCTCTGCTGACCTCTAGTGAGGAAAAGTTATTATTTTTACTGGTATTTTTAGAGTTTACACACAGTCCAAAGAGCTATGCCCAGCTAGGAGTCACACAACCAGGAGCTTGGGACTCTGGCCCAATATGGGGCTTTTAGCAGAAGGCAAAAGGAGGTTTCAAAAAGTATGAATGCAGAGGTGCCAGGAAAAAAAAAATGCAGAGGTGCCAATCATTGTAAAAATGTTATTTTTATTTTTGCATGTTAAAGCTAATTAAACACAGACATTTTTTCATAACCTTTTGAACTTTTGAAACTTGAACAAATTATTCGGGGCTGACTGAATTAAAGGTGGAATTCTTGCAGTTTTACTTCATAGCATTTTTTTCACTGTCGCATGCAGATCCTCAAATGATCCAGTCCAGATTTTACTCTGTTCTCAATCACCTGGCTACTAATCCATATTAGCCGAGTCTCATTGTACATACACATTCACTTTACAAGCACTCTGTCTTTGCGAAGTCTTTCCAGTGTCCCACTGAGCATTAGAGAGTCAGTATCAGTATTGTGTTTAGTGTTTGATTTTATTTTCAAAGATGTTTTGTCTTTTGCTTAATCCCTACCTATATTAGCCAGTTTGGCCATGTTATAAACTCTGCCTGCACTACATTTGGCTCTACATGTATTAATAATACAGTTGGTGTAACAGACTGAATCAACATTTATACATAATGACTGATCTGTACTAAAATGAGTTTCCTTCTACTACCACAATTATAGAAGAAGATCGGAACTATTCTACTTTTAGAAACAAAACCCCAAACAAAAACATACAACATCATTCTTACTAAACAATCTTATAGTAATGAAATGAGTTAGAAAATTCGGCATAGCATGTATTTACATAGTTAGCTATGTAAAATAAAATTTTCTGGGCAGTGTTGTTAAACATAATTAAATGATATTACTAAAACAAAGCAGAAAAAAGTTAATTCCTGACTTTGTTATAAAGGGGGGAAAAAATCCAACATTTAAAATACTTATGCAGAGAAAGTTCCAACTTTTCTCTCCAAAAAGTACCTGCAGATTAGCAAGGTTTCAAAATTTCTTCGAATTTATTATTATTTTTTAAATTATTATAAATTTCAATAGGCAAAATGTGGACTCTTAAAGCAAGTCATGGTGCAGAAATGACTTCCCATGGGCTTCCACATGGAATATTCTCAATATAATTCACAGTGTTCTCCAACATTTACCACAAAAATGAAAAATTACTTTAAAACACTGTGAAAAGTGACAATGCTTTTGAGAAATTTCCAGTGTTTTCCTCCAAGGTCCAAGTTACAGTATTATTAAAAAAAAAAAAAAAAAAAAAAAAAAAAAAAAAGTACATTAGCTCTCAAATGCAAACCCTGGACATTATTCCCTGCAAAAATGAAAAAAACAGTGATTAATGTGCTGCGTTGTGGATCAATCCAAACTCAGATGCACAATCCTTCACTAGTCCGTAAATGACAGGCTCAGAGTCGTATCTTGCCTGAGACAATGTCATCATACACACTCTGAGAAAGGGGAATGTAGGTTTTCTTTGGGCTATCCAAGAAGTAGAGTGGAGCTTGGACAGCCTTAGGACAGAAGCCATCCTCCACTAGCTTTTTCTTTTGCTGCTTAAAGGTCTCAGTCACGTCCAAGAAAGCCTGTGGATGAAAAGGAATGCAGGAGTCCTGAAACAGATGTCTCCTCTCCATTAAAAGCTCTGCTATAATAAATTAGACTAGATACAGTAACAGTGAGACAGTGGAAACTTGGAAAATGAAAATTTGGAGGAAAGATGTTCAGGGCATTGTTTGCAGTAATGCACAATATGCTAATTGAGGTTATACCATGTGTAAAAAAAAAAAAAAAATAAAAAAAAAAAAAAAAAAAAAAATTGCTCTTTGATTTATTAGGCATTAATCTTTATCTTTCTCTTACCTGGACTCTTAAAAACCATGGCCAGGCATATGTTGGAAGGTTCTGTACCAAATGATTGTAAAGGCTTTCTCCATCCAAGTCATGGCCTTCCTTTAAGACCACAGCTGCCATCCCTGCTCTTCCCTCGTAGCCTGAGTATGAACAAGGACTATTCATGATTAATAAAATATGCTGCATGTTTTTTCTATTCCTAGCTGATACTCAAACACAGGTCTGCAAGTTACCTTTAACATGAATCTAAGATCACTATGTTTTTTTTCCTCTAGAATTTGAGTAGAACCATTTCATCCTGTGTCTACATGGATGTTATATTTCTGTGTACCTATATACATTTGCTTTTTGGTATTGGGTTAATTTGAGTATGAATAAAATTTTATTTAAAAAAATTATAAATCACACTATCCAGTGCCAGCCAGAAGCATTTGGTTCTTTTCATGTCGTCACAAGGTGTTTTTCCTTGCCACCGTCACCTCTGGCTTGCTTGCTAGGCATCGAAATCTCCATCTGAATTTCTGTAAATGTGCTTTTGTGACAATGTCTATTGTTCAAAGTGCTATACAAATAAAACTGAATTGAATTGAAATAAACCACATTATTTTGTAGACTGTAAAAGAGAACCATTAAATTGTATGCAAGCTTGTCTCAACTTCAGAGGAACATGAATAGTCTTATAAGGTCAAAGAGGACTTTTAAAAACCTGACACAGTGACACCGTAGACGTTTACATCCTGCAGGAACTCCAGACAGCCTAAAACTTCAGAAACCTCAGTGGTGGCCACATTCTCTCCTTTCCATCTGTCATCCAAATATGAAATATACACATATATATGTGAAGAGATCATTAAAAGACAAAGGGAGGTAAAAAAAATATGCAGAAAATTATTATTCATTTTAATTTTATTATTAGCACATAAAGCTCATCAACCTAAAGCAGAATTATTAAGTAAGAATTTTTATTGCGCAAAATAAGAAAATATACTGTATATGTAACAATTTCGTATCCCTGAGGTTAGTTTGTAACCCTTATAAGAAACGCTAGATGGCAATATTTGTTAACATGACTGATTACACTGGACCAAGGATTGACACCAGTGGTTTAAAATTTAGTGTACATGTGTGTTTTATTAGTCTTGTGCCTCACTCTGAAGGATCACAAAGAACATTATGAAAAAAACATGTCAAATTAAACAAAGCAACTATGTGACATGAGGTGGAATTTTGGAAAGAATTTTGTCCTAGGCAATAACTGCATATGGTACCATATACACTATACGGCCAAAAGTATGTGGACACCTGACCATGCCACCCATATGAGCTCGTTGAACATCCTATTCCAAAGGCATTAATATGGAGTTGGGCTCCCCCTTCACTGCTAGAACAGCCTCTACTCTTTTGGGAGGTTTTTCCACTAGATTTTGGAAACTTGCTTGGGAATTTGCCCATTCAGCCACAAGAGCATTAGTAAGGTCGGGCAGTCAGTGTTCCAATTCATTCCAAAGGTGGTGGGAGGGGTTGTGGTCAAGGTTCTGTGTTCTTCCACTCAAACTTTAGCAAACCATGTCTTTATTGTGCACAGGGGCATTGTCATGCTGCAACATGTTTAGGCCCCTTAGTTCCAGTGAAGGGGAAAATATATTGCTATAGAATGCACACATATTCTGGGCAATCATGTGCCTTCAACTTTGTGGTAAAAGTTTGGGGAAGGCTCACATATGGGTGTGATGGTCAGGCACCCACATACTTTTGGCCATATAGTGTACACGGAGCGAAGTAAGCTGCAGCCATACACAAGGATGTTGGTGATTTAGGCCCTTGCAAGTACACTTTTGCATGTAAAAGTTTGGAATCAATCAATCAATCACCAATCATTTTTCACCATCATTTTTCCTCCTTACTATAAAGGTGGCTCTTTGGCCAGAGAACTTTGTTTGCAATGTTATTGCATCAATCTCCACCTCCTACAGTAATAAAATAAAAAATTACTAATTAACTGTAGATTCTTACTGGGGGAAAAATCCCGATAAGACATTTCCTGTCTAGGATCAGCCTGGTCTACATTCAATAATTCTGGCCAAGATTTTATACATTAGCACAGTGTTTTGTCATGACCTGCCAAACCTAAGCAAGACAAACAGCCCCTTTGTGCCTTCATGCTTCTTGGTATCCTCAATGAAGGGCCCAAGCGTTTGATCTGATGGCATGCTTGCTAATGAGATTATTGTTCTCCCATCCTTCTGTCATGGCAGCATTTTCACCATTAACATGCCACAATCAGGAATCTCCCAGCCTGCCTTGAGGTTGATCTCATCTACTCTAAAGTACACTACTCGCTATTGATAAGCCATCTCCAAAACTCGCTTTGTAAGAGGAGCCTTGCGTCACTTCTGGCATTTTCATGAATGAACGCTGCCTGGTTTTTGGCCTGGTTCTTTAGAAACACTGCCAATGTTTATTAGTCTCGGCCATGGTTTCCATTCGAGCGGAAGGGATGGGAGGTGCTCTGTCCTAAGCATTCTCAGCAGGGTGATTTCATTCACATGAAGACTAGAATCAGGGACAGTATACACAAGGGCCAATAGCTTTACAAATGCCACAGGGTGTTAGCATTTACAAATGACGCCCATTTTGATGAATGGCTGCACATTAATCTTAAATTCAGAAACTCATTTGAATGTTAAAAAGTAAACGACACATAATATATTGTGCAGAGAGCTCGTGGAGAAACTGTTCAAGGACGGAAATAATTTAAGCAAGACAAGGCAAAATTGAAGAAGTGATTCTCCAAGTACTTCCCTAACTACTTAGAAACAGATGATTTCAGTTGTGGAAAGCATATTTTTTTCTAATCCTAAATTTATAAAGTAAGTCATACAGTAATAAAATTTGTTTATGTGCTGTTTTTGCATTAACCAATCTCGTCTTGTAACTGAAAGGACTTGAATCCAAGTGCTAAGACTATCCTTGGAAAAATTCCTTAGAAAAATTTCCTTAGAAAAAGAGTCAGTATAAGAGAAGTCACAGACCTGGACCTGATGGCTTTAAGAAATTGTGGCCAACCAGAAAGATACACAAAAGATACCTAATGCAGCTAAACGCACAGCAATGTAATACCTGAATGTGTCTCCTATCCTGTCCTTGAAGTAGACAAAGTCTCTGTGATCCTGAAGCAGCAAATCTCCTGTGTTGAAATATACATCCCCCTCTTTAAACACATCTCTCAGCAGCTTCTTTTCAGACATGGTTTTGTTCCCCGCATAGCCAAGAAAAGGGTTGGTGAAAGACAGCGGGGCAACCAGCAAACCAACTTCACCTGAAACAACAGAATTACATGACAAGATTCAACTTCCTCTTATTACAAAATCTAACAACTACAGATAAATGACCTAAAAAACTTATAAAAACTTAAATTATACCACAGCACTGTTGAATTCTCAAATCTGTTTGGTCAGAAGGTGTTGATGAATTTTATATAAAAGCAGCTCTGATAGTAGTGCTAGCTTATGGTTTATAAAGCACTAATGCTAATGTTATCATTTCTATAGCAACAAATCCTTCACAGGGACTTGTATGGTGGACGCTCCACATAATCTATGACTAATAATAAACAGACTTATAAAAAAAAAAAAAAGTATTGTTACTTAACAAAGACCTAATTGTTGGTATGGTGAAGCTTTCTATAAGGAAATGTTTAACATTTATGGAATGAGTCACTGGCAACCAAGTAACCATTGGCAAATTGTTGTGGTACAACAGGAATAAAACACTTCAGCACATGCTGTTATTGGAAAATAATTTCCATGGTAATTTCCAAAAACTTCATGGTGATAACACTAACTGCCCTTCATGTCAGGATGCATCACACACAGTATGCATTATTTTCCTATAACAGCATGCTCCATTGTGTTTTATTCTTTACTTATAGCATAGCGCAGTTGAAGGCTTGAATCTGATCAGAAGGTCAGAAGGTGTGTGTTATTTTCGTATAACAGCAAGGCTCGGAAAGTAGTTCCAGCTGTAACATGAATGGTGGGTTAATGTTAATGCGCTCGTTCTAATATGTTATTGTTTGTTGTTTATTGTATGTACTGTGTAACAGTCATGGTGTTTTGTGAAATTTATCAGCACAGGAAAGTCTTCAGGACAGAGTAGTTTACACTTTCCATCTGCATTTTCTTTTTGATAGAGTGAGAGAGCAAGAGAGAGAGATCTGATCAAGCAAAGAGAAAAAGAGAAAAAGAGAGCAAGGCTGGTGAGGGAATGACTGTTTATTTCGTCTATAACAGAAGTGAGAACAGGAATTAACTTCTCTCTTGAACGTTCCACAACATTAAATCGAAATAAAAAAAGCATTAAAATATGTGATGTTTCAATAAATTAAACATAACCGCTCTGGTATAAGCGGAATAACATCCGACTTCTCACATGTCTGTGACATCAGACTTCTCACCTTTATTCACTTTCAAACAGCGCCCTTTATCTGTCCGGATAGGTTCATATGTTTCTGGGTCACACTTCAAAAATTCAAATGGTAGACTACGCTGTAATACAGAAAATGTTAAAAATAAGATGTTATTGTAGAAGTCACAATAAACGTTAAACACTCAGCAATCAATACCAATGTATAGCCAAAGGGTATACATTATTATTTCAGATTTTACAAATTATAATGAATCAAGCAGATAAATCAATGCTATAATTTGTACTAGGCACAAGCCACAGCCTTTATTAAAGACATTTTCCAGGAAAATACAGTTAACCTCAAAGTCTGAAAATCACAATTAACCTTGTTGAAATAACTGGCTCGCCCGATGGGTCCAATTTCAGTGGTGTAGTTAACAAAGCCAATGCTAGCCTCGGTCAAACCGTACCCCTCGCAAATCTGGATTTTCCCAAAGCGTCTAGAAAACTCCTTCCAGACATCTGCTCTAAGGCCGCTTCCTGCAGCAATGCGCACTTTATGTGCCATCTCCTCTGGAGTCTATGTACGATTAAACCAGATTAGCAAAAAGAAACAGGTAAGCGCAGTCAGGGCATGCTCTTGCATAAAATAAAGAAAACTGATTTAATAACAAAAGTAGTAAATGAGAAAAAATAGCAATGCACCTACCTTGGGTTGATTAATCAGGTATCGACAGAGCTCTCCAATATACTGGAACACAGTAACCTCGTGCTTGATGCAGTCCTTCCAGAACTGGCTTGCAGAAAATTTCTTCTTTAGAACACATGTAGCTCCTGTGACCAAATAAGTAAGCTGAAGGAGGTTTTGTAACATTAAAGAAACTATCCACCCTGAACAACGTCCATATTCATACTTAGAATCAACATGTGATCCTCAGTAGAGCAAAACATGAACACTTTTTGTTTCAAAAAAAAAAAAAAAAAAAAAAGTTAAATCAGGACCTAATGGTTTTTAATTATTTTTATAATTAAATCTTTGGAGAAGGATATTTACTTATGGATACATATACACTTATGTTCAGTTGTTTTCCTGTACTGACTAATGACAGATCCCTGATGCAGGGAATTAACTATTTAGGCTATACAACCCCCAGCAAAAATTATGGAATCACCACACTTAGAGGATGTTCACCCAGCTTTTTTACTTTATAGCAAAAAAACAAATCGCAG
>CM075019.1:13999343-14042526 GCA_037576675.1 Pangasius sanitwongsei | reverse complement strand
AACCTTTTTTGTGTCATATCTGTGATTTGTTTGTTTGCTATAAAGTAAAAAAGCTGAGTGAACATCCTCTAAGTGTGGCGATTCCATAATCTTTGCCAGGGGTTGTACTGTCATTATTAAATGGACCATAGTGTTTTTGATGTTAATGTCTGAACAGAGCCTAATGTGTGTGGACCCCATCCTTTAAATGCTTTTCATATGAGCTACTTCACACACCTGTAGAAGTATGAGAACCTATCAACACAGGTGAGTGCTGTGTTAAACCTGTTCTGTTGGAGTTTTCCTTAAAGCTACACATTTAGCTACGTCCTGCACTGTAAATTCACTGCTGTTCATCAGTCATTTCTTAAATTTACCAGTTTACCCTGAGATTTCCCATTTATGGGAAACTCTGAATTGATCAAAACTTAATGTTTTCTAGCAAATGATCCTTGTGATTTTAGGCTTTTTGGACCTTAACCATAACACTGCAATTCCATGGTACAAACTTTTATAAAAAACCCCACTAATAACAACATCTATATATAACTACCACTTTAAATTATTTTCACAGTCCTTCCTAAACCTAATATAAAAACTTCCAGGAATTGTGCATGTCAGAGATACATGCATTTCCTGAGGGCAATGTGGCTAGGTATTTCCTGTAGGCCTCAAAAGAGACACCCCATAAACTATACACACTATTGTATCACTATTGCTCAGCTTGAACACAGTCCAGATACATTTAAACAATCAGCAAATCTAGTCCAGCTTATACAAAACTGTATAAGGTGCTCTTAACTAAAGTAATAAACACACACAACAGTGCTACTGTGTTATCATCATACATACCCATTTATCTTACATTAAATATCAGGTTTAAAAGGGCAATTTGGCTTCTTTCCTGCAATTTTACATTACAGTAAATACATTTCTAAATCTATTTAATGAAAAGATCATTCATATTCTCACATGGTAAACCTGAAATTCCATACCTAGGTCAATGCATCCGCCAATACCCAGCAGAGAGGCGGCCATATGGTAGAGTGGCAAGGTGAGATAGATGGTATCATTTTTATTGGCCCCACACATGCGGAAGAAGGCCATGCTCATCACAGCCTTGATGTGACTGACCCGAGCAGCTTTTGGAAGTCCTATATTAAAGAGGACAAATGAATATACTGTTGATAGCCAATAGCAAAAATAAGATGCTATTTCATATCTCTATTAACATTTTTCACTCATTCAGATACTGTAAGATTAGTCTGTATAAAGAGCAAATTAAGAGAAATTGGTACATAAATTGTTTACATTAGGGATTTAACTGAATATAAACTGCTTTGTTTGTCTGTTTATTTTTTAAAGAAGGCCTGTCAGAAAGGTTAACAGGATGAATTTGGTTGAGACTGGAGGCGGGACTTGAATCCCACACAAAGTAACCAAAAAAATAAATAAAAATAATGCAATATGTAGTTGAGACCAATAAACTCAAGTGATGTAGAGGAGTTTGCCAAACTGTCAAAGCCAGAATTCACACACCATGTGTGTGCATTCTGTCTCCGGGTTTTTCCAGTGTTTTCCAGGGTTGGTTCATTAATAAACAAGATAAAAATCTGGTTTAGGCCACACCCACTTCGGATTTAAACCCGAATACAGATATAGATATAAATAAATATATTTGAAACACTAAAGAGATACAGATAGAGTAATTCTTGATTCTTTAATTTCTTGAAACCAACCTCATTAGATTTAAAAACAAACATTGTCTTGATCAGAATCGCTTCATTTACCAAGTAAATAAAAGTTGTTTTGGTTTATTTCTGATGATTGACCATAAGTTCCTGCAACTATTACACATATGAAAGCTAATTATCCGACAAACACTCTTGTAAAGAATACACACAAAAACAGTAAGCAGTTATAAGGCAACGAGTCACATAAACAGTACACACAAAAGCAGGGAGGTTAATGGGCTGTTGCTTTTTTTTTTTTTTTTTTTGGATTAGGGTGGGTCCGACTATACAGCTATTTTTCAACTTGTCCAAAAACATTTCAGTATGCAAAATTCCATGAACCCAAACCACCGCTAACCACTTTCTCCACCCATGAACATAAGGAAAGCAGCTGAGCAGTACCTGTGGTGCCCGAGGTGAAGATGAACAGGAAGTTGGACGTGAGATTTGGCAGGGGAAAGTCGACTTGTGGCTTTTCCACGGAGGCCAGCTCTACTTTGTCCAGCAATGTTCTGACGCTCTGATGTGAGCAGCTCTTTGCAATTACCCACACATTAATGCCATTGTTCAATAGAACAGGCAGGACGTCGTCTAAAAGTGGGAATAAATCTATGGGGAATAAAAAAAAAAAACACTTTAAACACAACTGAATGTCAGTATATTTAGACAACATACAAGCACAACCCAAATATATATTTAGCAAAAGTATAATTCTGGGTTTCTAAATGTGTGTGGTTACTGTAACCCTGTGATGTGCTAAATTTTCTACAGGCTATAGATCTGGGTGGAAACATTCAGTCCTAAGAGAACCTTGAGACCCAGGTTCTAAGAAATGTGACTTCTCTTGAAGAAGCATGTCCTTTCAGCACACAGCTTGGCATGTGGTGTTCTACAAGATACAACAAGATCCTCAGGCCAAATAGCACTGACTACAGACCTGTGGGAAAAGGAAATCCAGCTGTGTCTCCTCTGTGCTGAGTGTGCTACGTGGTAGATTATAGCTCACTCCAAACAGGCTCCCTAGACCCTGTATATAAGTGCTTTATGTAACATTACATCATGTAATGTAATGTTAGAGCTGAAATAGGGAGTCATTTCTGGTCAAAGTCTGAGTGTTTATCTGACTGACAGCTGGCCCTGAAAATCAGCACGCACTGAATGTAAAATGTGAATGTTCAGCGCTGTAATACCAGATCCTACGATGAGAACTGTGGCTCCACAGCTGTGTAGACAGTGCTGAAGTGATTTGGATTTGATGTTGGAGTTGAGGAAGGCCACCTCGCAGTGCAGTTTACTCAGCCCGAGCCACGCGCACACGAAGTCGGGCTCGTTGCTCATCCAAAGCGCGACAATGTCACCGTGTTTCACACCCGCCTCGCTCCGCAAAACATTCGCAAACTTGTTGCTCCTTAGGTGTACATCCATGTAAGTTAAAACCTCCTTCTCGAAAACGATGAACGGCTTTTCAGGACTCTGGTTCGCCTGCTCAACGAAGCGGTCCAGATAGGTGAGAACCCCGCGCTTCATCTTTGCCATCGTCGCCTTCCCGACCTTTCGGACCTTTAAGTAATGCATCAAGTCCTTCCAAAAGTAAGGATAAAACAGTCTCTGGTAAAACAACACAGCGACAACTCCGGCAAAAAGCGTCCAAATTGAAAATGCCCAAGAAATCATCCTTATAAGACAGACAGGCTCGTGCTACACAAGGCGTTGTTAGTTCTCTGTACTCAGTTGGAATATCCCTATGTTTAAATACCATCTCGCGCTACGGCGCATGCGCACAGTCGAGCTCATGACATTGTGTTCAGTATTGTAGTGACTTGTTGCGATTTCTGACCTGTCAACTCTCATAAGCAAATATTCACATAAACTGGCTAGTCTACACTATAAATACCTAATGTCCTGACAAAATACTAAAATATAGGATACTAATTTTATCTTATTTAACACAAGACGTCAACTTCATCTTCCCCTCAAATAACGTTAGCTAGCGTACGTGTTTGTTTTTAAATAGCCAACCGAAATAGCGGGTATAGCATACATTAGCTATCAAACCAAACCACACGCTTAATTCAATTCAATTTTATTTGTATAGAGCTTTTAACAATGGACATTGTCACAAAGCAGCTTTACAGAAATATACAAATTCAGGATATAAGTTTTAAACTTATAAATGTATACATTTATCCCTAATGAGCAAGCCAGAGGCTGTAGTGGCAAGGAAAAACTCCCTGAGAGGACATGAGGAAGAAACCTTGAGAGGAACCAGACTCAGAAGGGAACACATCCTGATCCGGGTGACACCATATAGTGCGATTATAAATAATTCCCTCCTATATCTGTGTACTACATGGTCAAAAATTGCAATTGTGTAAACAGGAAATTCATTACAGTTTTCACATGAAGTCTATTTTGTTGAATTTAACTGTTCACTGATGGAGACTTGAGTGAATGTTCGTAGCAAATGCAGTCCTAAAGCTTTCATAGAAGTTGTAGTCCTAAGCCATCGTAGCAAGACTGTTCATATCAAATGAAGTCCAGAGCCATCTTCATGGTTTTTATAATCTAATGAATGAGTAATCTCATTGATCTTTAGGCTGTCCATGTTGGGCCATCAGCACATGATTTTCAAGTGAACCAAAGTTTTAACCAAAAGGTACTGCCCACATAATGTTGTTAATACAGAAATATAATTTTGAAAGGTGCAACTAAATTATAAATTAAGTTAAATGTGAACAAAACCTTTTGGTTCCCCACTTTTCCTGGTTGCCGCTCAGTACTGACAGGCACAATGTAAATTCCAGAAAATGAATCTTAACACAGTGTATCTGTTCCCTTTTCAGGTCTGCATCCCCAACCCAGCATATCAACCCAACCTGCCCCAACAAGCTAAATCCAGTAGCTGAGTGGTTAAAAAAAATAACTCAGCATTTTGTAGTGTGTACTGTTTATCTAAAAGCACTGCACATGTGATAAGGTGTGTGATAAGGTGATAAAAGGTGAGTAATATGTGTTCACATGTGAGAAACATGAAGGTACATTTTAAAATGTTAAAATGTTAAGCCCTGAAATTGCACATGTGAACGCAATTTCCCATGGGACATCAATGTAAATAATATATGATCATATGTGAATAATAAATAAATTATGTACATAATCACATGAAACTAAATTAATCATTGGCAAAAAAAAAGTGAAAAATTAAAACACATGTACTACATGTACAAGTCCAAGTGTGAAACATAATATGTGAAGTGTCAAAAAAAAAAAAAAGAAAGAAAGAAAAGCATTAACTTCTTGCAAAACATAATTATTCCCATGAAGTTAGTTTGGCTTTTCTGTAAGGGCATAATCCAGCTAATCAAACATTCAAAATATGTACCATCATACAAATTTCTTAGTTTAATTAAGTTTTTCCCCCATCTTTCCAGTCACAGAACCTAAAACTACCCAAAATTACAATTTTATTTTTTATTTTGAAACCTATATTGTACTAACATATTGAACTAATGATCACTTTTACAATTATTGACAATGTATTTAAATTCCAGTTGGCATTATTTATACTTGTTTTAAGGTTAATATTATAGTTTTAAGGTTTGGATTAAACCTATTTAACTCCAGTGCACATTTAATTAGAGTTATGGTAAATTAACAATGACATTTTACATTTCTACTAGCTGAGTAAGCTTTATGCTACCTATGTTGATATATATTTTACATCTCACCTAGGTCTTTAACTTTGTGATACATATTGTCATCACCATTAAAGGTGGATACAGTCAGTTTTTTAGTTCTCCTTACATTTCCACAGCCATCAATAACATATCTCCTCAGAGTTAAAACTCTGGCCTTTGCAAAGGGGGAAAAAATGAAGACCAGCAACATTCAGACCACCAACAATTAAAAAAAAAGAGAGGCATCTCCATTTAACTGTCAATCATGTTCCCCAAACTCACTCTCTTGAAACAGCATTTGGAGGTTCTAGCTTTAGCACATGTGTATTGGGAGCATGACTTAAGGGGGAACACTGAAGGGAAGGGCTGTATTTGTTGTGATTCTGAATTTAAAAAATTATACCAATTATATCCATGGATTATGTCCAACTGCAAAGTTTATACTAATGTGCTCATTATTGTTACTATCTATTACATTATTATTTCTCTCATAGAAACTAGCACAGTGACTGTCGCCAGTGTCAGCACAGAGAGAGGCTGGAGAAGGAATAACAGTTTACAGCCGTTATAATGTAAGTGATAAAATGAACTATCTTGATTTGTTGACATTTCACAACATTAAATCTAACTATAGACTGGTGCATGTTGTTCTTTAATAAATAACACACTTTGGGATATTGTTTTCCTATAAGAGCATGTCCGGACTTATATTCCTTATTTAAAAAAGTCCACAAATTGACTCTGTAGAAGACTAGGCCTATGATTCACTGCAATTACAAAAAAACAGATCTTTGTTCCCAACCTAAAAATGGAATATAGCCAGTAAAGCCTCAGGTCTGTGGTATGGGATCACTTCCACTTTGTTGAAGAATAGCAGGTGAAATCTCTATTTTCCCTTCGAAATCTGTGTGGCACACTGGGGTGTATTAAGCTGGCTCAACCTGGCCACCAGATGGTGATGTGGTACAATGTTTAGAAACTTTTCTGAACGCCCTATGAAGCCAGATTTTTAAAGTAATGACAGGCTAAGATTTGCAGCGCTTACTAGAACACAGGCACAGTTATGGTACTAAAAGTGCCAGCTTATGGCTTTCTATGATTGGACGACTAACCAGCTTTCACAATTTATTCCAGTGTATTTATTTCAATTCCTTACTGTTGATGCTTTTATTAATTGTATGGAAATTCCCTTTGGGGCACTTGTACAAATATTCTGCATATTAACAATTAAGCCATGAGATCCTTAGTACAAAAAGCTTTTATTTATGAATTTATGAAAAAGTCATACTGGTTAAGTTGTTGGCAATACCAAAGTCTGACTTTAAAATCAGTTACCTTAGATAACATTTGAAATTACTTTGTTCTTTAAAATATAATGAAAATCATACTTTTCACTACACAAAGCAGTACAGTTCTGACAGTAATAAGGTATAATGTACAGTATATCTATCAGTCTATCTGTAACCTACTACAGATATTTCAACATTTGTACATAGTCCTATGCAAAGTCCAACATTTGTACATAGTCCTATGGACTCTCTCACTCACTAATAATGTGCATTTACATTAATCCTTTCTTTCATTCATTCGTCTTCAGTAACCATTTTATCGTAGTTAGGGTCATAGTGGATCTGGAGTCTATTCTGATAACACTGGGCGCAAGGTAGGAGAATTCACCCTGGATGGGATGGCAGTCCATTGCTTGGCACCACACACACACACACACACACACACACACACACAGACACAGACACACATACACATTCACAACTATGGGCAAATTTAGTCTAGCCAATCCAGCTATCTGCATGTTTTTGGGCTGTGTGAGGAAACCAGAGAACCCAGAGAAAACCCACATGAACAAAAGGAGAATATGAAACTCCGGGACAGTAATCCGAGCTCAGGATCAAACCCGGGACCCTGGAGCAGCGAGGCGACAATGCTACCCACTGTTATGTGGCAATAAAGAATCTTTATTTTGATCCTGGTATCGCATATAAATGGTCTATAGTATAAAGACACCAGTGTTGTATTCCTTTAATTTACATTGGTTTTCTGTGATAGGCTGCAAACTTGCCAATGCAGTCAGTCTATGACAGGCAACAGGACTGATAAACCTCAAGCTAAACACACCAGTGAATGATACGCCCATATGTATAGAGCTGGTTGTACAACCATGGTCACGTGATGTACAGTGCATTTCATAAATGTGAGACGCGAAGACTAACCAGCATCCAAAATGAGTGTGCTGCCTGGTCAACTGAAGCTCTGCAATTAAAAAGTTTTGGTGTTAGTCATGCTTTTCTCCCTAACATGGGTGAGCGCTGTGCTCACAGGGATCTTGTCGGTGCACATCGCACAGCGCCTGTGTTTCCCGTACTTCTGGAAAGACCTCTTCTTCTTGCTGAAAGTGATCCGATATGGAGTTCGCCTGGAGCTCTACAAGAAGACATCCAAAGTCGTGACCGTGATGGACCGTTTTGTGCAACGGGCGCAGCGGATCCCTGACAAGCCCTTCTTGATCTATGAGGGCTGCACGTACACGTACAGGGAGATAGACGAGCGGAGCAACCGCGTGGCGCGCGTGCTGCAGCAGCACACAGCCGTGAAGAAGGGCGACACTGTGGCGCTGCTCATGAGCAACGAGCCCGATTTCCTCTGCGTGTGGTTCGGTCTGAACAAGTTGGGCTGTGCAGTGGCCTTTCTCAACACCAACATCAAATCCAGGTCCCTGTTGCACTGTTTCAACTCATGCGGGGCCAAACTGCTGGTGGTTGGAGCGGGTAAGTTACACCAAAACACCACAACAAGCGCGTGTATCCCCCGTGCATGTGGGGAAAAATCTAAAAAATATCCACTGAAAAAATCAGTCACATGATCCTATCTTTACAGCACATGTCTGAGGTGCATTTTGCATATAAAATAAGCACACCGTTTACTTTTCACCAGCCAGTATGATCGCTTTCTTTTCCAAATAGGAGAAGAGATTTGTTTACACAATCGCGAATGAACAGACTCCGCCCATCTGCTACGTCACGTCAAGAATAAACATAAATACAATTTCGATATTCACAATTACATTTAGTCTTTTGGAGCACAGATTAATTGTCTTGGCTGTCGACTTGGCTGTTCCTTTTTAATCCTCTTCTAGCCGTTTTCTTTAATGCCAACTAGTAGTTTTAGTGTTTGTTTTGACACTTCACAGCGCTTGCTGACATCACTGATGGGGCGTCCTGCTTCTTTCCATTTGTTTAGCTTATTTCAGCCAATCAAAGCACGCTCATCTTACATGTTATCTCATCTTAAAGTGGGAGGATATTTGGCAAACACAAATTCATGGTGGACTGCATGTGTTTGTCAAATACAGTTTAATGTATCTGTATACAGCCCTGCCTCTAAGATAGAACAAGACAACTTGTGAGGAATTTTGTTTAACCCACTGAGGGTAACCACAGTGTTACAGTGTTACAACTGTACACAGTCCAGGATATATATATTTACTCTCTCTCTCTCTCTGTGTGTGTGTATATATATATATATATATATATATATATATATATATATATATATATATATATATACATCAGAAAAAATGGTCCAAGCCCATTGGCCTTAACAACAAATCATTGGTCAGAAAATGAGCAAGAATTAAATGCACTTCTGTGAGCTCCTGTACCACCATTTGCTCATTTACTTTTGCTGCAGTGAACTGTTTGAGGAAAAGATAGAAACAAGGAAATTCACTTATATAGTCTTCTTGGACACAAATGTAAAATCGTGATAATGATTAAAATGTTTGATGTAAAATTCAAACTAACACATGTCTGGGTGTACAAATTTTTTCCAAAAAATATATTCTGGGATTTTTGTTTCTTAAAAGTTTAGTCATTATTTGGTTATGTCCTGCACCTGATGCAGCCCATCAAGAGCCGCAAGGACACATGATGGAATAAGACACTCAGTAAAAAAATTAGACAGTACCTGGGAAAATGCCAGGCTCAGAAATGTGCAAAGTGGGTGTATTCACCAAGTTGAAGAAAACATAGCCCTCTGGGGGAACCCTTAAAGGTTCAATGTAGAGCCTTATATAAGGGTTTACTTTTGGCATATGATTTCAAATAAAACCCCTTTACAAAGTAAGAACCATTAACCATCCAAAGAACACTTGAGGAGATTGAATGATTGATAAGCCAGAGTCTTGTCAAGCTAGTTTTATTTACACTTGTGGTTTTGGTCTGGTATTCTGGGAATGTTCAGGTGACATTTCCAGTCTTTACAGGATTTAAACTGTGTGGGGTCACTCAGACAGCCACGTAGGTTTGGCAAATTAAATTGAACAGTTAAAGAGACACACTGGAGGTTGCTTCTAATAGATGGACAGTAATGTGCACAGTTGGCTCACATTCAGTCTGGGTAGCTGCCCATTGTTGTTAACTTCTACAAATTAAAATCATGCAGTTTTTGGAGACTTTTTTTTTTTTTTTTGCCAGATCACAATAAACCTAATTTACATAAAGCACAGTAAATTGTATTTTAGGTGCTGACCTTTAATGTAACAGATAATGAAATATATAGAGACAAATGTAATATATAAGCCAAAGTATGCAAAAGGCACTCTGCTTATACTGAGTTACCAGAGGTGCTTTCCTAACTTTTCTAAACAAAACACAATGTTGAATTCATTATGTATCAGCACTTATAAACCAGTGATCTGAATGACAGACAACATTAAGAGAGTTGTGTATAGAAGGTAGTGTGTCTGGAAATAAAGTCTTCAAGAGCCAAGAGGAACGGTGCCTCAGCAGCCCATGAAATAAACAATACAATAAAATACAATAAATAATCATATATGAACCTCGATGCCTTGTTTAAAATTAGACCTGCTTATCAGTGTTACCAGGTCTGCTGTTTTCCCATGGAATTTGCCTATTTTTCAACTACTGACACAATCTAGAATAAAACTAGGTATATACTTAATAAAACGCAGACTGTAAATACATAGGCTATTGCTCATCCTAATAATCACACTATGGTTATCATAAAATTTAGTGAGATAACTGATACAATGGGGTATCATGTGTCAGGACATAATATGCTCATATAGTAGTAGACGTAGCTTATTTTTACTTCATACATTACATTCACTATAGTTACTTTTTTTGTATATTTGCATATTCTCATAGTTATGCTTTATTTATGACACTATTTGTAATAATATTAGATTTTCAGAGTTTAGAAAACTATGTCAGGAAACTGCATTATTTCTTTGTACTGCTTAATTCAAATGTTTGTATGATCTTATTTTGCAAATATTACAATACATCCAGCAATCTCAGACAATTCATATTCTGAAATGAGTTTTTTAAATAGTTCGCATATTAATATGCTAGTAAAATCATATCTGTGCTTGTTATATTACAGACCTGTTGGACACCTTGGAGGACGTCCTGCTTAATCTGCAGGAGGACAATATCTCGGTGTGGGCAATGAAGCAGGAGGTCTCCCATCCAGGGGTCCATTGCCTGTTGGACAAGCTAGAGCAGGCCTCATGTGAGCCAATTCCTGCTGAGCTCAGATCAGCCACCTCTCTGAAAACTGCCATACTTTATATCTTCACTTCAGGGACCACAGGTATGTAACAGTCCTGAATGGATCAGGTTGAAAACAGACAGATGTGCCTGAATTCTATCGTTAAATATGAAGTTGGAGATATTTCTTGATATTACGAGAACCCATTTCTGATAAATCAAACCAACCACTATGTTAAGCACATGTCAGACTCCCACACTGCTTGGTGTGATTTAGTAAGCTAGGTTGAGTTACTCGTGATCAAGCAAACTGTCCTCAAATAACTGCTTTTAATTGTTCTCAAGGGTCCAAATTCACCATTACAGTTTTCTTCTAAAAATACTTTTATTTCCCAATAATCAAGTAATTACAATTACCTTTGCCTTTATTGGGTATCAGGGAAGATACATTACAGACAGAAATCTAGTATTTGGTGTGATCATAGACAGTTGATTACTTCATGACTCCATGTTGGTAATATATAAAGATATATAGTTAATCTAATGGACTAGATGTCTAATACATGCCTGCAACCCCACTGGCATTACACCCTGCATCTTGCAGATGGTAAGCCTACAAGATGGCTCCATGTCACTATTTCCGGTGACCCCATCTGGCCTGGTTGTTTGCGGACACCACACCCCAGCCTGGCTCCAGTGGTGGATCCCAGGAACCCTAATCCAGTGGGGTCTTTTTTGTACCTTTCGTAGGGATCTTTAGGAATCACTCTTTGTCAGACATTTCCCTTCAGATCTGTTCACCAAAGGTGGTCCTCCTCAGAGCATTAAGCTCCCAGTGACATAGATCTAAAGTTCACTGAAGTACACAAGCATCTTCACCATGACAAGGTCATGATCCACAAAAGGGTGACCATTGATCTTCGTGATATTAATCTTGCACAGATTTTCATGGTGCTAACGTAAAGTGCTGTCCCTAAGCTCGTCCCTGGTTTTTAGCTTCAGACTAGCAGCATGATGGTGGCACTGAATCTATTTTGCTGGCTGAGAAACAGCTCTTTTGCATAGAAACACTAAGGAACAGTTTGAGATTAGGTACTGGGTCTGTGTGAAAGTAGTATGAAAGGTTAGGGACTGATATCCTCCCTCTATTGCCAAAGTGGGATCATTGACCTAAAAAAAATGAACAAACAGTATTAGGACTGATATATGCTTTGAAGTATTTGTATTATTTGTTTGCAGTACACACATGACCTTGGCTATCTGTTTTTAACAGCTAATTTGAAAGATGTTCTGAAATGAAGGAGAACTGTTGTATAAATCAAAATTTCTGATCTCCAGTCTGTCCCAAGACCACTATGGAAGGTCTCTGAGATGATACGTAACACCAACTGGCTCTTTTTTGTGTTCATTTCATACATAGGTGTGCTTCACAGGTTCCCTTGCCATTCTGAGAAGAAGCACAGTATCTGCTTGTCTGTAGAAATTCCGGCTGTGGCAGGGTTCGGTTATATGATCAAAAGTACGGATTTAAAACCCATTCATAAGACTTGTTCCTGATTTTCGCTTAGTGTCTCTACATGAGATTCAGAGTGGTGATTCTGATTCTGAGTGGTGTGTATTTATAGACATAAACTAGGTTTTCCTGCAAGTTTTGAAACCTACAGGCCTCCACATCTGGGATTTTGCTCAAAACATTTGGTTATGACAGGAAATATCATCTCAGAAGAGTACAACTGTCTTGTAAAACACTTCCTAAACAGCCACACCTACTAGGAAGGAGTCATGTTACTTTACAGTTGGCTTTGAACTGAATAAAGTACACTGACCAAAAGATCAAATGTAGCATACCATAATTTAGGAATAAAACACAACAGGGCATACTGTTATAGAAAATTAATTAGCGACAGGTTGGTGTGATGCCAGCACACAGAGGTGATTGACAATAATTGCAGTTTTCTATGTATTAGTAAAACATGTTGTTCCTACATTTTTAAGTTTCTTTTAATATTGTGAAAATTATTGACACCTTCCCTAAATGTTAAATAAACATCTCCTTACAGAAAGCTTCACCATATCAATGATTATGCGGTGATAAGGTACACCGCATTTCTTTCTGATTATTTATCTTAGATTATGTGAGTCGTCTGCCATACAAGTCCCAGCGAATGAACTGTTTCTATAGAGAGATATGTATTAGAACTGGCGCATTAACATAAACCTGTGATTTGAAATATAGCCAGCACTACCATCAGAGCTGCTGTTATATGAAAGTAATCAACACCTTCTGTCCTGTCAGATTAGAGAACATTGCTGTGGTATAAACTATAATAACCAACAGATCACATAATGAACATTTCACTGTGGTTCAGAATATTTCAGAAATAGATTTTTTAAATTGATATACAATGTTTACTGTTTATTTCTCTTTCTGCTTTTGTAGGGTTACCCAAAGCTGCTGTGATCACTCACTTGCAGTCTCTCAAGGCCTCGGCTGGGTTCTGGGTACATGGCGCCACTTCAGAGGACACGATTTATACACCACTGCCTCTCTACCACAGCGCAGCCTCTCTCATAGGCATTGGCGGCACCATAGAGCTGGGTAACACTGTTTAAATGACAACCAATTGCTTACCTTTCATAATATATCATCCATGACATATTGTAAAACCTTTTATAAGGACTGTGGATATTCTTGTGATGATCAAATTGTAGTTATGGAGAGTAGACATAATTAACATAGTCTCTGTTCTGGAAAATATCATTTACTTTAATCTAAATGAATACATGTTTTTCATGTGTTATTCTTGCTTCTTTCTAAGAAGCCCTCTTGAACTGAAGGTGTTATCAGTAGGCCAGCTTTACAGTCATGATTTCTCAACAGGTCCGTCCTTCCCAGTGAGATAAATACTCAAGGTTTTTCCCCCAGGTTACTGGATTACATTCCGTTTAGTTTCCTGCTTTGCACAAAATTCTAAGGTCCAGGTAAACAGTTTGCGCAAACTCAGTGTTTCTCCTGCACCAGCATTTTTCCAAATGTCTAATAAAAAAATGTGTGACTCTTATAACTGTGATTTCTTGCTGGTTTTCAGCAGTCCTTGTAAAGTAACTAAAGTAAAGTAATTTTACACTGAAAGGCTGTCAGTTTTTATTCTAAAGTCACAATATGCCTGAAAATAAAGCCAGATTTTAGCTCAAGAAGTTAGCTGTGTAACTTGGCTGATGTTGGTGATGGGGAGACTAGTTGTATTTATTTTGATATATTTTGAAAGTTCTGGCTCCTGTAGATTCCTATAGATTGCATTTTTTAAGGACAAAGATGTATAGTAATTTCTTAGCAATTATTTTAATGGTTTTAAGATGTTAAGGGGTTGTTCGTTTCTTAAAGGCGTCATTGTGTATAAACTGTGGTTAACCAAAACCACAAACCAAAAACGCAACAAGACCAAAAATGCAACAGCAAATTGCTGTTATGTTTCTGAATTTGCTATTGTGTCTCCAAAAATTTGCTCTTGTGTTGTGTTGCATTTTTGGTTTGTTAGTGTGTTTTGCGCTTATGGTCCACTGTAATAAACGTCAGGACTCTCCTTGGATTATTGTCATGCAAACAAACTGGAGAGTAATAAATGAATACATTTTTGACTGTCACCAAGGGTAAGTAAATGTTTCTTGAGCTATGCTTGATAACTGGTGAGTGGTAAAATGTCATTTTGCTTTATGGATTCTTGGTTTTGTGGTTCATTTCAGTTTCAAAAGTTTTATTATCCTAGAACAACTATGTGGGTGTGTGTACATTCATTTAATGCTTTGTGATGATCAAAAAGTGTCCTCACAATCACCCTGTCCTCATAAAAATACAGTGTTGTTATAGCTATTAACTGAAAAACTATCCAACCCAAAATATTTCTTTTTGGTAAGTAAGGTTAAAGTTAGGGTTGGGTTTAGGTGTAAACATAGCCTTAAAAAGCTAGAGTAATCATTGTGGTAATGGGCAGTTAGGTTAATTACGTTAATCGCAAAATTAAGTGTAAATGAAGTGATATGTAGTTGTGGAGTATGTCATCATATTTTAATTCTAGGCTGCACCTTCAGTTTCTTGGCACGTCTTGGTACCATGTATGTCGCCACCATATGTTCCTTAGGATTCCATATCCAAGCTGGCAAATGATTAACAGACCTGTATTGAATATCCTGTACAGCTTATACACGTACACTAAAGTTAGATCCAACCGCTAGCAAAGATTCCTGACCTGCAGTGAACTCGCTGGACATCCAGGACACTGAATTCATTCACTGTTTATTCTGTTCTCAGTGGAAATAGGTCCTTGCTTGTTTTTCTGTTTATTTATTCAGCTTTCATGTGAGGACAAGGTTAGATTTTATTGCCAGGCAATCTGGGGTATCCTTTCCCAGGAACCTCATGTTCCAAGAAACTGTTTCACCATTGTTAATATGGACAAACGAAAAAATTTGCGTAAAAGTGTGTTCCAGGTTTAATCAGTACGAGGCCGTTGAGTAGAAACCAGATCAGCCTTTTAGTGCAGAGCCTATTTGCAGTGTCAGAAACAGCCAGTCAATTGAATTACACTGCACATGACAGTGAGTCTCACTGTGGTCATAATGTGTGTCAGGACTGAGACCTGTATGTCAGAAGAATCAGTGCTTTTGATAAAGTAACTGCTGAAGTTTGCTAATGATTGTGCTAAACAATTCTGATTGCTTGGCTCATTAACATATAAGCCATAGACCTCACTGGATGCGTCTTCTCTTGTGTAGAATGCAAAGGCTATAGCACTGTGACTATTAAGTTGCTTTATACCACAGCAGTGTTGAATTCTTGGATCTGATTGGTTAGAAAGTGTTGAGCAGATATGACAGTAGTGACAGCTGTGTTTCCAATCACAGGTAGTGTGTCTCATTCAGTAATTAATAAACAATGGTTGGCAAATTGGGCTGCATCACACCACTTTGTCATTCATTATTTTCTTATAACAGAAGGTCCTGTCATGTTTTACTCCTTATATGAAGACTTTAGTTTGATAACACTTTAGTAATTTGACTGTAAAACACTTTGTTTATTGTGTATTTTCTACCACAGCTTCATCTTATGCAGTTCTTCTTTTGTTTTCACCTCATAGGCGCAACTTGTGTTTTGAAGAAGAAATTTTCTGCCTCACAATTTTGGAACGACTGCCGAAAGTACAACATTACCATCTTCCAGTATATTGGGGAGCTGTGCCGCTATCTGTGCAATCAACCCAAGGTAATACACAGCTCAGTACCTCGCAAACTTTGACCATAATTTGCCACAGTTCTAGGTTTCTTCTAGTGCTGGCGAAAAAAAAGCTTGATATGCTCTTTTTTGGGCTGTTATTTTTCAGTTCTTTAAGCTGTTGGAGATTTTGGATTAACAGTTCAAAGTGTTTAAGTATTGAATCACATGTTATTTACAAAAATAATGTGTTACATAATATAATTGCGTATTTATGGAAATATAACAATGCGTTGCCTGGAGGTAAAGAATGCTAGGCCATAGAAAGCTTGAATTATGAGTCAGTTGTCAATGGTTAAATACCATAATAACACAGACTGTTAAAGTATCACTGGACATGCATTGATTTTTAAATGAGTTCCTCTTAGATAGATAATTTTATAGAGTGGATCTCCAATTTTGTTCAGTTTGGTTGAGATCTGGTGACTGTAAAAGCCATAGCAAGGAGTTACATTGGCTTATGAGAGAATGGCTTACACTGACATATCAACATATTTAGCAACAGTGCCTAATGCAGCATCATGATTTCCTACATGTATATCCAAATTAGTCTAAAGTTCATACACACAGGCTTGGATTTCCCCAATGTATCTTTTGCTTTTTTGTACTAGCGTAGTACAACAAGGCTAATAGCATAGTCTAACCAGGGTGGTGGGAAGAAGAGGTGGGATTGGAATGAAAGGAGCGTGTCTCTGAGGCCAATTACAATTTGCATATCATATATATTTATAGTTCCTTGTGATATTATGAGTGCAAGTGTGTAGGGATGTTACTCTACTACATACTACATTTTAGAGCATTAAAAGAAAACATATTATACAGTATATTATTTAACGCATATTAGTTTAATGCTTCAGATGATATTTAGGAGTAGTTGAAATAGAAATACTTCGAAGTCAGAATCAAAACTAAAGACACGAGCACCAAACACCATGGCTGCCCCAAGAGAAGCACCAGCAGATAGAAATCAGTGCATAGCACCATCATGAACTCCTGAAACCCAGCAGTCTTATTGCCACCTTTATTTTATTTACAGTATGTGATTCCACATCCAGTACTTGTGTATGTGTAGAGTGTCATGCAGGCAAGCACAATATATAATGGTACAGCATGTCCCTTACATAATGATACTTCTACATGGATGCCATGTTTTATGTCACTTGCATTCTTTGTGGACTGACTGACAAATAGAGGCTTGTGTTGGATTACCCCTGTTTCCCATGCACCTTTTGTCTTCCTCTCTGCTATCACTTTCAGCAAATGAGCAAACGCTTTGAAAGCTGCCTTTGTGTCAGTCTGCTGATTCTCCTCCCTGGCAGAACTGACCACTCCACAGTACCGCCTACATCGCTCCACTCAACTACAGAATGAAGTGGAGTTTCCATCCACTTAAAGCATAAGAAATCATGAATGGAAATTTTAAAAAAATGCCTAAATAGCATAAAAGGTTATGCTTGTCTGAGTTGCAAACTTTGACACAAAAATGGATGTAATACTGGGGAAGAATTTTCTATACTTATATTAACATTTAGAACATTTTTATAAAATTAAAATAAATAAATTATGAAACTACTAAGGCTCCTCCTAAGGCTCCAGGAAACTGAAAAAATGTCCGGAAATGAGAACTAGACATTCCTGGATGAGTTCCCGTATTGTGTTTCCCCTGTACAGCAGGAACCATGACAACTACTGTATGTAAAATAACATAAATAATGCATAAAGTTATTTGATTTCAGAACAAGGACAAAGACTGAGATCCTTATATTTTGCCATGTTGTTTGAATATAACATGATGTTAAAGACCATGGCAAAACCGTATTACAAAATAACGATTTCCTAATATATGGGATTAAAATAACAGAGACATTATTTCTCCACTTCCTGCTAATTACATTTTTAAGTGGAATGAGACTCTGAAATGTGGGGCAAAACAAGTTGTAATTAACAAGTTGGGCGAATAGTTGTGTGAACCTGTTCGTGTACTGGAATAACAGGCTGCTTTTGTTAACCCACACAGCTGCGGAGAGCAAACTGGTGAATGAGGATCCTGCTATACTGGTATTTCAGCATAAGCTAACACAAAGGCCTCTGGGCAAGTTTGATTTTAGTAACAGACTAGTTTATGTACAATGCAAAGAATGTAGGAAGTCGCTGCAAATTCCACAATACCTGCAGCAAGTGAAGAAGACAGAAGTTCATATATACAAAGAGAAGCATTAATAGTATTTTAAACACATGGTGATATGATGTCAGAATGCTACATGGACCATTTTGGGCTATTTTTTTTTTTTTTTTACTTTTTTTAGTAAAAAGTAGAGGGACTAAGAACAGTGAAGGCTACATAAGTATTAGATTAATCTGCCCCCAAATCACTTATATATCCGGTATGATCCCATATTTCAATTATTCGTTTATATATATATATATATATATTTTTTTTTTTTAACAAAGAACTCAGTCATGGACAGTGCTTGCATATGTACACTCACCAGCCACTTTAATAGGAACACCTGTACACCTGCTCATTTGCACAGGTATCTAGTCAGCCAATCATGTGGCAGCAGTGCAGTGTATAAAATAATGCAGATACAGGTCAAGAGTATTTCAGAAACTACTGTTCTCCTGGGATTTTCATGCACATCACTCTCTAGGATTTATGCAAAATGGTGTGAAAAACAAAAAACATCCAGTAAGTGGCAGTTCTGTCTATTGAGGGAGGTCAGAGGAAAGTGGCCAGACTGGCTTGAGCTGACAGGAAGTCTGGAGTAATTCAAATAACCACTTTTTACAGCCCTGGTGAGAAGAAAAACATTTTAGAATGCTCCTGTGCCCACTCTATCCTCAAATTTCTCTCCTTGGCTGACGGGAGTGGAACCGAATGTGGTCTTCATAGCTGATGTGGTCTTCAGAGATCTTCACAGCAAACAGCAAACAATTTGAGCATCCAAATTTGGTTAAATTACTTCAGTACTGTTGAATTCTCTGATCTGATTGTTTCGGAGGTATGGATTCATTTTCTTTAGCAGCAGCTCTGAGAGTAGTGTCAACTGCAACCCAAATTACAGGTTAATATTAAGCTAAATGTATTGCATTTCTTGATAAGTGTGCAATGGTGTCACCAGGCAGAGAATGAGAAGAATCATAAAGTGCAAATGGGTGTGGGAAACGGCCTTCGCCAGGATGTATGGAGAGAATTCCACAGACGTTTTGGAGAGATCCGCATGTGTGAGCTGTACGGCTCCACCGAGGGGAACCTCTGTTTTATGAACCATATCGGCAAGATTGGAGCAGTCGGTCGCTCCAACTTCTTCTACAAGGTGAGTGTGAACTTTTTCCTTTTTATGATTTGCTCTATTATTCATGTGTACTTTAGGATTTCCAGGGTTCTGACATCAGGACATAGGAACATATTCAATGCTGTTGGATTAGTCTACACTTTTATTTAATTCTCCATTTCTTTAAGGATATATTGTATTGCGATTGAATTGAGAATTCTAGTTATGAAAAATATGGACTGAACTACAGGTAATTTCAATAATCTGAATGGCCCATGCAGAAAATCAGGTTATGTCCTGCACAGCACATGTTTAAATACAGATTCCTTTTTTAAACCTTTGAATTTAAACAGCCCATTTAAGTAAATCAGTAAAACATTCTTTACACCGATGACAGCTATGAACCATTGAAATGCAGACAAAAAAATGTTGGTCTAAAATAACAATGTCTAATTTTATATCCAGTAGCAAGCTCTGAGGCATGAAATTTTTGCTCAGTTCGAAAAGCACCCCACTTGTAGTGGAATAAACATCCTTTCTGTGGCTGATTTTTAACCTGTTGCCTAATTCTGTCAAATCCTGCTCACGTAATGCACGATCAATGGTCCCAGACTTGCCCTGGACTTATGAAACAGAGCACACTTGTTATTTCCAATTACAGTGGGTTGCATAAGTATTCGCCCTCCTTGACCTTTTCCACATTTTGTATTGTTGCAACCTGTAACTGATCTACATAAAGTAGCCCACAATTTCGAAGTGGGAGGAAAAATCAATATAGTTTGCAAAATTATTTACAAATAAAAAATGCAAAAGTTTTGACTGTAGTATTCATGTCAGTTGCCGTGAAACCATAGATTAGACCGCGAGTGTGAATTCTGAGGATGCCGCAACCATCTGTAGCCAGGAGACAAGACAGCAAAGTTGGCTATGCTCTTTGGGTGGGAGGAATTGCATACTCCTTCTTCCCTGTCAATCACAATGACACTAGACGATCATGGTTGTCTTGGAGCTCATGTATGTGGAAGAGAGTAGATAGCACTTTCCTCGGAGTGTGTTATGGAGCACAAGCAGCAGCTTGAAAAGATTCGGTTGGTTTCAGGTGTCTAGAAGGAAACACGTGTTAGCCTTCATCCTCCCAGGTTGGCAGCTGTCATGTTATAGGGGATAGCTGGCTGTTGGCTGTGTGTGTGTGTATGTATGTATGTATGTATGTATATCCCAGATAGCCCCTGAAAATGGAAGTACTTTGCTTAAAATGGCTGTAATTCCTAAATGGTAAATGCCATATTTTTGTGGAGCCTCTTAAAAATAAAGCTGAAAGTCTACACTTTGATCACATCTTGACTGTTTTATTTCAAATCCATTGTGGTGCTGTATAAAGGCAAAAATCACAAAAACTCAGTAATTGTCCAAATACTTCTGGACCTAACTGTGTGTGTGTGTGTGTGTGTATATATATATACACACACACACACACACACACACACGAGGGCATTAGTCAGAGAAGCAACTAAGAGGGGTGAATACTTATGCAAGCCACTGTATTCATTTGCAAATGCTTTTATGCAATGTAACATACACTCCTAGGCAAAATAAATGGCAAAATATTAAGCTGTTGTAATGGTCTTAACAACAAATCGTTGGTCACTAAATTAGCAAGAATTAAACAAATAGATAAAGGAACTTAGTTTGGGAAGCTTTACCCTTTGATTTCTTTAAATGTTTAAGCCTTGTGGCTCTTGATGGGCTGCATCAGGTGTAGCAGATAACCAAATAATGACTAAACCTTTAAGAAAAAAAACATCCCAGAGTTTTTTTTGGAAGATTTTGCTCACCCAGCCATGTGTTAGTTTGAATTTTACGTCAAACATTTTAATCATTATCATGATTTTACCTTTGCGTACAAGAAGACTATATAAGTGATTTTTCCCTGTTTCTAGCTTTTCCCCAAACAGTTCACTGCAGCAAAAGTAAACCAGCAAATGGTGGCACAGGAGCTCTCAGGAGTGCATTTGTTTAATTCTTGCTAATTATCAGACCAATGATTTGTTTTTAAGGCCATTAAAAGCTTAATATTTGCAATGGCCCATTTTTTTTTTGCCAAGGAGTGTACAACTCAGGATACAATCCAAGCATACCGCTGAGCAGTTGGCGGTTATGTGTTATGCTCAAGGGCTCTACAGTGGATCTGTAGTTAACTCCTGAGCTGCCACTGCTTTATGAGAGAGCACTGAGACACCAGGTGTAAAGTATGTGTTTGCATTTGGTTAGAGGCAGGAATTTATTTATAGAAATGGCAGAGTATTGAATATGTTATTGAATATGTCAAGCTTAGCTTGTTTTAGTTAAACATAGTTTTAACAAGACAAACGAAATGCAAACTAATAATCTAATCTGGGATTTAGTCATCTTTTTTGAGTTTTCACTTTGAGCTTTGGATCGATGGAGAATTGAGAAGCTCAGTTAATTCACCAGTAAAACTGTACTGAATCTGAATCTGAGCTGTGTGATTTTGCTCAAAAGACAAAAGCACATTTGAGAAGCTGCTATCTATTGTGACAACTTTTGAAACTAAAAGTTACTTTGGGTTGGCAAAATCCTACATTTTATTAAAAAAAGTATCTTGCAGGCTAAACTGGTTTTTAAAAATGAGGATCACACACTTTTATAAAGATTTGTGATGCTTATACAAATCACCAATTTGGATAGTTTTACAACCTGAAAGATAAGAGGCATGCTAGTGTGAGAGTAACCTAGGTGGTGGCAAAAAGACAATTTCAACAAATAAAACAAAAGAGCATCAGTAATAGATTGATTCAGTAATAAAAGGATAATTTCCAGTTCTGATAGACTTGATAGAGGCTGATGTAGGCCTCATGCTGTAGTAAAATCTATGGACACATATTATACACACTGACTATGTGGTGTTCCAGTGAAGCAGCCTAATGGTACACATGAAACATCAAACATGTTCTGGTCTTGCTAAAATGAGAGGGCTGAAACATGTGACTCCTATTAAAGACGTGTCATCGGGTATTTGATTTACTGCAAAAAAATCTCATCAATCACTTCACTCGTGAGAGAACTATGCTTGAAGAATGTTATTTTAGAGATTAACCAAGATGAATTTAAAGTACTGGAACCTACTGAATACCTGTAGGAGATTTTGGCCCGATGGGTTAGACAGTGCTCTCCATCACTAAATCACCAGCTGAATGAATATCTTTTGGAAAAATGGTGTTTATCCCTCCAGTACAGTTCTACAGACTTGTAGAACCTATGCCAAGGCACACTGACGCTGTTGTGGTGGTTCAGTATTTTACTAATTCACATTATGTTATTTTTTTCCCTTTAATTTGTCACTGTTTTCCTAATTATGAGCACATTCAAGAAGCTGCTGTGAATTCTTTATGACTACCTTATTAGATAGAAGACCACAATAAGCTGTCGAACTGGGAGAACATTTAGACCAGTGACCAGATTTCTTCTTGGAAAATTGTCATAGATACCATAATATGATCTTTCAGTCCCATACACCGCAAATAACTAATACTATTTTTAGGAATGCTGTTGTGTCTCCTATGTCAAAAAAAGGCTTCTCTATCACACACAACTGAATATACAAAAGTGCCCATATCTACAGTTTAGCCATACCATTTACGAACTTGGATCCCTTGCTATGCTGATACAGGAGACACCTAAAAAAAAAAAAAAAAAACATAAAGAGACCTTTCTCACATAAAGCAGCAGTCACACCAACCATGTATAAAGTTTGCTGGGTGGAAAAGCCAAGACAGAAAAGTAGACACAATGTGAAGACACTTTTTTTTCTGGAAGCAGTTACTTTGCCTTTGTGCCAACTTTATCTATGTAAACTTTGAGCTGTGAATTCATGAACCTTGGCTTGTGAGCCAACAGAAAACATAAGGGTGAGTATTTTTCATATGTGTCTATGTTAAAAGTGTTGAAATGTGGTACACGTTGGCATATTCTGTATGCTCCTGGGCAAAAAAATGGGCCAAGCCCAAAATGGCAAATATTAAGCTTTTAATGGTCTTAAAAACAATTCATATGAAATTAGCAAGAATTAAACAAATGCACTCCTGAGATCATTTGTTTAATTCTTGCTAATTTTCTTGCAATTTTGTGAACTGTTTGGGGAAAAGCTAGAAACAGGGAAATTCACTTCTTTAGTCTTCTTGTATGCAAAGGTAAAATCATGATGATTAAAATGTTTGATGTAAAATTCAAACTAACACATGTCTGGGTATACAAATTTTTACAAAAATATCTTCTGGGATGTTTTTTTTTTTTAATGATTAGCCATTATTCAGTATAGCATCTGCTACACCTGACGCAACCCATCAAGAGCCACAAGGCTTAAACATTTAGAGAAATCAAAGGGAAAAGCTTCCCATACTAAGCTTCCTTTAATTCTTGCTAATTTTCTGACCAATGATTTGTTGTTAGGACCATTACAAGCTTAACATTTTGCCATTTTGGGCTTGGCCCATTTTTTTGCCCAAGAGTATACATATCGCATACGTCACAATTTTCCTTTTTATTTTCGATGGATATTTCATAATTTTCATTGTGGATTTCACAATTTTCATGTGGATTTCTTGATTTTCTTTTTTCGTAAGCTATTTGGTACACCTATTTGGGAAGACATGTTGTTTGATTTGCTTTCTTTTCCTGTCAGTAATAAAAATATAAAGACCAGCTGGGTGTATTTCCTTATTACATTCTACACATATACTATATTATGTGCAACATATTACATAATAATAAAGTACATAAGTATAGAATGTAATAAGTAACAAAACACCCAAAATTAAGACAAGTTCAGTTCAGTCTGCAGTCCAGTCAGTGTGCAACGTGTTACATTGACTGGACTGCAGATAGAACAAGTGCTTGTCTTAATTTTGTAACAGTTATTATAAAGTAAAATTATACAATCCGTTGGTTGGTTGGTTATAAATCCAAATATTTCTGCATATTGCAGTTTTATGTAAGCTCAGCCAATACATCATCATTTATACAGTAAGCATGGAGCTGTCTTGTCAACCTACATACAGTGTTTTTGTGGTATTGTTTTCTCTCTGCCTGCTACACCTTACTTTTTAGCAATGTCCACACCTCTGGAGTATACGTAAAATACCATGTTAACACCCAGAATGCAACATTTATGCTTGTGTTGTCCTGCAGCTTCTGTTTAAGTATGACTTGGTGAAATATGACATGGCAAAAGATGAACCTGTGAGAGATGAAGAGGGTTTCTGTCAGCGGGTTAATAAAGGTGAGACAATGCAAGCCTTGTTGTTTTTGACTAAGTCTTTAAAAAACAACAGTCATCCTGTAGAGCTAGTCTGGACAAAAACAAGTCTCTGGGACACTGGAACTGAGAATAAGCTCATGAGGGTAAAAGAGCCATGAAACCAGAAATGTACAATAACATGAAACTGGGATCATTCACAAACTGTGCTGGATTACTTCTCTCAAAATTGTTGTATTCATTTGTAGAGATTTAATTTCATATTATTAATAATTGAGTATTGACCTGATATGACTTATATAGATTTATTCCAATAATATACATTGTCAAAAAAAAACACAATAGACATGAAAAATCTGCATGAATGATGTTTAATAAAATGAAACCGAAATGTACAAGCATTTACAAAAAAGCAGGTGTGAAAGCACAGAGGAGTACACTAAACCCACAACATGGAAATAAACACACAAAATAATTACACAAAATACACATAAATTGTCTCTCCCTGCTGCAGTGTTTGAAAGCCAAATCAATTCTTTGACATTTTTTGATGAATAAAATCAACTATACTCATGTAACTCATATAATTATTTTTGATACTTATGCATTAGAAATGCCTAATTTAGATTTTAGGAATTTTGAGATTAGATCGGATTCAAAAAATATTTTTCTAATCGATCCCATTTATAGATTTATGCCATGGATACGTGTGATGTTGTTTGGCCAATACTAAGATCACTGATATTGCTATCATTTCTAAAATAGAAAAATGGGATTGGATGATCATTACTAAACTGAGCCTGATTTGCTTGTTCCCAGGAGAGATGGGTTTGCTATTGTCCAAAATCAATTCCCAAAGTCCATTCTTTGGCTATGCTGGGAGCAAACAGCTAACCGAGAAAAAGCTCATGAGGGATGTGTTTAAGAAGGGAGATGCCTATTTCAACACGGGCGACCTGATGGCCGAGGACGAGGACAATTTCATCAGCTTTAAGGACCGAGTGGGCGACACTTACAGGTAAGGCAGGAAATGTATTCTGCATGTCGCAAGTGTCTCTGGCTTTTCATATTCATGGCCTGCATTTCTAACCAGAGTCGGATCACTGGTTCTAGGTCACGATTCACTTTGCAAACAACTGTCACATTGTGTCGGAAAGCTTTTGTAACCAAAGCATGAAAAATACTTTAAATTGAGCAAAATATATATGGATGGCTGTCAGTATACTTGTGAGAAGAAATTTCCTAACAGTGAGTGTAGGATCTTCTATCCATCTACACAGTTTTTGACAGTTGATGTGTACTATTAGATAAAACAGTCCTCCAGTGGAAGTTGTGTAAACCATGGCTGATCCTTTCAGCATGCATGTGTTAATTGCAGGTGGAAGGGTGAAAATGTGGCCACCACTGAGGTGGCAGAGTTTCTTGGACTGCTGGACTTTATTCAGGAAGTCAATGTGTATGGAGTGGAGGTTCCAGGTACTAAAACATGGCTTTTTTAATCATTAATCATTTTTGTTTATCCAAACAAATTGTGAAGTATGTTGGAGACAGTACTGAGAGTATAAAAAGACTACGACATCATCTTAAGTATGTTTGAATAAAAATGTGATATGGTGCAACATAGAAGAGGCAGTTCTAGTATATAAAAAAGACATGCAGAATAATACAACAAATATATAACCGTAATGCATATATATACTTATTGTAATCTTGCACTTCTCATTACGGAGATTCCAGCTGATTTATGTACAATACTTCACCAGCTATCACAGTGCCAGTGAACAGAGCTTACCTCTTGTCTACGTCTGGCAAGAGTTTATATTTGGAATCAATTAAAGCATTTTGGTGTGAAGTAGACAGGCTGAGAGATTTAGTGTTAGATGTTGATTCATCTCAGATGGTGGGGAAATGCTGCCACCAAAAGGCTGATTGGTAGCAATCAACAGCTTTGAGATAACATCCTGTTTCAAACACTAGAATGAAAATCTATCAGAATCAGACACTATACATATTAACCAGACATAACTGCAGGACTGGCATCATGATAAACTAGATGGCATAATAAACTTGGAGTAGTCTATAAGTTAGGTCTGTAGGTCAGCTGAAATGTGCATTAAAACAAGACAATTGAATTTTTAAATTCTGTGCCCTTCAAAATATCTCAAATCTAATATCCTTTTGTGAGGCCAGTGAAATGAACTATGTTCATTAACGGGAAGAGAATAATATATAGTTGTATAATTTTGTTTTACTGCACATGACAAAAATGGCTATGTATTTACAATAGGAGCCTCATCCTAATCTATATTAGACAACATATTTACTTTAAGGTAATGTATACCTTATTTAATTATTATCCTGTACACAGTTTTAAAGTATTTATTGACTACCGGAATTGTGATCGAGGCCAGATCTGCGCAGACAGAAGCAATGTCTATAATGTCTAAAATTGTAATGCCAGATAGGTTTTTACTTACACCCAGTGTGCATATTGTTGACACACATGATGCTGCTGCATTGCCCAGGTTGAGCAACTATTAATAGTAAAAAAGACTGTTAATCTCTTGAGGATATAAATATAAGTATTTACAATAGCAGTAATACTGACATAAGGAGTATTCACCATGTGTTCATGTCATATAAATGAATGAAGAAATTTTCTGTCGCAGGCCATGAGGGGCGAGCCGGCATGGCTTCACTGATCATTAGGCCTGACTGTGTGTTTGAAGGAAAGAAGCTGTTCGAGAACGTCATGGATCACCTACCAGCCTACGCTCGCCCTCTCTTCATCAGAATACAGGTAGGATTAAGCACTTAGTGGATTTCTAAAGGATTTGCACCTCATTTAACTAAAGCACTGAACTACGTAATGTTTTGTATGTTTTAGAGTATGTTTTAGTGTAAGGAAATTATAGTGTAAATGACTTTTTTTGGGACAAGCCTGCCCCCTGCTGCTGATAGCACAATACATGTAGTGCTTTTCAGGCATAGAGAAATTAAAGGAATACTCCAGCAGTCTTCAACCTGATCTCTATCTATTGCATCTTTAGGTCATGTGTGATTACTGTATAATTTGTCTCCTCAGAGATAGGATTACTTTTTTCCGGTGGGAAGACTATTTGGTTAGGCATTATTAAGTTGTAGATAGTTGGGTAGGTCTGATTGCACCTGATTCTGATTCCACAAACCTTTGGGAAAGCGTACCTGTTGTATTTCCCCAGTGTTTGAAAGTTGGATAGATTTACATAGGAGTAGTTTAGTTAGATATTCTCTTATATCTGTGTAAAGGATTTAGTGTTGACTTTTTTTTAATATAAAATATACATATCCATATATACAGGGAAGCATTATATATTTGTCATCCATTTACACCATTCATATCAGCCATTCCACAAATAGTAACCCTCATAAAGTCCTAATTCACAAAACCATCCATTTTAAATTCCGTTGAAATACTAGTGAGCAGCAAATACGCTCAAAAGACGATGCCATCGCCACCACCCTCTATCTGGCCCACACCCACCTGGACAAAAAGGACACTTATGTTCGAACGCTGTTCATAGACTTCAGTTCAGCATTCAACACAATCATTCCTCAGCACCTGATAGGAAATCTGAGCCTGCTGGTCCTGAATACCTCCCACTGCAACTGGATCCTCGACTTCCTGACTGGAAGACCTCAGTCAGTCCGGATCGATATCAGCATCTCCAACACCACCACACTGAGCAATGGGAACCCCAGGGCTGTGTGTTCAGTCTACTGCTGTTCACTTTGCAGCAATGCATAGCTCGAATCACACCATCAGTTCACCAATGACATGACCGTGGTGGGTCTTATCAGCAAGTACGACGAGTCAGCATACAGAGAGGAGATGCTGTGGCTAACGGACCGGTGCAGAGCAAACCAGCTGTCTCTGAACATGAACAAAACAAAAGAGGTGGTTATTGACTTCAGGAGAGCACGGCGCAACCACTCTCCACTGAACATCGACGGCTCCTCCGTGAAGATTGTCAAGAGCACCAAATTCCTTGGGATTCACCTGGCAGAGAACCTCACCTGGTCCCTCAACACCAGCTCCATAGCCAAGAAAGCCCAGCAGCGTCTCTACCTTCTGCAAAGTCTGAGAAAAGCCCATCTCCCACCTCCCATCCTCACCATATTCTACAGAGGGACTATCACGAGCATCCTGAGAAGCTGCATCACTGCCTGCTTTGGAAATTGCACCATCTCGGATCACAAGATCGTAGATAGTGAGGACAGCTGAGAAGATCATCGGGGTCTCTCTTCCCCCCTTCACAGACATTTACGCTGCATCCACAAATTCACCAGCATTTTGGTTGACGACACGCACCCCTCACACAAACTCTTCACCCTCCTGCCCTCTGACAAAAGGTACCGAGGCATTCAGGCCCTAACGGCCAGACTGTGTTTCTTCCCCCAAGCCATCAAACTCCTAAATACCCAGAGACTGGTCTAACACCAACCCAGACACACACACACACACACACACACTCGTACTCAACTGAACACCATTTCACTACCTCTGCAATTTCCGCACATTTCTTCTTAAATTGCTGCTAAAATACTGTAAACAAAATACTATATTGACAAACAGCATTTTTGCTGTTAATTAGTATGTTATGTTTACATTTACAACATTTATTATTATATTGTAATATCTCTTTGCACCTTATTCCACACAAGAAGTGTGTTACTGCTCGGTGCTGCACTGTCCTTTACTGTGCCTGTTGTCCTGTTTGGCAGTTGTTGTATTGTCTTGCTCTGCTGCACACATGTCTTTGTAGTCTTATTTAGCTCTGTGTAGTCTCATGTAGCTCTGTGTTGTTTATGTGCACCATGGTCATGGAGGAACACTGTTTCGTTTCACTGTGTACTGTACCAACTATATATGGTTAAAATGACAATAAATCCACTGGACCTTGAACTTGAACATTCACCAGATGGTAGCCTATAGCATACGTCAAGTGTTGTAGCCTCTCACTGACATGTGTTGGAGGCTATGATATTAATGCAGGCATGCCCCACCACAATCTTTGGCCACGAGCTGCTGCTGGTATTGGCAGACACTTTTATCGAGAGCAATCACAAAAATACTTGTCTACTTGGACAACATCTTATGCAAGTGCAGATCAGGCCAAAGAAACAGGAATCAGCGATGATACTATACATGACCAGTGATGGCTGGTCATGATATTGAATGCAAGGGCTAAAAAATTTTTTTACTACCAACCAGTAACACAGTTACTATCATGAAACCATGATGATTCACCCTTATAGCACGGCACCTCATCCTAGGAATAAAACTGTTATGCATACACAAAGGAACACACTCGTTAAAAGACAGATAAGCAACACCATTCATGATTGCTATTTTTTTTAAGTCAAGTGTTACTAGTCATGGTGTGTGTATAATCATGGTGTGTCTCTTCCAAACAGCAATCGTTGTAAACAAAGAAGTTGCGCTTGCCATTAGCCAGCTCTCGCATTCAAACAACACGAAACATATGCGTCTGCCATTTGTTTCTTCATGTAATTCGTAATTTGACTGGACAGTGCTTAGTCTATTTACTTCTAGTTTCTCTCCTATAGGCATTTTGAAAAATCAGTGATTAAGAAAGTAATTCACTTTGCTCCTGTTTATTACACCTGCTGTTGTACTTAACATGCACCTTCACAATCACTGCTAATGATGTGTTATGGATATGTCAGTAAAACAGGACTAAACAAATTAAATTTGTATTTTTTTTCCTTCAAAAATGTATATGATTAGTGTATCTATTGAAGTGCTGGAGCTTCAATTTATTTGAAGGCAACAAGTGACTAGATAGAGATTAGGCTGCAAAACACTGTAGTATTCATTTAATAGCTCTGTATTCTGTTTACAATGACATCAAGACACCTCATGATCTTAAATGATTTGGATGACCTTAGATGACCTGGAAAAGACATGAAGCACTGTATGTCATAATGTTCTCTTATTCCACTGTTTGTTAGGAGTCTATGGAGATGACTGGCACATTCAAGCAGCTGAAGTTCTGTCTGGTGAAGAGCGGCTTCAACCCTGCCACCATCTCTGACCCGCTCTACTTCTTAGACTATACAGAGAAAGGTTACATTCCCCTCACAGACTCCGTCTATGACAGCATAGCATCGGGTCAGCGAAAGCTCTAGGCCATAATTGGCTAAAGACTCTGTTATACTGACATATTTGATTGGGCTTGAGAGCAATCCTGAATGACTCCATGTTTAATAATGGATTGCTTCCTCCTTTGTGAAAATTCCACAGAGACAGTATCAGTTAATAATGAATTAGGGAGATTTAGTGACTTGCGTGGCCTTTTGCGGAGAGCGAGGAGACTGAAGGCTGCGATGGAGCTGAACGAGAGGCCGGCTTCTCACCAATGCCCGCCTGGTATCAGGTTCTGGTGCCTCCTCAGTCTGTCTGGCACAGTTTGAAAGGCCAGGTGACTCTTAGCCCTAATAATAATAATGCCCCTACTTCATCCTTCACCATCATCTCCTCAACTGTCACTGCTCTCCTGCGTTCCTCTGCTGTGTTCCTCTGCGTCCGTGGAGATCAATACAGGATAAGAACACGGCTGCTACCATCACCATGAAATTAGATTTCACTTTAGATATAAAACATTGCTATATTTAAAGCTGCAGTCTGTAATTACATACCTCTCTAGAGATTGATATGGACAAATGTGTATTGGAAGTTCTTTCTTTCAGCTGCATCAAGAGCCAAGATCATAAGCAGTTGTGTAGATTGTGTAGTTTTTATTCCATCTTTTGCAATAATTATAGTATTGGTCATTTAGAGCTCTGTTTGTGAAAATCTTCAGGCCAACATGTCTTTAATGCTTCTTCCAGTTGTACTGTAAATCAGTTCACATATTTGCTATACTAAAGTGCAGACTGTATCTTTGAATTAACATTTAACTGTTACAAAAATGAAGGTTTAACCAGTCTCAGGCTAGTAACAGCTGTGAACGCGGGGCCAGTGAAAGAACTTTAGTTTGTAGAGCCAGAGATGTATACATACTCAGAGTTATTTACAGCACTGGAACATGTTCCAGTTGTTATTTCGTGCACTACTTTCAAGGGTCTGAACAACACCTTTTGTTGTTGGTTTGCCTTCACACTGTGTCACTTGAAATTAAACATGACAGAGTGGGCATTGGAGGTAAATTGAATAGTCTACTCTTAGAGCTCTGCTCCAAAAGCCAATGCCGGAATAAATAAGGTATTTTGGCACACACGGTGTCTACAAATGAATGAACTGACACAACTGCATAAGAAGACGTAATTACAAGTTTAATCTTGTAAATTCTTTCCATGGTCTGTAGTGCCTTGCATGGGTATTCACCCCCTCAAACTTTTCCACATTTTGTAATGTTGCAACCTGGAATGGAATTGGATTTAATGGGATTTTATCAAAACAAGTCTGGTACAATGTTCTGGAAGGGTATGAATTAGGGTTTGATTATTTAAAAAAAAATCCCAAACTTTGAGTATCCTCCATTTAATCCATTATCAAAAATCGAAAGAATAGGGCACAACTCTTGACTCTGTCTAGAGGAGACCATCCACCAAAGTCAGTAAGGAAGGCATTAGTCTGAGAAGAAACCAAGAGGCCAATATTATGTCAATATTAAATATTATGGGTTATTTCGTGTAGATTCATGACATATAATCCCAATTATGTCCATTTCAGTTTCAGGTTGTCACACTACAAAATGTTGAAAAGTTCATGGGGGGTGAACACTTATGCAAGGCACTGTATGCACATAAATATTAAGCTTCCTGGTTAAAAAGTTCCACAAATCCCTAAAATATTGCGTAAAATTAGTAGAAGTAGGATGTCAGTGACAAAAGGGCGTTCTCACATTTGGTATGGTAATAGGACCACCTGTCAGATGAATTCACTGAATTTCCTGGTGTGTCACAATGAACAGATCAACAGGTCTGTAAACAGTGGGATGTAAACTTGCAGTATTATTTGGGGCAGCAAGTGAAAGGAAAGATGATCGGGGGGTTGGGTGGGTTAAAATTGAAAGGATCTTTCTTAAGACCAATCAGCTGTGTAAAAGAAGTAAGCATAACTAAATATGAAGGAAGAAATGTCACTGATACTGAATTTCAAAGTAATGAAAATAATATATACAACGCACTCTTATTATATAGGTAATTTGTGTATCCACATATATCCTCAAGAGTCTAAAAGTAATAAAGGTGCCTTACATCTTATTAATTCAGAGAGAATGTTTATTGTGCCTCAGTTGAGAGTGCCTATGCCAAGACCTTAAATCTGTTTCTAATTGCCTTTTTAATCTTTCCATAATTCTGAATTTACAGTGAATTATAGATTTATAGATATGTGTGAGTTGTGATGGAATAATGAGTTGAATAACATTTTGCTGAAGAGGCTTAATTTTGACTCTATTAATAACCATCTAAATTAGCTGTTCTTCATGCAGTAATGAAAGCAATCTGGTTTAGAGGTTTTGTTTTGCAGCCTTTACTGAACACTGCTATTATATCTGCAGTTGACTCAGCCTCTTATGATTGCAATAAATTGTTTTATTACTAAATAAACCTGTGTTTATCTTGTCAAATAATTGCTTGATTAAAATGTTAGACATTAGTTGAATCAATGTAAAGCACAGTTTTCATTCTTACAATCAAGTGTAAATGTTTTCACACCCTTACGACAAAATGAAGGAAATAAAGAAATTCTAAAATATAGTAATAAATCATTTAGTGTGTTACGTTTTTTTTTTTTTAAGCAGATGTTCCTTCATTATGACAAGTAACAAAATGGTGAAATAGTGTATGTTTATATATTAACAGTGAAAAAGAATAAAATGATATTTTTTAAACGTGCATTCAGAATGTGATAAAATGTTCTTGCCCACTTTGTGGCTTTATAACTGTCTCCAACCTCCTTTGCATTCTGAACACATATTCTGGTCCTAAACTGATCTAAAACTGAAAGTGACTTGTAAATGTATTTGATGTTTGTATTTGAGTTTGTTTTCCCCTCTTTGCATACTTAGGGGTGCTGTCAGTGAGCTAGATGATTTGAAATGCCAAGACCATCCATTCTAATTTCACTTGTGAAATCTTCTAATGTTAAATAAATGTTGGTTTTTTAATTATGCAGTGTATTCCCTACTCAGTCCAAATTTAATGATGGAAATGAATGTTCAGTAGTTCACTTTCAGGTATAATGTTAAATCTATATTGTTTAATTCGATTGATGCTACCTTTTTTGATGTCTCTGTTTTTTGAACATGTTTAGTAAAGATTCAGTAAATATTCTAATAATTGTGGCTGTTTATTCTTTATTGAATTTTCTGTAGGATGCTAAGCATTGCTGTCCATTGCAAGTTTCTTTCCATTACATTTCTTTCCATTACATAGTCTGAAAAACACTGGAGTATTCCTTTAATCGATGGTCTTACTTGACCTTTTATTTAACTTAAGTGTAAATTTGATGTCAGTGTAAATGTTTTTTTTCTTCTGTATGCTTTATTCCGCTTTGGTCATGTGTACAGGACGAGCCACAGTATGTTAACTTTGCTAGTCCCTTGAAGACAGATTGATATTACTTTAGTGTTTGCTGAGTCCTTATTATTTTTATTGTTTATAAGTGAAACACTTTGGAATGCTTTTTTAGACCTCATTCTGGACAGCATCTATAGAATACATGACAAATACAGGTTTTTAAGATAAATACCAGGTGTTTAAGAACAATAGAATTTTTATTAAATTGCTCAGTGATGACCTTTTTTTTTAAAATAAAGTTATGTTGTGGTAATTGTGTTCAGATAAATTGAGTGGCATAAGCTACCTGAGGTAAAGGTCCTAAAATAACATGTGAGTTTGCTTCAGTTATATTTGGAAAGCCTCCTTTGGGTATTGTGTACACTAGGCCTGTTAGTATTTGGGTTCAGGATGTCTGCATCCTCCTTGTAATTAGATCTCTGTTATTATTGCCATGGAAGGAATAGTTTGAGAAAAAAAAAATTACTTTAAATGTGATCAATCAGCCAATAGAGCTTTTGGTGTCTAACAGCATTTTTAGAGATAAATAACTTCCCCCAAACTGATACAATTATGGCTTAGAAACAGAATGTGTTCTTCTGGGCTTAAATTCTTAAATCTTAAATCTAATCCTCTGTCACAGGTCTGTGTTTTAAATTTTTTATTATTATTATTTTTTTTTTAACTTTCATTAAACTTGAAGACAGCCAGTTAGCAGGAGTTATTGCCACTAATATCAGCAATGGAACGTGTTGTTATTTAGTGCGATATGTATCCTATCCATAATGAATGCCATATGTTAAGTATGTTAAGTACTTGTTAAGTGCACTAATTGTTCATTCTGTCTTTTTGTAGAATAGAAAACATTTTAGTGTTTTATAGAAACACTAATACACTTACTTTGTACTTACTTCTTACTGACTCTTCATAATTTAACTTATTTACTTTATACTTTCTTATTTAATAACTTATCTTTATGACAACCATACCCCCTCACATTATGTCCATCTGAGAACCTTTGAGGCCATATACAGTACATAACTGTACTATGACCAAAAGCAGTATTATTTTGTCAAAATGGAGTATTTGTTCCTAACTACTCACTACCACTGCTTCTTCTGCCAGTGTTCTTGAAAGAAGTTGTAGGCTTGACTGTTTTGTAAATACATAATTAGTTTGTGGTATCAAAGACTACTTCTTTCTTTCTAGAAATTAGTTATAATATTATTAGTTATAGTTACAATAACTACTGGACTGGCACTGGGAATACACTGAAGAAATACATTTATTTCTTCAGTACTCTGGCTCTTTTCCTAACAGTTGAAATGAATAAAAATCATTGCTCTTTGTTTGTTCTCCTATAAGTAACAGACTTCTCCCATGTCTATTAGTTTGGAATGTAAGGTGTCTGTTGGTTTTTTCAGCAGGAATGACTGTTGGCATTTTAGGTCGGAATATTTAATACACAAAAAAGTACCATTAATGCAGGAATCAAAACGACAAATTTTTTTTTTGTTTTTTTTCTTGACTCAAAACAGTCCTGGTTTTCTGAGAGCAAATCATTCACAGTGTCTCACAGCCTGTCAGTGATTCTTACCACTGAGCACCATCTGCAGGTCAGAGCTGATGTGGTCTCTCTCTCTCTCTCTCTGTGTGTGTGTGAGCTCTGAGCTCAGTAGCACGCCCCTCTCTCTCTCTCTGTGTGTGTGTGTGTGTGAGCTCTGAGCTCAGTAGCACGCCCCTCTCTCTCTCTCTCTCTCTCTGTGTGTGTGTGTGTGTGTGTGAGCTCTGAGCTCAGTAGCACGCCCCTCTCTCTCTCTCTCTCTCTCTCTCTCTCTGTGTATGAGCTCTGTAGCACGCCTCTCTCTGTGTGTGTGTGAGCTCTGTAGCACGCCCCTCTCTCTCTCTCTCTCTCTCTCTCTCTGTGTGTGTGTATGAGCTCTGTAGCACGCCTCTCTCTCCTGAGCTCATCATGGCGGACGCCAGCAGTAACCACGTCCCTGTTTTATTCTCCTTTTCCGTGTTTTCGCGGCCGTCTTCGGTGCTTTTGGGCTCCGGCTATGAAGTGCTCGTGCAGAAGTTTCTCTCCATTTACGGCCCTCAGATCGACGTGCACCGCAAATTTCTCATTCAGGTGTTCTCGGAGGAATGGGGACAGTACGTGGACCTGCCCAAGGGCTTTGCCATAGCGGAGAAATGCAAGCTGCGCTTAGTTCCTCTTCAGTCGGATGTGAGACGTGTTTCATGCATGCTGTTCTGTTGTAAATGTTGTTGTAACCTATCTGAGTGTGTGTGTTTGTGTGTGTCTGTGTTGTCCTCTCCGTGCTTGGCTTTCTGACCCGAAAATCCTATAAAAGCTAAATTACTGTATATTGTTTAAAAATAATGCACTAACATATCTACCCCATGGTGCTGTTAACACGTTATGTGTACATGCACTGTGTTTTTTTAGTCCCGACTGGTGTAACTTGTTGATTGCAGGGGCAAAAATGAAACTGTCTGGTTGGTTGAGTCCCAAATGGCTTCATATACCCTTTATAAGTGCACTACATGTGGTGTAAAGGAAGGTGTCCCAGAGCGCACTGTGTAGTAAACTTGGAGCCCTTTTGTGATGCTGCAGAACTTGTGACGCCATACAGTTTTGAAGGGCATTCTGTTTGCGTCATACTGACATCAAAGTTAATATCAGATTGTGACATCATTGCATTGTCATGCAAAAAAAAAAAAAAAAAAAAGTAAAGGGACGTAAGGATTTGAAATGTAAAAGCCAGTGAATTGTTAATAATGAAATGTAAACCGGACTGAAATACATTGCTTCATAAGCCACACATCTGCAAACTGAATCGGAATTATTGAATCTAAATTTGTCAGCACTGAAAAAAAAATGGACTGTTGTCTCGGGTGTCCAGGGTGTGTTCCTGTCTCACACACAGTGTTCCCAGCATGGGCTCCAGATCCAGCGTGACCCTGACCAGTTAGTTCCTGAAGATTTCTGAACACTGATGCTTGAATCTGAAACTGAAATAAAACTACTTTGCATTTCAAGGAGGTTTATTCAGAGCAAATGAATACAGATGTGTGGTTTCTGAAGTAATGTATTTCAGTGCGTTTAATATTAAATTCAGTGGCTTTTTACTTGCGAATCTTCATCTCTTTTTATTTCCAATATATACACCATTATACGTAGGCAAAATCTTACAAACGAGTTATTTTTCAGCGGGATTAAAATATTTCTTTATACACTTCTCTGGATGATAAATGATTTTAGCTTTCTACCGTGGCTCTGTTTCACCAGTGGTATAAAATAGAGTGCTAGACTGGTGCTAGTCTGAATCTTTTTTTTTTTTTTTTGAGTGTACAGCCTATTAGCCTGATCGAGAGCCTTATAAAACATCTGTCTGTTTGTTTAAGTAGTAGTTCTCATTGGCCACATGATCACTCGACGTAAACAGGCTTGTTTGCATTGTGCAAACCAAAGGTGATGTAATAGTGAACTTGCAGATTGGGACGTGTAGTCCCCAGAGATTTCCAGCTTTTGCATGACATCTGTTTCTGTGTAAATAATCCATGCATGTCTGCCAATTTCTGTCCTTGAGTGAAAGGAAGGAAACATGACTAAATAAAAAACATCTATTAGATATATTGAAGCAGCAATTGCATATATCATCTATTAATTATCTCGAGCATTTTCAGATTAACTCAAAGTGAGGCGCTTTCTGTTTACTGGGTTATATACTGTACCCTGTAAGTCTGGATTTAGTCACAGCTTTGTGTTAATCCTTCAAGGGCAATTAACAGATTGTCTTAAAGTGACCTTTTTCATTAGGTCTATACTACAGTTTCTTTTTCAGCTTTAGAAAGCTAAGCCTTGTTTCTAAGACTGTATGATCATCTTTTCTTATACTGCTTAAAGAAGATCAGGTTTAGTGAATCTCTGGATGATGAACTTGGAGTTGATTACACTGGTAATAAGTGAGATGGAAAAGAAAGTATAGAAAATTGTGCACTTTATCAGGTAGATATAGCACTTAAGGTGAGTTGTTTGTTCTTCCTTTTCTGTAGATTCCTATATTGGGCAACCTTTCTCCAGCCACCACCATTTTCTTCTGCTGCGACATGCAGGAACGATTCAGGCCTGCCATCAAGTACTTTGGTGACATCATCAGCGTAGGCCAGAGACTGGTAAAGATTTATCCTGTTTCTGTCTGTCTGTCCCAATTCATCTCTCTGTCTTTCCTCAGCAATAAGTTTTTAACTGTTATGTGATCTTTTGGCATATTTAGTATATTCTAAATGTCAGTGACACTGTGCAGACTTGACCATTTTTACAGAGATAGTAAGGACAGGTAAGGACTGTTTATGTTCGTCAAATATATATTTTTATGAGACATTTTTATTGCCTTGATGCACTTGTGTGACTGTCATTCACAGACAGTTTATCACCAGGTTTGACTTGGCTGTGACTTTGAGATTGTCTGTATATATTTCTTTTTCCGTTTTTCCTGAAGATCTGGAGTTTTTCTTCGCTAACTTATAAAATAAGGTCATGCCAATTGGTAAAACAGAGGCTTAGTGACACTGATATTCCAAAAAAGAAAAAGTATATAATTTTATTCAGTTTCAGATAGGAACATTTTCACATAATTTCATAAGGCATAACTGGTTTCTTGTTTCTCTGAGTGTTGTACTTATTGTAATTATTAATGAGTCACTGATGATTAAAGTGCACAATCTGAGCTCAGACGGTTTAAGCGGCAGAGCTGCCAGACTGGCTCTGCAGAGTGGAGCGAAGAGGAAGATGACAAGGTTTGAAAAGGTCAAAACAGACTCAAAGTCACAGCTCTCATTCTGGAACTTTATCTGCAGCAAACAAGCCTTTTTTAAAAAATGTGATTTATTGACTTTTGTGCACCATTTTGGTAAAAAGAAAGTACCAATTTAAACCTTTTTTTCCATTCTTGTCTTTTGCTAAAAGAGGAATTAGGTCTTGACAGATCTGGAATAGTATGGAAATTCAGAGGTCATTTATTTGTGGGGGGAAAAAGTGTGGATAATCTGTTGTAAGAGCATATATACTTAGGACATTATCTTTCCAATTTTTTGTTTTTAGACATTTTCATGATAATGATCTTTAAAACACAGCAAGAAAAATAAACATGAATATTTAAGAATGTAAAAAAAACCTAGAAACTAAAGAAAGTTGTAAAACTTAACATAGAAACTGAAAAAAGTAAAAAAAAAAAAAAAGTCTGAACAGTGAAATGAAAAAAAAATGAAAATTGAAAAAATGAAGAAAAAAAAAACATAATAAATGAAAAAAAAACAACATAAACCATACATACAAATTTAAGAATGAAAAAAACTAAATGATTGTACAGTATTTGCACCTACACTTGAGTACACATAAGGAGGATTCACAAGCTTGTACAGAAGTGAAAACCAGGAAGATAGCCTGGTCCAATAAGACACTGGTTATCTGAATACAGGGTTTCAAGGAGGTTAATGTTGTGTTTTAGCTCCAGGGTGCTCGTATTTTGGGGATCCCTGTCATCGTGTCAGAGCAGTACCCTAAAGGCCTGGGTAGCACAGTACAGGAGTTGGATCTGACCGGGGCCAAGTTGGTCTTCCCTAAAACCAAGTTCTCCATGGTACTGCCGGAGGTGGAAGCTGCGCTGGCTGAGACTCCAGGAGCCCGAAGCATTGTGCTTTTCGGAGTGGAGGTTAGCGACACTAATGATTTTTGTCATGCTCTGTTTCTCTCTGTCTCTCTCTCTCTGTTTTATGGCATTTTCCTTTCTGTCTTTTTTGGGCTAATCATTTTAAAGAGTGAGTGAATTGAATTATTTAAAGAAATGAATTATTTAGTTACTTCATTATTTCTTTCATTGCTGCACTTTTTTAGTTTTAGGTTGCACACTGAGGTAATTGCTGTAGCCAGTACTGCTGATCAGATCCAAATCTCACTGCTTATGTTCAGAATATACTCTCTGAATGTTTGCCCTACACAGGCAGTAGTGTTTGGGCTTTTAAGTATCGGCACCTTTACGGATATCCTTTGGAATCCTTTTTCCATACTTTGATTTATTGGCCAGTTTCACATGTAAGGACTTTAACTTTACAGTTGCTGATACTGACACAGAAATTGTAACAAAACAAAAATTAAGAGAAACACTAGTGAAATTATTTTACAACTGTTTTATCATTTGATGTACAATGTGCAGTATGTGGATTATCCGCACCTTGGACATTGTAGTAAGCATTGTAATAAAAACAATTATTTATATAATTATAATATAAAAATATCACTTTATAATATAAACAATGTATATAATTATTATATTGTATACAGAATACAGCATAAACAGATATTATCTCAATAAATAAAAGTCTAATAATAATAATAGGTGCTATGCTTCCATGGTTTGGCATTCATTGTCATTCTCTGTATATTGTTATTATATTCTCAGTTCAACACAAATAAATATTTGAATGGTTCATGGTCAGTTAAATATTCATATTGATTTATAAGTAAAATTCGTGTACTGACATGATTTTTTTTTTTATTCTACCAGAAGGGTTTATTTGATTGTAATAGCTTGTAAACACTTCCATCTAGTGGCTAAAAATGCACTTTTGAGCAATTTTGCATTTCACTGTGATAATATGCAAAAATGTAAACATTTCTTTTTGTTTTTAATTGATAATAGACAGTAATAACTGCTTGTCAAACACTCTAAATAAAGCCTGATCTTGTGTGTGTAGACTCACGTGTGCATCCAGCAGACAGCGCTGGACCTGATTGGGAAGGGGTTTGAGGTGCACATTGTAGCAGATGCAACATCCTCCAGAAGCATGATGGACAGAATGTTTGCACTAGAGGTAATGCGAATATAGATGTGAAAAAATATTTAAACAAGCATGATTTTGATGCCACATTCATGATTTTTTTTTTTTTTTTTTTACTTTTGTTTAAAGTATGTCCTTGCAAACCCGTCTACACTGCAGCTAAACTGAATCAGAGTCAGAATCAGAGTTTTATTTGCAGAGTATGTCTGAACACACATGTGACTCCATTTCACAGGAGCTAATTGGTGGCAGTGAGTAAATACTGTACAATAAATATCTATAATAAATAAATGTACAGGTTTATTAACGTGCATTACAAAAATCTATATATAAAGGAATTTATTGCACAGTAGGAGTAGGAGAAGAAAATAGGTGCATCAGGTGTTTAGTGATCTGAGCGGTCCTGTATTGAAGACTGAAAAAGTCTTTTAAAACACATGTCCATTAATAAGCTTGCTGGCCTCTGGGAAGAAACTGTGTCTGGCTGTTTTGACGCTCAGTGATTTGTAGCATTTGCTGGAAGGAAGAAGTTCAAATACAGAGTGTACAGGATGTAAGGTGTCAGCGATGATTTTGCCTGTTTCCTGACTCGGGAACAGTACAGGCAATGATCATTTATGCAGTCCTGACAATCTTCTGTAGCCTGATTCTGTCCTGATAGGTGGCTGAGCCAGACTAGACAGTGATGGATATACAAAGACAGACACAATAGTGGGTCTGTAAAACTGGGTCACAGCTCCTGACGTGGACGTGTGTATTTCGTTAGTTGTCACAGGAAGTGCATCCTCTGAAGTGGGTTTTTGAGATGGACACTATGTTAGTCTTCAGGTCCTGCATGATAGTGGTTCCTAGAAACCTGAAGCACTCTCTGGTTGACACAGTGATGTTTAAAATGGTAATTGGGGGTTGGTGCTGTGGAATTCTGTCTGAAGCCCACTGTCATCTCCACTGATTTAAGTTTGTTCGGCTCCAGGTTGTTATGACCGCACCAGAGAGTAAGCCCTTCTCATGTCATCAGTAATTCAGTAATTCAGTAATCTCAGACATATGAAATAACAGTCAGGTTTCTCTGTTAACGCCTAAAATTAAAAGAGCAATAGCTTCTTTATTCATTCACCATTTTCCATCTACGTTCATTGTTATGTTAATCAAAAAGCCAATGTAGAAATACTCATCATTTGTTCACTGAATTTATTTCATTGAAATGCGTACATCGGTTCTACGTGAATTAGCTGAGTTGACGCTCAGTTAACACAATTAGTTTTTGTACAGCCAACATGATTTGATCATGTATTTTTAAAACCCTGGAAGAAAGCCAAATTCTGTCATCCGAGCTTGTGATCAAATCCAGGACCCTGACCTTACGAGGCTGCGATGTTAACCAGGAGGCTATCATGCCACACGTGTTACCCAAGTTCATTTAAACCTATAGTCATTTCTTCCTGTCATTTCCAACATCCTCGCCAGATTTTGTAACGTAATTGGATCATGTTAATACTACGTGAATTGAGTGATCATACTCACTCTACATAATTCAAACTACTAGATTAGATACTTGTGAAATTAAATTTAATATAAGCAATGATGAGAAACTAAATATTTTTATGTAAACTATACATAATATTTTCTCTCAAATCTGATCGACCACATATTCCCTTTTTCAGTGCAATAGAGACAGCAAATGTTGGACTCAACTTCCCAGAATGCAATGCAGCCATACGACACTGAGTTATGGCAGAGACTCGGCTATGAGATGACAAGTACAAGGCGTATTAGCATGAAAATTGAAGCTTTAGAAGCTGATCTGTTTGAGCAGAGTGTACAGATGAGGAAATGAGAGAGCTGGGTAGACTAAAGGAATAAAGCACTGCTGCACTGCTCTCTTTATGAAGCAAGGGCTAATTACTACTGGCAATACCGTCAGCAGGTAGTCAAATGGCATTGTGGGTAATGTAGACATTTACATTTACATTTATGGCATTTGGCAGACGCCCTTATCCAGAGCGACTTACAATAGTGCTTTGAAGTCTA